>QXEO01001157.1:1028819-1665534 GCA_007115705.1 Dactylis glomerata
CCGAGGCAAATCGGCTTCTACACGAGGTACACGAAGGCGCCTGTGGAACTCACCAATCGGCTCACAAGATGAAATGGTTGATCAGGCGATCAGGGTTTTATTGGCCCACCATGCTTGAGGACTGTTTTAAGTACTATAAAGGGTGTCAAGCATGTCAGAAATTCGGGAAGATTCAGATGGTACCTGCATCAGCGATGAACCCCATCATCAAGCCTTGGCCATTCCGAGGTTGGGGCATGGATATGATTGGCAAGATCAATCCTCCATCAAGCAAAGGCCACATGTGGATTTTGGCCATTACGGATTATTTCACTAAATGGGTGGAAGCCGTCCCTATGAAGTCAGTAAACTCGAAGGATGTTATCAATTTCGTGAAAGAACATGTCATTCATAGATTCGGGATTCCCCAAACTATCACGACCGATGGAGGTTCGGTCTTCATTTCTCACGAGTTTAGAGAGTTCTGCGAGGACACGGGAATTAAGCTGATCCGATCATCTCCATACTATGCTCAAGCAAATGGGCAAGCTGAAGCGTCCAATCAGAGCCTTATCAAGCTGATCAAGAGAAAAATCGACGAGCACCCTAGGCGTTGGCACGAGGTTTTGTCAGAAGCTTTGTGGGCTTATCGCATGTCATGTCATGGAGCGATAAAAACCTCGCCATACCATCTCGTCTATGGACAAGAAGCCGTATTGCCATGGGAGATTACGGCTGGATCGAGACGTGTCACTTTTCAGAACGATCTAACAACTGAAGAATATGCAGCCCTGATGAGTGACAGTGTTGAGGATTTAACTGAACTTAGGCTGTGGTCGCTTGAGAAAATTAAAGAGAACAAAGCCAAGGTAGCTCGGGCATATAATAAGAAGGTGAGACCAAAGGAGTTCCACGTTGGTGATCTGGTATGGGAAGCTGTATTGCCATTGGGAACTAAGGATGCAGCATACGGTAAATGGTCTCCAATTTGGCATGGGCCATACAGGGTCGACCAAGTTTTAAGGGGCAACGCGTACATGCTTGAGGAGCTGGACGGTGTGAAATTCCCAGTGGCTGTCAACGGTCAGCATCTCAAGAAATATTTCCCAAGCATGTGGGATGATGGACAGTGAAATATGGGGGGCGATACATGAAATCGGCCAGTAAAAAAAAAGATGATGAACAGTGAAATATGGGGGCCGATACATGAAATCGGCCAGTAAAAAAAAGATGATGAACAGTGAAATATGGGGGCCGATACATGAAATCGGCCAAAAAAAAAAAACAATGCACAGCCATCGACTCTCGAGGTTCAGACTGTTACGAGCAGGTGTCAGGTTACATGAATAAGCTACTGAAGGAATGCCTCGAAGGCACGGAGGGCGTCAGCACGGACACGATCCACCTCGGCGATCTCGGCTACGTCATCATCGTCCTTGCCCGTCACTAGCTGCTTGCTCAGGGCACGTATTTCTGCCAGATCAGTCTTCAGTTGAGCTTGAGGCCTTCTGCTTCGTCTTGGGAGCGGGCGATGAATGCTTCCTTGTCATGATGAGCTTTTTAGTCGCCCAGACCTCTCTTCGAGATCTTCAATTCCTTTTTTAAGGATGCAAGCTCGGCGGTGCTGACAGAGGTGTCAGTTTGGCATCCGAGACGCCTTTTTCTCATTGAGCCGCTGACATTTGGCTGCAATATCGGCCTTCAGTGGGAGTTGGGCGTGGCGTAGATTGATCCTCTCACGAGCCAACTTCACCCTTGACCCGTAGAAAGACAGGGTCACACTGGCCAAGCTTCACCTGCAATGCTACCGGGAGTTGGTCCTTGATTTCGTCCAAGAACACTCTTCACCTCTTCAGAACCCTCGACAACCTCTCGATTGGGGAGGACGCAAGGCTTGAGACGCTGGAATTGAGGTAGAACAGCGCTTGCTCGTGGTTCATTGTTGGCGGCAGAGGGAGCTGGTTCGATGGATTCAGGGTCGAACGTCAGCAAGCCTGAGATATCACAACCCTGCAGGCAGAAGTGGCGTCAGTATGCGTCAAAAGGGAAGGATGAGTCGAAAGAAGCGAACATACCTCTCCTGAGATCAGGGGGAAAGCCGCGGCGAAACAATCGGCTCGTGTGTTGTTGCTGAGGGCTTGGCCAGATTGGCAACCGTTTCATCTACACCTTCAGGGATTACTAGATCCAGGCTTGCGGAAGACATCGGCACTTCCCCGACTTTCCCACTAGGAGTGTCCTTCGTCTGCATGAAAGGTGCTTAGCCGATGTGAATAGTAATGAATCGGCATAAAAAAGGAGTGGTAAGAGTATGGAGGATAATTACTTTCGAAGCCTCCTGGCTCGAAGAAGAAGTTTGCAGTCCCTTGCGAGCCCTCTTGGGGCTCACAGCTTGCCCCGCCTCGACTGCTGCTCGGGGGGCAACGGGTTCAGGAACAAGCCTTTTCCTGGAAGCCGATGGTGGCACATCTGGCTGGCTCGGTGTGGTGGTTCTCTCAGAGTCTGCTGAGCTCGAATCTCCTCGATTGGATTGTGTTTCCTCGCTGGAGGTGTCTTCGATGGAGACCTGTAAGAAAGGGAGAGTTGGTAAGCACGAGCATGTTACAAGATAAATGAGATCAACCAAGGCATGAATCAGCGTACGTGCGAGCTTTCCGGAGAAGGGCTCCGGCGCCTCAAAGTTTTCTTGGCCACTATCTTCCTCACCGTCGTTCTTGTTTTAGTTGGAACTCGGGAGGCAGCTGACCCGGAAGTTGCTTGGCTCTTGGAAGCCGATTTTGGTGATATCGGTTGGTTCTGCATCACAACCTGTTTCAAAGGTGGCGAGTTTTTGCAGAAAAGGACCACAGGAGCTGGTGGGAGGAATTCGAAGGGGGAGCCATCCTCGTTGGTAGGTTCTGGACCATCTTGTTGCTGCAAGGAGACAGAGCAGGATATTAAAAGCATCGTCGTGAGCTGCATCAAGAAAATTTACCAGTAGCAGTACCTGTTCTACGGGGATGTCATATTCAGCATCGAGCTGTTCCAGCAATGGTCCCAGAGCTCTTCTGAAGGCATGAGTCTTCCACATCGACCACCAGTTCTCAAAACCATCGGTTGATGAAGCAAAGGTGAGGTTGTTAGGAATTGGGATGATCAGAGCATCGAAGAAAGAATAACACCTCTGACTGGTGAGAGAATCGGGCAGGTCAGCTCTGCTCTCTGTGAGGTGGTGGAGAAAGAAATGAGGAGGTACTTGCCCAAGGCCAAATTGCCGAGCTGCTACGACCGGCTGGTAGAACTCGTATCCAGGCTTGATTATTCTGTTGGATGTGCTCATGCCAACTGGGAGGAAGCAGGGACGGATCACGGTGGAGAATAGCTGCCGAGTGCTAGTGTCATCGGCAAAGTTGTCCAGCCTGAAGGAGATTGGATTTTCAAAATTTTCCGATTCCTCCGTGTAAGGAAAAAAGATAGGATTGTCCAGGCCTTGGAAGAAAATGCTGAACCACTTGGATGCTTCATGAGGGATCAGTTTACTACCTGGCAGGCTATACAGAGCTTGGCCGTAGCTGGTGCATCGGATCTGCTTCCCTTTGGCATCTGGAAAGGTGCAACTTGCCAAAAGGGGGAAGTTTTGGATATGGTTTTGAAAGTACAAGCTGAGCCCATAGTTGAATAAACCACCAAGGACCTCCTGTTTTGACTGCTATGTGGGAGGATAGTTTGACAGACATCAACTGGAGATATCGATAGACTTCTCCAAGGAACAGTTTGCCGATGCCAAGTTGAGTGCCTCTGGCAAGTTCGTAGGCCAAGGGAAGATAATTCTTGGTTGGAGCAAGGGAAGGGCCACAGAATATGAAGTGTTCCAGCCAGAAATTGAGGAAGGCCGTGTGTTCTTTCTCTGTGACAGGGCCCTTAGTTTTCATGTGGCTTCGAAGATAAGCACCCCAGTTCGTGCAATCTGTTTTGGAAGAAAGCTTGAAGGGGACTTTTGGCAGCATAAAAGCAGAGGGGCTGGGTGACGTGACGTCTAGACCAGTAATCATCACCACGTCTAATAGAGTTGGTGTTATGGGGCCATGGCCGAACATGAAGCAATTCAGAGCATCAGACCAGAAATAGCCGATGGTTTTTAGAAGATTTTCATGTTTCTCAAGGGGAGACAATGACAAAGTCAAGGCATCGGCTATTCCCGTGGTTTCCCATTGGGATTGGTAAGTTTTGGCTACCCTACTGTACCAAGAAACCCAATATTCGGGGGATTAGGCCAGGCTCGTAAGCAGTCGGCCCAAGAATCCAAGTCTAAGTTTTGGCTTACGAAGGGGATTCTGTTTGCCTCGCAAGAGATCAGATGGGCAGGACTAGATTCTGTACGGGGGCCAAGACAGAGAGAATTTGGGAGAGAAGGATGCGGCAGCAGAATGTCTGAGACCTAAAATTTCGATGATGGGATAAAGCATTAATTCAGGTGTTTGCTATTAATTCTAGCACCATGCTCGGATTGCGAGGAATAGTTAAGGATTACCTTCGGACCGGAGACCGCTGTGTTGGCGCTGGACGATTCCGCCATCTAATTTGCCGGCGGAGATGGATCTATGCGGTGGGGAATCTAGGGTTCGTGTCGCCGTGAGCCCGATTTGTTCAATGAGGCAATTGGAGATCTGAGTTAGCCTTTTTTGAAGATGGTTGCAGGTTACCGTTGAAATTGGAAAGTGACCGCTCAGACTTGTCTAAATAAGCGACCGAGTTTGACCTTGCCAACGTTTGTGGGAAAAGCCGATGTGTTGCCATCGGCTCTTTGGGCTTTGACTTGGTTGATCATATCAAGCGTGGTATGGTGAAAGCCGATTCGTTACTCTCGGCTTTTGGAACGTTGACCTATTTGACTATCGGCAAAATCAAATTGGGAAAAGCAAGCTTTGTTGATTCCAAAGACGGTTGTTTACAATGAAGCCGATTGCTTACAAAATGGAGATCTACTACTAGTACTACTACTAGTTCCTAATCTAGAAGGCGGCGTCGTCGTCGTCGCCGTTGCCATTGTCGCCGCCGTCTTCGCTGTCATCGGCGCTGCTGCCGGCGTAGTCCTCACCGCTGCTGCTGAAGTTGTCAGCGGGGGCCTCCTCGTCCTCGTCGTCGTCGTCGGTGTCTTCGCTAGACCCGGCGCGGAAGCGCTTCACCGGCGGGTATTCGTCGGAGGAGGTGTCCTCCTCTGCTTCTTCCTCCTCATCGGAAGAGCCGATGTCCTCGCCCCAGGACACGGCGTCGTCGGCGCTCTCCGCCTCCAGTTCCCCGTCGACGAGGAGTTGGAAGTCCTCCTCGCCGTCGGTCAGGGACTCGTCGTCCTCTGACTGGGCGGCGAAGTCCCAGTCTCTCTCGTCCCACCATTGTGGGGCGAGAGCTTCGTACGCCGCCATTGGCGGGTGCTCCGGCGTCGGCTCCCGGTCGACGGAGTCGGAGGATTGGAAGGAAAGGCCGGATGTGTTGGAGGAAGAAGAGGAGGCCATCGCGGAGGAAGAGGGTTTTTTGGCTATTGGAGAAGAATGAGGATGCAAATGGTTCGGATAGATTTAAATAAGGGGAATAGTGGAAGATGGTTCAATGCCATAGCGGTTTTCGAGAATGTGGTGCCAGAGTTGTCAAATCGTGTACTGCGGAGAAGTTGAGAAGGCGAGGCATCATGATGAGGAGGCGATATGACGGTTCTGTTCTGCAACGCGTGACCCGATGAAGAAAAAAACAGAGTAGTTTTGGAATTATTATTGCCAAAACCAGGGGGGCATGTGTTATCGCCACATTTTGGCCAAATGAGGAGATGGGCCGTAATCAAGATGGGCTTGGAGGCTGGATCGGCCTTGCGCGTGGATTTGGGCTAATTGCCCGTGTATCTGTATATTATGATAGAGTACGTTTCGGTTTAAACAAGAGATAGAGTTGTTAGGTTTATTCCAAAGATAGAAAGTCTCCGGACTATAAATATGTACCTAGGGTTATTGAGAAAGGAGGACGACCACGTTCACAACAAACACAATCTCGGCGCATCGCCACCCCTTGTTTCGAGGGTTTCTTTCAGGTAAGCGTCGTGCTGCCTAGATCGCATCTCGCGATCTAGGCAGCATCTGCTTATGTATTATTTGGTGTTGCTCGTACTGAAGCCTTGTTGATGGCGAGTAATACTGTTATCATAGATCTGTTTGGGCTAGCATCGGTGCTTTCGGTTATGTTTGCTTAGTCATGCTGCCCCTAGAGATCTCGCTGCCTTTGCACCTATTTTGGGTGTAAGGGCAGCATCTTGCTTGATCTTTATTCAGTTGATTCAATCTGTCATAGTTGTTCCTTGTTCTCCAAGGATTAGTTTGATATCCGCATGGTTAGGCCTCACAAACGGGTTGAACGATCCAGTAGTACGTAAGGATATGGTTTGCCAATTCGAGAGGAGTTGTTCCGGGAATTGACTCTATGTTGGTTTTTTGGCCTCCTCTAGGGTTAGTTTTCTGTTATCTTTCGTATCTACCAGGCTCAATTACGTGTGGGATGTTCCAATTATGTGGTGAAAGCGTTAAACTGTCGTAGATCGATTTGACTTGTATTGATAAAGCAAAACCCCATGTTATCGTAGATCCAATGCAGATCCATGGGACAATCGGCTACATGAGCCGATTCACAGGGAAACCTGAGAGCCGATCGAGGCTCGTATTTAATGTTTACGTGTCTGCCATGCAGGAAACTAATCGAAGCAATCCATCACCTTCCTGATCAGGTATAGGTCAGGTGGCACGCCCTTGCATCAGCCAGGACGTGTGCCGGAGTTTTGCGGGCCGTTGCCCGAGGGACCAGGGCCCACCAGCAGTTCTGGGAGCCTCCCGGCTCTTTGTGTTGCTCGTCGCTGCTCGCCGGTGGGTTTTGACAGGCAACAGCTGCCTAGATCGCATCTCGCGATCTAGGCAGCATCTGCTTATGTGTTATTTGGTGTTGCTCGTACTGAAGCCTTGTTGATGGCGAGTAATACTGTTATCATAGATCTGTTTGGGCTAGCATCGGTGCTTTTGGTTATGTTTGCTTAGTCATGCTGCCCCTAGAGATCTCGCTGCCTTTGCACCTATTTTGGGTGTAAGGGCAGCATCTTGCTTGATCTTTATTCAGTCGATTCAATCTGTCATAGTTGTTCCTTATTCTCCAAGGATTAGTTTGATATCCGCATGGTTAGGCCTCACAAACGGGTTGAACGATCCAGTAGTACGTAAGGATATGGTTTGCCAATTCGAGAGGAGTTGTTCCGGGAATTGACTCTACGTTGGTTTTTTGGCCTCCTCTAGGGTTAGTTTTCTGTTATCTTTCGTATCTACCAGGCTCAATTACGTGTGGGATGTTCCAATTATGTGGTGAAAGCGTTAAACTGTCGTAGATCGATTTGACTTGTATTGATAAAGCAAAACCCCATGTTATCGTAGATCCAATGCAGATCCATGGGACAATCGGCTACATGAGCCGATTCACAGGGAAACCTGAGAGCCGATCGAGGCTCATATTTAATGTTTACGTGTCTGCCATGCAGGAAACTAATCGAAGCAATCCATCACCTTCCTGATCAGGTATAGGTCAGGTGGCACGCCCTTGCATCAGCCAGGACGTGTGCCGGAGTTTTGCGGGCCGTTGCCCGAGGGACCAGGGCCCACTAGCAGTTCTGGGAGCCTCCCGGCTCTTCGTGTTGCTCGTCGCTGCTCGCCGGTGGGTTTTGACAGGCAACACATTCTGGCACGCCCGGTGGGACACTCAACAACATCTGCATCAACATCTGACGCTGCGATGGGGGACAGACCAATCACGTACGACGATCTGCCTGATGAGCACAAGAAGAGGTATGATGATATCAAAGCTCTCTTCGAAGCCGATCTCATCGGCTCTTTTGAGAGGACCCGTAAGCATGGCATCAGGTGGAAAGGGTTCTCACCCGAAGGCGCTCTCGATGAGGTGGATCTGTCTGTTCCTTTAGAGGATCGCACCAGGGCTCTGCGACAGGAAGTCAATTACATGGTGGCTCATTCTCTTCACCGCCATTCTGAGAGCCTGGTGAACGCTTTCGAGCGCGTCGCGGTTCGCGTGGTTCAGGAGATCATGAAACATCAGTACTCTCCGTCGGGGCCTACCCTAGGGACTCACCAGGGAGAAAGACCGCTCCAGACCAGGCCACAGCTACCATTCACGCTTGCAGCTCCGGAGCCACCGGGGTCACCGGCGTACGTCGTCTACAAGATTGGAGGTGATCCTGGCGATTACCAATTCCTGTTTGAACCACCTAAAGAAATCCCACATGGATATGTGTGCACATACGTGCCGGACTGCAACAGCCTGACGCGCACGAACCAGATTGCAACGGCAGGGATTTCTGGGGCAGGTGTTTCTGGAGTAGGGATTTCGGGAGCAGGGATGTCCGGGATGGACGCTGATAAACAGGCGTGGCTAGCTAAGTATGCCACCGGAACGAGTCATGAGAATTTAGCCCCTGCAGCTCAAACGGTGGAGCAAATCAGTACCATCTTGAGAGACCAGTTCGGCTTCGTGCCGAAGAGGAGAACAATCGGCTATTCCAAGCCGTACCCCAATGAGTATGATCTGATTCCGCTTCCACCCAAGTATCGGCTCCCTGAGTTCTCAAAATTTAATGGTTCAGAAGG
The DNA here is from genome assembly GCA_007115705.1 of Dactylis glomerata. Taxonomy (NCBI): domain Eukaryota; kingdom Viridiplantae; phylum Streptophyta; class Magnoliopsida; order Poales; family Poaceae; genus Dactylis; species Dactylis glomerata. Next base: position 1,037,459 of record QXEO01001157.1, read on the forward strand.
GTCTAGCTCGATCGAGCACGTGAGCCGATATTTGGCACAGTTAGGCATGATTTCAGCATCGGATCAGTTACGCGTAAGGTTCTTTGCGCAATCTCTGACAGGACCAGCTTTTGGGTGGTACACCTCGTTGCCACCAGATTCGATCCGGACCTGGAAGCAGCTGGAAGAACAGTTCCATATTCAGTATCATTCAGAAGCTACCGAGGCTGGCATTGCCGATCTGGCGCAGGTGCGGCAGAAGCGGGGAGAAACGGTAGCCGAGTATATTCAGCGTTTCAGGACTGTCAAGAACCGATGTTATTCGGCTCGTTTAACTGAGAAAGAAGCAGTCGAGCTGGCCGTGTTGGGTCTCTCAGCACCGATCAAGGATCTGGCTTTCCAAGTAGAATACAATTCACTAGCGCACATGGTCCAGAAACTGACAATGTATGAGCAGCGCCACCCTGAGTTGTACCAAGACAAGTTCAAACGTCCGATAGGCCTGGTCGATACAGAAGAAGAGGATCTTGTAGAAGACCAGGAGATAGCCGTGGCTGAATGGGCTCGGGGAGCAGATCCTGTGTCCTGCAAATGGGTGAAACAGCAAGGGCCTGCAAAAGGGTTCGACTTCAATGTAAGCAAAGCTGAGCAGATATTCGATTTACTGCTGAAGGAAAAGCAGCTGAAGTTACCCGAAGGCCATAAAATCCCTACGGCGCAAGAGATGAACGGGAGATCATACTGCAAGTGGCATCACTCGTTCACCCACACCACCAATGATTGCAAAGAGCTACATCGGCAGATCCAAACGGCGATAGAACAGGGCCGTCTGATCCTTGGGCAGTTCGCCATGAAAGTGGACACAAACCCGTTTCCTGGCATCAACATGGTAGAGCACAGCCACTCCACGAGGCGTCAGCTAGATTTCTCGTTCGATATTAACATGGCAGGGCCTGTGTACCACCATGGCAAGTATAAGGAGGAAAGCGGCCACTCCCGGGGCAAAGAAAAGGAAGAGGCCGGTCCACGCGACCGGCCCCGTTATGATGATAGGCGGTATATAACCGAGGAACAAGTGAGAAGCGTGCGATATCAGAAGCCACACTCCACGCATCTCCTTAACAAGTATGAGCGTCAGTATGACCGACGTCGGCAGTACGACAGAGATGATGAAAGAGATCGTCGGACCGACGCATACGATGGGAGATACCGTCGGCATGATAGAGATGATGAAGGATATGAGCACCGCGCTAGGGGAAGGTCAAAGGAAAAGGAAGGCGTGGATAAACATTGGGATTGTCCTTTCTTCAAGTACTGTTGGGATGCGGGAATGAGCCGATTGCCTATAGTCGACAACTGCCCGGAATGTGGACAGCAGAAGGATGACACAGGTCCAGTTTCAGTGTTCAAGCGTCTAGGGCCTCTCCGGCCTCAGAACAGACAAGAGGAGTCATCTCGAGCAAAAGATCTCGAGGAGTCAGAGGATGAAGAAGAAGATAGATATCACCGGCCAAGGTGGTGTCCCGATGGACTCAGACACACCCAAAAGCGTAGAGTTCAGCGGCTACGTAGCTTGGAGGAAGCCGAAGCGCAGTACCTCCACACTTTAAGGAAAGCCCGGCCTGATCTGGCCGTGAAAATTCAGCAAACCTTGGAGACGGAGGCCCGTCCAAAAAAGAAAGAGTGGCGCCCCAAACCAGTAAAAGCCGATGCGAAGACATCGGCTGGCACAAACATGGTGTTCATACTTCCGTCAGAGTTTTGCGCTCCAAGAACCGAAGAACTACCAGTGGCACAGTTTGACTGCGGCCCACGGCCGGTTATCTTTGAAAAGCCACGGGAGAAGGGCTACAAACATCTGAAAGCCCTGTACCTGAGAGGTTTTATCAATGGGCAGCCTGTCCGCAAGATGTTGGTTGACACCAGAGCGGCAGTCAATATAATGCCATACTCCATGCTGCGGCGTTTGGGACGCTCCACTGCAGATCTGATCAAAACCAACGTCACGCTAAGCGACTTCAACGGCCAAGCTTCAGAAACGCAAGGCGTTCTGAACGTGGATCTGACCGTGGGTAGAAAAACCATCCCTACGTCGTTCTTCATTGTTGACAGCAAAAGCACCTACGCTGTCTTGCTGGGAAGGGATTGGATTCACGCTAACTGCTGCATTCCATCCACGATGCACCAATGCCTGATACAGTGGGATGGAGATGAAGTGGAGGTCATTCATGCAGATGATTCGATCGAGATCTCAATAGCTGGCATGAACATTTGGGACGCAGAAGACCAAGAGCCGATCTCTGGAGTCAGTCTAGACGGCTGTGAGCGCATTGAAGCTACAAAAAATGGGGTGAGGCTGGTCTTATCCACTGGCCTGACAGAGTAGCAAAGCCCACGATTGTGCGTGGTAAGGCCGATCCCTGCGATCGGCCACAAAAAATAAAAAGCAGTGATCTTACGACAAGCATGTCATGTAGTCGTAGTAGGGAGATTCCCTACCATTGTAGAGCACAAATAAGTTGTAAACCTTCCTTGAGTAATGCAATCAAAAAGGGGGCCGATTCCGGCAATCGGCCCAAATTATCTTTGTTATCCTCACCAAACTTTTGGCCTGTGTTCAGCATCGATTTAGCAGGTGACGGAAAGCTGGGGTATGGGTTTACATCCGCTGATGAGCTAGAGGAGATTGACATCGGTCCTGGGGATAAGCCACGACCGACATTTATCAGCAAAAAGTTAGATCCGAATCTGCGGGGTCCGATGATAGCTTTGTTGAAAGAATATCCAGATTGCTTTGCCTGGGACTATACGGAGATGCCCGGGTTAGACAGGAGCATCATTGAGCATCGGCTCCCGCTTAAAAAAGGGTTTCGGCCATTCCAGCAGCGAGCACGACAGATGAAGGCCGAAATTTTAGAGGAAGTCAAGAAAGAGATCGAGAAAATGTTGAAAGCTGGGTTCATCAGGCCATGCAGGTATGCTGAGTGGATTTCTAGTATCGTACCTGTAGAGAAAAAGGATGGCCGATGGCGTGTTGCCATAGATTTTCGGGATCTCAATAGAGCCACTCCAAAGGATGAGTATCCGATGCCGGTAGCAGAGACATTGATCAACGCAGCTGCTGGTCATAAGGTCTTGAGCTTTATGGATGGCAATGCCGGTTACAATCAAATTTTTATGGCTCCAGAAGATATACACAAGACTGCATTCAGAGTCCCAGGTTCGGTGGGGTTGTTTGAATATGTAGTCATGACATTTGGACTGAAGAATGCCGGCGCCACATACCAAAGAGCCATGAATTACATTTTCCATGATCTGATCGGCAAGCTGGTGGAGATTTATATCGATGACGTGGTAGTCAAGTCTGCTTCAGTACAAGGACACTTGGACGATCTGCGATGCGTCCTGGACCGAACCAGAAAATTCGGGCTACGGATGAATCCAAAGAAGTGTGCCTTCGGTGTGACGGCCGGTCAGTTCTTGGGTTTCTTGGTCCATGAACGCGGAATTGAGATCGGCCTGAAAAGTCAGGAGGCAGTGCGAACAATGAAGCCACCTACCACGAAGAAAGAACTGCAGTGTCTCATCGGCAAAATCAACTTCGTCAGAAGGTTCATCTCCAATCTGTCAGGAAGAATAGAGCCGTTCATGGGACTGGTGAAAATTAAATCTGATGAGGAGTTCCGCTGGGGGACAGAACAACAACGAGCCTTCGACGAGATCAAAGAATATCTAACGAAGCCGCCAGTGTTGGTTCCACCGCAGCAGGATAGGCCGTTCTACATTTACTTGTCGGTGGCTGACACGTCCATCGCCTCGGTGGTGGTGCAAGTTTATGATGGTCTGGAGCGAGTTGTGTTTTACATCAGCAGAAGGATGCTGGATGCAGAGACAAGGTATCCTGAGATCGAGAAGTTATGCCTCTGCCTATTTTTCACCTGCACCAAGCTGCGACACATCTTGCTGTCAGCAGAGATTATCATCATATGCAAATCAGATGTCATAAAACATATGCTGTCGGCTCCTGTGTTGAAAGGCCGACTCGGCAAATGGATGTTTGCATTATCGGAATTTGATATCCGGTATCAACCCGCCAAAGCGGTTAAGGGACAGGCGTTGGCCGATCTTATTGCTGAACGAATCAACACTAATATAGCAGCACTGTCTGTACGTGCATGGGCTATGTTTTTCGATGGATCGGCTTGTGATGATGGTTGCGGCATCGGCATTCTACTCGTGTCGCCCCGGGGGGCAACATATTCCTTCTCCATCAGGCTATCTACCCCTTGCACCAACAATGTCGCTGAGTATGAGGCAATACGCAAGGGAATGGAGTTGCTCATTGAATCCGGAGCAGAAGCAGTGGAACTTTTTGGAGACTCCAAATTGGTGATTTCCCAACTCACGGACGAATACAAGTGTGAGAGCGAGTCACTCTTCCCATTATGGTTGCAATGCCGTAAGCTGATGGCACAATTCAGGTATCTAAACTTTAACTGGATCCCGCGGTCGCAGAATACCGAGGCGAATGATCTTGCACAGATGGCTTCAGGCTACAAGGACATAGCAGATGGAACTGATGTTCAGGTACAGTTCCTGGACGCGGACGACTGGAGAGCCGATATCTTCAATTACTTGAAAGATTCGGCTCGGGGGGCACCTAAACGGATAAGGTACAAGGCCATGAAGTATGTGCTTATTGGGGATGACATGTTCTACAGGACTTTGGAAGGGTTACTGCTCAAATGTCTAGGGCCAACCGAGGCAAATCGGCTTCTACACGAGGTACACGAAGGCGCCTGTGGAACTCACCAATCGGCTCACAAGATGAAATGGTTGATCAGGCGATCAGGGTTTTATTGGCCCACCATGCTTGAGGACTGTTTTAAGTACTATAAAGGGTGTCAAGCATGTCAGAAATTCGGGAAGATTCAGATGGTACCTGCATCAGCGATGAACCCCATCATCAAGCCTTGGCCATTCCGAGGTTGGGGCATGGATATCATTGGCAAGATCAATCCTCCATCAAGCAAAGGCCACATGTGGATTTTGGCCATTACGGATTATTTCACTAAATGGGTGGAAGCCGTCCCTATGAAGTCAGTAAACTCGAAGGATGTTATCAATTTCGTGAAAGAACATGTCCTTCATAGGTTCGGGATTCCCCAAACTATCACGACCGATGGAGGTTCGGTCTTCATTTCTCACGAGTTTAGAGAGTTCTGCGAGGACACGGGAATTAAGCTGATCCGATCATCTCCATACTATGCTCAAGCAAATGGGCAAGCTGAAGCGTCCAATCAGAGCCTTATCAAGCTGATCAAGAGAAAAATCGACGAGCACCCTAGGCGTTGGCACGAGGTTTTGTCAGAAGCTTTGTGGGCTTATCGCATGTCATGTCATGGAGCGATAAAAACCTCGCCATACCATCTAGTCTATGGACAAGAAGCCGTATTGCCATGGGAGATTACGGCTGGATCGAGACGTGTCACTTTTCAGAACGATCTAACAACTGAAGAATATGCAGCCCTGATGAGTGACAGTGTTGAGGATTTAACTGAACTTAGGCTGTGGTCGCTTGAGAAAATTAAAGAGAACAAAGCCAAGGTAGCTCGTGCATATAATAAGAAGGTGAGACCAAAGGAGTTCCACGTTGGTGATCTGGTATGGGAAGCTGTATTGCCATTGGGAACTAAGGATGCAGCATACGGTAAATGGTCTCCAAGTTGGCACGGGCCATACAGGGTCGACCAAGTTTTAAGGGGCAACGCGTACATGCTTCAGGAGCTGGACGGTGTGAAATTCCCAGTGGCTGTTAACGGTCAGCATCTCAAGAAATATTTCCCAAGCATGTGGGATGATGGACAGTGAAATATGGGGGCCGATACATGAAATCGGCCAGTAAAATTTTCCGATTCCTCCGTGTAAGGAAAGAAGATAGGATTGTCCAGGCCTTGGAAGAAAATGCTGAACCACTTGGATGCTTCATGAGGGATCAGTTTACTACCTGGCAGGCTATACAGAGCTTGGCCGTAGCTGGTGCATCGGATCTGCTTCCCTTTGGCATCTGGAAAGGTGCAACTTGCCAAAAGGGGGAAGTTTGGGATATGGTTTTGAAAGTACAGCTGAGCCCATAGTTGAATAAACCACCAAGGACCTCCTGTTTTGACTGCTATGTGGGAGGATAGTTTGACAGACATCAACTGGAGATATCGATAGACTTCTCCAAGGAACAGTTTGCCGATGCCAAGTTGAGTGCCTCTGGCAAGTTCATAGGCCAAGGAGAGATAATTCTTGGTTGGGGCAAGGGAAGGGCCACAGAATATGAAATGTTCCAGCCAGAAATTGAGGAAGGCCGTGTGTTCTTTCTCTGTGACAGGGCCCTTAGTTTTCATGTGGCTTCGAAGATAAGCACCCCAGTTCGTGCAATCTGTTTTGGAAGAAAGCTTGAAGGGGACTTTTGGCAGCATAAAAGCAGAGGGGCTGGGTGATGTGACGTCTAGACCAGTAATCATCACCACATCTAACAGAGTTGGTGTCATGGGGCCATGGCCGAACATGAAGCAGTTCAGAGCATCGGACCAGAAATAGCCGATGGTTTTTAGAAGATTTTCATGTTTCTCAAGGGGAGACAATGACAAAGTCAAGGCATCGGCTATTCCCGTGGTTTCCCATTGGGATTGGTAAGTTTTGGCTACCCTACTGTACCAAGAAACCCAATATTCGGGAGGATTAGGCCAGGCTCGTAAGCAGTCGGCCCAAGAATCCAAATCTAAGTTTTGGCTTACGAAGGGGATTTTGTTTGCCTCGCAAGAGATCAGATGGGCAGGACTAGATTCTGTACGGGGGCCAAGGCAGAGAGAATTTGGGAGAGAAGGATGCGGTAGCGGAATGTCTGAAACCTAAAATTTTAATGATGGGATAAAGCATTAATTCAGGTGTTTGCTATTAATTCTAGCACCGAGCTCGGATTGCGAGGAACAGTTAAGGATTACCTTCAGACCGGAGACCGCTGTGTTGGCGCTGGACGATTCCGCCATCTAATTTGCCGGCGGAGATGGATCTATGCGGTGGGGAATCTAGGGTTCGTGTTGCCGTGAGCCCGATTTGTTCAATGAGGCAATTGGAGATTTGAGTTAGCCTTTTTGAAGATGGTTGCAGGTTACCGTTGAAATTGGAAAGTGACCGCTCAGACTTGTCTAAATAAGCGACCGAGTTTGACCTTGCCAACGTTTGTGGGAAAAGCCGATGTGTTGCCATCGGCTCTTTGGGCTTTGACTTGGTTGATCATATCAAGCGTGGTATGGTGAAAGCCGATTCGTTACTATCGGCTTTTGGAACGTTGACCTATTTGACTATCGGCAAAATCAAATTGGGAAAAGCAAGCTTTGTTGATTCCAAAGACGGTTGTTTACAATGAAGCCGATTGCTTACAAAATGGAGATCTACTACTAGTACTACTACTACTAGTTCCTAATCTAGAAGGCGGCGTCGTCGTCGTCGCCGTTGCCATTGCCGCCGCCGTCTTCGCTGTCATCGGCGCTGTTGCCGGCGTAGTCCTCACCGCTGCTGCTGAAGTTGTCAGCGGGGGCCTCCTCATCCTCGTCGTCGTCGTCGGTGTCCTCGCTGGACCTGGCGCGGAAGCGCTTCACCGGCGGGTATTCGTCGGAGGAGGTGTCCTCCTCTGCTTCTTCCTCCTCATCGGAAGAGCCGATGTCCTCGCCCCAGGACACGGCGTCGTCGGCGCTCTCCGCCTCCAGTTCCCCGTCGACGAGGAGTTGGAGGTCCTCCTCGCCGTCGGTCAAGGACTCGTCGTCCTCTGACTGGGCGGCGAAGTCCCAGTCTCTCTCGTCCCACCATTGTGGGGCGAGAGCTTCGTACGCCGCCATTGGCGGGTGCTCCGGCGTCGGCTCCCGGTTGACGGAGTCGGAGGATTGGAAGGAAAGGCCGGATGTGTTGGAGGAAGAAGAGGAGGCCATGGCGGAGGAAGAGGGTTTTTTGGCTATTGGAGAAGAATGAGGATGCAAATGGTTCGGATAGATTTAAATAAGGGGAATAGTGGAAGATGGTTCAATGCCATAGCGGTTTTCGAGAATGTGGTGCCAGAGTTGTCAAATCGTGTACTGCGGAGAAGTTGAGAAGGCGAGGCATCATGATGAGGAGGCGATATGACGGTTCTGCTCTGCAACGCGTGACCCGATGAAGAAAAAACAGAGTGGTTTTGGAATTATTATTGCCAAAACCAGGGGGGCATGTGTTATCGCCACATTTTGGCCAAATGAGGAGATGGGCCGTAATCAAGATGGGCTTGGAGGCTGGATCGGCCTTGCGCGTGGATTTGGGCTAATTGCCCGTGTATCTGTATATTATGATAGATTACGTTTCGGTTTAAACAAGAGATAGAGTTGTTAGGTTTATTCCAAAGATAGAAAGTCTCTGGACTATAAATGTGTACCTAGGGTTATTGAGAAAGGAGGACGATCACGTTCACAACAAACACAATCTCGGCGCATCGCCACCCCTTGTTTCGAGGGTTTCTTTCAGGTAAGCGTCGTGCTGCCTAGATCGCATCTCGCGATCTAGGCAGCATCTGCTTATGTGTTATTTGGTGTTGCTCGTACTGAAGCCTTGTTGATGGCGAGTAATACTGTTATCATAGATCTGTTTGGGCTAGCATCGGTGCTTTTGGTTATGTTTGCTTAGTCATGCTGCCCCTAGAGATCTCGCTGCCTTTGCACCTATTTTGGGTGTAAGGGCAGCATCTTGCTTGATCTTTATTCAGTCGATTCAATCTGTCATAGTTGTTCCTTGTTCTCCAAGGATTAGTTTGATATCCGCATGGTTAGGCCTCACAAACGGGTTGAACGATCCAGTAGTACGTAAGGATATGGTTTGCCAATTCGAGAGGAGTTGTTCCGGGAATTGACTCTACGTTGGTTTTTTGGCCTCCTCTAGGGTTAGTTTTCTGTTATCTTTCGTATCTACTAGGCTCAATTACGTGTGGGATGTTCCAATTATGTGGTGAAAGCGTTAAACTGTCGTAGATCGATTTGACTTGTATTGATAAAGCAAAACCCCATGTTATCGTAGATCCAATGCAGATCCATGGGACAATCGGCTACATGAGCCGATTCACAGGGAAACCTGAGAGCCGATCGAGGCTCGTATTTAATGTTTACGTGTCTGCCATGCAGGAAACTAATCGAAGCAATCCATCACCTTCCTGATCAGGTATAGGTCAGGTGGCACGCCCTTGCATCAGCCAGGACGTGTGCCGGAGTTTTGCGGGCCGTTGAACGAGGGACCAGGGCCCACCAGCAGTTCTGGGAGCCTCCCGGCTCTTCGTGTTGCTCGTCGCTGCTCGCCGGTGGGTTTTGACAGGCAACACATTCTGGCACGCCCGGTGGGACACTCAACAACATCTGCATCAACATCTGACGCTGCGATGGGGGACAGACCAATCACGTACGACGATCTGCCTGATGAGCACAAGAAGAGGTATGATGATATCAAAGCTCTCTTCGAAGCCGATCTCATCGGCTCTTTTGAGAGGACCCGTAAGCATGGCATCAGGTGTAAAGGGTTCTCACCCGAAGGCGCTCTCGATGAGGTGGATCTGTCTGTTCCTTCAGAGGATCGCACCAGAGCTCTGCGACAGGAAGTCAATTACATGGTGGCTCATTCTCTTCACCGCCATTCTGAGAGCCTGGTGAACGCTTTCGAGCGCGTCGCGGTTCGCGTGGTTCAGGAGATCATGAAACATCAGTACTCTCCGTCGGGGCCTACCCTAGGGACTCACCAGGGAGAAAGACCGCTCCAGACCAGGCCACAGCTACCATTCACGCTTGCAGCTCCGGAGCCACCGGGGTCACCGGCGTACGTCGTCTACAAGATTGGAGGTGATCCTGGCGATTACCAATTCCTGTTTGAACCACCTAAAGAAATCCCACATGGATATGTGTGCACATACGTGCCGGACTGCAACAGCCTGACGCGCACGAACCAGATTGCAACCGCAGGGATTTCTGGGGCAGGTGTTTCTGGAGTAGGGATTTCGGGAGCAGGGATGTCCGGGATGGACGCTGATAAACAGGCGTGGCTAGCTAAGTATGCCACCGGAACGAGTCATGAGAATTTAGCCCCTGCAGCTCAAACGGTGGAGCAAATCAGTACCATCTTGAGAGACCAGTTCGGCTTCGTGCCGAAGAGGAGAACAATCGGCTATTCCAAGCCGTACCCCAACGAGTATGATCTGATTCCGCTTCCACCCAAGTATCGGCTCCCTGAGTTCTCAAAATTTAATGGTTCAGAAGGGTCTAGCTCGATCGAGCACGTGAGCCGATATTTGGCACAGTTAGGCATGATTTCAGCATCGGATCAGTTACGCGTAAGGTTCTTTGCGCAATCTCTGACAGGACCAGCTTTTGGGTGGTACACCTCGTTGCCACCAGATTCGATCCGGACCTGGAAGCAGCTGGAAGAACAGTTCCATATTCAGTATCATTCAGAAGCTACCGAGGCTGGCATTGCCGATCTGGCGCAGGTGCGGCAGAAGCGGGGAGAAACGGTAGCCGAGTATATTCAGCGTTTCAGGACTGTCAAGAACCGATGTTATTCGGCTCGTTTAACTGAGAAAGAAGCAGTCGAGCTGGCCGTGTTGGGTCTCTCAGCACCGATCAAGGATCTGGCTTTCCAAGTAGAATACAATTCACTGGCGCACATGGTCCAGAAACTGACAATGTATGAGCAGCGCCACCCTGAGTTGTACCAAGACAAGTTCAAACGTCCGATAGGCCTGGTCGATACAGAAGAAGAGGATCTTGTAGAAGACCAGGAGATAGCCGTGGCTGAATGGGCTCGGGGAGCAGATCCTGTGTCCTGCAAATGGGTGAAACAGCAAGGGCCTGCAAAAGGGTTCGACTTCGATGTAAGCAAAGCTGAGCAGATATTCGATTTACTGCTGAAGGAAAAGCAGCTGAAGTTACCCGAAGGCCATAAAATCCCTACGGCGCAAGAGATGAACGGGAGATCATACTGCAAGTGGCATCACTCGTTCACCCACACCACCAATGATTGCAAAGAGCTACGTCGGCAGATCCAAACGGCGATAGAACAGGGCCGTCTGATCCTTGGGCAGTTCGCCATGAAAGTGGACACAAACCCGTTTCCTGGCATCAACATGGTAGAGCACAGCCACTCCACGAGGCGTCAGCTAGATTTCTCGTTCGATATTAACATGGCAGGGCCTCTGTACCACCATGGCAAGTATAAGGAGGAAAGCGGCCACTCCCGGGGCAAAGAAAAGGAAGAGGCCGGTCCACGCGACCGGCCCCGTTATGATGATAGGCGGTATATAACCGAGGAACAAGTGAGAAGCGTGCGATATCAGAAGCCACACTCCACGCATCTCCTTAACAAGTATGAGCGTCAGTATGACCGACGTCGGCAGTACGACAGAGATGATGAAAGAGATCGTCGGACCGACGCATACGATGGGAGATACCGTCAGCATGGTAGAGATGATGAAGGATATGAGCACCGCGCTAGGGGAAGGTCAAAGGAAAAGGAAGGCGTGGATAAACATTGGGATTGTCCTTTCTTCAAGTACTGTTGGGATGCGGGAATGAGCCGATTGCCTACAGTCGACAACTGCCCGGAATGTGGACAGCAGAAGGATGACACAGGTCCAGTTTCAGTGTTCAAGCGTCTAGGGCCTCTCCGGCCTCAGAACAGACAAGAGGAGTCATCTCGAGCAAAAGATCTCGAGGAGTCAGAGGATGAAGAAGAAGATAGATATCACCGGCCAAGGTGGTGTCCCGATGGACTCAGACACACCCAAAAGCGTAGAGTTCAGCGGCTACGTAGCTTGGAGGAAGCCGAAGCGCAGTACCTCCACACTTTAAGGAAAGCCCGGCCTGATCTGGCCGTAAAAATTCAGCAAACCTTGGAGACGGAGGCCCGTCCAAAAAAGAAAGAGTGGCGCCCCAAACCAGTAAAAGCCGATGCGAAGACATCGGCTGGCACAAACATGGTGTTCATACTTCCGTCAGAGTTTTGCGCTCCAAGAACCGAAGAACTACCAGTGGCACAGTTTGACTGCGGCCCACGGCCGGTTATCTTTGAAAAGCCACGGGAGAAGGGCTACAAACATCTGAAAGCCCTGTACCTGAGAGGTTTTATCAATGGGCAGCCTGTCCGCAAGATGTTGGTTGACACCAGAGCGGCAGTCAATATAATGCCATACTCCATGCTGCGGCGTTTGGGACGCTCCATTGCAGATCTGATCAAAACCAACGTCACGCTAAGCGACTTCAACGGCCAAGCTTCAGAAACGCAAGGCGTTCTGAACGTGGATCTGACCGTGGGTAGAAAAACCATCCCTACGTCGTTCTTCATTGTTGACAGCAAAAGCACCTACGCTGTCTTGCTGGGAAGGGATTGGATTCACGCTAACTGCTGCATTCCATCCACGATGCACCAATGCCTGATACAGTGGGATGGAGATGAAGTGGAGGTCATTCATGCAGATGATTCGATCGAGATCTCAATAGCTGGCATGAACATTTGGGACGCAGAAGACCAAGAGCCGATCTCTGGAGTCAGTCTAGACGGCTGTGAGCGCATTGAAGCTACAAAAAACGGGGTGAGGCTGGTCTTATCCACTGGCCTGACAGAGTAGCAAAGCCCACGATTGTGCGTGGTAAGGCCGATCCCTGCGATCGGCCACAAAAAATAAAAAGCAGTGATCTTACGACAAGCATGTCTTGTAGTCGTAGTAGGGAGATTCCCTACCATTGTAGAGCACAAATAAGTTGTAAACCTTCCTTGAGTAATGCAATCAAAAAGGGGGCCGATTCCGGCAATCGGCCCAAATTATCTTTGTTATCCTCACCAAACTTTTGGCCTGTGTTCAGCATCGATTTAGCAGGTGACGGAAAGCTGGGGTATGGGTTTACATCCGCTGATGAGCTAGAGGAGATTGACATCGGTCCTGGGGATAAGCCACGACCGACATTTATCAGCAAAAAGTTAGATCCGAATCTGCGGGGTCCGATGATAGCTTTGTTGAAAGAATATCCAGATTGCTTTGCCTGGGACTATACGGAGATGCCCGGGTTAGACAGGAGCATCATTGAGCATCGGCTCCCGCTTAAAAAAGGGTTTCGGCCATTCCAGCAGCGAGCACGACAGATGAAGGCCGAAATTTTAGAGGAAGTCAAGAAAGAGATCGAGAAAATGTTGAAAGCTGGGTTCATCAGGCCATGCAGGTATGCTGAGTGGATTTCTAGTATCGTACCTGTAGAGAAAAAGGATGGCCGATGGCGTGTTGCCATAGATTTTCGGGATCTCAATAGAGCCACTCCAAAGGATGAGTATCCGATGCCGGTAGCAGAGACATTGATCAACGCAGCTGCTGGTCATAAGGTCTTGAGCTTTATGGATGGCAATGCCGGTTACAATCAAATTTTTATGGCTCCAGAAGATATACACAAGACTGCATTCAGAGTCCCAGGTTCGGTGGGGTTGTTTGAATATGTAGTCATGACATTTGGACTGAAGAATGCCGGCGCCACATACCAAAGAGCCATGAATTACATTTTCCATGATCTGATCGGCAAGCTGGTGGAGATTTATATCGATGACGTGGTAGTCAAGTCTGCTTCAGTACAAGGACACTTGGACGATCTGCGATGCGTCCTGGACCGAACCAGAAAATTCGGGCTACGGATGAATCCAAAGAAGTGTGCCTTCGGTGTGACGGCCGGTCAGTTCTTGGGTTTCTTGGTCCATGAACGCGGAATTGAGATCGGCCTGAAAAGTCAGGAGGCAGTGCGAACAATGAAGCCACCTACCACGAAGAAAGAACTGCAGTGTCTCATCGGCAAAATCAACTTCGTCAGAAGGTTCATCTCCAATCTGTCAGGAAGAATAGAGCCGTTCATGGGACTGGTGAAAATTAAATCTGATGAGGAGTTCCGCTGGGGGACAGAACAACAACGAGCCTTCGACGAGATCAAAGAATATCTAACGAAGCCGCCAGTGTTGGTTCCACCGCAGCAGGATAGGCCGTTCTACATTTACTTGTCGGTGGCTGACACGTCCATCGCCTCGGTGGTGGTGCAAGTTTATGATGGTCTGGAGCGAGTTGTGTTTTACATCAGCAGAAGGATGCTGGATGCAGAGACAAGGTATCCTGAGATCGAGAAGTTATGCCTCTGCCTATTTTTCACCTGCACCAAGCTGCGACACATCTTGCTGTCAGCAGAGATTATCATCATATGCAAATCAGATGTCATAAAACATATGCTGTCGGCTCCTGTGTTGAAAGGCCGACTCGGCAAATGGATGTTTGCATTATCGGAATTTGATATCCGGTATCAACCCGCCAAAGCGGTTAAGGGATAGGCGTTGGCCGATCTTATTGCTGAACGAATCAACACTGATATAGCAGCACTATCTGTACGTGCATGGGCTATGTTTTTCGATGGATCGGCTTGTGACGATGGTTGCGGCATTGGGGGGCACCTAAACGGATAAGGTACAAGGCCATGAAGTATGTGCTTATTGGGGATGACATGTTCTACAGGACTTTGGAAGGGTTACTGCTCAAATGTCTAGGGCCAACCGAGGCAAATCGGCTTCTACACGAGGTACACGAAGGCGCCTGTGGAACTCACCAATCGGCTCACAAGATGAAATGGTTGATCAGGCGATCAGGGTTTTATTGGCCCACCATGCTTGAGGACTGTTTTAAGTACTATAAAGGGTGTCAAGCATGTCAGAAATTCGGGAAGATTCAGATGGTACCTGCATCAGCGATGAACCCCATCATCAAGCCTTGGCCATTCCGAGGTTGGGGCATGGATATCATTGGCAAGATCAATCCTCCATCAAGCAAAGGCCACATGTGGATTTTGGCCATTACGGATTATTTCACTAAATGGGTGGAAGCCGTCCCTATGAAGTCAGTAAACTCGAAGGATGTTATCAATTTCGTGAAAGAACATGTCCTTCATAGGTTCGGGATTCCCCAAACTATCACGACCGATGGAGGTTCGGTCTTCATTTCTCACGAGTTTAGAGAGTTCTGCGAGGACACGGGAATTAAGCTGATCCGATCATCTCCATACTATGCTCAAGCAAATGGGCAAGCTGAAGCGTCCAATCAGAGCCTTATCAAGCTGATCAAGAGAAAAATCGACGAGCACCCTAGGCGTTGGCACGAGGTTTTGTCAGAAGCTTTGTGGGCTTATCGCATGTCATGTCATGGAGCGATAAAAACCTCACCATACCATCTAGTCTATGGACAAGAAGCCGTATTGCCATGGGAGATTACGGCTGGATCGAGACGTGTCACTTTTCAGAACGATCTAACAACTGAGGAATATGCAGCCCTGATGAGTGACAGTGTTGAGGATTTAACTGAACTTAGGCTGTGGTCGCTTGAGAAAATTAAAGAGAACAAAGCCAAGGTAGCTCGTGCATATAATAAGAAGGTGAGACCAAAGGAGTTCCACGTTGGTGATCTGGTATGGGAAGCTGTATTGCCATTGGGAACTAAGGATGCAGCATACGGTAAATGGTCTCCAAGTTGGCACGGGCCATACAGGGTCGACCAAGTTTTAAGGGGCAACGCGTACATGCTTGAGGTGCTGGACGGTGTGAAATTCCCAGTGGCTGTTAACGGTCAGCATCTCAAGAAATATTTCCCAAGCATGTGGGATGATGGACAGTGAAATATGGGGGCCGATACATGAAATCGGCCAGTAAAAAAAATATACCCAGATTAATATTTCCCAAGCATGTGGGATGATGAACAGTGAAATATGAGGGCCGATACATGAAATCGGCCAAATAAATAAAAAAACAATGCACAGCCATCGACTCTCGAGGTTCAGACTATTACGAGCAGGTGTCAGGTTACATGAATAAGCTACTGAAGGAATGCCTCGAAGGCACGGAGGGCGTCAGCACGGACACGATCCACCTCGGCGATCTCGGCTTCGTCATCATCGTCCTTGCCCGTCACTAGCTGCTTGCTCAGGGCACGTATTTCTGCCAGATCAGTCTTCAGTTGAGCTTTGAGGCCTTCTGCTTCGTCTTGGGAGCGGGCGATGAATGCTTCCTTGTCATGAATGAGCTTTTTAGTCGCCCGGACCTTCTCTTCGAGATCTTCCAATTCCTTTTTTAAGGATGCAAGCTCGGCGGTGCTGACAGAGGTGTCAGTTTTGGCATCCAGAGACGCCTTTTTCTCATTGAGCCGCTGACATTTGGCTGCAATATCGGCCTTCAGTGGGAGTTGGGCGTGGCGTAGATTGATCCTCTCACGAGCCAACTTCACCCTTGACCCGTAGAAAGACAGGGTCACAACTGGCCAAAGCTTCACCTGCAATGCTACCGGGAGTTGGTCCTTGATTTCGTCAAGAACACTCTTCACCTCTTTAGAACCCTCGACCAACTTCTCGATTGGGGAGGACAGCAAGGCTTTGAGACGCTGGAATTGAGGTAGAACAGCGCTTGCTCGTGGTTCATCGTTGGCGGCAGAGGGAGCTGGTTCGATGGATTCAGGGTCGAACGTCAGCAAGCCTGAGATATCACAACCCTGGCAGGCAGAAGTGGCGTCAGTATGCGTCAAACAGGGAAGGATGAGTCGAAAGAAGCGAACATACCTCTCCTGAGATCAGGGGGATAGCCGACGGCGAGACAATCGGCTCGTGTGTTGTTGCTGAGGGCTTGGCCAGATTGGCAACCGTTTCATCTACACCTTCAGGGATTACTAGATCCAGGCTTGCGGAAGGCATCGGCACTTCCCCGACTTTCCCACTAGAAGTGTCATTCGTCTGCATGAAAGGTGCTTAGCCGATGTGAATAGCAATGAATCGGCATAAAAAAGGAGTGGTAAGAGTATGGAGGATAATTACTTTCGAAGCCTCCTGGCTCGAAGAAGAAGTTTGCAGTCCCTTGCGAGCCCTCTTGGGGCTCACAGCTTGCCCCGCCTCGACTGCTGCTCGGGGGGCAACAGGTTCAGGAACAGGCCTTTTCCTGGAAGCCGATGGTGGCACATCTGGCTGGCTCGGTGTGGTGGTTCTCTCAGAGTCTGCTGAGCTTGAATCTCCTCGATTGGATTGTGTTTCCTCTCTGGAGGTGTCTTCGATGGAGACCTGTAAGAAAGGGAGAGTTGGTAAGCACAAGCATGTTTACAAAGATAAATGAGATCAACCAAGGCATGAATCAGCGTACGTGCGAGCTCTCTGGAGAAGGGCTCCGGCGCCTCAAAGTTTTTTTGGCCACTACCTTCCTCACCGCCGTTCTTGTTTTAGTTGGAACTCGGGAGGCAGCTGACCCGGAAGTTGCTTGGCTCTTGGAAGCCGATTTTGGTGATATCGGCTGGTTCTGCATCACGACCTGTTTCAAAGGTGGCGAGTTTTTGCAGAAAAGGACCACAGGAGCTGGTGGGAGGAATTCGAAGGGGGAGCCATCCTCGTTAGTAGGTTCTGGACCATCTTGTTGCTGCAAGGAGACAGAGCAGGATATTAAAAGAATCGTCGTGAGCTGCATCAAGAAAATTTACAAGTAGCAGTACCTGTTCTACGGGGATGTCATATTCAGGATCGAGCTGTTCCAGCAATGGTCCCAGAGCTCTCCTGAAGGCATGAGTCTTCCACATCGACCACCAGTTCTCAAAACCATCGGTTGATGAAGCGAAAGTGAGGTTGTTAGGAATTGGGATGGTCAGAGCATCGAAGAAAGAATAACACCTCTGACTGGTGAGAGGATCGGGCAGGTCGGCTCTGCTCTCTGTGAGGTGGTGGAGAAAGAAATGAGGAGGTACTTGCCCAAGGCCAAATTGCCGAGCTGCTACGACCGGCTGGTAGAACTCGTATCCAGGCTTGATTATTCTGTTGGATGTGCTCATGCCAACTGGGAGGAAGCAGGGACGGATCACGGTGGAGAATAGCTGCCGAGTGCTAGTGTCATCGGCAAAGTTGTCCAGCCTGAAGGAGATTGGATTTTCAAAATTTTCCGATTCCTCCGTGTAAGGAAAGAAGATAGGATTGTCCAGGCCTTGGAAGAAAATGCTGAACCACTTGGATGCTTCATGAGGGATCAGTTTACTACCTGGCAGGCTATACAGAGCTTGGCCGTAGCTGGTGCATCGGATCTGCTTCCCTTTGGCATCTGGAAAGGTGCAACTTGCCAAAAGGGGGAAGTTTGGGATATGGTTTTGAAAGTACAGCTGAGCCCATAGTTGAATAAACCACCAAGGACCTCCTGTTTTGACTGCTATGTGGGAGGATAGTTTGACAGACATCAACTGGAGATATCGATAGACTTCTCCAAGGAACAGTTTGCCGATGCCAAGTTGAGTGCCTCTGGCAAGTTCATAGGCCAAGGAGAGATAATTCTTGGTTGGGGCAAGGGAAGGGCCACAGAATATGAAATGTTCCAGCCAGAAATTGAGGAAGGCCGTGTGTTCTTTCTCTGTGACAGGGCCCTTAGTTTTCATGTGGCTTCGAAGATAAGCACCCCAGTTCGTGCAATCTGTTTTGGAAGAAAGCTTGAAGGGGACTTTTGGCAGCATAAAAGCAGAGGGGCTGGGTGATGTGACGTCTAGACCAGTAATCATCACCACATCTAACAGAGTTGGTGTCATGGGGCCATGGCCGAACATGAAGCAGTTCAGAGCATCGGACCAGAAATAGCCGATGGTTTTTAGAAGATTTTCATGTTTCTCAAGGGGAGACAATGACAAAGTCAAGGCATCGGCTATTCCCGTGGTTTCCCATTGGGATTGGTAAGTTTTGGCTACCCTACTGTACCAAGAAACCCAATATTCGGGAGGATTAGGCCAGGCTCGTAAGCAGTCGGCCCAAGAATCCAAATCTAAGTTTTGGCTTACGAAGGGGATTCTGTTTGCCTCGCAAGAGATCAGATGGGCAGGACTAGATTCTGTACGGGGGCCAAGGCAGAGAGAATTTGGGAGAGAAGGATGCGGTAGCGGAATGTCTGAAACCTAAAATTTTAATGATGGGATAAAGCATTAATTCAGGTGTTTGCTATTTGTGAAATTCCCAGTGGCTGTTAACGGTCAGCATCTCAAGAAATATTTCCCAAGCATGTGGGATGATGGACAGTGAAATATGGGGGCCGATACATGAAATCGGCCAGTAAAAAAAATATACCCAGATTAATATTTCCCAAGCATGTGGGATGATGAACAGTGAAATATGAGGGCCGATACATGAAATCGGCCAAATAAATAAAAAAACAATGCACAGCCATCGACTCTCGAGGTTCAGACTGTTACGAGCAGGTGTCAGGTTACATGAATAAGCTACTGAAGGAATGCCTCGAAGGCACGGAGGGCGTCAGCACGGACACGATCCACCTCGGCGATCTCGGCTTCGTCATCATCGTCCTTGCCCGTCACTAGCTGCTTGCTCAGGGCACGTATTTCTGCCAGATCAGTCTTCAGTTGAGCTTTGAGGCCTTCTGCTTCGTCTTGGGAGCGGGCGATGAATGCTTCCTTGTCATGAATGAGCTTTTTAGTCGCCCGGACCTTCTCTTCGAGATCTTCCAATTCCTTTTTTAAGGATGCAAGCTCGGCGGTGCTGACAGAGGTGTCAGTTTTGGCATCCAGAGACGCCTTTTTCTCATTGAGCCGCTGACATTTGGCTGCAATATCGGCCTTCAGCGGGAGTTGGGCGTGGCGTAGATTGATCCTCTCACGAGCCAACTTCACCCTTGACCCGTAGAAAGACAGAGTCACAACTGGCCAAAGCTTCACCTGCAATGCTACCGGGAGTTGGTCCTTGATTTCGTCAAGAACACTCTTCACCTCTTCAGAACCCTCGACCAACTTCTCGATTGGGTAGGACAGCAAGGCTTTGAGACGCTGGAATTGAGGTAGAACAGCGCTTGCTCGTGGTTCATCGTTGGCGGCAGAGGGAGCTGGTTCGATGGATTCAGGGTCGAACGTCAGCAAGCCTGAGATATCACAACCCTGGCAGGCAGAAGTGGCGTCAGTATGCGTCAAACAGGGAAGGATGAGTCGAAAGAAGCGAACATACCTCTCCTGAGATCAGGGGGATAGCCGACGGCGAGACAATCGGCTCGTGTGTTGTTGCTGAGGGCTTGGCCAGATTGGCAACCGTTTCATCTACACCTTCAGGGATTACTAGATCCAGGCTTGCGGAAGGCATCGGCACTTCCCCGACTTTCCCACTAGAAGTGTCATTCGTCTGCATGAAAGGTGCTTAGCCGATGTGATGAATCGGCATAAAAAAGGAGTGGTAAGAGTATGGAGGATAATTACTTTCGAAGCCTCCTGGCTCGAAGAAGAAGTTTGCAGTCCCTTGCGAGCCCTCTTGGGGCTCACAGCTTGCCCCGCCTCGACTGCTGCTCGGGGGGCAACAGGTTCAGGAACAGGCCTTTTCCTGGAAGCCGATGGTGGCACATCTGGCTGGCTCGGTGTGGTGGTTCTCTCAGAGTCTGCTGAGCTTGAATCTCCTCGATTGGATTGTGTTTCCTCGCTGGAGGTGTCTTCGATGGAGACCTGTAAGAAAGGGAGAGTTGGTAAGCACAAGCATGTTTACAAAGATAAATGAGATCAACCAAGGCATGAATCAGCGTACGTGCGAGCTCTCTGGAGAAGGGCTCCGGCGCCTCAAAGTTTTTTTGGCCACTACCTTCCTCACCGCCGTTCTTGTTTTAGTTGGAACTCGGGAGGCAGCTGACCCGGAAGTTGCTTGGCTCTTGAAAGCCGATTTTGGTGATATCGGCTGGTTCTGCATCACGACCTGTTTCAAAGGTGGCGAGTTTTTGCAGAAAAGGACCACAGGAGCTGGTGGGAGGAATTCGAAGGGGGAGCCATCCTCGTTAGTAGGTTCTGGACCATCTTGTTGCTGCAAGGAGACAGAGCAGGGTATTAAAAGAATCGTCGTGAGCTGCATCAAGAAAATTTACAAGTAGCAGTACCTGTTCTACGGGGATGTCATATTCAGCATCGAGCTGTTCCAGCAATGGTCCCAGAGCTCTCCTGAAGGCATGAGTCTTCCACATCGACCACCAGTTCTCAAAACCATCGGTTGATGAAGCGAAAGTGAGGTTGTTAGGAATTGGGATGGTCAGAGCATCGAAGAAAGAATAACACCTCTGACTGGTGAGAGGATCGGGCAGGTCAGCTCTGCTCTCTGTGAGGTGGTGGAGAAAGAAATGAGGAGGTACTTGCCCAAGGCCAAATTGCCGAGCTGCTACGACCGGCTGGTAGAACTCGTATCCAGGCTTGATTATTCTGTTGGATGTGCTCATGCCAACTGGGAGGAAGCAGGGACGGATCACGGTGGAGAATAGCTGCCGAGTGCTAGTGTCATCGGCAAAGTTGTCCAGCCTGAAGGAGATTGGATTTTCAAAATTTTCCGATTCCTCCGTGTAAGGAAAGAAGATAGGATTGTCCAGGCCTTGGAAGAAAATGCTGAACCACTTGGATGCTTCATGAGGGATCAGTTTACTACCTGGCAGGCTATACAGAGCTTGGCCGTAGCTGGTGCATCGGATCTGCTTCCCTTTGGCATCTGGAAAGGTGCAACTTGCCAAAAGGGGGAAGTTTGGGATATGGTTTTGAAAGTACAGCTGAGCCCATAGTTGAATAAACCACCAAGGACCTCCTGTTTTGACTGCTATGTGGGAGGATAGTTTGACAGACATCAACTGGAGATATCGATAGACTTCTCCAAGGAACAGTTTGCCGATGCCAAGTTGAGTGCCTCTGGCAAGTTCATAGGCCAAGGAGAGATAATTCTTGGTTGGGGCAAGGGAAGGGCCACAGAATATGAAATGTTCCAGCCAGAAATTGAGGAAGGCCGTGTGTTCTTTCTCTGTGACAGGGCCCTTAGTTTTCATGTGGCTTCGAAGATAAGCACCCCAGTTCGTGCAAACTGTTTTGGAAGAAAGCTTGAAGGGGACTTTTGGCAGCATAAAAGCAGAGGGGCTGGGTGATGTGACGTCTGGACCAGTAATCATCACCACGTCTAACAGAGTTGGTGTCATGGGGCCATGGCCGAACATGAAGCAGTTCAGAGCATCAGACCAGAAGTAGCCGATGGTTTTTAGAAGATTTTCATGTTTCTCAAGGGGAGACAATGACAAAGTCAAGGCATCGGCTATTCCCGTGGTTTCCCATTGGGATTGGTAAGTTTTGGCTACCCTACTGTACCAAGAAACCCAATATTCGGGAGGATTAGGCCAGGCTCGTAAGCAGTCGGCCCAAGAATCCAAATCTAAGTTTTGGCTTACGAAGGGGATTCTGTTTGCCTCGCAAGAGATCAGATGGGCAGGACTAGATTCTGTACGGGGGCCAAGGCAGAGAGAATTTGGGAGAGAAGGATGCGGTAGCGGAATGTCTGAAACCTAAAATTTTAATGATGGGATAAAGCATTAATTCAGGTGTTTGCTATTAATTCTAGCACCGAGCTCAGATTGCGAGGAACAGTTAAGGATTACCTTCAGACCGGAGACCGCTGTGTTGGCGCTGGACGATTCCGCCATCTAATTTGCCGGCGGAGATGGATCTATGCGGTGGGGAATCTAGGGTTCGTGTCGCCGTGAGCCCGATTTGTTCAATGAGGCAATTGGAGATCTGAGTTAGCCTTTTTGAAGATGGTTGCAGGTTACCGTTGAAATTGTAAAGTGACCGCTCAGACTTGTCTAAATAAGCGACCGAGTTTGACCTTGCCAACGTTTGTGGGAAAAGCCGATGTGTTGCCATCGGCTCTTTGGGCTTTGACTTGGTTGATCATATCAAGCGTGGTATGGTGAAAGCCGATTCGTTACTATCGGCTTTTGGAACGTTGACCTATTTGACTATCGGCAAAATCAAATTGGGAAAAGCAAGCTTTGTTGATTCCAAAGACGGTTGTTTACAATGAAGCCGATTGCTTACAAAATGGAGATCTACTACTAGTACTACTACTACTAGTTCCTAATCTAGAAGGCGGCGTCGTCGTCGTCGCCGTTGCCATTGCCGCCGCCGTCTTCGCTGTCATCGGCGCTGCTGCCGGCGTAGTCCTCACCGCTGCTGCTGAAGTTGTCAGCGGGGGGCCTCCTCGTCCTCGTCGTCGTCGTCGGTGTCCTCGCTGGACCCGGCGCGGAAGCGCTTCACCGGCGGGTATTCGTCGGAGGAGGTGTCCTCCTCTGCTTCTTCCTCCTCATCGGAAGAGCCGATGTCCTCGCCCCAGGACACGGCGTCGTCGGCGCTCTCCGCCTCCAGTTCCCCATCGACGAGGAGTTGGAGGTCCTCCTCGCCGTCGGTCAGGGACTCGTCGTCCTCTGACTGGGCGGCGAAGTCCCAGTCTCTCTCGTCCCACCATTGTGGGGCGAGAGCTTCGTACGCCGCCATTGGCGGGTGCTCCGGCGTCGGCTCCCGGTTGACGGAGTCGGAGGATTGGAAGGAAAGGCCGGATGTGTTGGAGGAAGAAGAGGAGGCCATGGCGGAGGAAGAGGGTTTTTTGGCTATTGGAGAAGAATGAGGATGCAAATGGTTCGGATAGATTTAAATAAGGGGAATAGTGGAAGATGGTTCAATGCCATAGCGGTTTTCGAGAATGTGGTGCCAGAGTTGTCAAATCGTGTACTGCGGAGAAGTTGAGAAGGCGAGGCATCATGATGAGGAGGCGATATGACGGTTCTGCTCTGCAACGCGTGACCCGATGAAGAAAAAACAGAGTGGTTTTGGAATTATTATTGCCAAAACCAGGGGGGCATGTGTTATCGCCACATTTTGGCCAAATGAGGAGATGGGCCATAATCAAGATGGGCTTGGAGGCTGGATCGGCCTTGCGCGTGGATTTGGGCTAATTGCCCGTGTATCTGTATATTATGATAGATTACGTTTCGGTTTAAACAAGAGATAGAGTTGTTAGGTTTATTCCAAAGATAGAAAGTCTCCGGACTATAAATGTGTACCTAGGGTTATTGAGAAAGGAGGACGATCACGTTCACAACAAACACAATCTCGGCGCATCGCCACCCCTTGTTCCGAGGGTTTCTTTCAGGTAAGCGTCGTGCTGCCTAGATCGCATCTCGCGATCTAGGCAGCATCTGCTTATGTGTTATTTGGTGTTGCTCGTACTGAAGCCTTGTTGATGGCGAGTAATACTGTTATCATAGATCTGTTTGGGCTAGCATCAGTGCTTTTGGTTATGTTTGCTTAGTCATGCTGCCCCTAGAGATCTCGCTGCCTTTGCACCTATTTTGGGTGTAAGGGCAGCATCTTGCTTGATCTTTATTCAGTCGATTCAATCTGTCATAGTTGTTCCTTGTTCTCCAAGGATTAGTTTGATATCCGCATGGTTAGGCCTCACAAACGGGTTGAACGATCCAGTAGTACGTAAGGATATGGTTTGCCAATTCGAGAGGAGTTGTTCCGGGAATTGACTCTACGTTGGTTTTTTGGCCTCCTCTAGGGTTAGTTTTCTGTTATCTTTCGTATCTACCAGGCTCAATTACGTGTGGGATGTTCCAATTATGTGGTGAAAGCGTTAAACTGTCGTAGATCGATTTGACTTGTATTGATAAAGCAAAACCCCATGTTATCGTAGATCCAATGCAGATCCATGGGACAATCGGCTACATGAGCCGATTCACAGGGAAACCTGAGAGCCGATCGAGGCTCGTATTTAATGTTTACGTGTCTGCCATGCAGGAAACTAATCGAAGCAATCCATCACCTTCCTGATCAGGTATAGGTCAGGTGGCACGCCCTTGCATCAGCCAGGACGTGTGCCGGAGTTTTGCGGGCCGTTGCCCGAGGGACCAGGGCCCACCAGCAGTTCTGGGAGCCTCCCGGCTCTTCGTGTTGCTCGTCGCTGCTCGCCGGTGGGTTTTGACAGGCAACACTATTGCTCTTTCGTCGGAGAAGTTTTCTGCTAAATTTTTTATTACACTCCAGCGCTGTATATAAGAGCGTAGGGTTTCGTCTTTCTTCTGTATGCACGACTTGATTTCTTCCAGCGATACTGGGCGCTTATATGTTGAGCGAAAATTTGTTGTGAATTGATTCTTTAACTCTCCCCAACTCCCGATGGAATCATTGGGTAGGGTGTTCAACCAGGACCGTGCTGCGCCGGTGAGGTGTAACTGTAAACTTTGCATGGCTGTTGCTCTTGTTCCTCCTAGTATCTGTACTGCTTGCAGGTAATCCGACAACCATAGAGTGGGTTCTTGCGATCCATCATAGTTTTCTTGATCGTGCGGCAACTTGAAACCTTTGGGTACCGCGTTTTGCGAACCCTGCGGGTAAAGCATAACGCGCCCATCTCTTTTTCATCGTCTTCATAATTTTCCTCTCTCCACGCATAGCGTGAGTTGTTTACTCGTGCTTGTGCTATTATGTTTCTTGCTTCCTCCTTCCGTTTTTGTCGCCTCTCATCATCCGATGACTCACTGGATTCGTTTCGCGAGGACTTGCGTTTGAACTCTCCTTTTCGCCTTTCCTTACGATGTGTTGCCTTTTCCTCTGGAAGTTTTCCCATTAGCTTGTCTTCTATCAACCTGAGGCTTCATATTGCGGCCTGATGCATGTGCTCCTGTGGATCTCCAGGCTCTGGTTGTGTGGTTAGTAGGTACGCCTGTGCTGCTACTAATGCTGCTTCTGGTGTTTCTTGCACGGAGTCTTCTTCCTCTTCTGACTGATGCGCGCTTAAACTTTCCGCGTAGCTTTCTTTTCTTGTCTGTGATGTTGTCCTCCTATTGTGCTTCGGGTCTCTGTGTCTTTCCATGCTGCATTCTGATGCATTGCTATACTCATCCCAGTATCCTCCACTTGACGTACTGTTATTATCTCGGCTTCTCATGAACATGTCTCTTTCCTCCCTTAGCTTCTTTTTGTGCTGGTGCAGCGCGTATTGATACCCCATCAGAACTTCTCTCCTTGAATCTGCGGGTACCTCTGTGCCGTGATTGATGGCTGACATGATGATTCTCCACTCTCCGGTTGAAACGTGAATTTTCTCTTTTTCCTTTTTGCTGTTACTCCTTGGTTTGTCGACTTGCAGGTCGACCTCTTTCTTGCCTTCATGATTATCCTCTTATGCTTCAGTGAT
The DNA here is from genome assembly GCA_007115705.1 of Dactylis glomerata. Taxonomy (NCBI): domain Eukaryota; kingdom Viridiplantae; phylum Streptophyta; class Magnoliopsida; order Poales; family Poaceae; genus Dactylis; species Dactylis glomerata. The sequence goes on from QXEO01001157.1 coordinate 1,063,540, forward strand.
AATGACGCATAACTGATGTACGCTTCTGGAGATGCCACTGCTTTCGATGGCGAAATCCCTTGAACTATCGTGAGCTTTAACCGATGCTGTTTCCATATTGGGCTTTCCCCGAGTTTCGTCAAATTCCTCGAGTTTCTCTTGCATATCTTCTGTTGCTGTGACACTGACCGGCGAATTTACCTCGCTGGAAGAGCCCATGGATGATCCAGATATTGTGATTCTCTTGGCTTTGCTTGCCGACGGACCCGATTTCGTCGGATCCGAAAGGCGAGTTGAACCCGAAGGTCCGACGTAGAAGCTTAAACTTCCAATCGTCAGCTCTATCTCTTGACTTTCGTCGACTTCTGGATTGCTACTGGCTAAAAGCAAAAAAGCCGTCAAATTCATGATTCCAACGCCCCGAGTCCCCACGGTCGGCGCCAATTGACGAGGGTTAACTCGACAAATGTCCTAGATAAAGGACTTAGGATCGGGGAGATAGGGCGTTAGATGAACTCGAAGGTAAATCAGTCAAACAAGGTGTGTATCGAAAGTAAACGTGAGGTGTAACCTGGCTTGCTTTCAATCTATCCCTCACCATCCCCTATATATAGGTGGCCAGGTCTCGAGGATCAAGTGGGATCCGATACAGATTACAATATCGACATATGACATGAACTCGTATTTTGACTAATATTACAATTGGGCTTAACTTAACGGGCCTCAGGGGTACTCAACTGACGAGCTCTATTATCTATACCCTTGTCACCTGATGAACGTAGACTTATGCTCCTTCTATGGTTTTCTTCCCTTGCTCGCGTCGTTGTCCTCCTACTATGTTTTGGATCTTTATGTCTATCTCTGCTGGATTCTGATGCTTCGCTGTACTCATGTCGTCGTGGTGAAACAACATATGCCATATGATGGCTTAAATGGGGGCCGAACTAGATGCTGGAGGATTCGGGAGAGGGGAACGAGCTAAAAAGCACGACAGAAAGGAATACAGATCTACCCAGGTTTGGGGCTCTCGTAAGGAGATAACACCCCTACTCCTGCTCTACTGGTTATATATTTGGATCGATGGAGTATACAACAATGGTGCTTCCAAGCTCTCTGCTAGAGGAGGAAGATGAACTGCTAAGTGTAGGAACACCGAGTGACCAACCCCTTGCTAGGACTTCCTGTGCCACCTTATATAGTGGTGGCTAGGGTTACAACAGTCACAAGAGACCAGAAGACACGAACTACACTCCAAATAGGACTTGCTGACAAAGGCAGCGACCCTTGACTTTCTCCCTGATTGCTCTCGATGGGACTTCATATCCCTGTACCTTGTACCTCTTGAACTGTGACCTTACCTCTGTGAGGTAAGGCTGTACTGGTGCACAGTGAGGGTAGGTAGACCTCCACTGTGCACCCTGTCACCCTGATCCTCTCCATACTTGGCAGAGTCTCTCCTTGATTGTAGGGATAGGACAGCTTAGGCTGACTTCTGCATCCCGGATATGACTGTTGGCCATATCCTGGACCTATATGTCGGACCAACGACCTATGAAGGACGAGTAATCCGGCCTCCATGCTCCTGCACGATATAACATATAAGTTAGGCCGACATATCTAAGCATATGCCGGCACTCCTATATAAGTATTCCGGTTCTACCGGTATATCCGGACATTAGCCGGGATACACACATATGCCGGCCTGGCCGATGCTCTTATATTCTGGCCAGGCCCTTCCTTGGTCAACCATCATAAAGTCAACCATAGTCCTTGTATCTTTGTAGTCTCTTGACCCTACCGGGGGTCATCCCCCCGACATTAGTCCCTGAAGCTGTCGAGGTCCCCCAGTCTTGACTGAGGGGCCTTGGCAGGTTCAACATATCTTCTTTTCAGTATATCTCGGCTCTATTGCTATATGCCGACGATTAGATTATATGCCGGGACATCCGCACATATACCGGCTACTGTTCCTTCTCCAAAAGTTATTCCGGCCGGTCCCGGGGTATTCCGGACGGAACATATTCCCCGGGCAGTTATTCCGACATATAGACGAGACTTCCTTGAGAAGCCAAGCCCGACAGTTTGCATCGAAACTTGCAACTGCCCTGCCACCTCGAACGGTCACACGATGTGACGGTTCACAGCGCAGTTACTCCTCGCCATCATTGCCTAGTGGCTCGGTTACTGTAACCGCCGCCCCACTCCGTGCCGCCACGTGGCGATCTCTCGCAGAAACGGTCGGGGTAGTGGAACACTCGCCACGATCCCCACGACCCTGGCCCCTTCGGTATAAATACGGGGGTGGGGGTAAACTTGCTCTTTTTACCCCCACAGTGCCTTCTTCTTCCTCCGTTCCTCTGCTTCTTGCGCTTCCTCGCCGGACCAAAGGACAGCGAAGGAGCACCCTCGCCGTCCTGCCCCACACCGGCGCCGACGCTCGACGACGTCCGACGTTCCCGTCAACGACGTCGCCGCCGCCACTTCTCTCTGCAACATTGCGGAGGGATCGAATCTTCCTCTGCACGCTCGCCGCCGCTCCATCGCCACCGGCCAAGCTTCGGTGAGTTCATCTTCTGTTCTTCCTCTTTCATGCTTTTTCGCCGCCTTGTTCCGGTATCACTGCGCGCTTAGATCTTTAGCAGTTTCTCTTCATAGTATCTTCTTGCCTCGATTAGCATTGCCAGAGAAGCTCTTCTACGGTTCACAGATGTTCTCGCGTAGAATTTATTTCCATGCTTTGTTTCCGGTTTTAACTGCGACGGTAGATCCCCTTTTCCTGCTAACTTCTGGGAGAGTGGTATACCGGAGAGACTAACCTCCCCCTTTTCTCTGGCCTTGATAGGATTAACATCACGGGACTCCGTCTCTCACGCCTTGTTCTGGCCATCCAGATGGCTTCCTCAAGCATGACGGGTACCTCGGCCTCAGAGGAAGATAACTCGGCCCGGGTCCAAGGACGCTCCGGCTGGGAGGGGTCGGAGGTTACCCCGGCCGACATATCCTGGGTCACCTCCACCAGGAGAGTGCCGGAGGGTGTTGCATGCCGGCTTCCTGCGGGAGAGACTGCGCCGGCACCTGAACCCGGCGAACGAGTCGTCTTCATCGCCCACTTCGAGCGGGGCTTTGGTCTGCCGGCATCAGACTTCTACCGGGACTTCCTCGACACCTACGACCTGCAACCTCACCACATCCCGGCGAACGCGGTGATGATTCTCTCCGCCTTCGCCGCATTCTGCGAAGGCTTCGCCGGCATAGAGCCCTTCACCCAGGCTTGGGCGAGGTACTTCCAACTGCGGAAGCAAGTTGTCCAAGAACCGCCCCGGAGCAAGGATGACCCGCCGGAGATGGCCCAGGAGAAGAAGGACCGCCCCATGACCCTATGCGGCGCTGCCACTATCATGTCCCGGAAGGGCTCGGACTTCCCCAAGGTGGAGCTCCTCGAGTCTTGCAAGAAGTGGCAGAAAAGCTTCTTCTACGTCAAGAACACCACCGACGTGGATCTGCTCAACCTGCCGCCATTTGTGGATGAGCCACCCTTGGCTATGAAGAATTGGACCTACAACCCGAAGAACTCGGTGATGCCGGTGAACGCGCTCCACCGGGTTAAGGGCGAGCTCCGGGATGCCGGCCTTACCCCTCAAGATCTTGTGGCATGCTTCATCAGCTGGCGCGTCTCTCCTCTGCAGCGCCGGTCACATAAAATCTGCCAGATGAGCGGGCCCATGGACCCCACCCGGCATTCTACACACGAGCTGACTCCAGCCGACATTCTGCGGCGGATCAAGGATGTCTGCAAGTCCTCTCAGGCCACCTTTGCCTGGGGGCTAGAACCATACAGCCGGGATCGGCCCGCCCCAACGGTAAATACCTCGGCCAATATATACTCTCTTGTCCGGCATATAGATACTTAAGCCGACACATATCTATTTACCGACATATATCATGTTTGGCCCGAGACATTGCTATTTGCCACCATATTCCTTTGTTTGATCAATTGACCTTGCTCCTATACAGAAATTCAGCTTCCAGGCCATGGAGAACTCCCGGATCCAGATCGCGGCAGACCGCACTGTTGCGGATGTTGAAGATCCGGATCATTGGGACAAGCTGCCCCGGAACACCCGTGTTGCCTCTGCCGTGGGTAAGGGCTCTTCATCCCGGCATTTCACTCAAGGCCGGAGTGACGATGACTCCAATGAAGACTGCCAGACGTTTATCTGCCCGACACCTCTTGCTTATGCTTTTCCAGAAACACCTGTTGCTTACGCTTTTCCAATGCCGTCCTCAGCTATCCCGGACGACATGGTTGTCGACGCCGCCCCTCTGAACCAGGGACCTCCTTCCACCGGCGGACGTACCGGCCGGAAGCGAGGCGTGAAGCCCCAGCCCGACACACCTCAGCAACAGAAGAGGCAGAAGGTTGGCGTGCCTATTCCGAAGAAACAGAGGCCTGTTGCCTCGGGGTAAGTTTCTTTTCTTTGTATTTCCTCCGACATATCTCTTGCTTTGATTATTGACTTGGTGTTTTCTCTCTTTCAGGGCTCCTCTTGCGCCGGAACAAGCTTCTGGCTCGAGTGGCGGCCCGAAGGTTACCAAGCCAGCGGAAACTGCCACCTCTGACATACCCTCTGCAAGTCACACGACCTCCCCGGCGCCGGCATCTTCGCCTGCGCCTGACAAGACCACCTCCCCGGCGAAGGACGATCCTCCGCCGGAACAAGATTTCTCTGCCCCCGACGTCCACATGGACTCGGGGGCTCAACAGGAACCTTCGGCTTCTGATGTCCACATGGGCACAGGAGCCCAACAAGATGCCCCAGACTCCGGCGCGCCCATCAGCGGCGCCGGGACTACTGAGGATGGCGGCGCAAGCAACAGGAGCGCCGGCACAGATATCAAAGGAAAAGGCCCTGCAGTGCCAGAAGTCCGGACTATTCCGGAACCTGCCCCTGCTGGGCAAGCTGCACCTGCCGCGCCGGAACAACCAGCGCCCAAGACTCCTTCCACGGAGAAGACTCCTGCGCCGGCCAAGACTTCCATCCCGGACAAGACCTCCGCCCCGGTCAAGTCCGGCACTCTCAAAATCCGGCCGACCAAGTCCGGCACACCATCTGCCGCCACTGCTCCCTCTAAAGCAGCGTCCCGGCCCAGCTCTGCCCTCGCCCTGCATCTCGGCAGGGCAGCAACCCGGCCTGGCTACCGGGCCAGCTTCTTCGACACGCCGGAGCTTGAGGGCCGCGTCCCCCTGGAGACGAAAAGTGACCAGAGCCTTGGGTCTCTTAAGGAGCACTGTGTCAGGTGGAATGACGCCGGCACCATGGACACTGCGGACTCCAGGAGCAAGAAGTTGGCCGAAGCCTCGACCACTGGCAATCCATCTGACATCCTGGCCGTGAAGCCCATTCCTATTGCCTGCGAGCTCCTTAGCCTCCAGCAAAGACTTCACCTCGTGGCCGATGCCACCAACGTAAGTCTCTTCCACGTATATCCCCAGTCCCCGAAAATGTCGGCTGTCCGGGATACGGACATCCGGGATTTTCCAATACTCTTTTAGCTAGCTGTTCTCAAATTAACTGCCGATATATGAGCTCAATTCGAGCTTCAAATCCTAGTCACCGAGAGCCGGGATAGGTGCGCAGCACCTGTGCCGGGTCTCTAACTATTTCATATCTTAATTATTTTTCAAATCCTCTTGACCGAGATATAAGCTCGTCTCGAGCTTCAAATCCTAGTCACCGAGAGCCGGGATAGGTGCGCAACACCTGTGCCGGGTCTTCAACAGCATGAGTACTTTATATGATCTTCAATTGTACCGGTATGCTAGACTTTTCTCATAACCTTTCAAATCCTAACACTTTTGCAGCGCATGAACAATACGCGCGCCGACATGTTCCACGACTTGGTGTGCGAGCACCGGAAGTTATCTGACGCACATAGCAAGCTCCTGCTGGAACTGCGCTAGAAAGGTAAACTCATCCGACATATATGCCAGATGCCTTGCCTTCTTTTTTCTTCATACACCTTTTGCCGGCACACCTTAATATGCCGACACATAACCTTTTACTGTCATACCGCAGCTGGTGCCGAAGCCCAAGTCACCGAGCTTGTCAAGAGGGTGAAGGAGCTGACAGGTATGCCGGATCCTGCTGTCACCCGAATAGACACTTTATACTTCAAATCCTTTATCTCTTGTCACTGTTTTCTATCTTCACATTGTTTTGACTTCAAATCTTTTCAGATGATAAAGCTGCACTGGAGGCACGCCACCAGGACTGTACGTCCTCAGTGGATGTGGCCAAGCAACTGGACGACCGGGATGCCACTCACAAGGTCGAGATAGAGCAGTTGAAGGGCCGGATTGCCGAGCTTCTGGAGGAGAAGGAGCAGAGGGAGGGTCAACTCAAGAAGGCCCAAGAGCTGCTTGTCACCTCCGAGACTGATGCCTCCAACGCCCATGCCGAACTGTCTAGCTTGAAGGAGCAGGCAACTAAATGGGAAGTTACAGTTGCACAGCTCAATGCCGACCTCGCCGGTAAGCTTCAAATCCTTTTTTCCTTATCCTGCCCGACATACCATGATCCTTTCCGGCATACCATCTATGCCGACATATTCTCCTCTTGCTAACATTATTTCTATTTCTCAGACATGTTTCCCGTTTCCGTCGAAGACGTTGAGAGGGCTCTGCAGTTGGATCGAGAGAACCGGGGTGTTCCGGTCGACTCGGCCAACTGGGACATGTCAGAACAGTTGCTGGCCCTTCAATCCTGGAAGAACGCCATGACCCTCTACACAGAAGAACTTTTTCTTGGCGCCCAGGAGGCATATTCTGCCCTCTGGCCGGGGCAAAGGACACGCACAGACCCCGTCGACCTCGGCAATGATCTGCAGCTCACCAAGGTTCGCCTCCGGGAATGGTGGGATTCCGGCGCCCGGGTGGGAGCTGATGAAGCTCTCACCTACTTCCTCTCTTGGTATGAAAAAGCTGATCTGGAGACTTTGCGCACTGTGCGCGAAGGATCTATCTGGACCATGGATCCGGAACACATCCGGCGTCGGCGGGAACTGGCCCACAGTTATGTGGACTATGCCGACACCGATGCTTTTGTCCGGGACATCCGCGAGCCGGAGAAGACAGCAGACGATGCCAAGGATGCTGCTGATGCTGAGGGCTCCGATTCCAGCCAAGACGAAGAGGAAGCTGAAGAGGCCGACACTGATGCTCCGGAACAGGCATCTGTCCCGGGTGGAGGTGATGGCTCCATTCCATCTGCTGGGTCCGGCACTCCTGAAGCCGACACTTCTACTGCTACAGCTCCACCAGCCGGCGGCTCTGCTTCTGCCCCTGCTCCTTGACTTTGCGGCACCAAAAACTTTAAGTTTTATCAGATCCCCGGAATGCCGGGTGCAGTTGTAAGATACACGTTTAACTTCCTTTGGTTTGCTATCTGAACAAGTTTTAACTTGGTTTGCTTGTTTATCAATGCCGGATCATCTTTTGGCTAAGTCACCGAGTTTGTTTTCCTGTTCCCTCAACTTGACAACCTTGGCTACTTGTCTACCTTTTTTGGCTTTTGACGTATGAGTCTCAAGGTTGCTTCATTGAACATACAGTAATTTAACTTTGAAACTTAGACTTCAAATCACCCGACATTTCAAGTTTTAACTTTAGCTTTAACATAAATGTTGGTTCGCTCGCTTTACACTTCCTTAGCCGTTTTCCATGTGTAGACAATCTCCGGCATCTACTCTTGCTAGCCATGAAGCCGGGTTTCGGACAGTAGCTGAGTCGAAGAGCGGCCTTTGTTGCCGACACATTACTAGGCCGACATAGGAAACATTCAAATCAAGCCAGCCGGCATATAACAAAAACTGAAAATAAACAACGATATAACTCGGAGGCAGTGCCCGATCTCCTCGGGATGCCGACACTTCACTTACTAGTCTTGTGCCGGCACAAAGCACCGGCACACAAAGCAAAATATGGAAATACATACATTGTGCTGCTCAGGAGTAAAAGGGGCGGAGTAGAGCTACGTTCCATGGTCTCTTGGTTTCTTCTTCGGACCTGTCCGCCTTGTCCTTCTTGGGGGCCTGCGCATCTATAAGATAATAGGCATCATTGTGCAGAGCTCTGCTCACAATGAATGGCCCCTCCCATGGAGGAGTTAACTTATGCCGGCCCTCTGTTCCTTGCCTTAGCCGGAGTACTAGGTCTCCCTCTTGGAATCTCCTTGGATTTACCTTCTGCGCATGATAGCGTCTGAGGTTCTGCTGATATACTGTCGTTCTTGACAGAGTTATTTCTCTTGCTTCCTCTAGCAGATCAACATCGTTTTCCCTGGCTTCTTTAGCCTCTTCCTCAGTATATAGCACTACTCTTGGTGCATCATGTATTACATCTGTTGGAAGCACAGCTTCTGCTCCATACACCAGGAAAAATGGTGTGTAGCCTGTTGACCTATTCGGAGTTGTCCTTAAACTCCAAAGCACTGCTGTCAATTCATCTAGCCAACATCCCGGAGTTTTCTCTAGTGGCTCTATCTGAAGGGTTTCGCAGCATAGTAAATCAAAAAAATTCCTACGGATGCGAACAAGAAAGCCAAGATCTAATCTAGGAGATGTAATCAACGAGAGAGGTAGATGAGATCTTCATACCCTTGAAGATATCGCACAGCGGAAACTTTCAATAGAACGTGGTTGACGTAGTCGTACTCGCCGTCTCCTCCTCGTGATCCGATCCGATCCTACGCCGCAAGTGGCGGCGCCTCTGAGAGTTGCACACGTACGGTGCAGCGACGTCTCCTCCTTCCTTGGTCCAGCAAGTATGGTGGAGAGATAGATTGGATCGGCAGCACGACGGCGTGGTGCTTATGGTGGAGAGTTTCTGCGGCAGGGCTTCGCCTACGCACAGTCGCGCGAGAGAGAGGTGGAGGGCAGCAGTTCAGCCGGCGGCTAGGGTTGGGTGTAGCCAGAGGCTGCGCCCCTGCCCCCCCTTATATGGGGGGCTGGCCGGCCAGCTTGGCCCCTCCTCCAAGCCCTAGGGCGGCGGCCCAAGGGGTGGAGTAGGGGGCAAGTTTTCTCCCTTCCCTTCTAGAACTTTCCCCTAGGGTTTCCCCTTTGGGCTGGCCGGCTGGGCTTTAGGGGCTTGGTGCGCCTGGCCCAAAGTGGCCAGGACACTTCCCCTTAGGCCCACATAGGCCTCCGATAAGTGGCCCCCACGTTGGTCCCACTCCGGATCCTTCTAGAACCTTCCGGTACAATACCGATAAACTCCGAAACGATTCCGGAATCCAAAAACTGCTTTCCTTTATATGAATCTTATTCTCCAGACCATTCCGGAATCTCTCGTGATGTCCTGGATCTCATCCGAGACTCCGAACAAAAACTCATAAACCAATTATCCATTCTATCCTAGCATCGATGCACGTTAAGTGTGTGACCCTACGGGTTCGAGAATATGCAGACATGATCTTCTATCAATAATCAATAGCGGGATCTGGAAACCCATATTGACTCCCACATATTCATCAATGATCATATCGGATGAACCACGATGTCAGGATTCAATTAATCCCGTATATGTATTCCCTTCGTCACACGATATTTTACTCGCCCGAGATTTGATCGTCGGTATCACCATACCTAGTTCAATCTCGTTCACAGCAAGTACTTTACTCGTTCCGTAATCCGATATCACTTCGTGATTAACTCCTTAACCACATGCTTGCAAGCGGTGTTGATATCGATTACCGAGTGGGCCCGAAGTATATCTCTCCAACTTGGGAGGGACAAATTCCATCTCGATACATACAACCCAACAAGTACTTTCCGATCACCTGAGAGACACCTTTATTATCACCCTCACATAGGATGACGTTTGATGACTTCAAAGCTTTCTTCCGATACTAGGGAGTTGTATTATCTCATGGTCTAAGGAATACAATACTTGACATAGGAAAAGCTTCGCAAAGATGAACACGATGACACGATCTAATTGCTCTGCTTTATTTGGGTCTGTCCATCACATCATTCTCCTAATGACATGACCTCATTATTAATCGACAACTCATGTCTATGGTTAGGAAACCTTAACCATCATTAATCAATGAGCTAGTCTAGTAGAGGCATACTAGGGACACGGTGTTGTTCATAAACCACACAAGTATTAATGTTTCCGCTTAATACAATTATAGCATGGAGTATAAACATTATCATGAACAAGAAATATGATAATAACAATATTATTATTGCCTCTAGGGCATATTTCCTTCACTATCAGCCGGGGTTTTATGCCGGATAGCACTAGTCCATTTGACCTCTCTACTTGGCCATTGGTACAAGGGTGAGCGACCGACGCAATGTCCAGCCGGATTCCCACCTCCTCACAAAATCTAGCAAATGGCCCTTTGGCAAAGTTCGACCCATTGTCAGTGATGATACCATGGGGAACCCCATATCTCAAGATTATATCTTTTAAGAATTTCACTGCTGTGTGTCCATCACACTTGCTTATGGGCTTTACTTCTATCCACTTGGTGAACTTGTCCACCATGACCAGGATATGGGTCATTTTTCCCCTTGCCGGCTTAAAATCCCCGACCATATCCAGGCCCCAAACAGCAAAGGGCCAGGTTATCGGGATAGTCTTCAAGGTAGATGCCGACTGATGAATCTGGTGGGCATATCTCTGACACCCATTGCATTTCCGGACCAAGTCTTCTGCCTCTTGCAGTGCCGTCGGCCAATAAAACCCATGCCGGAATACCTTTGCCACCAATGCTCTAGATGAAGCGTGGTGACAACACTCCCCCTGATGAATTTCCCGGAGCATCTCCAGGCCTTCCGCAGATTCAACGCACCTCTGCAATACTCCGGTGACACTTCTTTTGTATATTTCCTTGTTTATGATGGTATATCCTTTGGATATCCTTGCAATCCGGCGTGCCTCGGTTTCATCCGCCGGCATTTGACCATCCACCAAGAAATCCATGACAGGACGTGCCCATGAGGGCACTTCCCTGACAGTGAACACTGCCTGATCTATCTTCATCATTTTGACCGACACATAATCGATCTCCATGGGCTGCGAAGTCCCCGGGTATGCCGGAGCAGTCCCCGGGTATACCGGCACAACCTCTTGGTACATTTTACCCTTGCCCCTATTTCTGCTCCGGAATACTGCGCTCACCGCATATGTCGGCCCAGTCCCCGGGACTGAGAAAACAGTCCCCGGGTTATCTGACCTTGCTCCGGCATCTATCTCCATTGGAACTGCATCCTCCGGACTCGGCGGGACATAAATGGAAGATGACTCCGGCGAGGGCTTGATTGACGGCTTCCTCAGATGCTCCAATGAAATGCCGGGCGGGATTGAATCTCTGGAAGATCCCAGCTTGGACAATGTATCGGCTGCTTCGTTCTGAGCCCGGGGAACATGCCGGAACTCACAACCTTCGAAGTAACCACTTATCTGTTGCACCAGGAAACGGTAGGACCCCATGTTTGCATCATGCGCGTCCCATATGCCGGAACATTGCTGAATCACCAAGTCAGAATCACCGAAACACATAATCGACGAATTCCTATGTCCTTAGACACCTTCAGGCCATGCACCAGTGCCTCATATTCCGCCACATTATTTGATGCTGCAAAATGAATCTGCAGGACATATCTCAATTGGTCATTCTTTGGTGAACTGAGAACTATGCCGGCACCCAAGCCATGGATTGTCTTGGACCCATCGAAATGCATCCTCCAATAATTTGCATCTGGCAATGGTGGCTCATATTGTATCTCGGCCCAGTCAATAAAGAAATCAGCCAGCACCTGGGACTTGATTGTATCTCTCTTGTCATATTGAGGTGTATATGGTGACAACTCTATTGCCCACTTGGCTATTCTGCCACTGGCATCTTTGTTGCCTATGATCTCCGAGATAGGGGCCTCGGCCACTACCCGGATTGGATGCTCTTGGAAGTAATGCTTGAGCTTCTTGGCCGCCATATAGACACCATAAGTCATCTTCTGATAGTGTGGGTAGTTTTGCTTTGAGGTGGAGAGGACTTCACTCAGATAATATACCGGCCGCTGCACGGTTTTGCCTCCCTCCTCTCGCTCCACTACTACCACTGCACTGACAACCCTGTTGGTTGCCGCTATATAGAGCAACATCGGCTCCCGGGGCATCGGAGATGCCAATACCGGCGCTGTTGACAACATCTGTTTCAATTCCTTGAAAGCTGCATCTGCTTGTGCTGTCCAGACAAATGTGTCGGACTTCTTCATCAATTGATATAACGGCAAATCTTTTTCTCCCAGCCGGCTTATGAAACGGCTCAGGGATGCGAGGCACCCAGTGAACTTCTGTACTTCTTTCAAATCTGTCGGCGGCTTCATCCTTTCTATGGCACGTATCTTGCCGGGATTCACCTCAATACCTCGGCTGGAAACAAGGAAGCCGAGCAACTTGCCCGCCGGCACACCGAAGGTACACTTAGCCGGATTTAACTTCATCCGGAACCTCCTCAGGTTTGCAAAGGTTTCCCAGAGATCATCTATGAGAGTCTTACTCTCCTTGGTCTTTATGACGACATCGTCGACATATACCTGCACATTTTTATCTATTTGATCATGCAAACACTTCTGCATACATCTCTGGTAAGTCGCGCCGGCATTTCTTAGACCGAACGGCATAGTGAGATAGCAATAAGCCCAGTACGGGGTAATAAAGGATGTCTTTATTTGATCCGGCTCATACAAAGGGATCTGGTGGAAACCAGAATAGGCATCTACAAATGATAGCAGTTCACATCCAGCTGTGGAATCAATCACTTGATCGATCCGAGGGAGCGGGAATGGATCTTTAGGGCATGCCTTGTTCAAGTTGGTGTAATCAACACACATCCGCCATACTTTTACTATGGCGGGCTCATCCTTCTTCTTTTCCACCAGAACCGGATTAGACACCCAATCCGGATGCAGTACTTCCTTGATAAAGCCGGAGGCTAGGAGCCTGGCCACTTCCTCCCATATTGCCTTCCTCCTATCATCCGCATTCCGCCGGAGCGGCTGCTTTACCGGCTTAGCATCCGGTCTTACATGCAGTGCGTGCTCAGCCAGCTCCCTCGGCACACCTTGCAGGTCTGAAGTAGACCACGCAAAGATATCCCGATTCTCACGGAGGAAGCTGGTGAGCTCGCTTTCCTATTTGGGGTCCATACCTGCCCCGATGAGGGCATGGCGCTCCGGGAAAACTTCATCCAGAGGCACCTTTTTGACTTCCTTGCCCACTTGAAAAGAAGCACTGCCACCTGGGCTCGTCATGCCCGGCATTGATTTGCCGGCCACAACCGTCTCAGCAATTTCCACTGCTCGCTTGAGCCTCTTCCTTTCCTCTGCAATGATCAGAGTCTCGGCCAGGTTAGACCCGACTGTTGCACATGCCATCGAACGCTTGTAATCACCAATGATGGTAATCGCCCCTCTGGGCCCCGGCATCTTCATCTTCAGGTATGCAACATGCGTAGAGGCCATGAACTTTGCCAATGCCGGCCTCCCCAGCAAAGCATGGTAGGGGCTTTCCAGATCAACCACCTCGAACATGAGATTTTCCACCCTGCAGTTATCCCGGCTGCCAAACATGACATCCATCCGGATCTTGCCCATCGGCGCACACGAAAGTCCCGGCACAATGTCGTGGAATGTGGTCTTGCTTGGCTCCAGCATATTCTCCTTGATACCCAGCTTCTGCATCGTATCCCGATACATGATGTTGATGCTGCTTCCATTGTCAATGAGGACCTTGCTGAACCTCACGTTATTAGCCGGCCCGACAAATGTCGGACCCATTACTAGCGCATACCCGCCGGGGTTTGGCATGATCCTGGGATGATCTGCCCTGTCCCAGCCAATGGCCTGGTCAGACCAATGCATCAGCCTTGGAACTGCCGACATAACGGCGTTTACCTCCAAACACCGCCGGTACAAGCTCTGCTTGTCTGTTCTTTCGGTCTCAAAGACCATGTAGCTTTGATCATGTTCCTTGAACTCATTTCGGCCCGCTCCTGGGCCGCCAGCACTATATTCCGGATTATAGCTCTGGTCTATTTGATTTACGCCGGCATTTCCGGCATTGCTCTGATTCCCGAGATTAACTGGCCTGGGCGGGACTGCAACTGTATTTGCACCTGTCAATGGCGATGGAGCTACCGGGATAGATGGTCTAGCCGGTCCCCAGGGACCTGCACGACCTGCTAATATGTCGTCCAGCCACGAACAGTTTCTCATCAAATGATTTGCCGGCTTACCCGGCTGGAACGTGTGAAACACACAAGGCTTGTCCATGGCTAGACCCACTGTATACTTTGGCCACTGCTTCTTCTGACCGGCGGCTCCACCGGCATTCTTGTTGATCCAGACATTCTTCTTCTGGAAGGGCTGCGCTTGCTGCTGCGGTTGTTGCTGCTGAGGCTGCTGATAGCCCTCATATCTCGGGCGTTGGCTACTGTCGGCGCCCTCTTGCTCTTCCTCCACAGCTGCTACTTGTGCCGGTCCATACCGAAAATCCGGCCGCTCATCTCTCCTCTTGTTCCGGTTATCCGGGCGATAGAACTGCCCCGGTCTCCCGGTGTTGCTATTGTTCCGCTGGGCCTGCCCCGGTCCTTGTGAATCAAGGGTGGGCTGCATGGGGTCTCCCAGAGCATAACTATCAGCAATCTTGATTGTCTCGGCCAACGTGGCCGGCATGTCCCTCTGCAGCTTTTGCCACAGCATGGTGCCGTGCCGGCACCCATGAGCGAACCACATGATGGCCTGCTGCTCCACAACTCCTTCGCAGGAATTGCGCAAGGTGCACCACCTGGTCAGGTAGTCACGGTCGGTCTCATTCACTCCCTGCCGGCAGTTAGCCAGCTGCTGAGGACGATTCGGCCTCTTATATGTACTGGTGAAGTTTGACACAAACTGTTCTTCGAAATCAACCCAGCCATTGATACTTCCTGCCGGCAGATTATTCAGCCATATCCTGGCTGGCCCTTCTAACATTTGCGGCACATATCGTACCGCCCATCTGAGGTTTCCTCCGGCAATGTTTACTGCGGTGGAGTAGTCCTCCAACCAATCTTCCGGCTTTGTACTGCCGCTGTATGTCCTCGCGCCACGCGCGAGCTGGAAGTAGTAAGGTACCGGCTCACCCATAATCCGGGGTCCAAAGCACATAGGACCCGGAGCTCCTTGCCTCTCCACCAACTCCGATTGGTGAATCCTGTCCAGCTTGAAGCGCGCATCACTTGCTGCCAAGGACCGAGGTCCAAGCCGGGATGCAATTGGGCCCGCGATCACTTTTTCCTGCTGCTGCTCCGGCTGATACTGCTTACTTTGCCGGCCTGGCTGATGCTGCTGCTGATATCCCGCCCTGACAAGGGCAGAATTCCCATCATCTTCTCGATGTCCCGGTTGACCTGCATCTTGCCGCTGCGCTGCATCTCCGGCGCCCCGCTGCTGATGCCGGGCTGCACTGTTACTCCGGCCACCACCGGCCGAAACCGCACCTTGCCTGGCCGGCACATTCTGGCCAGCATTCTTGTGGCCGACATACTTGTCAGCTTGGCCGGCACTCTTCTGAACTATTGCCTGCTTTCCGGCGATTGCCGGATCATACACTTGGATCTGCTTGTCCCGGCGGCCAGAGGTCACACTTCCGGCACGCCGGGCACTGGGATGCGGGGACGAAGCTTCGCCCCTTGACCTTGCGCCGGCACCTCGTACCGACGCAATGTACTGGGATGCCCCAGCACCTGGGTTTGCCTTCTTAAAGGCCTCCTGCTGTTTAGTAGCTTCAGACAAAAGATGGTTAAGCCGGGCTTGCTGCTCATGCAGTGCTTCGCCGGACAAATTAGATAAGTCCTTAGCTACCTCAGCTGCTGCTCTAAGGTTCTTCACTGGGGAGCTATAAATTACCTTAGGCACAGTACTAGTTGCAGTATGACCCTTATCACTAGCACCTTTTTCTAGCTCAGTGTTAAGATCTCTACCTCTAGTTCTAACCTCATCTATCCGGCTAGGCCGGGTTACCACAGGAGTAAAACCATGGGCTGCCTCATACTCACGGAGTTGCCGGTTAAACCGTTCGCGCTCCTGGTGCATGGCCAGGGCCTCGTCGACGAGGGCCTGGCGAGATCCCTCCAGGACCTCCCTTGTCTGCTCCGGATCATCGCCGGATCGCACCGGCTCGAGAAGCCGATCGATGATGGGAAGAAGCACCTGACCCTTTGCCGGCACAGCGGAAGTGCCGGCCAGGTTCTCGACACGCTCCAGCGGAGGACGTGCCAACCTCTTGGCCTTCAGCGGCTCCGGGGGAGTATCTCCTGCTGCTGCTGCCTTGCCGGCACCATCTGCCGGCGGCACGGATGTGCCGGCCATCATTACCTCGGCCGACTCTACTGAGCGAGCACTACGCCCAGCGTGAGCCAGCCGATGTGACGGAGGATCCGCCGCCACCAGCACCTTTTCCCTGCAAACTCTCTCAGTCCCCACGTACACCTCGTGGGAACCGAAAGATATGATCCGGCCATCCCTGGGGAACGGCCGGCCGCCGAGACATCCGGCGTTATCACTGACGAAGCTGAGCGAGCCTAGCCTCTGGACGAGGCCAGAGACCACGCGCACTCCCGAAGCTGCTATCACAGACCCCGTCCGAATAAACACTCCGCCCAGCATATCGATCTGCCCCACGGTGGGCACCAAATGTCGTCGTGGTGAAACAACATATGCCATAGGATGGCTTAAATGGGGGCCGAACTAGATGCTGGAGGATTCGGGAGAGGGGAACGAGCTAAAAAGCACGCCAGAAAGGAACACAGATCTACCCAGGTTCGGGGCTCTCGTAAGGAGATAACACCCCTACTCCTGCCCTACTGGTTATATATTTGGATCAATGGAGTATACAACAATGGTGCTTCCAAGCTCTCTGCTAGAGGAGGAAGATGAACTGCTAAGTGTAGGAACACAGAGTGACCAACCCCCGACTAGGGCTCCCTGTGCCACCTTATATAGTGGTGGCCAGGGTTACAACGGTCACAAGAGACCAGAAGACACGAACTACACTCCAAATAGGACTTGCTGACGAAGGCAGAGACCCTTGACTTTCTCCCTGATTGCTCTCGATGGGACTCCACATCCCTGTACCTTGTACCTCTTGAATTGTGACCTTACCTCTGTGAGGTAAGGGCTGTACTGGTGCACAGTGAGGGTAGGTAGACCTCCACTGTGCACCCTGTCAACATGATCCCTCTCCATACTTGGCAGAGTCTCTCCTTGATTGTAGGGATATGACAGCTTGGCTGACTTCTGCATCCCGGATATGACCGTTGGCCATATCCTGGACCTATATGCCGGACCAACGACCTATGAAGGACGAGTAATCCGGCCTCCATGCTCCTGCACGATATAACATATAAGTTAGGCCGACATATCTAAGCATATGCCGGCACTCCTATATAAGTATTCCGGTTCTACCGGTATATCCGGACATTAGCCGGGATACACACATATGCCGGCCTGGCCGATGCTCTTATATTCCGGCCAGGCCCTTCCTTGGTCAACCGTCATAAAGTCAACCATAGTCCTTGTATCTTTGTAGTCTCTTGACCCTACCGGGGGTCATCCCCCCGACATCCTAAGAGGGGGGGATCAAATCCTGGCAGATCGCAAAGTCCAATTGGTTCTTCCTCTGGGGGTAATGTTGTTTCTTGTTGAGTTGCTACTAGAGCTGCATGAGCCGCTACTGCGGCTGCGCGGGCTGCTTTTCTATGTTTAACATGCTCTCCAGTTAGTTCATGCAGCTTCTTTGTGAGAAATGCATACTTCCATTGCTGGTTTTGCTTGCATAACTTTTTGAATAGGTTCATAAGATTCTTACTTCTGAACTGTGAGAAAAAATTGCACCTAGATGTCTCATGCACCACCGGCTCTGCAAGTCAACCCATGGTGTTTCTTCATCGGGACCGGCCTCTTTCAGTGTCTTCACCGCCCTCAGTATACCAGCATGCCTATCATGAATGATGCAGACATTCGGCCTCTCCTTCACAATTGCTATCTTTAACTGTCTGAAGAACCACAACCAGCTCTCCGTGTTTTCGCTCTCCACAAAAGCAAATGCCAGTGGGACGATTTGGTTGTTTCCATCCTGTCCAATGGCCGTCAAAATCTGACCCTTGTACTTGCCTGTCAAAAATGTTCCATCCACACATAACACCGGTCGACAGTATCTAAATGCTTCGATGCTTATGTTAAACGAGAAAAACACTCGTTCCAAAACCTTCACAGTGGAGTCCTCCGCAAACCATGAGTCTTGGATGTCAACATAGGTGCCCGGATTTCTTTCCTGCAATGTGTGCAACATACGGACAACCGAGTCGTACGAGTCAAAAAATGACCCAAATCGCGTCTCCAACGCCTTCTGCTTAGCCCTCCAGGCCTTACCGTAAGATATGTTGTACTTGTATCTCTGCTTCACTGTCTTCTGGATAGCCTTTACCTCCATAGCTTTGCCCTCGACTATCTGTGTATGAAATAGTCGTGCTACGAGAGTGGAACTCAGGTTCTTATGATCTACCAACTGGTTCCTAATAATACATGTGTGATGCACGTGGTCGCTCACCACCCAGAAGGTGTCATTCTTGCGGAGGTAGCCATGCACCCTAGCGGGACATCTCTCGTTGGTACATTCCACTGTCAAATATTTCTTGTTTGACGCGACTGTTTTAAATACCCTCTGCGTGGACATTGCCCAACTAGTTATTGCATCCTGAAGACGTTGCTTGTTGGGATATAATGAACCGACTGAGATGCTGTTCGGGTGATACTCCCATGCCGAATCGTGCCCCTCGTTCACTCTCATTAAATTTGAGAAGTCCTAATTCCATTCTTTCGGAATCGGGGCCTCATCCTGATCATCTTCTTCATCATCTTCATCTGAGTCAGATGAATTAATATCATCAGCATCTCCATCAACATCTTCAGCTTCCATCTGCTGCTGGAAAACCTCATCTTCATCGTCTGAAAATATCTCGCCACCTGCATCATCTGCCGCTGCACCTAATGCATGACTGCTCTGCCCTGTTTCATACCCAATGTCGTCGGCATATGACATGGCCACAGCAGGCTCATTAGCTGGTTGCATGCTCTGCCAAGAACCAAAACCAATTGTCTGGTTGCTGTGGCTTGACTCAGCCTCCCCTCTGATAGTAATCGGCTTCGCAACCCCAAGGGCGATCGGGGATGTTTGCCGCCGCTCACACCCTTTCAACCAGCCCACCCACTGAGAGGCTCTATCTCTTTCAACTGACAATATATATTGCTAGTTGAGTTGCTCCATAATGCTTGTAAGCTAACAGTGTACAGCTTACGATCCCATCCTAAGAACACCATTAACATCCTCTTGAATTCCCCAATACGCATACTCTGAGGATCAGTGAACTCCACCTCATGATACTCAAAGTCACTAAGATCAGCTCCAGCATCACTGCTACGGACCGCACCGTACCCATAATGAATAACAAATCTAACTAATCCAGACATGACTCCTGCTACATAAAAAATCCTACTTCCGTCAACTACACCGCTAAAATATATATACACAAAATTACACTACCACCATTTGAGAATAAGATTTTTACCCTCGTAGCGTGCGAACCACCACCTCAAAACTTGCTCACGTCACACCACTTCCAACGCACCGGAATCAACAAGAACACTATAACCTGGAGAATACAAAAACAACATCAACAACGCTACATAATACAACAAGAACACTAGAACACCTACAATTTTTTTTACACAAACTACATCTACATGCCACTATACGCACCATAATTATTTCTCCATAATTAAGCTCATATCTCTACACCGCTAAACTATATCAACAAAAAATACATGACCACCGTATGATATTAACATTTTACCCTGTAAGCTTGAAAATCACCACATTGCAACAGCCTCACGTCACACCTCTTCTGCAGCTACGAAATCAACCTGTAGAACACAAGAACAACAAGAACAATATCAAGAACAGATGAACAGCTACAGGAAAACTAACACCAACTACACAAAAATGCGACAAAATGAACCAACGAAATTTATCTATAAGCTAACCCATATGTAGATCGGGCTATCCTCTACTTCTTGCAACAAATCTCACTAAATTTGATCAAGAAATGGCCTCAAAATCGAAAGAAAACTGATTTGGGAAGAAGAGGCTAAGTTGAGAGTTTGAGCTGCGCGAGTGAGGAAGAGAGAAACTGAGTGAGTGAGAGGGGATAGCACGGCGCGAGTGCGGTCGATTTAGCCAGGTCCGCGGAGGTATCGCACCCGCCGGGCGCGACAGGTGAGATTCCTGTCGGCCGGATGCGACAGGGCCTTTCGCGTGCCTCGAGGCACTGCCGGCATGCGGGGAAAAGCAGAAATAAAGTACTCGCGTCCGCCGGATCCGATAAGTGCCTAATCGCGTCGGCCGGTTTCGATAAGCACTTGTCTTATCCGCCGGATAAAACGGTGCCCTAGATTCCAAATAACTGACCTAATCATACTACTTCCGTAAATGCTGCAAAAAAGTGTTTTATAAAAAAAATTTGCCAGGATTTGACCATATGGGGTGAGAAAGATATTAACTTTTTTCCAATTCTTAATTATAACCAACAAACTAGAAACAATTATGTTTTGTAATTAAAATATTTTACTTTGTATGTACATAGATCTACACCCACAATGCCCTCCAAAAAGTTTGTAATCTATGTCAAGTTGAACATCGCAGTGATAACCTTCCTAATTGATTTACATATTTGGTGCTAGGGCGTTGTGTTCAAACATATTGCTTGAAAACTAATTTGTAGTGTATTTCTCTCCATGCTTCATGCAGTTTTAGTTGACACAAAATAAATATATAAATTGTAAATGATCTAACAATAACTTGTATGAAGTTTAACTATTACCTTAATTAGTGATTGGGCTTATCGGTTTATGCGAAATCCGTGCAATGAGATTGGAGCGGCAGAGAAAATTGGGAATTGGTAGATCATGAATAGAGGTAAGACTTGTTGTCGAACGATAGGCGCACCTTCACCGGTCAGGCAGTTTACGTCCAACATAGAAGCTGCACACCTTCGGCAGTCAGGTGGCCCTCCTTTTGTTACCCCACTTACCGCTCGTGTCGTACGCCCTCGCAACGACCACGGTGGTGCGAGATGACCTGTGAGCGTCGGACCACAAATGCATTTGGAGCACCCAAATGGACATGATTTTTGGTCTGGCGCGCCTAATAACCATTTGTTGCGTCGTTTGATGGGCGCGGCTGGGATGCTTTTACCGTTTAATGAAACCTTGCTAATGAAGTTGATTAACTTAGGAGTTTCAAAAAGAAAGTTGATCAACTTAGGAATACCAAATACGTGTAGAATATTTGAAGCCTTGCTACTTTCTAGTGTCATGCCTTTGGAATTTTTATTTATGTTTGCATGGTGATAGTTCATTCAATATTTTTCCTTTCTTCGGCGCTGTTGTCAATCAGAGTTCATAATTTTGATATAATACATACTAGAAGCCGTATCCGGTTCTCCCTTTATTATTAGATATATAGTAGGTATAGCCTTTGATAGCCGCCGCCTCCACCTCCTACTCCACAGTAGATTGGTTCCTCCTCCTCCAGCCGGCCTCGCTGGCGTCAGAGGCAGGGAACCTAATCTACACGTGGAGGTTTTCATAATAGTAGTGTTTTACAATAGATTATGTTAAGTTTTTGGTTAGTCTTCTTCTTCAATCCTCATATCAATGGATATGTCATCGTCTACAATAATCGATCTTGGCCCATCTGTTGACGACGAGATCTTTCTTCCAGCGTCAACTATGGTGTTAGAAGATTAAAGTTATCTAGGTATGGTCCTTCAGATATTGCTTTGCGGGATCGATCTCGGTTCTTTTCTCAGGGTTGCCACGAGGATATTTGTCCTTGTAATATTTGTCCCGACTGCTACGTCATCAATAATGGTGATTTGTACTTTCGGCTCTCCAACGACGACCAGGATGTTCAGTTTTTTTTTCTTGGCATATTGGTGTTGGTACTCTTACCGATGGTGATTGACTACTTTAATGGTTGCACATGTGCACGTAGCCTTGGCATTGCGGCTCAAAAAATTATGGGAGAACCTTTGTTGGTATTTTCAAGTCTCTGGTTTTGTATCAATTTTCGGCTGCCTCCAGAAAAGTACAAGGTTATATCATGAAGAAGAAAGAGTTTGAAGACCTCGAAGATTTGCTAGTTTATTTCAGTCCTTATTCTATACCTATACCTACTAATAAACGAAGCAATGGTTTCATGGTTTGGTTCGTTCGTATATTCCGAAATTTCCCCTGGAGTTTACACAATTACCCGCCGCTGCCACCACGAAGTGAAAATAACGGTTCGATGTCCCCACGCGCTCTCCTCTCCTCTCTCAGTCTCACGTCATCGCCCCTAACAAAGCCCTGGGGAGCGATTTGAGAGGAGAGATGCTACCGGTTGATGGCGTATGGTTGATGTGGGAGCAGACGGTCCTTGTGCGTGGTAAATAACCAGCCCGTTGGGAACCCCAAGAGGAAGGTATGATGAGTATAGCAGCTAGTTTTCCCTTAGTTTAAGAAACCAAGGTTTATCGATCAGGAGAGGAGAGACAATGACGACTGAAGGTGATGCGGAACCTGCACACACACAACCAAGTACTTTGTTCCCAACTTGCGATGAGGTTGTCAATCTCACCGGTTTGCTTGAAACAAAGGTTATGGGCGTATCAAGTGGAAAACAATATAGTATGCGAGTAAAGTAAACAGTGCGAGTAAAGTAAACAGGTGATAGCAATATGATGGAAATAGGACCAGGATCCACAGTTCACTAGTGGTGTCTCTCCATAGATAAAATAACACATGCTGGGTAAACAAATTACAGTTGGGCAATTGATAGAATAAAGATAAACGTGATATATCAAGAAGATCACTATGAGATTTACTCTGGGCATTACAACAAAATACATAGACCGCCATCCAACTGCATCTATGACTAATAATCCACTCCCGGGGATATCAATCCGAACACCCTAGAAGTATTAAGTTGCGAACAACAGATAATTGCATTAAGCAAAGTGTGTAATGTAAACAAAGCATATGCCCTTGAGCATATGAATGTTGTTTTCTCCCTAGTAGCAACAGCACATCTACCACCTTAGAGGTTTCTGTCACTCCCCTAGGTGAAATAGAGGCATGAACCCACTATCGAGCATAAATACCCCCTCTTGGAGTCACTAGCAACTACTCGGCCAAGATAACTACTAACAACGGAGAGCATGCAAGATCATAAACAACATAGAGATAACAAAAGATATAATTCAGTACAGCAACTTAATCATAAACACCAATATTCATCAGATCCCAACAAACCAAACATGTAGAATTACATAACGGTGATCTCAATCATGTATGGCAGCTCATGAGATCTAAACATGAAGCACATGGTGGAGAAGACAACCATCTAGCTACTGCTATGGACCCATAGTCCAAGGTAGACTACTCACTCATCGCTCCGGAGGCAAGCATGGCGATGAAGAAGACCTCCGGTGGCGATTCCCCTCTCCGGCAGGGTGCTGGGAAGAGCTTCTGGACGCTCCCGATCTTCGGGTCGACGGTGGCGGCGGATCGCGATGTGTTCTGGAAATCTGATCGGGTACTTAGGTTTTTTCCGTCGGGGGGTCTTTATAGGTGAAGGGGCGTCGTCAGAGGGGGAGCCAGGCGCCCTCACGCGGGGCCCGCGCGGCCAGGGGCCTGGCCGCGCCGCCCCTGCATGTGGGGCCCTGGTGGCCCCCCTCCGGTTCTCCTTCGGATCTCTGGAAGCTTCCGGGAAAAATAAGACTTCAGGAACTTGTTTTGTCTAATTCCGAGAATATTTCCTGTGTATCACTCTGAAACACAAAAACAGCAGAAAACAGGGAACTTGCACTGTGGCAACTCGTTAATAGGTTAGTTCCGGAAAATGCATAAAAGTGCCACTAAGTGTAACGAAATAATAGGCAAATGGTGTAAAAACAAGCATGGAGCATCAAAAATTATAGATACGTTGGAGACGTATCAAGCATCCCCAAACTTAACTCCTGCTCGTCCTCGAGTAGGTAAGTGATAACAAAAGAATAATTTTTGAGGTGACATGCACCTACACAATCTTGATCATATATGTAAGCATTGGTGAGCTGGGATCATAAGAACTTAAAACATGGGCATGAAGATATAATCATGACAATAAGAAACTTAGCAACCATGTTGTAAACATGCAATTGAACACAAACAAAAGATCATGAAAATGAAACAATGAAAGTCAAACGTGTGTTCAAATCATAAGGAAAAACATACAAATGGTTTTCAGCTTGTCCTTCAAAGAGAGCAAAACATAAATGCATAGGACACCTTCAAGTTTAAGAGGGCGACTAGATACAAATAATTTAAGAACAACTGAAACCAACAATATGAATCAATCAATGATCTTTGGGACAATGCATATCACACTAAGAATGACAACTATGCTCTCTTAATGGTGCATAAAGAAAGAAGGTGGTGACTCAACATAAAAGTAGAAGAAAGGCCCTTCGCAGAGGGAAGCAGTGATTGAGAGTTTTATAACCTTCAAAAATTATGGTACTTACCGGCTTTGAGCTCTCATTGCCCCCATCATAAGCATCTTGAATGGTTAAAGTTAATGCGAGAACAATTATGATGCATATGCTTGACAAATCATAAGTTGAAAACCTCATGCCCCGTGAATACGAGTACCCAAACCTCATGCTACTTTACTTAGAGTCCCAAGCAAGGCTCTTGTCATTGTAAGTATATGCATATCATTGAGAACCGCCAATGGGGTACCTCCATGCCCGATGACATGGAACAAGCCCACACCAAAATGACAGGACAAGCAGACAATGAACACCTCGACATCTCTTTTATTTGCCTTTTGTTTAGCTTTTTATTGTGAGATGCGTCGTCGAATGTTCACCATGGGTATGCTGCAAATTTCCACCATGAATTATGCATGGCTTAGATTGGCGGCCCGGCGTTTCCCTAACACATATACAAACTCCATGATCCCCACAAGATTCCCAATTCATTTCACACCGCGGGCATCCATAAACAAAAGATCACGATATCAACTCAAATAAGAAGTGCAATGTTGAAAGCTTGCCCCATGACAGCATGGCTGGGCTAGAATCCAACTTACAACTTGCAAGCATAACAACTCAACATAAGAGACCACAATGTCAAATTTTTAAGAATAGGAAAAAGTAAAGTGTGCCTTCCGGTTCGTGAGAGCTTTAATAACCGAATTTCGCATAACACTGGTAAGAGTTTAATTTGAAGAGAAAATAAAAGCAAGTCAAATTTACTTGGAATAGCAAATTGCTAGTAGGTATGTATGGTGGACACTTTGGAAAACTTTGGCTTTTAGGAGTTGGATGCACGAGTAGAGCTCATACTCAGTACAAGGCGAGGGCTAGCAAAAGACTGGGAGCGACCAACTAAGAGAGCAATAATGGCCATAATCATGCAAAGCGACAAAGCGACATTAAAAGAAGCATAAGATGGCATCAAAAGTAAAAAACTAAATGATCATGAAGGCTATTGGCGACTTTGTAAGAGTCTAACATGTGTGAGCATGCGCCAAGTCAACCCAAATAAAGCATCAAGGAGAAAACCAAAATAATGCTTCCATACAATAAAAACAACGCATGATTTTTTCAAAGGCTCATTAAGCAATCTCAGTTATTTGAGACAAGCCATGCTACAGCAAAACCACTAAGCATACTATCAAAAAGACATCAAGCATGGCATGAAAAAGCCTAAGCCACAGTCTACACAAGCTCCTTCTTGTACCACTATTTTGCACAAAGCTTTTTCTCTTTTCCAACACCATTTGAAATTTTTATAAACACCTCTTTTGATGAAAACCAATAAAGATCAGAGGCAAAAATTCACCTTGATGAAAAGATATGACAAGGTCTGAACGCAAATCAAGGCAAAAACGAAAACGAAAAGCAGTAGCAGAAAAAGAAGAACACTCGATTTTTAATAAGAGTGAAAACTAGAGCGTTCTTGGCAAATGAAAACGAGTATATCTCCTCCAAAAGAAATTTGTTGGGGTCCAACCATTTATTGCAGCAAACAAACAAACTAAACCAACTAAGAAAACTAAAACAACTGACGCTCCAAGAAAAACACATAGTGCATGAAGCAATAAAAATATAGTGTTTTGAAAGGTGACCTGATTTTTGCCGATGAAGAAGGGGTGCCTCGGGGGCATCCCCAAGCTTTGACGCTTGTAATTCTTGGATATTTCTTGGGGTGATGCGTGGGCATCCCCAAGCTTGAGCTTTTGTCCATTCTTCAACTCATCTCATCATTCTCCAATCCCTACACTTGAAAACTTCCTTCATACAAAACTAAACACAATTCTATTAGCAACATTAGTGCAAGCATAACATATAATAAATCCTCTATTTGCTTCAGGTTTCAACTCAAAACCACCACATATATAGTATATACTACTGTAGCAACCTCCCCAAAAGTTCCGTGATCAAAAGAACTCAAAAGAAAGCGATAAAGTGGCAAACACAAATATTGGTAGAAATCTGTCAAAACTGAACAGCTGACAAAGGTCGAATTTTTGAGGGATTTTCTGTTGCTCAAATCAAAAAGTTTTCAACTAACAAAAGTTTGGATATAACCTGGGGCATATGCACAAGAAATCGCAGGTCCAAAAGATATACAGAGAATTTTCACGAATTTTTACGGTGCAGCACCGAAAACAGTTTCAAGACAGCAACATCCCCAAATCTTTACCTCACTCAAATTAGAGGCTTCTCTTGGCACAAAAACGAAATAAACAAGATAAGGAGCGGTCATTACAGTAGTAATGACTTCCAAGACTCTAATAAAATAAAAAAGTACTGAAAAGAAAACATTGGGTTATCTCCCAAGAGTGCTTTTCTTTAACGCCTTTGAGCTAGGCGCAGAAAATTGCGAATCAAGTATTTTCAGCAGAAGCATTAAGATCAACAGCAGAGGTCTTGTCAATAAGGCATTGTATTTCATCCACATAAGTTTTTGAAGACCCTTTGTGATCATGCTTTGGTACACTATTCTCATCAAAAAGATTTTCAGGACAGATCCAAGCAAAATTATTTTCGAAGGCTTCACTCAATCCCAAAAGCTTGCAAGGTATAGGTATTTCGGTTCCCTCATCATTAGTATCAATAACCTTTATAGGTGAACCGAGTTTATTAAAACGTTTAAGAACCTTTCTAGCTTCAATAACGACATCCTTAAATTCTAGGCACAAAGTTTTCAAGATAAAAGCTTTCCTTTCGGGATCCTCAATTTCATGAAGCTTAAGGAACATATATTGCATAAAAGGATTAAGACTAGCAAACCTAGTTTCCAACATGTCAATTAAATAAACAGAAGCAACTTCAATACTAGGAGCAAGCTCAACCCAAGACTTTTCCTCAACTTCCTCATGCAAACTAATGTGATTAAAGAACTCCTCAATGTTACTTTTGCCAATAATCGAACCAGTACCTACTGAGAGGTCCTCCAGAACGTACTTAGGGATCAACATGATAAACTAAAGTAAAGAAATAACAACTACCAAGGATTCTAATTTTTTTTGGGTTTTTGATATAAAGCAATGCAGGTAAAATAAATAAAGTAAAGCAAAACAATAACAAAGTAAAGGATGTGTGTGCGAAAAACTCCCCTCACAGAAGTCTTCTCTTCCTCCCCGGCAATGGCGCCAGAAAATGAGCTGCTACCGGTTGATGGCGTATGGTTGATGTGGGAGCAGACGGTCCTTGTGCGTGATGAATAACCAGCCCGTTGGGAACCCCAAGAGGAAGGTATGATGAGTATAGCAGCTAGTTTTCCCTCAGTTTAAGAAACCAAGGTTTATCGATCAGGAGAGGAGAGACAATGACGACTGAAGGTGATGCGGAACCTGCACACACACAACCAAGTACTTTGTTCCCAACTTGCGATGAGGTTATCAATCTCACCGGTTTGCTTGAAACAAAGGTTATGAGCGTATCGAGTGGAAAACAATATAGTATGCGAGTAAAGTAAACAGTGCGAGTAAAGTAAACAGTGCGAGTAAAGTAAACAGGTGATAGCAATATGATGGAAATAGGACCGGGATCCACAGTTCACTAGTGGTGTCTCTCCATAGATAAAATAACACATGCTGGGTAAACAAATTACAGTTGGGCAATTGATAGAATAAAGATAAACGTGATATGTCAAGAAGATCACTATGAGATTTACTCTGGGCATTACAACAAAATACATAGACCGCCATCCAACTGCATCTATGACTAATAATCCACTCCCGGGGATATCAATCCGAACACCCTAGAAGTATTAAGTTGCGAACAACAGATAATTGCATTAAGCAAAGTGTGTAATGTAAACAAAGCATATGCCCTTGAGCATATGAATGTTGTTTTCTCCCTAGTAGCAACAGCACATCTACCACCTTAGAGGTTTCTGTCACTCCCCCAGGTGAAATAGAGGCATGAACCCACTATCGAGCATAAATACCCCCTCTTGGAGTCACTAGCAACTACTCGGCCAAGATAGCTACTAACAACAGAGAGCATGCAAGATCATAAACAACATAGAGATACCAAAAGATATAATTCAGTACAGCAACTTAATCATAAACACCAATATTCATCAGATCCCAACAAACCAAACATGTAGAATTACATAACGGTGATCTCAATCATGTATGGCAGCTCATGAGATCTAAACATGAAGCACATGGTGGAGAAGACAACCATCTAGCTACTGCTATGGACCCATAGTCCAAGGTAGACTACTCACTCATCGCTCCGGAGGCAAGCATGGCGATGAAGAAGACCTCCGGTGGCGATTCCCCTCTCCGGCAGGGTGCCGGGAAGAGCTTCTGGACCCTCCCGATCTTCGGGTCGACGGTGGCGGCGGATCGCGATGTGTTCTGGAAATCTGATCGGGTACTTAGGTTTTTTCCGTCGGGGGGTCTTTATAGGCGAAGGGGCATCGTCAGAGGGGGAGCCAGGCGCCCTCACGTGGGGCCCGCGCGGCCAGGGGCCTGGCCGCGCCGCCCCTGCGTGTGGGGCCCTGGTGGCCCCCCTCCGGCTCTCCTTCGGATATCTGGAAGCTTCCGGGAAAAATAAGACTTTAGGAACTTGTTTCGTCCAATTCCGAGAATATTTCCTGTGTATCACTCTGAAACACAAAAACAGCAGAAAACAGGGAACTAGCACTGTGGCAACTCGTTAATAGGTTAGTTCCAGAAAATGCATAAAAGTGCCACTAAGTGTAACGAAATAATAGGCAAATGGTGTAAAAACAAGCATGGAGCATCAAAAATTATAGATACGTTGGAGACGTATCAAGAGATTAGAGGGATTTCAAGATGCCCCGCCGCTGGCCGACATCCAGCCGCCACCGCACCTTCAGCAGCATGCGGTTCCTCCTCATAGCCCCTTCTCTTTCACACCAAACTGCTCCCAACACCTGCTCGCAAGAACCCGACCTGAGGATGCCGACTCGTCCTTAATGTCTACGCACGCGTCTGTTCTTGTAGATAGTGTTGGCCTCCAAGTGCAGAGGTTTGTAGAACAGCAGCAAGTTTCCCTTAAGTGGATCACCCAAGGTTTATCGAACTCAGGGAGGAAGAGGTCAAAGCTATCCCTCTCAAGCAACCCTGCAATTACGATATAGAAAGTCTCTTGTGTCCCCAACACACCCAATACACTTGTCAGATGTATAGGTGCACTAGTTCGGCGAAGAGATAGTGAAATACAAGTAGTAGTGATGATTATAAGCAGTAAATGCAATCTGGAATAAAAATGGCAGCAAGCAAACAAGTAACAAAACAGCAAGTAAACGGTGTGCAAAGCTTGGAAACAAGGCCTAGGGATCATACTTTCACTAGTGGACACACTCCCAACAAATATAACATAATTGAACAAATAAATAACTTCTCTTCACTATGGTACTTTGAAGTACTCTCCTATTGAATAACACTAATCATTGCGTAGGGCTACGAAGCACTCCTCAAAGTTCATCAAGTACTTGACAAACACCACTCATAGAGATATCCAAATCAAATCACAACTCAAGATAGATATTATTGCAACATAGACCAAGTACTAACACGGTGCACACACTGTCAACATTACACCATGAAAGGAGGAATAAATCACTTCAATACTATCATAGCGATAATTATTCTCATAATCCATAAGAGATCACAATCGTAGCCTAGACCAAGTACCACCATGATGCATGCACTGTCACCGTTACACCATGGCAGGAGGAATGGATTACTTTAATAACACCACTAGAGTACACATAATATCTGAATAATAACATCTACTTGTTCAACATGATACAAAGCTCACGATCACATAAAGATCACATCATGGGAGAGAGAGGTGAACCACATAGCTACCGGTAGAGCCCTCAGCCCCGGGGATGAACTACTCCCTCCTCATCATAGGAGACAACAAGGTTGATGGAGATGGCGGTGAGGTCGATGGAGACGGCGGAGACGGTGATGGAGACCGATGGAGATGGCTCCGGGGGCACTTCCCCATCCCGGCAGGGTGCCGGAACAGAGACTTCTGTCCCCCGAAAATTGTCTTCGACGGCGTCGGAGCTGCGGAACTGTTTTGGGAAAAACGTCGACTCCTTTAGGGTTTTCCGTCCCGAGGCTTTATATAGGCGAAGGGGCGGCGTTAGGGGGCTGCCAGGGCCTCCTCACACCTAGGTGGCGCGGGCCAGGGGCAGGCCGCGCGAGCCTAGTGTGAGGGCGGCCTGTGGCCCCTCTCCTTCGCCTCTTCGGATCTCTGGAAGCTTCCGGGAAAAATAAGACTTCAGGAACTTGTTTCGTCCAATTCCGAGAATATTTCCTGTGTATCACTTCTGAAACACAAAAATAGCAGAAAACAGCGAACTGACACTGTGGCGACTTGTTAATAGGTTAGTTCCGGAAAATGCATAAAAATGCCACGAAGTGTAACGAAACATTGGGCAAATGGTGTAAAAACAAGCATGGAGCATCAAAAATTATAGATACGTTTGAGACGTATCAAGCATCCCCAAGCTTAACTCCTGCTCGTCCTCGAGTAGGTAAGTGATAACAAAAGAAATAATTTTTGAGGTGACATGCACCTACACAATCTTGATCATATATGTAAGCGTTGTGAGCTAGGATCAAAAGAACTTAAAACATGGGCATGAAGATATAATCTTGACAATAAAAACTTAGCAACCATGTTATAACATGAAAATGAATACAAACAAAAGATCATGAAAATGAAACAATGAAAGTCAAACGTGTGTTCAAATCATAAGGAAAAACATACAAATGGTTTTCAGCTTGTCCTTCATGGAGAGCAAAACATAAATGCATAGGACACCTTCAAGTTTAAGAGGGCGACTAGATACAAATAATTTGAGAACAAGTGAAACCAACGATATGAATCAATCAATGATAAACTTTGGGACAATGCACATTATACTCAGAATGACAACTATGCTCTCTTAATGGTACATAAAGGTAGAAGGTGGTGACTCAACATAAAAGTAAAAGAAAAGCCCTTCGCGGAGGGAAGCAGTGATTAAACATGTGCTAGAGCTTTTCATTTGTAAAACAGAGAGATAAAAATTGGGTTTTGAGAGGTGGTTGTCTTTGTCAACGACTGGCAATGGGGTTCTTACTATCTTCCATACAAAAATGAAGCAAGTTTTTGAGAGAGATTGGCACTTTTGTGCTCTTTTATAAAGCTTGGCACTCCTCCCCACCTTTTTTTCCTTTCTCAAACCATGGCTAACCGATTCCATCGGGTGCCCACTAACATTCACATACCATGGAGGAGTGCCTTTTTTCTTTTCTTTTTTTCTTTTTTTTCTTTTTGGAATAAGCAATATGGAAGATAGCAAATCCGACCACTACGTCCCCATGAGCTAAAAACAGTGTCACAAAACGAGAAGTATTTTGAAGGTTTTTTCAAAGGTAGCACATGAAAATTTACTTGGAATGGCTTGCAAATACCATGCATAGGAATTTATAGTGGACACAATGGCAAACTTGGTTTTTGGGAGTTGGATGCACGAGTAGAGCTCATACTCAGTACAAGGCGGGGGCTAGCAAAAGACTGGGAGCGACCAACTAAGAGAGCAATAACGGCCATAATCATGCAAAGCGACAAAGCAACATTAAAAGAAGCATAAGATGGCATCAAAAGTCAAAAACTAAATGATCATATAGGCTATAGGGGACTTATTTTGTAGTCAACATGGTGTAAGCATGTGCCAAGTCAACCCAAATAAAGCATCAAAGGAGAAAACCAAATAAATGCTTCCATATAATAAAAACACCGCATGATCTTTTCAAAGGCTCATTAAGCAATCTCAGTTATTTGAGACAAGTCATGCTACAGCAAAACCACTAAGCATACTATCAAAAAGACATCAAGCATGACATGAAAAAGCCTAAGCCACAGTCTACACAAGCTCCTTCTTGTACCACTTTTTCGCATAAAGCTTTTTCTCTTTTCCAACACCATTCAAACCTTTTTGAGGAAACTCTTTTGAGGAAAACCAACAAATACCAGAGGCAAAAATACACCTTGATGAAAAGATATGACAAGGTCTGAACGCAAATCAAGGCGAAAACGAAAACCAAAAGCAGTAGCAGAAAAAGAAGAACACATGGTTTTTGATACGAATGAAAACTAGAGCGTTCTTGGCAAATGAAAAGCGAGTTCATCTCCTCCAAAAGAAACATGATGTGATCTAACCATTTATTGCAGCAAACAAAACTAAACTAACTAAGAAAACTAAAACAACTGACGCTCCAAGAAAAACACATAGTGCATGAAGTAATAAAAATATAGTGTTTTGAAAGGTGACCTGATTTTTGCCGATGAAGAAGGGGTGCCTCGGGGGCATCCCCAAGCTTTGACGCTTGTACTTCTAGGATATTTCTTGGGGTGATGCATGGGCATCCCCAAGCTTGAGCTTTTGTCCATTCTTCAACTCATCTCATCATTCTCCAATCCCTACACTTGAAAACTTCCTTCATACAAAACTAAACACAAATCTATTAGCAACATTAGTGTAGCATAACATATAATCAACCTCTTTTTGCTTCAGGTTTCAACTCAAAACCACCACATATATAGCAAATACTACTGTAGCAACTTCCCCAAAAGTTCCATGATCAAAACACTTAAAAGAAAGCGATAAAGTGGCAAACACAAATATTGGCAGAAATCTGTCAAAACTGAACAGCTGACAAAGGCCAAATTTTTGAGGGGTTTTATGTTGCTCAAATCAAAAGGTGTTCAACTAATGAAAGTTTGTATATAACCTGGGGCATATGCACAAGAAATCTCAGGTCCAAAAGATATACAGAGAATTTTCACGAATTTTTACGGTGCAGCACTGAAAACTGTTTCAGGACAGCAACATCCCCAAATCTTACCTCACTCAAATTAGAGGCTTCTCTTGGCACAAAAACGAAATAAAAAAGATAAGGAGAGGTCATTACAGTAGTAATGACTTCCAAGACTCAAATAAAAGAAAAAGTACTGAAAAGAAAACATTGGGTTATCTCCCAAGAGTGCTTTTCTTTAACGCCTTTGAGCTAGGCGCAATAATTTGCAAAAATGCTCATGTGGGCGCCATATGTGAGCTTGAGGCAAAGGCGCCATATAGGAACTTAAAGCAATAGAGAGCATCAAAAAGCAAGTATGAAACACATTTAAATCTAAACCACTTCCTATGAAAAATAGTCTTGTAAAGAGACAAGTCATGAAAGCGCAAAGCAAAAAGCATAGGAAGGCAAAACAAGTACAACTTCAAGAATTGCAACATAAAGAGGGGAAACTCAATATTGTTGAGATCCATCAAACCATGTTTACCTCTCTCATAATAACTTTCAGTAGCATCATGAATAGAACTAACAATATAACTATCACATAAAACATCCCTATCATGAGCCACATGCATATAAGAATTAATACTCACCACAGGAACAATAGTAGTAGGAGCAGATTCAACAGAATAATTATTCTCATCACCATAATCATCATAAATAGGAGGCATATTGTAATCATAACTAATTTTACCCTCAATAGTAGGTGAACTGAAAATATTATACTCATTATCATAGCCATCATAAACTAGAGGTTTAGTATCATCACAAGCTAAAGAACAGCTATTTCGCAAAGCATATTCTTCAAACATATCATCATAAGAAGGAACATCACATATGGGAGATAAAATATTATCAGAACAAACCTTCTCCACTAAAGCTGGGGAACTAAAAATATCATGCTTAACAAAATCAGCTTCCCCAAGCTTAGACTTTTCTATAGCATTAGCAACAACGGTGTTCAAAGCATTCATACTAACAAAACTATTAGCATGCAAATTAAGCTCCAAAGGTTTTTCAATTTTCTCTTCAAACACTTCATATCTAAACTCAGGAAAAAGACTACAAAACTCTTTGTTTTCCATTAAGCCTAACTAGTGAAAATAAAAACAAGAAACAAAAAGATGTAATTGCAGAATCTAAAGGAAATAACTCCGAGCACTCACCAGCAACTAAAAGACTTAGTAGCCAAAGGATGTGAGTACCTTTTACCTTGCCTCCCCGGCAACGGCGCCAGAAAAGAGCTTGATGTCTACGCACGCGTCTGTTCTTGTAGACAGTGTTGGGCCTCCAAGTGCAGCGGTTTGTAGAACAGCAGCAAGTTTCCCTTAAGTGGATCACCCAAGGTTTATCGAACTCAGGGAGGAAGAGGTCAAAGCTATCCCTCTCAAGCAACCCTGCAATTACGATACAGAAAGTCTCTTGTGTCCCCAACACACCCAATACACTTGTCAGATGTATAGGTGCACTAGTTCGGCAAAGAGATAGTGAAATACAAGTAGTAGTGATGATTATAAGCAGTAAATGCAATCTGGAATAAAAATGGCAGCAAGCAAACAAGTAACAAAACAGCAAGTAAACGGTGTGCAAAGCTTGGAAACAAGGCCTAGGGATCATACTTTCACTAGTGGACACACTCCCAACAAATATAACATAATTGAACAAATAAATAACTTCTCTTCACTATCACGGATAGACCAAGTAACAAAATGCATAGACCAAGTACTAACACGGTGCACACACTGTCAACATTACATTATGAAAGGAGGAATAAATCACTTCAATACTATCATAGCGATAATTATTCTCATAATCCATAAGAGATCACAATCGTAGCCTAGACCAAGTACCACCATGATGCATGCACTGTCACCGTTACACCATGGCAGGAGGAATAGATTACTTTAATAACACCACTAGAGTACACATAATATCTGAATAATAACATCTACTTGTTCAACATGATACAAAGCTCACGATCACATAAAGATCACATCATGGGAGAGAGAGGTGAACCACATAGCTACCGGTAGAGCCCTCAGCCCCGGGGATGAACTACTCCCTCCTCATCATAGGAGACAGCAAGGTTGATGGAGATGGCGGTGAGGTCGATGGAGACGGCGGAGACGGCGATGGAGACCGATGGAGATGGCTCCGGGGGCACTTCCCCGTCCCGGCAGGGTGCCGGAACAGAGACTTCTGTCCCCCAAAATTTGTCTTCGACGGCGGCGGAGCTGCGGAACTGTTCTGGGAAAAACGTCGACTCCTTTAGGGTTTTCCGTCCCGAGGCTTTATATAGGCGAAGGGGCGGCGTCAGGGGGCTGCCAGGGCCTCCTCACACCTAGGTGGCGCGGGCCAGGGGCAGGCCGCGCGAGCCTAGTGTGAGGGCGGCCTGTGGCCCCTCTCCTTCGCCTCTTCGGATCTTTGGAAGCTTCTGGGAAAAATAAGACTTCAGGAACTTGTTTCGTCCAATTCTGAGAATATTTCCTGTGTATCACTTCTGAAACACAAAAACAGCAGAAAACAGGGAACTGGCACTGTGGCGACTTGTTAATAGGTTAGTTCCGGAAAATGCATAAAAGTGCTACGAAGTGTAACGAAACATTGGGCAAATGGTGTAAAAACAAGCATGGAGAATCAAAAATTATAGATACGTTTGAGACGTATCACTCCTCCCCTTTCCTTCAATCAAAGAGAGAAAAGGACACGGAGGAAGTCTTGCAGGGATCCGCGCCGCGAGAAACCACAACCAGCGGCTAGAAGCCTCAACATGGCCTGACCTGGATTTTCCGCTCTCCAGGTGGCCGATGTGGCAGTGGCCTCGCCCCTGGCGTCCGCGGGTGAGCTGAGAACCGTGCTGCTGCAGTCTCGGCCGTACGATGGTGTTGTGGGGAGAGTGGCATGGATGAATAGGAGGAGATAGGGATGGCTGACACGGCTTGGTCAAATCTACCATTGTCCTTGCCCGTACTGGTGAAGCAGGAGACGTCGGACACACTCAGTGCCTCAGCCAGTCGGATCTGCGCCTCCCCGAGTCATCTCTCACTTGGTCATGCAACAGCTCAACACCGTCATGCGGGGCACACATGTCCGACAGATTAATCGCGAGCTAGCCTTGAGAGTTGAGATGGGGCTATAGATGTAAGAATATCTTAGTTGAATTCAGCTTATGCATCTCTACCATGTACTATTTGTTACTACTAGTACAATCGCACGTGCAACGCACGACTCCTACTCTTTATGTATAGATTTATCACTCCCTCTTTTCATATATATATTTATCACTGAAATATAGAGTACTCCCTCCTTCATGCAATATAACATATTATTATGACCAATTTCAACCTATGTTGGATGTAATAACACCTTATATTGTGGTGCAAAGGGATATATTTAATTGCAATAGATTACCATTCAATCTTAAGTTGAAGCGAAACTAAAATACATCTAGTACTAAGCAATAGAGCTTTTGTGTGCGATCAAGAATGTCTGATTAATATATCTGACTTAATTCTCAAACAAAAAGGGGCTCCATTTAGTTGAAATAAATGTACCTGCAAGATACAATGAACTGCAGAAATCCATTCAGCTGAAACGAATATACCTACAAGATAAAATGAACTGCAGAAACAAAGGACATCACAGATTTGAAAAGTTCATTGCTAGGGCCGGCTCAAGTTTAGACGGAGTCGCCCATCCAATAAACATGTCCAGAAATTCATTTAGATATAACGAATATACCTGCAACATGTACAGTATTCATGTGTGTAACCTTCGCGGAGGCTGCACTTGCGAGCGCACATGAGGCCGATCTTCTTGCGGACAATGGATGCGCTGGACGAGGGCCTCGAAGGTCCCCATGCGTGCACCCGTTCTTCGCTTTCGATCACCCGGAGATCGAGCAACAGACAGAGGGTAGGCGAAACAGCGGTCACGGCGGCTGAGAGAGGATGAAGGGGCGATGATGCGGTGCAGGGCGACGAGGGAGGCAACGATGGGCTGCAACGCGGCGAGGGAGCCCAGCATGGAGGCGAGTTGAGGGACGCTAGATTACCGGAGGCGACGGGGCTGCTGGGCTTATTTTGGCGTGGTGGCGAGGAAAGGACAGGGGATCTGATTGACGGTTTCCTTTCTTTCCTACGATCAGATAGACATGATTTTAGGAGCTGCCCACGCGAGACGTGGAGTTTTTCTTCTGCCGGTGGAGTATGGTCAGTCAATATAAACTGCTAAATGTACACGGACAATGATTTGAGGAATGATAGCTGTTAGATTGCTATTAGTTGGCCTAATCGTGCGGTCATAACAGGTACGTGTACATTTTAGATGTGGCTTTAAGATAATTCAAGTTTGCTCTTTTAATAGTAGAGAAGAGATGAATACTACCTCCATTCCTAGGCTTAAGACTTTTTTTTCTTCAGAAAGTCAAACTATATCAAGTTTGACTAAGTTTTTTATCAAAAATCATTAACATACAAAATACAAAATTAATATCATTAGATAGATAGTGAAATATATTTACATGTGGTATCTACAAAATATCATAATTGTTGATAGATTCTTTTAAAAGTTTGGTCAAACTTTACTTAGTTTTGACTTTTCATAAAAAATATAAGCCTTAAGCTTTGGGATGAAGATAGTATATGTGATATTGATTGTCAAAAACAAGCGCGTATCCGATTAGTATCCGACCAGCTCCCAATAAAATCTGAGAAACTCTGTCTGTGTATTGATATTAATTAATCAATAAAGCGCTGTTTTTTGTAAAAAAACTAACAAACGATATATGAAAATATCTAATCCGATCCATTTACATGCCGCCGTAGACACCACATAACAGAACATGGTTATCTCCGTCGGTCGGTCGCGTTTGTCTCTCCGGCTATCTCCACCGACACGACGATCTCTCTCGACGGTGGGGGCCTGGGACGGGAGCGGTCCATCCCGATCTTTGGCGATCTATGGTTGAAGAATATCTGCCACTGCCAGTATCCGGTTATGCCACGTCTGCCTTTAATACCACGCGAACTGCCTGTGGCCGCTGATGACACGTGAATGGCATTGGCATGGAGCCATGGGCAGATCCAGTCCTCCTCCCGCCATTGATTGTTTCAACGCTAGCTGTCCAGCGGTACCAGGTGCAGTACTCTCCACAAGTCCCTTTCGCACCCATCGCTTGGATAGCATCCCTTTCGGGTCCAGGAATCGGCTCGTGGCCTGAAATGGTGTGTAGGCAAGAACCCGTCCCCCTTCTCCCTTCTGTGTTTTCTCTTGGTCCTCATACCTCGCTTTTAGGTGCATTTGTTTGCCCGGGCAAAATAAATAAATTCAGTACGACAAAAATAAAAAAGATGGCCCATACAGGTCTCGAACCTGTGACCTTCGCGTTATTAGCACGACGCTCTAACCAGCTGAGCTAATAGGCCTTGCTGGTATAAACTGTTTACACACCTAATTGATAGTTGCTCTTGCTTGGACAAAACAGAGGCACAAAGGCTTGGTACAGAGCGGCGTCCGAGGGAATACACGACAGAAATTTATGATTATGGTTTCTGAGACTTTGAAAACACCCGCACGGCTACAGCAAGTCGGCTCCCAGGACCGAAAAGATTGTCGTGGTACAATACTGTATATCACCAACTTTATTTGATCCAAGCAAAAAACGAACGACTCTCAGGTCTACATCTGCTCAGTTGACAGCTGACACTTGACGGCGTATCTGAACCATCTCAGCTAACCTAACAGTACCGATCAGAACCTCAAAACGGTTGCATTTCTAATCTTCAGTACATGCACTGGCCAGGAACTCCAGAACGCACCTCTTCAGCTCCTGGAACTCTGCTCCTGACAGGGTTGCCTCAACCAAAAACCTGCATAATGTCGCCTCGGATGCTTCATCGTAGTCCTTCCTCCTCTTCAGAACCAAATGGCCGCTGAGCTCCCAGACTGCTGGATTGATTCTCATGTCGAGGAACTCCTGGCTCGCCTTCCCCAAGGCCTGCTTCTCAGCGTAGCACTGATTGTTTCGGAGGGAGATAAATGTTAATAAGTCGACCGATAATCAACTTCTAGATCATGAACACTGTTCAGAGCTTGTAAAACTGAGGCTTGCTTTTACAGTACCTACCTGTAGTAGAAGGAAAACTCTCTTGCCAGATTCAGAGATAAGGACATTGAAAGGCCTGTTAGTCTCTTGCAAGAAGATGCAGGCGTTTGAGACCACGTGTGACAAATCCTCAAGGCTCGTTCCGCCTTCAAACACAAAGCCGCTTACTGGGTACTGCACCAGCTGAGAAATGCTGACACCATTACTTAGGGCTGTGAGTTTCTCTGTCGGCACCTTCTCGACTGGATATTGAACTTTCAGATAGTATGCCTGATAAGCAATATTACTGAGAGGGGAGCATAAGACAGAGATCATCAGTGAAGTTTGAGTATGACTAACCTGGAAGTGGAGGTGATTGATAGTTGCGAAGGCGCCCAGACTGTTATAGCCAACTCTAAAGAAGGGATTCCTTGCCTCCCTCGCGACATACATGGCTAGTAAGAAGCTCTCCTGATCAACCATTTGTGGTAAGCACTCCTGGATTCGAGGGATCAAAAGCGCATGACAGTACCCGATTGGGCTCACCTGTGAGACAGGTCGCGGAAAGAGCAAATCAGGTACTCATTCCAACAGATGTAGAAGTAACAGCAAGAAATGGAAACACACTGACATTGATCAGAATGGCGCTAGGTGAAGCTGAAACGGTGCCAGGAGCACCATCGAAATACCGGGCAGACTCATTTTCAGTTTCTTGGAATCTGTAGATCACCTCCTCTGGTCTAACTTTTGTAAAATTGAACTTGCCACTATCAAATGGCTGGATGACCTGGTCAATTCCAAATTCAGTCGGTCGCTTCTTCTGGTCACGCCCTTCTATCAACGTTGCCACAAAATTGTGTTCTCCAGGTAGCACCTGTAAACATGATTACTGGAAATTTAGCACAAAAAAAGTCGGAAAATTGCCAGGATAGTTAATCAGAGGAGGATATAAAACCTTGGTCTCACAGACAGTGATGTCATGGTGAAACAAGCCCTTCGCCTTGCGGTCATCCCACTACAAGCAACAACAGTTCGTCATTTTCTAATACATATTCAGTTTAGTCTCCATTCTAGCTATCAACACATATAGAAGTGCGAACACGACCAACCTCTTTGAAAAGTCTGCGAAGAAATGGGGTTAAATTTGGTTCATCCTCCTCTACGCCAAAGAGATGCGTAGAATCAAACCCGTTGCTGCCCATGCCTGCTTCTGTTTCAACTGGCAGTAGTGTCAAACAGCACAAACATCAGACACTTACTGCAGTATATGAAACGGTATTAACAAGTTCAGTTGCCAAGAATTTCCACTTCCCCGCCACATTCGGTAGAAGCCTAAGTCAATTAAACTGAACTGAGACAATACTGTACTAGTGAACAGCGAGGCAAGAACAACAGGTGTAGAATTCAAGTTCATACGTGACATAGTACAGCAATATCCTAACAACACAACATAGAGTTATAGACTGTTCTATGTCACACCTGGGCTGCATTTGGGTTCAGCTCAGCCGAATCGAGAGTCTCGACTGTATCTAGAGCACGGAGAATCAATGAATCACGAGCAGTGAAAACTCGCCAAGAACACTGTTTGCTTGACTAAAAGCACAAATGAACACAGAAACTTCAGAGAAAGTGAACTCGAAGTACCTCTGAAACGCCGCCGCGGGATGCTGTCTGTGCGCCTCCGCGATGCGGCGGGAGCAGCCGGTGTTGGAGTGAGAGGGAAGAGAAGGGAACCGATGGGCATGGAAAAGGTGTCCTCCTCAAGACCTCCTCCTCTTGCTGGGAACGAACAGCAATGGCGGTATAAGAAGTGGATCTCACTCAAAGCGAGCCTCTCCAAACTGGGGGCTGCAGCTTATGGTTTCGGACTCTGGGCAGAGTCCTGTCCTCCTGGGCGAGCTCGCCATTCATCGGAGAAGACGGCGAATTCACGCGAGTATCACGTGGAGGGAGGAGGGAGAGCAGCTGGATCTTGCTCGAATCCTGCGGAGAAGGAGGACGAAGTGGCAAGGCCGGACCAGGCCGGGCCGCGTCGCATTGGTCAGCTAGCTCCTTCATATCGGGCCTCCAAACCAGAGAAGAAAACAAGCGTGTGTAGGCCCACTTCCATGCGAACATGGAAAAAGGAAAGTCGTACTTCCGTGGACGTGGTCCACACCGGTCTTAGCCTGTTCAATGAAACAGACAAGTGGGTCCCATCGTGGTCCACGGAGTGTTCGCTCGATGGTGCGGCCCAGTGGGGCTCCTCTCTTTCTCTTCCCGTCGCCCGAGAATGGGGAGCAGCGAGACAAAAGGAGGAGGAGGCGGCCGAAAATATTTCGCGGAGCCAAAAATAATACCAGCGCGCAAAACCCTAAACCCTAGCCCCCATCCCTCCCTCCCTGCCCCCATCCCCTCCTCGCGGCTGCAGGGTCCATCGCCTCCGCCGCCGGCGCCATGGCGACGCTCCTGAGACGCGTCTCGCTGCGGCGGGCCGTCGCCTCCGCCGCCGCCGCTTCCTGCCCCGAGGTTGAACTCGCCCCTCCACCGTGTTCCAAGTGTGGGTTTTCATTTTTGATGTGGCGTGGGGCTGTGGGAGGGGGGCCGTAGTCAAACTGATGGGCTTAATGCTTAGGATGATCGTTTGCGTATGAAATCGTTCCTTTTGGGGCCCGATTTCCCCCCATTTTAATCTCGATTTCCGGGTGTGCGAGCCTGTAAACCTTTGTCAGTTTCCTGTATTTTTTTAGATCGACAGGGAGGCCTTCCCCGTTTCCATTAATTAATCTGAACGAAACCATCACAGAATGTCTGGCGCCGTTTTATTCCATGTTTTTATTAATGATTCACTAATAAGGATTAAAAATCCCCTGTTTTGCCAGGTCAAAATAAAACCCTGTTTTGTAGAGCGGGCCTATAACCGTTTGCTGTTTGAGACTGCAATCTGCCAGTACTGTGTCATATATTATCTGCTGAATTTGGATTGACCTCTTATGAGATGCTGGAAGTACAATTAACTGTTATACGATCACTGGGAACCCCGATATACTGTGTTGCTGATGGTTTAATATTTTTGCAGAGCTGTAGGCAGGTGATATGTGGCTCTACTTTTCATTGCCGAGATTTCGCAACTAAAGGTTTGTAA
Organism: Dactylis glomerata; assembly: GCA_007115705.1. Taxonomy (NCBI): domain Eukaryota; kingdom Viridiplantae; phylum Streptophyta; class Magnoliopsida; order Poales; family Poaceae; genus Dactylis; species Dactylis glomerata. The sequence goes on from QXEO01001157.1 coordinate 1,106,272, forward strand.
CATTATTTCTTCATATGCCATTTCACATATTTCATCGTGTATACTGAGTTCAGTGTTTGATTCGATGGATATCTACTTAATTTTGTATTATTGCTACCACATAATGAAATCATGACAGTGCACCTGTAATGGATGCAGTAATATGCTTTGTGAAATATTACTGCATGGTTTGTTCTTTTGCTGGAACTATGTTCGTTTCGCAGCGCTATGTACTGAATCATTTACTGATTAGTGTCGTATTGTATGCTCAGCCAAAAAGAAGACCAAGTCAAGTGGAACTGACTCTGGCGAGGAGAATATGTCAAAGAAAGAATTGGCTTTGCATCAGGCCATTGATCAAATTACATCCTCGTTTGGGAAGGGATCAATCATGTGGCTTGGCCGCTGTGAAGGTCATAGAGAAGTACCTGTGGTGTCTACTGGGTCTTTCTCTTTGGATATGGCACTAGGTATTGGTGGCCTTCCAAAGGTATGCATTCCCAATATCCCATGTTGTTATACAAGTTTTTTTTTTGAAAGGAGGCTCTTTTTTGGCGATTATATGACTATACTTTGCTGCATATTACGGTTTGCATTCTGTAATCTATTTGGCACCAGAAAAAGGTCTTTACATGTAGCTTTTCTTAGCAGTCCTGTTTATTTGGAACCGTTAATGGTGCTTTTTGCAATGATGTATTTTGGTATGTAAAAGTAGCATGCAATGTTCTTTGTAGGGACGTGTTGTTGAGGTGTATGGTCCAGAGGCTTCAGGGAAGACAACTCTTGCTCTCCATGTTATCGCAGAAGCACAAAAGCTTGGTGGTGGAGGTAAACCCAAAACTTCATATCTAACCTCTATTTCATATTCTGCTTTTCTTTGCTCTAGTATTTGGCTAGTAACTTCTTTAGAATGCCTATATTCTTATGTGTTCTCCTTCAATTTATGTAGCTGGTGTGGATTACTGGATTTTGTAGCATGTACCTATAAGGCTGATTTTTTTTTTGCTCAGATACTTTTGATGTAGCATACTAGGGCTCTCACATTAACTCCATGCTCATCATTATAACTTATACAATTCTAATCATAATATTCAAGATACCCTTATACTACATCTTGTTTCGTGCCTTTGAGGCGGCATTTAATTCTTTGCTAAGAAATACTATATATGGGTTATGTGGTGGATAGTAAAATTTGTATGCGCTCACACCGAGCGCTATATCAACCCTTCCACATAACTGTGCCAAAGCCTGACCGTGCGTGAAGATGATTCTCATTGCACGATGCTGCATATCTGAGAAATCATGGAATTTCAGTTCCCAAATAGAAAATAAAGCACATACCACCGATAGCAAATCGTTCCTCTCAGAAAAATATCTGTACCGCGAAGTAAGAATGTAACTATTAGGATAAATACCTCATTATTCAGGTGTAGTACTTCGAAGGCTGTTTACAAAGTTGGCACACAGTTTGTAAGTAAAAAGTTTTTATTTGAAATAAAATGCAAGATCATCACCCATCTAGAACCCTGTGACCGGCACCTTGTAGTCGAGGTCAGCTCGGCGGTAGTAGGATGCCACGGGGCCATCCACCGTTATGACTGGGGAAGAGGCTGCGGAGCGCTGCGATATCCTCCACCGTGGGCGAGGGAGGCTCGGCCACCTCCAAGATGGGTATGTTCATGCGGCTCGCGCTCCTCTCGGTCCTCAGAGCACGCCCTCCATGCGTAGATGTGATGGCTGTGGCCACGATGAGGAGAATCAGAAACATTGTGATCCGAGCCCTTGCTATAAACCTGGAAATTTTGACTGAGTGTTAGCTTGATCTCGTGTTCGCGGTAGCACAGGTAAATATGATCCTGTGGTTTTGTTGAGAAAGGTGGGCATGGTTGCTTTTTATGGTAGGAGTAATAGTGTAACGGATTCAATTTTTGTAACTACGATGTGTATTAACTACAATAACTAATGTAGGAGGTAAAAAATTGATGCAAGAGAAGTTAATTTGTGAACTTCCGGAAAGAATAAATTGTACTGAATGTAGGGTTGTCCGTTTTGTTTTCTTCCATGCACAGGTTTAGTCTTTAGAGTTGACGCGTTGCAATGGTTATGGAGTATAGGGGTTGTTTCCTCGAGTTAGGTGCAGACTTTATTTGACAATCTTTTCTGTACGTAGCATGCATCCATAACTGCCGTGCTAGCTTCCAACTGCGTAGTAATGTGAACCTTAAGGTGCCCATGTTAATTGTGTTTTGCACATTTTTTTAAGGCGATGAAAGTACTTTGCTTCTCAAACTGCCTATCGAGCAAAAACCTATTCGAACAATCTAACAGGAGTAGGCTCACCTAGTTTCACAATCATTTGTGCCGTACAGGATTAATCCAATGTGTTTAAATGTGTTGCCTTGATGTCTCTATCTGATATGTTCAGTGGGTTTTTATGCTTAGAGTGTGGAATATTAAAAGAACGTGCCATTTTTATCTGTAGATTATTGAATATGAAGTTAAGTCAACCATGGATGGTAGCTCTCACGTAATCCCGATTTACTATGTTTTAGTATGAGGCTAAGACTATTGAGCCATAACATTTTGTGTAGAATGGTCAGCCTTGTTGGAGGATTTTAAATCTTACTCTGAGTGTACTCAAGTTCTTATGCATAATCCTGGGACTCTGGAATTCAACTTAACTGTTCTTATTGTTTTTTCTCTGTCTTGTGTTCTAGGTTACTGTGCATTTGTAGATGCAGAGCATGCTTTGGATCCATCTCTGGCAGAGGCAATTGGTGTTGATACCAATAATTTACTTCTCTCTCAGCCAGACTCTGCTGAGCAGGCACTCAGTCTTGTAGACACACTGATTCGAAGTGGCTCTGTTGATGTTGTAGTTGTTGACAGTGTAAGACCTTGACCATCTAGCTACCCCTCCCATCTCTCTTTCTGAGCAGAGCTAGTTTCTGTTTCTTCACGGCACTTCCGCTCATGGTTAGAAGAAGATTGTCAAATTAGCACTATAAACATGTTGATCAATCTTAATAACCAAAAGTTTTCCATTATGTAAGATTTATATACACTTCTCATCTTATTATGTGGTGCAGGTAGCAGCTCTTGTCCCTAAGACAGAACTTGATGGAGAGATGGGTGATGCACATGTGGCTCTCCAGGCTAGGCTGATGAGCCAAGCTCTTCGAAAGCTGAGCCATTCTCTTTCACTTTCCCAGACGATATTGTTATTTATTAATCAGGTATTAATTATATGGTGAATGCATCACCGAATTGAGAAGTCTTAGGATGGCCATTTTTTAATTTTTTTCAAGGCTAAAAATACTCAGAAATTTTCGAAATTACATTATTCTCACGCTAGAAACTGATGTTTTCAAAATATTAAGAACCATTAAAACTTATTCTTCTTAAGCCTCAGTTTTTTTAACGTGACCGATTGGACATTATAATACTCCCTCCGACCCATATTACTCTTTGCTAATATGGATGTATCTATGTCTAGATACATCCATATTAGCGAAGAGTATTATGGGTCGGAGGGAGTAATTTTTTTAAATGCATTCTGCATTTCTCAAGAAAATTTCCATGCTTTGTGTTCCACTTTTAACCACTCAAGCCATCTTCACCACTTTGGAAATTTGTATAATTTGTATCCTTTGAACATGCTGCAGATCAGGGCTAAGGTACAGACGTTTGGGGGATTTGGAGGACCGCAAGAGGTCACTTCTGGTGGAAATGCCCTTAAATTTTACGCCTCTGTTCGCCTGAACATCAGGCGTGTTGGTTTGGTAAAGAAAGGTGAAGAGGTAACTTACTAATTCAGATCCCTTACATTTACTTAATTTAAAGTTTTGGCCGATACTGAAGCATGTGGATGTCAGTGTTTAAAAAAGACTGCTTTGAAACAGCGATGGTCATATCTGCATGATACACATTTTTACTGTATCTCCTTGTACTTAATGTCTGTTAGACAGGCGATGCATGCTACTTTTCGGGGCTTCCATTTGCTGTCAATGCACTGAATTAAATATTATGCCATGCGTTTTGTCACTGTTTAACTTAAATAACCGGCCTTACAGATTAGCTTCCTCAAATAGTATGTAAGATGTTCCCCTTGTAACATTATACATGTAGCCTATCCAGCAAGCTCTTCGAAATGGTGATGATGCTTTTTATTTGCAGACTATTGGAAGTCAGGTTAATGTGAAGATTGTGAAAAACAAGCACGCCCCACCGTTCAGGACTGCGCAATTTGAACTGGAATTTGGAAAAGGAATATGCCGCAGCTCAGAGCTCTTTGAGCTCGGGTTAAAGCACAAGCTTGTTAAAAAGACTGGTGGTTCGTGGTATTCTTTCCAAGAACAGCAATTTCATGGCAAAGAGCACCTTAAATCTTTCCTTACTGCAAACGAGAGTGTTGCGAAAGAACTGGAGGCAGAGTTAAGGAGATTGATTGAAGTGGAAGCACCTAAAAAGCAGGAGGCTGTAGACGATTTGCTGGATGATTTGCCTGAAGAGATTGCCAGACCTGAAACATCTTCAGAAGAGGACCTGGCAGCTGTAATCGAAGCTTAACCAGTGATGACAAGTCAGAAACTTGCGACGCAACTTATATTTTGGATGAACCTTTCAGTTCTTATTGTACTGGAAAGTGAGGAAGTATGCTCCAGAGGTCAAGATGTTAAGACTTTAGACATTTGAGGGGGTGAAATTATTCCGTAGCATGTAATCATGTATATATGTTGCATATCTTAACCATTCCTCTTGTCTAAGTAAGGTCCAGCAACATTCCTGACTGCGCGGCTAACCAGCTGCTGCTGTAGCTTCTCGGAAAAAAAGACTTGATTCTCCTAAAGTACAATTCGGGCTTACCTGAGAGCAATTGCTTTGGGTAGCAGCACTGAAATGCAAATGTTTTGGTTTGAGGAACGCAGAGTTTAGAAGCAGTCAGCAGGGTCCTCGTTTGCTCTGGGCCTTCATCGTTCCTTTTTGGTCTGGTAACTTATGGGCCTAACTTGTTTCTGTTAGGGTGTTTCTTTCGAGGGATTGTGATTTGTGAGGATAGTAATCCTCTTTCGTTCATCATCATGAGAGAAAACAAGAGTCCAATGTGAATGGCACGGACGCACGGTGTCCTGCTTCCAGAGTTATGGCCACGTGGGTGTCAATGCGTCCAATGATTTGTTGCCAGTACTAACCTTTTTGTTAGGAATAAATTACAACCGCTCTAGGCGGTTACTAGTATGCCCAAAGCACCCTTTCTGTACAGACATGTCTCTTGTGTATAGACACATCTTCTCTCTCTCCCTCAGCAGTTGCATCTCTTGTAAACAGTCATGTCTCTTGTAACAGGCACCTCTTCGGAGGCACCTCAAAATCCTTGTATAAATAGGGCTTTGCCCACAAGCAATAAACAGAAGTTTTACTCTCAATCTTCTGAGTTCTAACACGTTATCAGCACGCTCGACAATCTGAGCGATTTCGAGAACAACGAGATCAAAGAACAAAAGAGGAAGCGCACGGGCGTCTGCCTCCATCCTTGAAAGAACAAGCTGACTCCTCCGGCTCCCGAACGACCGCGCGGACGGCGTTGCGCCCGGCGCCCGCCCCCGTGGTGACTCCTCCGGCGAGTTCATCCGCGACGGAAACATCTCCGTCCGCAGGTGAAGGCAGCCGATGCAGCTCGCAGAGGCGCTTGGGCTGTGTTTCGTGGAATCGGGTGCTCTGGCATGGTCGATACGGGGGAGTTGATTTGGGGATAAGGAACTGACGCAATGAAATATATGTTGTCCACTCCTCCCTTATCCTCTCGTATGGCCTAGAAGCCTGTTGGACCGCTTACTGCCTAACTCTCCGTCTATGTGCACTGGCTAACTAGATTACATTACTGGCTAACTAGATTACATTACGTATTTCAGTTTTAGCTTACCAGTGATCTAGCAGTAGTTTTAACTCTGTTTTAGATTCTGTAAATTACAGCTTATTAGTTTCTGTAATTTATTTCAGTTAGAGTACTAAGTATTCCTGAAAATATATGTGATGTAATATATTTCCATGTGTGCACATGTTGAAATAGATTACGTTCATTATTTGCAATTGAGATTTTAATTTCTTGCAAATAAATTGATTCATCTTAATTGAGCTATTTTGGTTCAATACGAGCAAGAATTGATATGCAAAATTAAATATCAATTTACCATCAATTAAGTCTAAAATGCCTTAAAAGCACAAAATTGACTTAATTCGAACTGAATTGATATGCAAAATCAAAAAATAAAAAGTGACTACTTCAAATTTATATATGGGATCACAAGGTAATGTGGCATCTACTGCATGGTGTGCAGATTATCCACAATATTGTGAGGTCTACATTTTGTCAAAATTGACACAATGACTACCTTCAATGTGCTCTCCCATATATTTAAATCAAATCATAACATAAGGTACTAAGAAAAAAAAAAGCATCTACTGACTTGGGTCAGACTATGCTTCTTGGTGCTGAGAGATGTACTCCATAAATATGGTGATTATCTACAATGTGTTATGATAGATGATTTGAGGCCTACACTAAAACCCAAGTGTTCACTTGAGTTTACAAGATTTTGCAAATTTTATTACAACAAAACCAAGATGACTTTAATTTACATACATGTAAATTAATCAAATCTCTGGTTCTCGTTCATGTAGGACAACATGGCCACTAAAGATTTTGAAGAGCTTGCGCTCGACGGACATAACTACCCTACATGGGCAATGGATGTTAAGATTAGTCTTTCATCCCGTGGTATTGCAGGTGCACTCATACCACCTGAGAATCCTCCTCAGGAGGGAGATGCACAAGTAACTGAGCAACAGAAATATACTGCCTTATCCCTCATAAGGCAACATATTCACCCAGATTTGAAATCTGAATATTTGATGGAGGAATCTCCAAGCAATATATGGCAATCACTTAAAACAAGATATGAACAGCAAAAGGCCATCATACTGCCTGAAGCTAGTCATGAATGGACCCATTTAAGACTTCAGGATTTCAAATCCGTTGGAGCTTATAACCATGAAGTCCATAAGATTTGTTCTAAATTGCGGTTTTGTGAGAAGGAACCTTCAGAACTGGAGAAGATAGAAAAGACTCTATCAACTATGCTCCCCGCTGACAGGATCCTACAGCAACAATATCGTGCCAGGAATTACCAAGTTTATTCTGAACTTATACATGTACTCCTCCAGGCTGAGAAACATGATGAACTTCTTTTAAAGAATAGTCATCAACGCCCGGTTGGGACTGCACCTCTCCCTGAAGTACATGCAAATTTTCAGAAAAACAATAAGTTCAATGGCTCATTTAAAGGCCAAACCAAGAACTTCAAGGGTAAATTCAACCGCAACCGCAACAAGAAGAACAAGCCACATAATTCAGATAAGGGAAAGGGCAAAGCAAAGAACAAGTTTGATAAGACAATTCTTTGCCAGAAATGTGGATGCTACAAGCATGTCACCAAGAAATGCCGCACCCCAAGACATCTGGTAAACCTCTACCTGCAATCCATGGGACGTAACGGACATGCCCAAGGAGCAAGATATGAATCTCACTTCAATCTTCAACCTGATAATAACATGGAAGTGGGATGTTCGCAAGATGTTCAAGGAACACCAAGCAACACCAAGCAACACCAAAGAATTCCATCTACCACAGGACTCCATGGACAAGGAGAACATGATGATAGAATACGCCTCAAACGACGTGTTCGGGGACTTTGACTAGTCAATCAACTCCTTTAGATAATATATTTATTTACATCCATCAGATTGTTGTAATAAAATAATAACAATATGTATTGTATGAAACATATTATTATTGTTATTGGTGTCATCACCCTATATTGTAAAGCACAATATGTATTGTATCAGCACTTTGATATTAAGAAAGTTGTATGTATTCTATATATCCAATACAAGTCTTTTCATCACTGAAAATTCTACATTTTAATATATAGATTTCTACGGGAGTCAATCCAAATGGAGGAGGAAATATGCCTTGTGGACAGTGGTACCACAAACTCTATACTTAGGGAAATAAAGTATTTTCAAACTCTAAAAAAGTTAAATGGAAATATTTTAACAATCGCTGGACGCGATGCGGTAATTGTTGGCACAGGACGTGCCATATTTACCCTCCCTATGGGTACGCAAATCATAATTGAGGATGCTTTATTGTATCCCGATTCAACTCGTACCCTCATTGGTTACAGAGATATCCGCAAAAATGGATTTCACATTGAAACCCATGAGGACAACAAAGAGGAATATCTCCTCTTTACCAAAGATAATGGATATGGCAAACAAATATTTGAGAAAATTCCTTCTTTATCATCAGGATTGTACTACACATATATAAAACCCGTAGCACATGTTGCGTACAAGGTAATTTTTCAAAATGTCAATGCATTTCAAACTTGGCATGATCGCCTAGGTCATCCTGGTATCGGGATGATGAGAAAAATTATCTGCAATTCCAATGGTCATGACTTAAATGAAGCTAAATTCCCACAATCTTTAGATTTCATGTGCACTGCATGTGCTACTGGGAAACTCATTTTAAGACCTTCTCGTCTTAAAATCCAAGCGGAACCACTCCAATTCCTTGAACGAATTCAAGGTGATATTTGTGGTCCTATCCAACCATTGTCTGGACCTTTTAGGTATTTCATGGTTCTCATAGACGCATCTACACGATGGTCCCATGTGTGTCTATTATCCACACGAAACCATGCATTTGCCAAAATAATGAGACAAGTTATTAAATTACAAGCTCATTATCCCGAGAATCGAATCAAATCAATTCGAATGGACAATGCTGCTGAATTTTCTTCACGAGCTTTCAATGATTATTGCATGGCACTAGGAATTGAAGTTCAGCACTCGGTCCCATATGTCCACACTCAAAATGGTTTGGCCGAATCTCTAATAAAGAGAATTAAGCTCATAGCACGACCTTTGCTAATGAATTGCAACTTACCAACTTCATGTTGGGGTCATGCAGTTTTACATGCTGCTGACTTAATTCAATTGCGACCAACTGCATATCACAGCACTTCCCCTCTGCAATTAGTACGTGGAAATCTACCTAATATTTCCCATCTGCGTAAATTTGGATGCGCCACATATGTGCCAATCTCACCACCGCAGCGTACATCTATGGGCCCACACAGGAAACTGGGGATCTATGTGGGGTACAAATCACCGTCAATAATCAAGTACCTTGAACCCCTTACAGGGGATCTATTCACAGCCCGTCACGCTGATTGCATCTTTAATGAGGACCATTTCCCGGCATTAGGGGGAGATATCAAGTACCAAAAAGAATGCCCGGAAATCAATTAGAATGCCCAAGGCATTTCCTCCTCTGACCCACGTACTCAAGAAACTGAACTTCAAGTTCGGAAGATAATTAATTTGCAACATATAGCAAATAATCTGCCAGATTCATTTACTGACTATAAAGGTGTCACTAAATCCTACAATCCTGCAATAAATGCGCCTGAAAGAGTGGAGGTACCAACAAAAACCACTCAACCCCCTATTCAAAATAAGAGGGGGAGAAGTACGGCCATAAAACAGGATTCAGCTCCTCGCAAGCAACAAAGGAAACAGGGGAAGAAACCCTCTGAACAAGTAAATGTAAAACAGGATTCAGCTCCTCGCAAGCAACAAAGGAAACAGAGGAAGAAACCCTCTGAAGAAGTAAATGTAAATCAGCCTAGCGTTGATAATCCAGTGGAAGGACAACCTCCACAACCCAGCTCAGTTGTGCACTCAATGACTGGGACATCGGAAAACCCAGACTCAACCGTATCGGGAAATCACGACGAGTCAACAAGGGTAAATGAAATTTCCACAAACTATATAGACTCTGGAGAATCTTACAACCGTAAGTCTACAATTGTCGACATAAATTTCTCTACTACAATTGCAAACAACCTTCTAAATGATCATGATCCAAAGACCATGGCAGAGTGTGAGAAACGCTCCGACTGGCCTAAATGGAAGGATGCAATCCAAGTAGAATTAGCCTCGCTCAATAAACGAAAGGTATTCACTGAAGCAATACCTACACCTCCCAAAGTTTTCCCTGTGGGATTTAAATGGGTTTTCGTTCATAAGCGGAACGAAAACAATGAGGTGGTGAGATATAAAGCAAGGCTTGTAGCCCAAGGTTTCACGCAGAGACCAGGCATTGATTTCAATGAAACTTATTCTCCGGTAATGAGTGGTATTACATTCCGATACCTCATATCTATGGCAGTACAAAATCGTCTATCTATGCAGTTGATGGACGTAGTGACCGCTTACCTTTACGGATCACTTGATTCGGACATCTATATGAAGGTTCCTGATGGAATCCCAATTCCGAATCCAAATGCAAAACGCAACGTATATTGTGTAAAACTAAATAAGTCTTTATATGGCTTAAAACAGTCGGGACGCATGTGGTACAACCGACTTAGTGAGTTCCTATTGAAAAATGGGTACTCCAACAATGATGATTGTCCATGTGTCTTCATTAAAAGGTCTGAAACAGGATTTTGCATTATTTCAGTGTATGTTGATGACCTTAATATCATTGGCAACACACAAGATATTGATGAAGCACGCAATCACCTAAAGACGGAATTTGAGATGAAGGATTTGGGTAAAACCAAATTTTGCTTAGGATTACAACTTGAGCACCTTCCCTCAGGTATTTTGGTTCATCAAACCGCCTATATCCAAAAAATATTGGAGAAATTCAATATGGACAAATCCTATCCATCCAAAACTCCCATGGTTGTTCGATCTCTAGACGTAGAGAAAGATCAATTCAGACCAAGGGATAATGGAGAAGAGATACTGGGATCCGAAGTTCCATATCTCAGTGCTATTGGAGCGCTTATGTATCTTGCAAATTGCACCAGGCCTGATATTGCATTTGCAGTAAATTTACTAGCTAGACATAGCGCAGCTCCTACTAAACGACATTGGACGGGAGCTAAGAATATCTTTCGATATCTCCAAGGCACAAAGGATCTTGGCCTATTCTTTCAATTTCAGAGTAATCTGGACATTGATATGATTGGGTATACCGATGCTGGCTACTTATCAGACCCCCATAATGCCAGATCGCAAACCGGTTTTGTGTTCCTACATGGTGGGACAACCATCTCATGGAAGTCTTCTAAGCAAACCTTAGTGGCTACATCCACCAATCATTCTGAAATAATTGCATTATATGAGGCATCACGTGAATGTGTATGGCTTCGCAGAATGATAAACCACATACAACAATCATGTGGAAAAGGTTCTATCGAATCTCCGACCATTATTTATGAAGATAATGCTGCTTGTGTTGCTCAAATGCAAACGGGTTACATAAAGAGCAATATCACTAAACATATTGCACCCAAATTGTTTTATCCCCATGAATTACAGAAAAGTGGAGATATAAACATTTTGCAAGTCAAATCATGTGATAATCTTGCTGATCTATTCACGAAGTCACTACCAACTTCAACATTTGAAAAGTATGTTCATGGAATTGGTATGAGACGACTTCGAGATTTGAAAGGATCAGGGGGAGTATCCCTCTGAACCATAACCCATTCAAACATTATATTACACTCTTTTTCCTTTATGAGTTTACTCTCATGGTTCTCATCGAGGTTTTTAATGAGGTAATATCAACACAAGAATATATGTCATACCTCCTATTTTCCCCACCGGGGTTTTTAACGGATGTATACAAGACATATTAATTGTTCTCTAAACTTACCAATGAATTTTATCCTTCCAAGGTTTTCTCATATAAGTTATCAAAGAGACAATAATCATTATATGTTGTACTATTTTCTCCTTACTTTTCCCACTGGGTTTTAAAGGAGTTTTTGACAACATATCAAATTCTAGTCTCCTCATATTTTTCCCACAGGGTTTTTGGGGGAGTTTATTCAAGAAAATTTATCGCTTGTGATCAAGGTCATTACATTCAAGATTATACAAGGAATACAAGACATACAAGAAGAATCTTTGTGCAAGGGGGAGTGTTAGGAATAAATTACAACCGCTCTAGGCGGTTACTAGTATGCCCAAAGCACCCTTTCTGTACAGACATGTCTCTTGTGTATAGACACATCTTCTCTCTCTCCCTCAGCAGTTGCATCTCTTGTAAACAGTCATGTCTCTTGTAACAGGCACCTCTTCGGAGGCACCCCAAAATCCTTGTATAAATAGGGCTTTGCCCACAAGCAATAAACAGAAGTTTTACTCTCAATCTTCTGAGTTCTAACACTTTTCTTTAGCAACTGATCGTCTGTGTCCTGCCGCCATTGGCTAACCGTTTCTTTAGCAAGTCAAACAACTCTAACGAATGCGACGTGAGTGGTGCCGTTTATTTAAGGTTAGCAGATGAGCATAAGTGCATAACAAATGCGTTCTGTTGCTCTCCCATGTGCATTATCTAATTAGGCGCCAGTACACTAACTGTTTCCTTAACCACCGCTAAATATCTCTTTTGGAGTTCTCTTCCTGGATGAATGCTAACACTATATTTGATAGCAAATGATTTGTCGAGCATGTACCTGCGCTTCTCTGCCAGAAAAAATTTGCCGCAATTCGCCAACCGTATCGTCCTTGTACAAATTCTTTCAGCAATCAGAAGCAAAATGTTTCTTGCAGTGTCAGTAATTAACACACCCCTTGTGGTCTGACCTCGCGTTCTCCAGTTTCTCCTCTAGCTGCAGATCAGTGTCAAACGAGCTAGGGCTATGGGACGCCACCGGCGGCCGGAGCTCCTGCCATGGCGCCGTCGCTGGCCGGATTTGCCGCCACGAGGCCGCCGTCAGCCGGAGCTTCTCCCGTGGACCGCCGCCTTCCCCTCCCTCCGACTGCAGGTTAAAAAGTATTGAACTGTGACACGTGACCAAAAAGCAAGCTAGGTTTCAGGCCGTCGGAACTCGGAAGCAAAGCTAGGAGCTCAACTATCTACAGTTTGAATTGTATCAACCGTGGGTTCAACCCACAAGGCAATACATTGGATGGGACTGGGTACAAAATTGTTATGGTTTGGTTTGGATCTTAATACATCGTTTTCAGTTTATTTTGGATCTGTTGGTCTTTATGCAGTTTGGGTTGGTTTTGGTCTGGATTCCAAACCATTCCAAACTGTAGTTTCAACGCGTAGACTAACAGCCAGGCAGCTTATTTAAACTGTCATCCCGGGTGTCAACACCACCTCTGCGCCTCGTGCCCGGCAGCCCACCTCACCACCGTTATGCGCGCGCGCTGTGGTACGCTACGCCTCCACATGCGATGCGAATGGGATGGACGATGCGGTGCGGTGCACCTGGAGGCTGGAGGAGCCATCCTCACCTCGGTCGCCGTCCATTAAAAACTGGTCGAGGCCGACCGCACCGGCCGGGGAACATCGCCATATGCGCCGTCACATGCACTTCCACCATCACCATTAGCCTCCGCCTCTTCGAGTCTTCCCGCCCAGGCGCCCCTCTTGATTCTCAGAAAAAAGAGAAGATAGCATACCTGCATGACTCTATTTGACTTGCCAAAGGAGAGGCACGCACCACGCAGGCATGATGCTGTCATGTCATCTTGGTTGCATATTGACTCCGAGACAAATACCCAGTTCAGCTTTCGTAGTACCACGGCACTACAAATTATCTTTTCGGCACTTCAGTCGGTCTGGGAGCTAGCGAGTCAAGTAGTAGTGTGTAGGCACCGAAGAAACGGAAGGTGCCTAACCTGTACTGTCTCACTGTGTCGAGTTAATTCCAAAAAACCACCACATTTGTGGCGAAAATACTTAAAACCACCGGAATTCAGTGAAATTGCAAAAAACCACCGGTTTTGCGTGAATTGGTTCCAATGTACACTGATTGTGAAATTCAGCCCGGTTAACTCGATTTCTGACCGATGGGGCCCAGTGTCGGTGCTGATGTGGCAAGGTGTGTATGCAAACAAGGTCAAAAATTAGACAGACCAAACTATTAGGGATATTTTTGTAAAAAAATTGGCGTGGGGGCCACTTGTCAGCTCCTTCTTCTTCCCTCTCACTAGGAATCTTCCCTGGAAGCTCGTTGCAGCAGCCGACGCCGGCGGAGGGGAGCTCGACGCCGGCGGAGGGGAGCTTGACGCCGGTGGGAGTGGCAGTTCTCCGGTGAGAGTGGCAGTTCTCCCGCAACCTACCCTGTACGGCGCGCCGCCGCCGGCCTCACATGCGCTGCGCGCCGCCGCCGCCGGCGATGTCCTCCCCTGCACCACATGTCTCCGCCGCCGACGGCCTCCCCGGCAGCACACGTAGCCGCCGGCTTCCCCTGCACCTCGCGCCGCCGCCGGCTTACCCTGCACCTCGCGCCGCCGCCGACCTCCCCTGCCCTGCGCGCCGCCGCATCTCCGGCTTCCCCTGCGCCGCGCGCCGCCGCATCCGGCTTCCTCAGCACCGCACGCCGCCGCTACTCTACGCGCCGGTCGCCGACGAACTGCCGCTGCTCTGGAACACGACGTCGGCCGTGAGGTCGCCGGAGTGGGGAGGGGCGCCGCCGGAGTGGGGAGGCTCGACGCCGGAGGGGAGCTCGGGGAGGGGCGCCGCCGGAGTGGGAAGGGGCGCCGCCGGAGTGGGGAGGCTCGACGCCGGACTGGGGAGGGGCGCCGCCGGAGTGGGGCGGCCCTGAGTATAAGTGGTGGTGGGATTTTAGGTAAAAAATCTAAGAAAAAAAGCAAAAAATAATTACTGACTAGTGGGTCCCACAAAAGTTTACAAATAAACCCAAAATAGATATATTCGAGCTCCGCCTTGCCACGTCAGCACCGATAGTGGGCCCCATTGATCAGAAATCGAATTAACCGGGCTCAATTTCACAATCAGTGCACATTGGAACCAATTCGCGCAAAAGCGGTGGTTTTTTACAATTTCGCTGAATACCGGTGGTTCTAAGTATTTCCCCCCGCAAATGTGGTGGTTTTTTGGAATTAACTCCACTGTGTCTGTCTGCCTGCACGTTCCTGGCTATGATACGGTGCCGAATTTGAGCTTGGCGTATTTTTGGCAATTTAGCATTGGCATGGAAAGCGAAATGACCAGGCTACGTCTCACGTCTGGGAACAGAACCCAACTGATAACTTTGCTCCGACCGATCCGTCCACCTGTTTAGCTTGCTGTCGCGCGAGAGCCGAGTCTCGACCCAGTACGTGCGTACGGAGAGGTGATAGACAAACATCATTACATCACGTGGCCCCTGCACGCAGCAGGCACAGCCCTGATTCCGTGGAAGGAATCTTGGCATGCATGCATCGCCGTGACGCAATACACATAACAAAAATTCGCATTTTGCAATTCGTAATTCGCCACCACCACCTCATTTTAAAAAGTCGGCAGGATCAGTGGTACGTGGGCGCTCTGCTGTTTCCGGCGCGTGACGTGGACGGCGTGACTAGGCCGGAAACAGGCCAGCACTGATCCAAGTTGACCAAGGGCTAGGGCTCTCTGTCTGTGGCAGTGCCTAGCTCGAAACAGGCTTTCGCCCCGCTATATTAATATAGCAACCACCCGATACAACAAGCTTGCTGGGGCCGCAGCACAACCTAGCCCAAAAGAGAAAAGAGAAAGAAAAGAGAAACAAATGCCGACACCGGTAGATCAACGAAACAAAGATGGCCCGCCACCGCTGTGCCCTCCGGAGAATTCTCACCACGCTCCTAGCACATCGAAGCACCATGTACCAAGCAACACCTTCAAGAAGGAAAACGACGACGACGCCGCTGCTGCCCGGACAAGTCCTAGGGTTTCCCCCGGTACACAGAGGGGAGTGGGAAAGTGGTACACTCGATGCCCTTCAGGAAGGAAGGTGGCACCCGCAGGCGTCACCGCATCGATGTCGAACAAGCCGACAGAGATTTCTCCCAACCCCCAAAAAACCACCACCCCAAATGATCCGTAATGCCCCACCCGACTTGCCGCCCACCAGCATGCACCACCACGGTCTTGCGCCATCCTTGCCGTCTCACCGTGGTCACCGACACGAGGCCCAGAAGATAGAGAAGGGGACATCGGAACCGCGGACAACAGCATCGCAGCCAAGCCGGAGAGAACTACCTCCACCGCTATCTCGGTAGCTGACCGGACGCAGCAACAGGATCATACCAGGCCCATACTGGCCCGGCCGGACCCAAATAGGCCCGCAAAGAACCCACCGCCACGCTACAGCAAGCCGGCTGAGACGCCGCCACCACCAGTGCCACCGTCGCACCTCCACCACCTCCAGGAGGATACGTCGCTGCACAGAGCCCAGCCGGCCCGCCTCCACCCAGATCGGGCCCAGATGGGCCCAGATCTGGGCCGAACGGGCGCCGCCGGTCACCTGCGCCACCACGACTACCCGCGGCCAACGGCCGCGCCGCCGCGCCGGAGCCCACCCGCCCGCGGGAACCACGCCGCCGGGCCGGACCGCCGACGGCCGAGCCGCACCGCCGCCAGGAGGAAGCCGCCCGCGCAGCCCCCCAAACGCGCGGGGAAGAGAAGGCCCGCCGCCGCCGGCACCACGCGGGCTTTGCCCGGCGGCGGCAGCGGAGGGGACGGAGGAGGGGAACTAGGGTTGGGCTGGGAGGAGGGGTCGCCCCGATCGCCCGCGGGGACGACGCGGAGCGAGCGAAGCGTTTTTTTTGGCAGTGCCTAGCTGTACGTCCATCTCGGCCAACTGTACCGCCCGATGGTTAGTACAGTTAGCTGCTTTGACTAAACTAAAAAGCCAGCTGGTGAGTGACTAGCTAGTTTAGCTTGATGCTCTGTCCTAGGTTTTTGATGATGATCCGTATTATTGGGTTCATGTTCATGATGACTAGTCGTTAAGACGGCGATGGGATGGCACTGGCACTGGTGGAAAAAGGGCCTATGGTCCCGGTTCATTTGGGCCATTGGTCCCGGTTGCCGAACCGGGATCCATTACTCGGGACCAATGCCGGTCCCGGTTCCAGCACGAACCGGGACCGATAGGTCTCCACGTGGACGCGCTGCGGGGCGAGGGGGCCTGAGTCATTGGTCCCGGTTCGTAGGACGAGCCGGGATCGTTGATCCAGGGTTTTTTTCCCATTTAGGGTTCAGGGTTTTATTTGGTGTGTTTTGTATTCAATTTAATGGTATTATATATATACATCAATAATGAAGGAACCACACTATATATATATATATATTACACATCATGGTCACGAATATATTATTCACCGTCTCATCCGTCGTGCTTGGTCGCTATTACAATCGGTAACTCACACAAATTTGATTTTACATCTTCTTTTTTACACTTCACCCTTCTAAATGAACCGGGTAATAGTATTCTCCTTTCGGATCTATGACTTGTTCTAATAAGAAACCGGCAATTTCCTCTTGAATTGCTTGCACGCGTTCCCGTGGTAGAAGACCGTCCCGCATCCGTTCGATCTAATTTAAAGAAGGGGATCAATATATATGAATGAAACTAAACACAGTTGATGGTAATAAAATAATGTTGAGATTATTGTTTATCGTACTTCAAGTTTTTTGATGTTTCGGTCTGCACCCTTCTCTTTGGTCGTCTGGCGAATGAACTCGCAGACATAGTATCCACATAAGTTATTCCCAGCTTCTTGCCTCAAGCACTTTACGAGAACGGAGTTCAATCAAAATAAGAATCAAGCATGATAATTGTATTGAAACTAGAATCAAAGAGATACGTGGATCTAGCAAGTAGTACTTACATTCAATGGTTTAAATGTAAGCTCTGGCTTCCAAACACCCCTAGTGTTGGCGGTGAACCGTTTCCAAGCCTTCTGGAGGCATTCCTGCATGTTCACCCAATTTCCTAAAGGTGTGCGTTTTGAGTCCATGACTTTGACTACTCCTTCGTCAACACTAATGATTAACAGAATAAAGTGGAAGCTGCACAGACATAATGAGTCAAATAGCTTAACATCGAGTAAAGCGAAAACAAAATGTGTACAAGACAGTAACACTCACTCGAAGTTGTAAGGAAATAGTATTTCCCTTCTGTTGCTGAAATACTTAAACGATTGTACCAAGTTATCCTCTGTCTCTTTGGGTTTTTTTTTGAGAGTATCTTCATGAACGAAATTGCAGTCAACGAACCCAAGGTCAAAGATTCCTCCTCGGTCGCATTCGAGAATCTTCATTCTGCATATATAATTAGTATAATGATGAGTAAGATTATACAAGCAACGAATGAGCTGAGCTAGAAAGACTTAATAATACTTACAGGCAATAGGCACTGACAATAGTTTTGTCGAGGGCGTCTTGTTGGTAAAACTGAAATAATTCTAGAAATTCCATCAGTAAGAAGCCATCTCCATGACCGTAATGGTGGTGTTTATATCCAGCATAGATCCAGTTTGTGGATTCAGCACAGGCTTGTATGTACCAGTTATGCAATCTCCGCATTTTTGTTGGTAGATCTTTGACTAACTCGGGTTTGACGAGAGGATCCCCGTACCGGTATTTGTACGCTATTTGCTGGTACCCCTCGAACTCATCTAGACGGCTCATGTACTCAGCAATAGACAGTCCATATAACTTGGCCTTTTCTCCGTAGAGTTGAATAAACTCCGGATCAATGTTCGGATCATGCCGCTCCTGGGCTCTCCACTCATTGGTATCGTACACTTTGAGCGGTTCGATCGATTGATTTTTCTGTTGTCCGAGCTGGGCAACTTCTTTCCCGACTCTCCGCTCTTTTGCCTCAGCTGACTTGGTAATAGAGCGATTATAGTCAGGTGTGAGCGCTATGGGTTGGTGAAGCTGAATCTTAAGCGCGGCTGCTTTGGCTTTATCTTCTGCGGTGACCGGGAAGATCAATGGCTCCGTCGGCTTTGGATTTTTCTTGTTAGCCATGTCAGTCTTCCACTGTTGATAATGGGCATCTGCGGCCGTAGCAATTTCCTCATCTGTCTTCTCGTAAGGAAGCTTCTTCATATTCTGATGAGGTACTCTTGGGAGGGGCGATAGCTTACGTTTCGGTGATCGGAACGTGCTCTTGCTGCTGCTGGTGGTGCTGCCCCTCTTAGTATACTTCCGCTTTAGTCTCTGAGGCTCAGGGGACGGAGACGGCTGACGCGGCGGCGGAGACGGCTGAGGCGGCGGTGGAGACAGCTGCGGTGAGTGGTGAGGCGGTGAAGGCGACGGTTGCGCTGGAGAATGGTGAGGTGGCTGCGAAGGTGGACTGCTGCTATGAGGAGTGGGTGGCCTTGGCGGGACATAATTTGGAAGCACGATGTGCTCCTTTGGCCATACAATAGTCCCCCCTTTGGCTTCTCCTAGTTCAGTCAGGTCCCTATCTTCCCCTGCAGGGTGGTCCAGCTTCAGCTCCTCAAAATCTTGCTTGACATCATCCACCGTGACGACAGCGTACCCTTTTGGAATCGGTCTGCAATGCCAAGTTCCGTTAGGCGCAGTTGGTACGGCCATGCCGACCGCCGCTGTCACCCTTAAGTTCATAACTTGCACCTTTAGCTCACAAGCTGTGCTCTCCGTGATATCATCCACTGGGTAGCGTTTAGGAGGAGCCATCGTCAGTGCATCATCATCACCATCGTGGAGCTGGGTGGAAGCAACGCTGCTTTTCTTATTTGATAGGGCGTCGATACCATCGAATGCAGCTTCTACCATGTGCCGCTGAGATTGGCTGCTGATACCTTGCTGGCTAAGTCTGTCGAGTTGATCCTGCTGCCGCTTTAATGCTTCTTCTACATTACGCAGCCGGTCTGCAGCTGCCGCTTTCTCAGCTGCCTCCCTTTCCTTTCTCCTCTGATGACTTTTATCGGGATATCTCTTCATTTCCGCGGGGAAGGCAACCTTCCACGGCTTGGAGCCCGGTGTGCCTCGTGCTCGTCCGGTGTGTTCATCATTTTTGAGGGCTCGTGTGAGCTCGTCATTCTCTCTATCGGGAACGAACCGTCCCGCTTCCACATCTTGTACTGCACTTCTAATATCTTCGATGGGCAGTAGGGGATGATCTTTGTGTTTCTGGGTATATATTGCCCTCCCTTCTTCGTCCAACGTGCCCCCATGGCCGTAAAACCAGTTTCTCGCCCGTGGTGTCCATGTTGTGGGCTCTGGTCTGATCCCGGCAGCAATATACTTGACCTCAAGTGCATCCCACTTAGGCATGCAACCGGCGTAGCCAGCAGACCCCATATTATGGTGGTACACTTTCTTAGCAGCGTTCTCTTGATTTATTCTCGACCTTTCCAAAGCTTTCTCCGATGTCTTGTACTTCACAAAATCAGCCCACTGGTGTCTTAACTTAGCATAGCCGGCTTGATTAAAATCCGGAGTCTTGTCTAACTTGACAAACTTAAGGTACAGTTTCTTCTTCCAGTTCTTGAATGCCTCGGCCATCTTGATCAGAGCAAACTTCTTTACTCTTTTAAGTAGCTCCTTATTTGCTTCCTTCTCCTCATCTGGATTCACATCTAGCCTCGGCAGGAGGAAATTAAGCATAAGCCTGTCAAAAAGCTTATCTTTGGCGACGTCGCCGACAAACAGGACTCCACCGCTGCTTGGCCGATTCCATTCTTGAACGATGATCGGGATGTGGTCCCTCACAAGAACTCCACATTGCTTGACAAATTTTTTTGCGACATCTTCAGGAGCTAGCGGTTGGCCGTCTACACCGACCACTTCGATCCTATAACTCACTTTGTTGTCCAACTTTTTGGTTGGGCCTCGTTTTGTTCTGACGGAACAAGTGCTCGATCCGGAGGGCTAAAATAAGAAAGAGTGTTAATATATGCATGTATATATATACACAGTCGGGCATTACAAAAAAACATATATACACCTCGCCGGAGTTTCCGAGATTTAAGGTTCGGCCGGAGCCGTCGTCTTCTCCCTCGTCGGCTTCTCCCTCGTCGCCTTCTCCCTTGTCAGCTTCTCCCTCACCGGCTTCTCCCCCGTCCCAGGCTTCTACCTCACCGGAGTCGTCTCCTCGGTTGAGAGATTCATCTCCCTCACCGGAATCATTCAGAAATGTCCTGGTGACATCAATATCTACATTTTCTCGGATCATTCCTTGGAGGAAGTATTCATCATCTTGACTTTTTTTATGTGCTGGATCCATAGTTTCTGCAATATACCGACATTTGTTAGTTAGAATACACGCTATATATTCAAAATGCACGCTAAAACTAATTTTAACTAATTCTAATTCTAACTAACAAACTAACACTAACTTCTAACTAAGTACTAAGGGCATTCCTATTCGGCGCTTCAAGCGCCTGTTACGGGTGGACGCCTGAAGGCATGTTCTTGACCGGACAAAAATAATAGATTTTTATTTCTATTGGGCCAGCCCACTAAGATTTTAACGTCTGTGGGGGGTGTGCGTCAAATAGGAATTGCCCACAGCACCCAGCGGGCAAAAGAGGCCGAAAAAACAGCACCAGCGGGCAAAAGAGGCCCAAAAAAACAGCACCGCCCGCGTCAGTGCCCGTCGCCTCGAGTCAGTGCGTCAGTACGTCTTCTCCAACGCGACGCCCGCGTCAGTGCCCGTCGCCTCGAGTCCCGCCGCGTCAGTGCTTTGGGCGCCCCGCCGTCACCTTCAATGCCTGCCGCGGCATCAACGCCGGCGTGCCGATTGGGCTGCCGCTCGGTGGCATTCATTGCGGCCGCTGGACGCCCGGCCACTTGCCCCTTTAAAAGGAGGCCAACGGAGCCGCGGCCACCAGCCTCCATCGCCATAGCCAGCACAGCCGCCAGAGCCACCACATCCCGGCCACCACAGCAGCCATGGGGTTCTGGAAGAAGGGCAAGGGCAGCCACGACCACGAGGCCGGCGGGTCGCGCCGGTCTGGGCGCCGCCAGTCTCCTCCACGCCGCCAGTCTCCTCCACGCCGCGCCAGGACGGCCTCGCCGCAGCGCCAGCGTGACCGCCGGTACATTCCGGTGAGTCACTGCCAGGCGCTGTACCAGTGCGGCCAGAGCGTGGGCTGGCCGGACTGCAGCCTCCCCGGCGGGTGGCACCTCAACAGCCGGCGCGTGCCGGTCCCGCCGGTGCCGCGCTTCGGCCCGGAGCGGGTCGCCGAGATCCGCCACCGGCGCGCACTGATGCCGGCGCGCCTCCGCGCCGATCCCGCCTTTGGCTACGATAGCCAATGGTGGGACAACTTCGGGCCGCGGGAGCGCGACCCGGTGCGGCGGGCGGCCTTCCTAGGGGAGGTCGCCCCCAACCCCTACGCCGGCGTGTACATGCCGGAGCCGGGGCCAGAGCCGCCGCAGGCGGATCCCTTCATCGAGGAGATGGAGGAGGACGAGGAGGACGAGGAGGCGCCGCCGGAGGTGGGCGGCGACGACATCCCTGGCGAGGAGCCCAGGGACGACACCGACGACTTCGTCGGCAGCGTCGCCTACGGCATCCTCGACGCGATGGACCACGGCGAGGCGCCGCCACCCCCGCCACCGATGTCCGAGGAGGAGGAGCTCCGGGTCGCCGTCCTCGTCTCCGAGGAGGAGGAGAAGAGGCGGTGGGCCGGCATCGACATGGCGCTGGCCATGTCCGTGCACCAGCAGCACGGCCGGCCACCGTCGCCTCCTCCACAGCGTGCGGCGACTCCACCGCCGCCTCCTCCACCAGGCCCACCGCCGCCGCCACCGCGTGCGGCGACTCCACCGCCGCCTCCTCCACCAGGTCCTCCTCCACCGCCTGCGGCCAACTGGCCGTGGCCGCAGTCGCCCTACATCATCCTCCCCGACGAGGACGACGAGTAGGCCGCGGCGAGGACGACGACGCCGACGCCCCTGTGCCCGCCCCGACGAGGGCTTTTTATTTTTATTTTTTATTTTTATTTTTCTATGTTTTTTTTAATTTCAATGTATTATATATATATAAGTAATGAAAAATTTGCCTACGGCAATTTAAATGCGAAATTTTTTTAAAAAAAAAGAAAAAATTGGCCGGCCGGGCTCACCGTCGAAGGGGGGCGGCGGCGCTGGGGGTGCGGGGCGGGCGCACGGGGCCGGGCGTCGCGGCGACGCTGGGGGGGCGGCGGCGCAGGCCACCTGCAGAGAGAGAATGTGATGAGCGGCGGCGCGGGGGGAAAAGGGAGAGGTCGCGGCGGCGGCGGCGCTCTCCGAGGACGGCGGCAGGAAACTCGGACAGCCTGCCGGCGTGTTTTCGCTCCGCGCGCAAAAGTCCTTAGCAGTTTCGGCCGATTTGGGGGGAAGTGGGGGAGGAAGAAGGGCGAGTTATATTTGGAGGGGTCATTGGTCCCGGTTCTTGGCACCAACCGGGACCAATGACTCAACGGTCCCGGTTGATGCCACAAACCGGGACCAATGACCTAGGCGAGGGGCGCTGCTGAGCCGCCACGTGCCCATTAACGGTCCCGGTTGATGCCACAAACCGGGACCAATGTCCTGGGCAAGGGGCGCTGCTGAGCCGCCACGTGCCCATTGTTTTTCTGTTTTAACTTGCTGTTTTCATTTTAACAGGAAAAAACTTTCTTCTATTTAAAATTTGGAAAAACTTTCAACAGGAAAAGTGTTTCAATTTAAATAACTAATCTAAAACCATTTTCTGTTTTCAAAATTATGAATTCTAACTAAACAATTTTACTATTTTTAATAAAAAATGCACTAACACGTTTAAAACGGGCATAACAAATTCAAAAATGATCCAAACAATGTGAAACCTTCGCGTGGTGTCATATTATGTGTCATAGTTGCAAGGAAAAATATTGAACTTGGAAAATTGCAAACGTCATAAAAAATCCTTCACAAAATGACCTATCATGTTCGAGGTTTCATGGCATTTAGGTCAAACCACCAATGTTATGGCTAGAATCAGGGCATAGTTTATGATAATGTGCCCATATTGTGCACACATGTGCATCTTGGGATGGCTTACGATGTTGCAGGAGGAAGTTTTCGTTTTCGACGCACGAAATAGCCAATTTCCATTTTTGAGGTGCCGAAATTGGGGTGTTCTATGAAGGAACCACCAAATTAAAGTTTGGCATTGGCACCAACCCATTTTTCAAAAATACTAGACCACCTTAGATAGACCAATTCCCAACCGGTGTATCAGAAACCTTACCGTCCATCCCTCATGAAAAAGACAAATTCCTGCCGATTCGATAGGAGGGTGCCCAGATTTGTACTACAAGTACAGGATATAATGCTTGTGAATTTTTTTAAAAATCATTTATAGGTTCACAACATGCTATTTCACTAGAGATCTACTTCAAGTTTAGCGAGGCTCAGCCCCGGGCTAAGAAGCTTCAAGCCCGCCGCTTTGAATATAGTTTGAAACGGGCATAAGAAATTCAAAAATGATCCAAACAATGTGAAACCTTCGCGTGGTGTCATATTATGTGTCATAGTTGCAAGGAAAAATATTGAACTTGGAAAATTGCAAACATCATAAAAAATCCTTCACAAAATGACCTATCATGTTCGAGGTTTCATGGCATTTAGGTCAAACCACCAATGTTATGGCTAGAATCAGGGCATAGTTTATGATAATGTGCCCATATTGTGCACACGTGCATCTTGGAATGGCTTACGATGTTGCAGGAGAAAGTTTTCCTTATCCCACCGACAGTTTAGTTAGATGACACAAAAACCACCTTTAGTCCCGGTTGTACCCACCAGCCGGGACTAAAGGTTAGATAGTTTCCCGCGCCACTGCGTTCCCGCCTATTTTCTTCCTGCGCTTTCCACCTTTTCCCGCCTCCGTCTTCCCGCCATTTTTTCACTATATATATGTAGGCTTGGCCTCCATTTACATATCACATCTAGACTCATATCTGCAAACCTCATCACTCTCTCCCATGGCCTCCATCGTATCTCTAACCCCCAAGGAGGCGGAGGCGCTTTGCGCCTCAAACTACCCCTGCCCGCCGGGCTACCGCGTCCCCACCGGCTGGATGCTGAGCGTCGGAGGCGTACCGGTCCCTCCTGTCCCTCTAGGTGTGGCGCGTCAGATGGCCATCACGAACCACTACTACTTCGAGCTCACGCCAGAGCAGCGGAGGAATCCCCAGTGGCATCCCGACTACAGCCCGACTTGGGACGCCTTCTTCATCAATCGGCGTGAGAGTGCGCTTGCCAGGCACGAGGAGGACGGCCCACCTTGTTCGAACTTCAACGAGGCCGGCCGTCGGCTGTGGTGGCGCGGCCGGACTCTCCAGAGCGTCATGGCCTACCGTGGCCCCCGCCTGTGCTACCCTCAGTCTCAGCCCACGCGTGCTCACCCGTCGAGGTTCGACTACCGCGACTCCGACGACTACGACGACTACAGTGGCGATGTTTATAGGGCTAGGCATGACTATGACTGAATCACTCCAATATTATGTGTCATAGCTGCATGGAAAAATATTGAACTTGGATAATTGCAAACATCATAAAAAATCATTCACAAAATGACATGTCATAGTTTTCATACATTACATAGATTTACATAGGGTTTAGGGTAATTCTCCTTCGTCGCGTATGTCGATCCCTTGCCTATGATCGCTTCTTAGGCCGTAACCATGGAGCATCTTCATTATTTAACGGGATGCAAGGGTCAGTTTTCACGGTGAAGGGCGGAATTTCTTCAAACTTATCATAATCTGCTGACATGTCTGTCTTGTCCTCGACTCCCGCGATGTTTCTTTTCCCTGAAAGAACTATGTGACGCCTGGGCTCATCGTCTGATGTATTCGTTTCCTTATTTTTCCTTTTTTTCGGTCTGGAGGACATGTCCTTCACATAGAAAACCTGAGCCACATCATTGGCTAGGACGAATGGTTCGTCTGTGTAACCAAGATTCTTGAGATCCACTGTTGTCATTCCGTACAGCTGGTCCACCTTTACCCCTTCTCTATTCATGTTGACCCAACTGCACCGAAACAAAGGGACCTTAAAAGTAGGTCCATAGTCAAGTTCCCATATCTCCTCTATATAACCATAGTATGTGTCCTTTTTCCCATTGTCACATGTTGCATCAAAGCGGACACCACTATTTTGGTTAGTGCTCTTTTTATCTTGGGAGATCGTGTAAAATGTATTCCCATTTATCTCGTACCCTTGGAAAGTCAATACAGTCGCAGATGGTGTCGCGGTCAACAAGTAGAGCTGATCTCCAATAGTGGTGTCATTTATGAGATGTAATTGCAACCAAGTGCCAAAAGTCTCCATGTGATTTTCTTTAATCCAGTAGTCATCCTTCCCCGGGAACTTAGAGCGTACAACATTCATGTGTTCCTTGATATACGGAGCCACGAAGGTAGAGCTTTGTAAAACTGTGTAGTGTGCTTGATTCAAAGAATGCCCGTCCCTAAATATCATTGCTTTCTTTTCTAGCGTGCCTTTTCCACTTAGTCTCCCCTCATACCGTGATTCAGGAACACCAATCGGCTTAAGGTCAGGAAGAAAGTCAACACAGAACCCAATGACCTCCTCTGTTCCATAGCCCTTGGAGATGCTTCCTTCTGG
The DNA here is from genome assembly GCA_007115705.1 of Dactylis glomerata. NCBI lineage: Eukaryota > Viridiplantae > Streptophyta > Magnoliopsida > Poales > Poaceae > Dactylis > Dactylis glomerata. Next base: position 1,132,751 of record QXEO01001157.1, read on the forward strand.
CCTTGCACGATTACGAACATATTTCTTTAAGACTCCCATGAACCTCTCGAAGGGGAACATATTGTGCAGAAATACAGGACCGAGAATGGAAATCTCATCAACTAGGTGAACTAAGAGATGCGTCATAATATTGAAGAAGGACGGGGGGAACACCAACTCAAAACTGACAAGACATTGGACCACATCCTTTTGCAGCCTTTCTAGACTTTCTCGATCGATCACCTTCTGAGATATTGCATTGAGGAATGCACATAGCTTCACAATGGGTACTCGAACATTTTCCGATAGAAGCCCCCTCAATACAACCGGAAGCAACTGCGTCATAATCACGTGACAATCATGAGACTTCAGGTTCTGGAATTTTTTCTCTGCCATATTTATTATTCCCTTTATATTAGACGAGAACCCAGCCGGGACCTTGATACTATTCAGGCATTCAAAAAAGATTTCCTTCTCTGCTTTGGTAAGAGCATAGCTGCTTAAGTATTGACGGCCTTTATCAGTATGCTTGTTGTATGGGTCTTTGATACGTTGCTGGTCCTCCCGTGCTTCTGGTGTATCTTTTGTCTTCCCATACACGCCTAGGAAGCCTAGCAGGTTCACGCAAAGATTCTTCGTCACGTGCATCACATCGATTGAAGAACGGACCTCTAGGTCTTTCCAATACTCAAGCTCCCAAAATATAGATTTCTTCTTCCATATGGCCGTGTGTCCGGTAATGGGGTCTTTCGGAACAGATTGACCGCCAGAACCCTTTCCAAATATTACTTCTAGGTCCTTCACCATACCAAATACATCAGCACCTTTAGGGAGCTTAGGCTTCTTCCGGTGATCTGCCTCACCGTTGAAATGCTTGCCTTTTTTTCTTACTTGATGATTGGTCGGAAGAAATTTATGACACTCCAGGTACACAACCTTCTTACATTTATCCAAATATGTACCTTTAGTCTTATCTAAACAGTGCGTGCATGCATTGTATCCCTTGTTTGACTGTCCTGAAATATTACTAAGAGCAGGCCAATCATTGATGGTTACGAACAGCAACGCTCGTAGGTCAAATGGCTCCTGTTTGTGCTCATCCCACACCTTTACACCTGGTTCTGCCCACAGCTGCAATAGTTCATCGACTAATGGCCTTAGATACACATCAATGTCGTTGCCGGGTTGCTTCGGTCCTTGGATGAGCACTGGCATCATAATGAACTTCCGCTTCATGCACAACCAAGGAGGAAGGTTGTAGATACATAGAGTCACGGGCCAGGTGCTGTGACTGCAGCTCTGCTCCCCAAAAGGATTCATGCCGTCTGTACTTAGACCAAACCATAAGTTCCTCGCATCACCTGCAAAGTTTGAGTACTTTCTCTCGATGTTTCTCCACTGCGACCCATCGGCGGGGTGTCTCAGTTTCCCGTCTTTCTTACGCTCTTCTTTGTGCCATCACAACAACCTAGCATGCTCTTTGTTTCTGAACAGACGTTTCAACCGTGGTATTATAGGAGCATACCACATAACCTTAGCAGGAACCTTCTTCCTGGGGGGCTCGTCATCACCCTCAACATCACCAGGGTCATCTTGTCTGATCTTGTACCGACATGCAGTGCATACCGGACATTTATCCATATTCTCATACTTCTCACCACGGTATAAGATACAGTCATTAATGCATGCATGTATCTTCTCCACATCTAATCCTAGAGGGCAGATAGTCTTCTTTGCTTCGTACGTTGTCTCGGGCAGCTCATTATCCTTTGGAAGCTTTGGCTTTATTATTTTCAGTAACTTCTCAAATCCCTTGTCAGATAAACCAGCCTCTGCCTTCCATTTCAGCAATTCAAGTGTGGTACCGAGCTTTGTGCTGCCATCTTCGCAATTTGGGTATAATAACTTTTTGTGATCGTTTTGCATGGCCTCCAACTTCAGCTTCTCCCTTTCTGTATCGCATTGTTGCTTTGCATCAGAAATGACCCGACCAAGACCATCACCGGGCTCATCCGATGCCCGTTGTTCTTCTTCATTGCCGCCTCCCTCTTCTTCATTGTCTTCCATTGCAGTATCACCGTATTCTTCAGGATAGCTGTCATCATCCTCTTCTTCATTTTCTTCCAGCCTAACCCCTCTTTCTCCGTGCATGGCCCAACAATAATATCCGGGCATGAAACCTCTCCGAAGCAGATGGCTTTGAAGGATTCTCGGGGCAGAGTGCTCCGTCAAATTTCGACAGTCGATGCAGGGACAAGGCATAAAATTATCCACTTTGTTTGCCTTAGCCACATCGATAAATTTATGCAGGCCTGCAATAAAATCAGAATCGCGTCGGTCGCCGTACATCCATCGCATCCGCGCATCGATCTGAGTTATAATAATTAACTATTATAATAACATCATGAATAGTGAAATGACCACCCACATGGACACATATGCAAGATTTTTATATCAGTTACAGATGAAGAAGATAAGGTTGCTAACCTCGGCGGAGGATACCGTGTTGTGCGAACTTAAATGTGGCATGGACATTTCGTCGAACACCTTGTGTGCAATCAAAGGAAAAAAAAGCTAGCACCCACACCACACACACAATTCAGCAAATTTTTGTGGCAAAGGGCAAAGGGCTGGGTATCAATTTATAGCCAGGGAAGGGTCTTTGATCCCGGTTCATGCCATGAACCGGGACCAATGACCCGCATAGAGGCACGTGTCATGCTGGGGAGGCCTTGGTCCCGGTTAATGCCACAAACCGGGACCGATACCCCGAAATGAACCAAGACTAATCTCCAGGCGGCATGGACCGAGACCAATAAGTGTCATTGGTCCCCAATGGCCAGCCGAACCGGGACAGATGACATTTGGGTGCTGGACCAAAGACCCTTTTTCTACTAGTGTGGCAGTCCGTCCATCGATTGGCTTGGTATAACCAGAGCTTAATCAATCTGTGCGTGCACATCATCGGTGATGCATAGCTGTGTGCGTTAAATAGCAGAGCTGGTCGAGAGACCGATCGGTGTCAGGATGCTCACACGCGGTTTGATATGATTTTCGTTTGATCATGTACGTACCGTACATTGGTCTTAATTTCATTACGGCCCTCTTCTCGTTAAGGTGCCTTTTAGGGTTTAAGGCCTAGTGGTAGTATGCTGGATCGACCAATGTGTTCTCATCGACGCTCCAACGAATCCACTTACTCTCTTCGTTCACTGATTACCTCACGTTCGGATTATAGTACAAATTATTTTTTATAAAGTTTGATTGAATAACTAGGAAAAAAATATCAACATTTCCAGTGTAAAATCTATTGTGTTAGAATTATCATAAATATATTTTTTCATAATATATGTCTTTGGCATTATGAATGCTGATTTTTTTCTTATTATTTTAGTCAAATTTGACAAAGTTTAACTTTAACTAAACTCAAACCAAAAGGTAAAAAAACACCGAGGGACTACGTACGTACTCTCTCCATGGTTGAACGGCGGAGACAACGGTTTTCCTTTATCGAAATACTGATTGTGTCCTCCCGACATGCCAAGTTTTGCTATGAATTAAAACATTGATTAATTTGGACCGGATCCCTGCATGCATCGATTTTGGTAAAAATAATCTAATCTCTAAAGTTTAACACCAAATGACCTACTGGCGAATCTATTTTGTAAAATGACTTTTTTCTTGGCGCCTCACGCCGGAACTCTAAGCGAAATATCATGGCACCGTTGGTAAGGGCGTCAAGCAATACATGGCGCCTCTGTCCAAGGCGCCAAGAACTCGCCGGCATTGTGGCTCCCGGTAGAAAAAAGCATGGCGTTTTGGTCAACAACGTCGTACCCCCTAGCTTGGCGCCGTTGACCAAGGCTCCATGCTTTTTTTCTCTTTTTATCCAGCAACTAAGATAATATATTTCCAGCATTTTTGCCATCTTTTTTCTTAGAGCATTTTTTGAATTTTTTAAATTCCCCTGTATTTATTCATTTTGTATCCTATTATTTTGCAAACAATTATTTTATAAATATTTGATAAGTGATTTTTCAACACATTTGAGAGGCTTTAAGAAAATAAGATATTCACGCCTTGACTGTTTCTGTGAAAACTTATAAAACTATGCTCCCTTATCTAAGGCCCTTCTTAAACTTGACCTTTGGCATGATCATTATTTAGCATTTGTTCAACACTTGATTCTTTGAGTGTTTGATAGTTGCCTGTATTAACTTTATTGACTATGTGTGATGAATTGATTTTGTGCTACTCTATTTAACTTTGATTGAACTGACTTTGTCTGACTTATTATGGTTAGTGAAGATTTGCTTACAAACTATTTTCTGCCATTTTCCTCCAAATAAAATCACTTTTCCAAAGAGCTTAGCCTCTTTATTATCTGTAATCAAATAATCTACAACTAAATATCAAGACCATTAACTATTTAGTTCATTTCTCAACACTAAAGTTTTTTCAAAGAGGTTAGCCTCTTTATTCTCTATATTCATATTTATTTTCCCCTAGCATGCATGCAAGGATGCAAGAAACACCATCTCTTCATTTGAATGGGGTATTTCTTCAACAAATCTAAATATTCTTTTAATTTTTCTTTCAAATATGAATAAATACTAGAGGAATTTAAAAAATGTTCTAAAAAAATAGTGACGAAAAATATTGAAAATATATTTCTCAGTTGCTAGATAAAAAACCAAAAAAAAAACATAGAGCCTTGGTCAATGGCGCCTAACTAGGGGGTACGGAGCCGTTGACTAAGACACCATGCTTTTTCTTCTTATAGAAGATGGGAGGCGTCATGTATTACTTGACGGCCTTACCGAAGGCGTCATGCTATTTCGTTTAGAGCTTCGGCGTGAGGCGTAAAAAAAGATTATTTTGTGATATACATTTATCGGCAGGTTATTCACAAGTTATTCAATGTTAAACTTTAGAGATTAGATTATTTTTGTCAAAATCATCCCTGCATGCATGAATGGCTACATAGTTATAGTACATGCTCAGATTTCAACCAGGCAAGACGAAAAGGTATCATATAGTTGTACTACACTGTTCAAAAAAACAGTTGTACTACAGAGTCACCACCATTCTACACGTGCCCAGGCACGAACTTGAGGCGACGTACGTGCGTGAAGCTGGTAGGTGCAGCTGAACAAGCTTGCGCGAGCTAGTTCATGCATCCACTGTACTCTACGCGAGCGCGCTAATGATTATACTACTATTTGTTGTCTTCTCTCTTCGTGTCCATACTCCATACGCTCAAGCTTGGGCCACATGAACACTCACTGAACACTATGACGATCCAGGAAGTAGTCGATCTATAGCGAAGCAACAGAAGTGGAGTACATAAATAAAATATTGCCTTTGCTGTCAAATGATTGGCAAGCATCATCCGGAAATTCGTTAGCACTCCAGCAACGTACTGTTGACCACATACGAAGCACCAGGGGTAGGATGTGCAATGATAGAGAAGTTACATGAAGATAGTGGTTCAAATTAAGCTGATCTGTGTCATATGGATGCCGACCGTCGGGTCAATTTCTTCCCGTGTCCGCCCCTCCACCGGGCTTAGTCCTTTTTCGCTTACTTAAGTGATTGTGAACCTATAGGTAAATTACTATGGATAAAAATAGGAATTAATGATACCAAATTAGATCGATGAAATATCAATCTAATTAGAATAAAGTCACACAAGTACCTATTTTGAATTGGTAAATTACCAGAGGGTTCTAGGATTGCCTCCCCTCTTGTCATGTCCATCCCTCAGTTCCATCGATCCCCCCTCCTTGCCATGGGTGAAGCCAGTGTTGTTGGGTTCACATGTACTCCCTCTGATTGGAAATAAGTGTCAGTAACTTAATACAAATTTTATATTAAATTACTACAAAATTACCGACATTTATTTTTGATTGGAGGGAGTATTGTAGTGCTTAGATTGATGCCATCTCAGAACTACCAAAAGCTTAGAATTTTTCCTGGTGTCAACTCAACACAATGATTAGATTGCTTAGCTCTAATGGTTGGGTTCCCTGTGGTGGAACCATCCCACCCAGGTTTAAGTCCTAGACTTGGCATATGCATTTGCATTTATACCTGGATTTATTCCAGGATTACTCGGCAATATTATTTCAGTGGAAGGTGGTGCCCGTCAACAGCGAGGTGCCTGTGGTGACTTCATCAACCTCAAGATCTGCTGGCTCAGGCCTTCAGAGGTGCTCATAGGGGTAGGGTGTGCGTGTGTGTGTCATAGGGGTAAGTGTATGTGCGTGTTTGTGAGCGTCTGTGTTGTACTGTGTTCTAAAAAAATGATTAGATTGACACCATCTTGATCTCCCATTCTTCATTGCTCACTTGAGCCATTGTCCTACTCCCTACTAGATGTGGCTAATTTGATCTTGATCTTGAATGTATGCTCTCGGGGAGGTACCATTTGACAATGCAAGGGTATTAGTTTGATGTGTCCTACACTCGCTTGATGTTGATTTGCTGATGCGCGGCCATGAAATGGATAACGAATTTACCTCCGCCAGGCGACGAAATGCGTCCTTGCGACGACAGCCTTCCCCCACATGGTGCGGAAGTGCGCGGCGAAACTGCGCGCCGACACGCACAATCCCGCCCGGCGGCCGTCCACTGGCAGCGAGATCTCCCCTTCCGCCTGCTCTCTCTCTCTCTCTCACCGCGCAGTGGAGAACGAGATGAATCTGGGAGAGGGAAAATGACCCACACGTCAGACAAAAAGAAACAAGAAAAGACTTGCCGTTGGAAAAAACCCGGAGAAAAAGAAGAACTGGACAGGAAAAAACCAACAAGAAAATAAACCGGGGAAGGACAAAAAGAACACAACTAGCGATCGAGTCCAAACACAAAATCAACAGAGAAAAATTCGATTGTTGCCGAAATGCAAAACAACCGGCTGTTAAATAGCAAAAGTGTATTAGAATTGTCATAAAATATATTTTCACAATATGTGTTTTTGGCATTATGAATGCTAATTTTTTCTTATGTTTTTGGTTAAACTTGGTAAAATTTAACTTTGACTAAACTCAAAACCCGAGGCAAAAGAAAACGGAGGGCGCCCTCTCTACGATTAAACGGCCGAGACAGCGGTTTTCCTCTCCCGGAATATTAATTCTGTTCTCCCGACATGCTGAGTTTTGCTACGAATTAAAACATTGACGAATTTGGACCGGATCCCCTGCATGCATGCATGCATGCATGCATGCATGGCTACATAGTACATGCTCAGATTTCAACCAGGCAAGACGAAAAGGTATCATATAGTTTTTTTTTTGCGGGGAAAAGAAATCTATTAAACAATAACAGCAGGATTACACTCAGAGGCAATGACCGACGCTAGTTCCGGGGGGGGAAAGCGTTAAGCCAGAGCTCAGTTCTAGCCAGGGTTCTACCCATATTTGCAAGTTCATGGCTAACTGAATTACAGACACGGGAAATCTTAACTAAAGAAGAATCTCTCTCCTGTAGAAAATCACGAATAGCATTAACTCTGAAGGCATAGATAGAGATGTTGGGACTCTTCCCATTAACCAACTCGACTGCAACAGCGCAGTCAGATTCCACCAAAATTGAGGCGACGAACGTGCGTGAAGCTGGTAGGTGCAACTGACAAGCTTGCGCGAGCTAGTTCTTCATGCATCCATTGTACTCTACGCGCGCGCTAATGATTACATTTGTTGTCTTCTCTCTTCGTGTCCATACGCTCAAGCTTGGGCCACATGAACACCACTGAACACTATGACGAATTGACGATCTAGGAAGTAGTCGATCTATAGCGAAGCAACAGAAGTGGAGGAGTACTACAATAAAATATTGCCTGTGCTATCAAATGATTGGCAAGCACCACCTGGAAGTTCGTCTCCAGCAACGCACTGTTGATCGCATACGAAGCAGAATGTGCAATGATAGAGAAGTTACATGAAGAGAGTGGTTCAAATTAAGTTGATCTCTGTCATATGGATGCCGACCGTCGGCTCAATTTCTTCCTGTGTCCGCTCCTGCAACGGGCTTAGTCTTTTTACGCTTACTTAAGTGAAATTGTGAACCTATAGGTAAATTACTATGGATAAAAAAAGGAACGATACCGAATTAGATCGATGAAATATCAATCTATATATTTAGAATAAAGTCACACAATTACCTATTTTGAATTGGTAAATTACCACAGGGTTCTAGGATTGCCTCCCCTCTTGTCATGTCCACCCCTCGGTTCCATCCCCCCTCCGTGCCATGGGTGAAGCTAGTGTTGTTGGGTTCACATATACTCCCTCCGATTAGAAATAACTGTCAGTGACTTAATACAAACTTTATATTAAGTTAGTACAAAATCTTCCGATTGGAGGGAGTATTGTAGTGCTTAGATTGAGGCCATCTTAGAATTACCAAAAGCTCAGAATTTTTCCCGGAGTCAACTCAACACAATGATTAGATTGCTTAGCTCTAATGGTTGGGTTCCCTGTGGTGGAACCATCCCACCCAGGTTCAAGTCCTAGACTTGGCATAGGCGTTTGCATTTATACCTAGATTTATTCCAGGATTACTCGGCGATATTATTTCAGTGGAAGGTGGTGCCCGTCAACAGCGAGGCGCCTGTGGTGACTTCATCAACCTCAAGATTTGCCGGCTCAGGCCTTCACGGGTGCTTATAGGGGTAGGGTGTGCATTCATAGGGGTGAGTGTACGTACGTGTTTGTGAGCATCTGTGTTGTACTGTGTTCTAAAAAAATGATTAGATCTTGATCTCTCATTCTTCATTGCTCACCATGAGCCATTGTCCTATTCCCTACTAGTTGCGGCTAATCTGGTCCTATCTTGAATGTATGCTCTCGGGGAGGTACCATTTGACAATGCAAGGGTATTAGTTTGATGTGTGTACTGCAACATGTTGACACCAGTAAGCATAAGCCGGCGATGGCGATACATAGATGTGTCAGGGCAAGATAACATAAACATCGACATACTTGTGAGAACATAATTAAACTTTGAATTAGCTCGGGCGTGGAGTTGTGCTACACTTCTTGTTTGCGGCAAGAGATAGTCTCTTGTAATTGTCTTTCGTCTTCTATAAGAGCAAAGATAATAATTAATCAAAACAAGTCGATCTCCATATGAAAGCAACTTGCCCTGCCAACAGAATTGATCACATCAAGTTCCATATTACGTGCTCCATGAAAATAGAATCGTGTCATCAACATATTGTAGAATGGATATATAACCTTCAATAAGATGAGGCATGAGTTGGGACATCCTCCTTTGCCCCCGCGCGCAAAGAGAATTGCCAGCATATCGGCGAGTATATTAAAAAGTATAGGGAATAACGAGTCATCCTGTCGCAACCCTTTTCTAGTCTGAAAATAATTGGCAATATCATATTTGACCTTTATTTGCACACTATCCCCTCACGCAAAATCCATGATCCAGCTGCGCCATTTAGGATCAAAATCTTTCATACGCATCACATGACGCATAGAACGTCATTTTACCATATCATAAGCCTTCTTGAAGCCGATTTAAAAAAAAACACCATCTATCTTCTTCCTGTGGATTTCACGGATATGTAGTCTCGGACAACCACTCCTTGTAAGATATGTTGTCGACGCATGAAACCAGATTGGGTCGGAGTAGCCAGACCCGTAATATGATTAGCTGTAACCTTGGTGAAAAAAGCTAAATTAAGTGGCATTTAGAAGGCATATATATAATAAAAAACGTAAATTCAGTCCGGACGCTTTTCTTTTCCTGCATGAATTCAGTCCAGACAGGTTGAGCGCCACCCATCGACTACGACGATGCAAACCCCAAATTTGGGCGGCACGTAGGGCCAAGGAGAGAAGTCAGAGGAGCGAATGGTTTCGTGGTGGCGTCCTGTTCACCGTCCCCGGAATTGCTGTCGGTGGCCGGGTCCGTTGGTGCCATGTGACTGATGCTGGTACGGCTAACACAGCAGAACGTACAGCACAACGTTAAGACGTGTACGAGGCAAGCACAAACATGTGGGCGCCATGAATGAGACATAGTAGATCAGAACTGGTGGCCAAATACTAGCTAGCTAGCTACCCATGCATCACGCGTGCCTCCTCCATTCGATCCTCTAAAATTCACCATTTAATCTGCCAGTATTAGCGGTCCCGAAAAATACATAAACGTGCTTCTGCTGCTGCTGCTGCTGGTACATGCTACTACTACCAGCAGTGTACGCCAGCACACGCGCTACAGCGCCACGTATGCTGGGAAGGACGAGCGGGGAGAGGGGGGACATGGCGCCGCGTGTACGGCCCGGCTGAGCTGTCCCATTGATGGCCGCGGCCAGCGAGTCACGCGCCGGGCGGGGTGCTGCCTGCCAGGGTGGCCAGGGACGCGGCCCCCGGGTCAGCGAGAGCCATCAGTGCTCGTCGCCGGTCGGCCGTCCGTGGTCCACGTGTGCGTCGCGACACCGCCGCCGAAGGACCCAAGGATCCCGAATTATTTGTGGCCTCCGGCGGTATGGCCAAACGGGGCGCTATTATTTGGCAGTTCAGGTGGCTAGGTATTGCAGGGCTGGCAGTGCTGCCGTCGAGCTAGCCTGGCTGCGTGGCTGAGGGAGCTCGCGAGGAGCTGGCCGGAACGTCTCCATGGCAGCAGCAGTGCCACCAGGGCACGAGCGCCGATACTGTTTATCTCATATACTCCCTCCGTTTCAAAATATAAAATGTTTTAGATTTGTGGAGCAAATATATCTAGATATGCTTTAATGTGTATATTCAAATGAACCTACACACTAAAAGATGTCTAAATACATTTGCTTCACAAAGCTAAAACATCTTATATTTTGAAACGGAGGGAGTACCTTCCATCCACTGTGCGCACCTCTGATTATGTCCACTATACCACTACTAATGATTTCAATGATACTGTATCCCTTCCTTTCGTCGATAGATGGTACTGCCCAATTCCATGAAAAAAAGGGCAAGCACCGGAGAGGGCATCATGCCTGTTGACCTCGCACTGCTAGCTGCTGCTGTACTGTACACGAGAGGCCGAGTCAGAGGGCATTTCGGGCAAGATGCGCCGACACTTGGCGTGGGGCGGCGAGAGGCAGAGCGCCGCCCAGTTTTACTCGCTGGCCGCAGCTAGCCCCGCACCTGCGCCCGCGCATCGATCCACGGACGTCCACCGTGCTTCGCTGGCCTGTGCCTGGCTGGCGTCCCGCAGTCCCAGTCACCGTCCCTCGTGGCTGGCGCCACTCCCACTTCGCCCCCATGGAACCGCGACATCTGTTGCGTATCCCCTACTGCTAGTCTGCTACTGCCGCCGCTACAATCCATGGGAGGCCAGTTTAGCTCCGGCCTCGAGGCAGCTTAATATTAATCGCCCTCTCCTCCCACGGAGCCGCAGCTGGACTGACACTGCTGACGTAGTAGGTGGTGGTACAATCCTGAACATACAATACGTGGCCCTGACAGCGGATCGCATCGGACCTTTCTTTATTTTGAGGAGGGCGGTGCTTCCCAAAACGTACCCCTACTCGACTGTGTTTCTCGGAAGTACGACGATGTCAAAGAAATGGCTAATTACTAACCGTTTCCTTTGTAAAAAAAAAATTTACTCACTCCGATCGGAAATAACTATCGGTGACTTAGGACAAACTTTATACTAAGTTAGTACAAAATCTTCAACATTTATTTCTGATCGGAGAGAGTAGTGGTCAGAGTTGGGTGGAGAATTACATCATGCAAATGAGTGGTCAATTATCTCCACACATCTCCTTTTTTTTCCCCTGCCGGTCCAAGGAAACCATCTCGAGTACACGTACTGCGTCCTGCCAACAGTTACATCTTTCTACATATTCTCTGCTCGCAAAGTCGCCAATAATTCCTCGACACTCACTCAACAAAAAAAAAACCTCGACACGTTCAACCCTAATCATCTGCAACTCCAAGTGCTTGTCGCCTAAAGCCCTAATCACATCTCCTAAGAAAAAAAAGAATACATTTCTTGTTACCAAATGCGCCCACTTTCAAATGAGAAAAAAAACGGAATCCGGTTTGATGTGATGATTTGATCTGCGCGCGCGATCAAGGATCCACGAGAAAGCAAGGCTTGATCTAACTCTGATGGAATTTTTATAAGTTCAAAAGGAGAGGAGCGCATGGAATCACCGGCCAGTGGAGGGGCCTAATTAGTTTTTTTCATTAGATTAGATCAATTATAGTTGGTTAGTGCGTGATAGTTTAATCGGCAGGTCAAGATCGGTTTCTTTATTTCTCCTGTGTCTGGGGCTCTGTTTGGTTTTGGCACCAGATGGAATCAAAGGATCCACAGAGAACTGAAAAGCGCATAAAAAAGGCTTCAACTTGGAGAGGGCACTAAGCTAGCTAACTAGATCTCTGTGTTTGATCTTGGCCTCAGTTGTTAAATCTGGGATCGCCATTATCTTGCTTGCTGCTCATCACCAGTGGATTGTTTTAGAGGGAAACCATTGAAGAGGTGCCAACTTTTGGGCATGCAAAAGCAAGTTGGCTTGTTTTTTAGGGGTGTGACAGGATCATGTGTTGCTTGCCCTCCAACTTGCACCGAGGCATCACATTACCGGTGGGAGATGCACTTAGCTAGTTAGCTTTTATTTCCAAGAAAATAATCATGAATTATATACTTGTTCGAAGGAAGCTCTGAGCTTTAGCTAATAGTGAATATTATTTGTTAAACTCGTATGAGGAATAAAATGTGAGAGGGAATCTTGGAAAAAGAAGTGGATGTGATGAAATTTCGTGGAGATTATCTTTCCTACAAATTGGTATAAATCCACTTATTACTGATTTGTACTTGTATGGAGGCTACACTGATGAAAATAATAAACATTAATTTCTATGTTAAGCTAAAAAAGGAGACAAAATCATTACACCAATTTTGACAAAGTAGTTTAAACATCAATATCATACATGACAAGAGAAATGGGGAAGAGGAAGGAACATAACGACATGCCATCGAAGTCATCTTGCTTCGATTGAGATTGTTTCCTACTACATGTATTTGACATATCTTTATAAAGATATATACCAACCTATAGAGCTCAAGTGGAAACTAAAAAAACTGAAATGATTAAGCCCACATGAATCTTGGCAAATTCCTACCTTTACTAAAAGGAAAGATAAGTATCACCCAATTAAAGTACACTTATGTAGTTTTGTTGATAATTAAATCTGACGAAGTTTGAGTAAAGTTTACTATGGTTGTTCTAGCATGATTTGGGTGCATAAATTATTTCAACAATAAATCTGGTAGCTTGCACCACATGATTTACATAAAAAAGGTAAAATACTATTATTTTAGAAAAGAGAAATATCAAAAAGGAAATGAAGCTTACCTCCAAAGCTTTGGTATGAATTTTATAAATTGCACAAGCTTACTGAAAAGGATCAACACAACACTCACCAACTACACGATGTTCGCATCTCACATATGGGCAACTAATCAAACAAAGTATTTCCATGCACGATATAAAAACCTACCCAAACTCCATAAATAGCATGATAAAAAGAGCTGAACTAAATTAACACAAACCACACAAAGAGGAAATGCTCAACCATATTTATTTCCATAATGACAGTTATATTTAAATGGATAGTTCCATAATACTCCCTCCGTTTTAAAATATAAGATGTTTTAGCTTTGTGAAGTAGGTGTATTTAGACATCTTTTAGTGTGTATGTTCATTTGAATATACACACTAAAGCATGTCTAGATACATTTACTTCACAAACCTAAAACATCTTATATTTTGAAACGAATGGAGTAATAAATAGATAATAACATAAACTCCCACACATCCCATTTTTGAAGTGCTCAACTGTAAACTGAAAATTGACATAATTAGACCCACATGAATCTTGACAATCTCCTAACTTTAATAACAAGAAAGACAAGTGTCTTTGATACTCAAATCCTATGAAGTTTGAAGGCATTTTATTATGGTTTTTTTACATGTTTTATTATGGTTGCTCTAGCATGATATGCTTGCACTACATGATTTATCCATGAAAAGAACACCGTATAATTGAAGGAATAAAAAATACCAAAAAGGGAGAGAAACCCAACCTCCAAAGTATAATGTACTAGAAACACAATCAAGGACCAACACATGCACACTAACCAACTACTAGACGTCCACGTCTCACAAATTCGGCAACTAAATCAAAGTATTTCTATGATATAAAAAAGCTATCCAAACTCTATCAAGAGCATAACAAATTGGTAAATGAATGTCACACCACAAAAAGGAAAGCTTCAACCATATTTATTTCCATAAGAACCATTAGTTTTAAACGATAACAGAAAACCCCACACATCCCAATTTCCATGGCTGCCCCCCTGCCCCTGACATCTGAATAAAATCCACCACTCTCCAACGCCCCCCGCTCTCCATTATTCCTCTCCTCCCCCTCTCGCCTCTCCCCTCCCTCCGCCGCTTCCCGCTGCTCCTCGGCCGCGGCCGCAGCCGCAGCCGGCGACCGCCTGAGACGTGTGGGCGCCTCGCCGGAGAGATCTGTCCGCCGCCGCGCCCATACCGAGGCATTTTCCCTCGCCCACTTCGCTCGAGACGGTGCGTGTCTTCGTTGGCCTCTTTGCCGCCATGGATCGTTCCTTACTTTCGCTTTCTCAGCTGTTCTGTCCAAGTTACTAGGATTCGGCGCCTGCTTTGTTGGGATAGGCGACACCTTGGGGCAGTCTGCGCTGAGTTTTTTCTGTGTGTGTATGTTTTCCCCCCTGCGTTTTACTGAGCGAGTTCTACCATTGGGGATCTCTGGGAAGTTCGCCTAGTTCATGCGGTTTTAGCGTTCTAGGCTTGAGTTCGAGTTTTGGTATTTCATTTGGAAAATAAACAAGTCCAAATGGCAGATTTGTAGAGGTGAAAACGATGTTTCAGAGCACTCCTTATCTTGTGGCCTTGCCCACTCTGGAGGAAACTGCTTTAAATTCTAGTAGTCAGATTGAGAGGTACTCGAGAGCGAAGCTGCCGACATCTGCTTAAACTCCATTTTATTTTATTTTAGTTTTTCGGGGCTGACGCGGTGAGTGAAATGCACAGCACTGGGAACGCCCGGCCCGTGTGTCCCCTTGGATTCGTTCGGAAGAGGCGGACTTGGTCAAGATCATGGGCTCCAGGAGCTGCCGCGAATCTCAAATTTTAGTATGGAAAGGTCGCGCTCAGTTGGTAGTTTTCCGAAAGGTGCTTCCTGGAGAACACTGTGTTGTAGGCTTGCAGTGGGCAGATTTCTTACCATTCCTATCTCTTCCTTTCGTACAAATGCCGGGAAGGTTGTTTTGTCCCGTCCTCTCAAGTCCAAGCCTGTTGTTTTCACTGGTCTGAAATGCGTGCAATGCTGAGAGTGATCTGCCGACCTGATCTTTTTCCCCGTTCTAAATCTTGCAATCAGATGTTGGAGCTGAGGAGATAGGCAAGCATGGACGCAATGGAGGTCGAGGAGTGTCCTTTTCTGGCTAATGATGCAAAGGTATCATCTTAACAGTGGTTTTAATTTTTAGATCAAACTTAACAGTGGTTTTATCTTGATGGCAATGAGGATATCCATGTTCATGCTATTAATATGTATTTTTGTAAATAGAGTTAGAAGCTATTGTTTATCTATTTGTGCCTGCTTTGTAAACTTGCAGATTAGTAATTGTTTTAGCAGCAGTCATAATGTTGTTTTACGTTTTTAGGATGTTAATAGGGATGTTTAACAGGTTTTGTACTGTATAAAGCAGAGATTATAAGAAATTACTACCCTATATCTCCTCTTCTTGGGGAATTTGTGTATTGCTGCATAATCTAAAGAATTTGTGCTTTGTGCAGTTACATGCTGGAATGTGCAGAGCATTTCATCCCGTGGTTTCTAAACTTTTAGCGATTTTCCCGTTCATCGAAGCATCAAGACCCAGAAGCAAGTCTGGCATACAGGCACTGTGTTCACTGCATGTTGCTCTGGATAAATCCAAAGGTCTTCTTCAACTTTGTGCAGACTGCAGCAGGCTGTACTTGGTAAGTTGCTGTACCCTCCCCTCACCCTCAAGTAATCTGGATATATAATTAGGTTCCAGAACTGCCGTGGGCCATTAGAATGTTGAACTCTTACACTTATAATATTCACTTTCAGGCCATCACTGCAGAAACTGTGCTTTTGAAGTTTGAGAAATCAAGAACTCAACTTCAGGATAGTCTTAGGCGTGTCGAGAGCATAGTAACAGAAGATATTGGTCACAAGGTATGTTGTGTCAAATTTTAATTAGCACATCTAAAAGTGTGGTTCTGTTTTCTTTCCTTGCACTACAAATCCCACATTGTGCATTAGCTATTTAATGGTTCTAGTAATTTTTTTGTGGTATTTCCTGACATCCGGATCCTGTTGGTGTGCAACAGATTGTAGAGATTATTGGCGAGTTGGAGGAAGTTGTATTTACATTGGATCAGTCAGAGAAGGAAGCTGGTGATGAGGTGATCAATTTGCTCCAGAGAAACAGTAAAATGAACAGTTCCAGTGACAGTGGGGAGCTTGAGGTCTTTCATATGGCTGCTCTGAAGCTGGGAATTACATCTTCTAGGGCAGCACTGACTGAGAGAAGAGCACTCAAGAAGCTAATTGAAAAGGCTCGTTCTGGTGATGATAAACGGAAGGAGTTTGTTGTGTCATACTTGTACAATCTCATGAGGAAATACTCTAAATTTTTCAGAAGTGAGACAGGTGATGATACCGATTCTCAAGGATCGACTCCATGTTCGCCTACAGTATTAGGCATGGATGACATGTATGGCCCCTGCGGAAATAGCCGAGCATTTAGCAGACAGCTGTCAAGCATTCAATCATTTAATTCGAGATTTGGATCTTTCAATTCGAGGCTTGGATCATTCAATTGTAGACCTAGTGGTCCAAGGTCCGAAAACATGTCGATCCCTCCTGAGGAACTCAGGTGTCCCATTTCCTTACAGCTGATGTATGACCCGGTTATTGTTTCATCTGGTCAGACTTATGAGCGTGTTTGCATTGAGAAATGGTTTAATGACGGTCACAGCACATGTCCCAAGACTCAGCAACAACTGGCCCACCTGTCTTTGACTCCAAACTACTGTGTTAAGGCCATGATTTCCAGTTGGTGCGAGCAGAATGATTTTCCAGTCCCTGATGGTCCACCGGGATCCTTCGATGTAAATTGGAGGCTTGCTTTATCCGACTCCCAGGCAACAGCCTGTGTGTCCGTCGATAGTTTTGATACTAGCAACATCAAGGGTGTCAAGGTGGTTCCCCTGGAGAATGGGAGAAAAGAAGAAGCAGCAAACAGCGAATCAGGAATATTGGATGATAGCTCTTGTTTTGAGTTTGATATGAATGAGGGGTACCGGAACTTACTGCTTATGCTTAATGAAAGAAACAACATACTCAACCAATGCAGATTGGTTGAGCAGATACGGTATCTTCTAAAGGATGATGAGGAAGCAAGGATCCAGATGGGCTCAAATGGGTTTGCTGAGGCCCTAGTTCAGTTCTTAAGGTATTCTGTGCAAGATGGAAATGAGAAGGCACAAGAAATTGGTGCCATGGCTCTTTTCAACCTTGCAGTCAATAATAACAGGTATGAAGTATAAGCTTTTAAGTTAAATGGTGCTTGTCATTTGCAACTAGTTGAGCATTTCAGCATCATTTTTACCTTGAAGTTTTGAAGTGCCTTTTTTGCTTACCAAACTTTATGCTGGTCTATTTCAGAAACAAGGGGCTTCTGCTGTCTGCTGGAGTATTCGATCTGCTTGAGCAGATGACATCAAATCCACGTCTATCTGCTGCAGCCACGGCGCTCTACCTTAACATTTCCTGCCTCCCTGATGCAAAGAGTGTCATTGGTTCCAGCCAAGCCGTTCCATTCCTAGTTGACCGTCTCTACAACCATGACGCCTGCGACACGAAAGCCAGCTCCTGCAAACACGATGCCCTCTACACACTGTACAATCTCTCCACCCACCAAGCCAGCATCCCATCGCTCTTATCCGCGGGCCTTGTGGACGCTCTCCACTGTCTCTTCACAGAGTCTTCGGTGTCCGAGGGCCTCGGATGGACAGAGAAGGCCCTCGCGGTGCTCATCAGCCTCGCGGCGTCGCAGGCTGGCAGGAAAGAGATCATGTCCACCCCAGGGCTTGTGAGCACGCTGGCGATGCTGCTGGACACCGGCGAGCCGACGGAGCAGGAGCAGGCTGTGTCCTGCCTCCTCGTGATATGCACTGCCGATGACAAGTGCATTGCGCCAGTGCTTCAGGAGGGGGTGGTGCCTTCCCTGGTCTCCATCTCGGCGACCGGCACGGGGAGGGGGAGGGAGAAGGCCCAGAAGCTGCTGAAGCTGTTCCGGGAGCAGCGGCAGCGAGACACGCCGCAGCAGCCGCAACAGCAGCAGTCTCTGTCGGCGTCTGGGAATGGCGGTGCCATGGTGTGCCACAGGGAGTCGAAGCCGCTGTGCAAGTCCAAGTCGAAGAAGCTGGGGCGGACGCTGAGCTCGCTGTGGAAAAACAGGGGCTTCTCCTTGTACCAGTGCTAGCAGAGTTTTTGTGGTCACGTTGATTATCAGTAGAATCTGTGTACATCTTGGTTTTCTTCTTCGTCTTGGTTTTCTGTGGTTTCTTCCCCCCCCCCCCTGCTCGGTGGGGTGATGTAGGGCATTTTCCCCTTTTGCCTTGTCAAGACATGTAACATGTATATAGCCTGGTTACGACTTACGAGATGCTTTTCTCTCCTTTCTAGTCCATCCAGTGCGTAATTAAGAAGCTGGTTATTCTCCTTGTCTATACCGTGTTCTGCTGTTGACTAACAGGCGGGATCCAGGAACCAGGATCGTGGGGCCTGCGAGTCGCTGGAGTATAATTCCTTTTCTAGTATAATAAAGATGTCCCTTTTCTTCAGAAGCCTATAAAAATCAAGAGATTTACTTATTTACAGTTCTGTTACTCATGCAGGTAAGCTGCTTTTTCTCTGTTACTCGTTGATTATTGGCGGTTGATGTCTAAGAAGTGCTGCATGACAAAGGCCGTCGACGTGAATGAATAGATGGATGAAACAAAAGGGGCCGGCACTCACCTTTGATTTTGACATCACAGGCTCTCGTGTCGCACAAGGGTCAAACGCTGTCAAGAACAAGACATATCACTCCTGCACTGGCCTTACAAGCTTTCCACCAGGGCTTAAAAAGCCGTTTATTTGTGGCGGGAAATCAACCGCGGAGGGCGCAAGCCGTCGGTTTGATGAGACGCGGCGGCCGCCGGCAACGCGCGACGGGCGTGCACGCCTCAACTCCACGCCACTCCACCCAGCGTAACGCAGAAAAGAGCAGCCAAAACTGAGGTAGAGAAAAAAGTCCCAGCTGAGCAGTGCTGGAATCCAATTCCACCATCAATCCTCACCTGTCCGCTTTGTTCCATATTCTTGCCTCCCTCTCACTCTGGTTCGGCTCTGCTATTTCAACCTGCTTCCCCTCCGTGTCTTGAAGGAGGAAGAAGAAGAGAATTGCCCAGCAGATGTCGGATCGGGAGCTCCGCCCGCTGAGATCGATCAGTACGTCCTCTCTCTTATTCCATTTTTCTTGGTAAAGTATACCTTGCAGGGTTTTGGTAGTGATCAGTGATGAAAAGAGGGTTCCTTGCTTTTTTTGTTGTTGGTAGTGATGATTTAAGATCCCAAGCCTGGGCTTGAGAACAGAAGGGGCGGGAGAAAGTAGATATAGGCGTAGATTTGAATCAGTATTAAACTAATTGGGTAGCTGGATGCTTCCTAGTTTTATTCCTCCATGCTTTGCTATCTTTGTCCATTTATGTACTGTATGACTAGTTTAAAGCTCCAGTCTCACAGAACTAGTATCTCTTTTGACAAATTCAGAAAAGAGATCAGTATATATTTATAATAAAAAGTGACCCCTAGCTAGTGTGCATCACCATGAAGTATATGGTCTTTGTTTCTGTGCAACTCTCTAGGTGGTTACCTCTGTTTTGACATATATATACTTCAGCCTAGGTTGATGCTCTGGATTTCTGAACTTAGGAACTGAACTTATATGGTGCCTTTCACATTTCAGGAATCACAGGGGATGGTAGATGCCTGTTCCGGTCCGTCGCTTACGGCGCCTGCATAAGGAGAGGACAGCAGTTGCCTAGTGACAGCGCTCAGAAGGAACTCGCCGACGAACTTCGAGCAAAAGTGACTGAATTGTCAATACATTCTGTTCATTGAGCATGTTGTCCCATGCAATTTTAGCCAGAAAAAGAATTCTTGCTGACCCATTGTTGGTCTGCTTCCAGGTTGCAGATGAGTTCATCAAGAGAAGAGGAGACACCGAATGGTGAAGTATTCTTCCGCTTTCCATTTTACATCTGACCCATTTGTTTCCTGCAAAAATGGGAAAATGTGCTTAAAATGGAGAGTTAAACTAGAGGGCTCTCCATTCTAATTCAACAGCTTTAGGCATATGCTTTGTCCCTGTATTTCATTGCTAAAACTTCTTCATACATAAACGAAGCAGCTGCAAAGAGATGACTTTTTTCTGTAAATATTCGGTGCTATGGATAGGTTCCTCGAAGGCGATTTCGAAAGCTACGTGCGTAAGATGAGAAAACCTCATGCTTGGGGAGGAGAGCCTGAGCTCCTCATGTGCTCCCATGTTCTTAGGTAGGTACCTTTCTTGTGTAATTAATTAGGTATATCTTTAGATACATAATTGTTAATGAGGAATGTCACACTACAGGATGCCCATCACTGTTCACATGTACATCAAGGGGTCTGATAGCCCCAGGATCATAGCAGAATATGGTCAGGAGTATGGCAAGGACAGCCCAGTCCGTGTTCTCTACGACGGCTATGGGCACTATGATGCGCTGCAACCATCTCTTGTAAGAACACAATCAAGACTGTAAGTGCAACACCATACGGAATTCGACAACTTTGGTCTGCTATTTGTGGAGCCAACCCATCCTTAAATTAGCTTCAAAGAGTAATTTAAGTATGCAATGTATGGCATTAGCTACAATATTGTGATTTAAGTATGTAAATTTGCAGGAGAGGACTGTAGCTAATCGGAGAACTCGTTATCTAAGCTTCTTCTACTTCTCCAGGACAGCCACATAAGTGCCGACATCTGCAACAACTTTATTTTGCTCGACTTGGCAAAACCATATATGGCACACATGGAGATCAGTCTGGCTTTAATGCTCCATCGTTCGATCTTCTTCGAGGCTGATGTATAAATAAACTTCATACTTGTAACTCCTGACCCAATCAGAAAATCTAATTGCATAACCTTAAAGTGGATCCAGATTAAGATAGTAGAATGTTTTGTGAAATTCTGCAACATTTTACTTTTAATGCGTTGCTGGAAATATAACTTGCCGACAATTGTACTTAAAAAAAAAGAACTCCTACTACCGATGTGAATTCAACCTTTTTTAACGGGTATGAGCAATCATATTTTGGTATGTTTCCAACTAACTTTCCTCTAGGAGTTATCCATAGACTGCTACATGTCTGATTGGCTAGTATGCATACCTAGCACTAATCAATCCCAGTGCTGATTAAGAGAAAAATAAACTTGATGTCAAGAGGACACAAGGTATACCTATAATAATTTACCAGGTGATAAACAGAAGCAATCCAGTGCGCGTTGAAATGAAAGATTGCCGATTTACAGACATAAAATTACAGCATTCTACTTGTCATTTCCTAGTCTTTAATCCATTGAAGCTAATCCACATTACAAAGCAAGAAAGGGGAAGCTGGGTACGGAGACCACTTGTGGAAGGACATTTACAACTTAATCTCCTGAAGCAAAACTTGGGCTTGCCAGTCACATTGGTACAACATAACTCTCAGATCTGGTTCTCCAGCCTCAGCATTCCTGCTTGGCTGAGCAAGAGCAGTTTCCTTGGTCCTGTTTTAATTTCTGCATAAATCCATTTTAACATAATAAGTGATGCATTCTACTACCATTTTCTTCTTGGTAATAAATATCGTATTTCTTGTTCAGTTTATACTTATGTGAAGAAATTAAGGAAACATGTTAATGTGCAGTGGAGAAAGACATTTTTAGTAAGGCCTCAGCTGCGTCTCTGTGGAGCATACCTCAATTTCGTCCTGGAGCACTTTGATGTAGTCTACAGCAATGTCCAACATGTCTGAAGTATTTGTTTGCTGTATTCAAAGAAGAGACTGATAAATATTTGTGTATACATGAATTTACTTGGAGAAATAGTTGAGCAATTGCAAATTAATTCGGTCCGACTTGTAAACAATTACTGAGGTTTTGGATTTTTGTCTGACATGACAATACTTCAATTTTGGTTACAATTTTCACTTTTGAGTACAAACTTCTGTAATGGTTGGTGAAAATTTCATCCCTATCTGTTGACAAAATTAACAATCAACTAATTTAGTTACCTTGTCCATGTTGGGTACAAGGTCTTGGAGCTTCCTTAGCCTCTTGCTGATCCTTGTTCTTCTTTCCTAAAACAGCATGAGCATTTAGGAGATTCAGCATAAACATCCAACACCAAGATGGTGAGTGCAAAGAATCGTCATGCTAAATTAAGTTGAAGCTAATGTTGCAGATAACTAACCCTCTCGGCAATACTTCGCGGGTGAGTCGCGCAGCCACGCTTGGCACGCACTCTGCAGGCGATGGAGTCCTGCATCTGCAGGTAGTCATCCATGCCGGGCATCTCCAGAGAAGAATTCGACAGACCAAACTGAAATTGGACGAGAAGGAAATCGGTCTCTATTAACACGAAGTCATTGATCACGGCAGTGAAGCTAGAAGATTAACAACCACTGCCAGCCACAATCTGGATGATCTGCAGAATGTACAGTTTGTTCTACCTGCGAGTCGATGTTGCTGAAGCCAGAGACCATACCGTCGTCGCCGTCCACCGCCAGCCTGGCCTTCTTGTTAGGAGAGGAGAACATGATGGAGGTGGTGTCCTCCCATGAGCTCATGGAGAAGCTCCTGGAGAGCTCGCTGGAGCTGTTGCATCCGCCGGTGGCGTTGCTCTCCCCGATGTCGTTGGCGCCAGGCATGACGGCCATCCCCATCTCCGAGATGTGCGGCATCATGTCCTGCCTCGAGAAGCTCCACTGCGAATTCAGCCGCCTCTGCTGGGCCATCGCGTCGATGCTGTTGCCTCCCGCTCCCTGCGAGTAGCTTCCCATCACTGCTCTCGTGCCAGCCATGCCGCCATTGCCTGCGTAGCAAAGCATATCGATCAGTTTGGTGACTGTGGGCCCATCTGTCAGTTTGACTTCCTCCATAAAAAATATAGATGGCGGTTTGACAGGCCATCTTAAATTGGAGGCGTCTGGATCTTAGGCGACTAATCTCTAGTTAGAGATCAGGCGTCTTCCTCCTGATTTCTAGCAAATTCGTCTTAAATTAACTAAAAATTACATAGAAACGATAAATCTAACAATCCACTGAATTATTAACTATATGTGTAAGTTTGTATATTGGTAAAAAACAAAATGGTAAAGAAAAATGTTGACCGAACATTTTATGGGTGGAAAGCTCTAAGGCTTGAAGAATCAAACACATTGCTAGGATGGATGGAATCATGGAATACATGGTGTGTTTGGTTTAAGTTTAAGTACTCCATTTGTCCATATTTTTGGCTTGCAAAAACTTTTTTTTTTCGAAAATGCTAGCATTTCCAAAAACTCTGGCTAGCATTTTCAAAAACTCTGGCTAGCATTTTCGAAAAAAAAAAGTTCTGCAAAGCCAAAATTCTTGTGCTCGTGTGCATCACGTCACACGCCCCGCCAAGCAGCTAGAGGAACACGAACTACCACCCCAGTACCCTGCAGCTCTACTCCACCCACTAAACCAAAAAGCTAAAGACAAGGCAGATTTGTCATCATCTCCCGACCAAGTGGAGTACGTGAATAGGTGTCGTCCCGTCATAAACGAGTCAACAGAGGGAGGAACCCCTGTTGAATTGGTACTGCCATTGGCCCACTGCCCACTGGAAGGATAATTACTGACCTGGCGACCGAGCTAAAAGGTAGAATCTTTTTCAAGTCACGCAAAGCTGCCCGATATGATTAGGTAAATAGATTGATGATTTCAGTTTGCGACTCGCGCATCCGTTTCACCTTCTACCGTGTCTACATGTGGAGAGGCTCGATCGATCATGCATGGTAGATAATCTAATCCCCATTGTTGTCGCTATCCTAGCCTTACCCTGACTTTTCAAAGTCGTCGAACCAAGAACCAGCTGACCATACGTTTTTGTTTTAGTCAACCACAACCACCACAGCCACAGATTAGAAAAAAACATACATGAAATGCAGTTTTAAAAGTTTTATAAACAATGCCGTTGGTCCACTTTTGATGCTTGACACATCAGACAGATCACAGATGTGGACACCAGAGACCCGGTGATAACTAAACCTATGCCGGTCTTATCTGTGGCTATTTTCTCTATTTCGGTTGCGCCAGCGACCAGGCACGTACATAAGTAATCCTATAAACCAGCTGTACACGTGATACGTGCAGGGATTTACAGTAATTTAGTACTAGGAGTAGTACTGAATGCAGAGAGAGAAGTGGCATGCATCTTCGGAGAAAGAGAGATGATGTGTCCAGGTTCTCTGGTGCCACCGGGGAAGGATAACGCCAGGTCAGCCAGATACAGTGAACTAGGCAACTGCACTAGCCTAGCCTGAACTTTGTTCTGGTTCTCGTACGGGTACAGATCGATAGGTTCAGTGCATGTGTTGTGTGCCTCAAGAAGGAGGAGTTTCTAGGCATGTGGAGTCTAGAAGAATAATCAGCCAATGATAGTGCTGAATCGGAGTCCGACGAAGACAGATAAGGTGGTGTTCACGAACAATGGAGGACAGGACGAGGAGTGCTTTTTATCCCGTTGTTAGAATAAGGCCCGGCGATTATTCCACTTTGTTCTTTGGTGGCACTCGCGAGCCACCCAAATTAGGAGAAGTATAGACTATAGAGTGAAATTCAATCAAATCATCCATTGACTTTCATCGATCTTAGCGGTAGTACAGTACTATCGAGCTAAAAAAAATTAGTTAAGCTGGCACTACAACATGATTTATTAAGCGGTAATTGTGCTGGCAGATCAGGCTTCCATGTGAGCAATTGAGTGAGTAGCCAGTAAGCAAAGCAAATGTTGGTTAAAAAATGAAGCTTCGCAGCAGCCAGCAGATACGAGGTGGATGCCGGACGGAGAGCGCGGTCACCGCCCGGCCCCGGCGAGCACGGGCAAACAGGAGCTTGAGCACCGCGCGGCACGGACCGAACAGGAACACGACAAGCAACCGCGGCGGGGCCCGGCAAAGCAGCCTAACCAATGATGGACCGCGGGTACGGCACGCGAAAGCGGGAGACCGATCGGTCGACGGTGAGCAGGAGAAGGTAGGTAGGTAGGACGAGAAGCGCGTACCGTGCGCGTGCGGGTCACCGACGAGGCGGGAGAGCAAGCCGGCGGGGGAGCTGCTGTGTCGTAGGAGGCCGGGCTGCTGCTGCTGCGGAGGCGCGAGCGCCGGCGGCGGCACGTGGATCTCGCCGGAGCCGCCGTAGGCGCGGTGGAGCGGCGGCGGGACGTCCGCGCGGGAGGTGGACTCGCAGGAGGTGAGCCCCGACGACTCCCCGGAGAAGAAGCGGCTCACGGCCTGCTGCTGGTGGTGGTGGTTGTGCTGGTGCAGCTGCGCGGGCGCGGGCGCGTCGGCTCCGCCGCCGCGCACGACCTCGGAGAGCGCGGCGAGGAAGGAGCCCGGCGCGGAGCCGTACCTCGCCAGCCCGTGCCGCGGCGGCGGCGGCATGCCCCCGTGGCCGTGGTGCGCCGGCGTCGGGCGGTTCATGGCTACTACTGCTTGACTGGGGCAGCTAGCAAACCTAGGAGCGAGCGATCGAGCGATCAGGTGGGCGGCGCGGCCGTGGGGAGTGTAGTGGTGGTGGCAGGAGCAGACAGCAAAGCGGGCGCGAGGTGGGGTGGTCTGGCGGTGGTGGTGGCGGCTTCGTGCGCGCGTCCCCCCGCTGCTTTCTAGCGACGCGAGGCCGAGCACCAGGGGGGGGCAGTGGGGATGGATGCTCGATCGGATTGGCGGGAGCCCCACCCACGCGCCAAGTCACGCGGCCAAGTGCCGTTTCACAAGGGCGACTCGTCCGTCATTTTGGTGTAGTTTGGCGAGTCCTGGCCCCGGTGCTCTGGGAATTTGGGTCTGTTTTCTGCCTCCCCGGGTCATCAGATATTTGCTAATTCAGACACGCACGAACGGACTTTTCTTTCTGTTTTCTTGCCTCGACACGGCATCACGTACGCGAGCAATTTGCAGCGGTGACGTGCACAGCTGATGTGTGTACCGTTGTCGTCGACGTGGCTGTATCTTTTTTTAACGGTAAAGGTTCTGAAGGATCTGGAAATTCATTCCAACGGTGGGTGGAAATTTACAAAGAGGCTTAAGATAAGAAGGAAATTACAATATAGCCCCACACTTTTACAGCTAACACCCTGGTGGCCTGGTAAAGATTGCAAACACGCAATCAAGTCCTTATATCCCGCTAGCGGCTTGCAGCGTCAAGGTGGCGCCACCCTATCCCAGCCATGTACGAAACCACTTGGCTGATCGTGGGACTTTTTGTTGCCGCTGTGACACTGCTAAAGATCCTAACGCAGAGAAAGACGTCGCACGCATCTTGACGTCGAGCACGGCGCGGCCACCCTTCTAAGGCCTTGAATTGCGGTGGCAGCTTGTCGCCGTCGCAGAGAGAACATCGCAAAGAGCCAAATCACCAGAAGATCCCGAAGACCTCCACCAACTCCAGCAACCACCGATTTGCCCTTATCCACCTCCTCGCCGCCACGGCCGGCCAGGTGGGCAAGAGCAGCATGAGGACTACCCCGAGGACGAGGAGCAGAGGTGCACTTGCGCTTGAGGATAAGGGGGTTGGCCGCTCGCCCTTTCGTCGACCTCCTCCTCCCCTCGCCACCATGGCAGGCCAAAAAGAGAAGTAGCAGACAAGGAAGGCAAGACGAGCACCACCCGGAGCCACGCACACACGCCAGAGCGAAAACACCCCCGCCACCTCTAGATCTGCGCGTCGTCTCAGCCTTCCACTCCCTCACCTCACCTCCACGGCCAGCCAGAGAGAGATGGAGAAGCACATGGACAGCAGAGTCGAGGAAGCAGCGCCCAACCCCAAAGTTATTCAGGGATGTGGTGGCCATCGTCGCCACTCCTAGCTCCGACCAGAGGAACAAGAGTGTGGCGAGGACAAACCCTAGAGGCCAGATCCGATCGCCTCGATCTTGACCTGCACATCCGGGCAAACCTGCATATGTTAATGAATAGGGCTGCTTTGCAAATGTGTCTCTTTAAGTGGTTGATCCATGTATCCATCCTTTGTGATCTATAAATGGTAATACTCAGTTACTCTTAATAATTTAATTTTTTTTAAATGGGGGGCAAAAGCTTTGCCCCATTCAATTAATTAAGAAGGAGTTTACAAGAAAGTAAAGGAAAGTCACAAATATAAGCCTACTCTCCCGGCATCATGTCGCCCAACCTCTTTGCCCCGGTTAGTACCCACAATCTAGCCTCACACTTTATCTTATCTAAAATTACAAAAGTTGGAGATAGTTTGTGTCTAAAGACTCTTGCGTTCCGCTCCTTCCAAATCTCCCAAACGGTAAGCAAGGCTAGTGCCATCCACCAAAAGCGACCACCAATCTCGCGTAGCTAGACCCGCCCAATGCCTTGGTTGGAGACCTTGAATACCCAACCATTCCTTGAGTAGTTCCCACACTCTAATCGGGAAGCGACAATGGACGAAAAGGTGGTTGTTGTTCTCTTCGGTTTGCTTGCAAAGCGGACAAAGCTCACAATTATCCCAACCACGCTTTCTCAATCTATCCGCCGTCCAAAGCCTATTTTAGAGAGCTAGTCAAACATGATTCTTCACTTTTAGGGGTCCCCAAGCTTTCCAAACCCAATTGTTGCAGAGGCTGGGGCTGCTCTCCTTATCGAATTTTTTTTTCCGGACAAACTGCCCAAACTACCGGCATGGCCACAAGCTCCTACTACTATCTATAAAAAAGCTCCATCACCTCTCCTCCGCCTCCCTCGACCAGCGACGCTGGTGAATTTAGCTTCAGATTGGCCCGGCGCGCTTGGGAGCTCTCTCAAGTATTGTAGCACGAGGGGATACGAATGAGCACTCACCCATGGCTGTATCTTTCAGGTCGGCAACTGTATATTCCTCTCACAAACGTGGCGTCACGGTGGGCTAGGTTTAGTGGACGGGGCTTGTCGGCCGGGTCATCCTACCAGTCTACCACCCCCTCTTAATATCTCGGTCTCGGTCTCGGTCCACGTACTCGTGCAGCCGTGCTATGGACTATTGGACTGGACGAACTGGTCTGCACGTCGCTCGACTCCGTTGATTTTCTTCCACTCCTTGTGTCCATCGGCTGTTGACAGCTTATATAGTACTACTCCATTAACCAATTAGCGTGCTTAACTCAAGTCAACTAAATGTTAAATACTCTTTCCTCCAGGCATAACGGAACGTGCAAGCCAATTATACACCACGTGAACAGCAACGAACGCATTGCCTTCTTTTATCCTCTGGTTTGGGTTTAGACTTTAGTGCTATGGAATGGACGAACAGGTCTGTTCGTTAGTGTGTTCACGTCGGTCGAGTCTGTTGATCATCTTCCCCTCCGCTTCTGCCTGCCAGAGTGCCAGTCCGTGGCTGGACGTATCGGCTGTTGACAGCATACATAGTAGTATTCCATTACCAATTATGTGTGCTTAATTAAGTCAACGAAATGGTAACATCCACGTCTAAACATGTTTAAACTGTTGAATTTCGTCCCCCATGTTTGCTGGAATGAAAGTGATATTGCCATAGTTTAATCTCATGACATCGAGTTTTCTGTTAAAGAAATCATCAAACAAATTTATAACTGGGTGTTTGGCAATATCCCAGAAATTTAGATGGGAAAACCATCAGATCCAAGGGCTTTATTATATCAACAGAAAACACCAATTTTTAATATCTTCAAGTGAATATTCATCTAGAAAAATACTATTGAGTCAAGGATCAATGGTATTTTCAAATAAAAATCTACAAAAAAAATGGAATTATGCAATAAGTGTTCAAAAGGCATTTTGTAATATCCGCTGATTTGTTTGATTAGATCATTCTAACCTTCCATAAGACTATCTCCATCTCTCAACGGCGGAACCAGATTTTGTTTCGTTCTTCCACTAGCATTACTCATAAAATATTTTATGTTCCCTCGTTCTAAATCCCCCCCAGAAGAGATCTCTATGTCTACTATTTCATTTTTCTCATCAAAGCAGTCTAGACCTAATTTTTTTGATACTAGTATTCTAGCTAAAATAACTGATGGCAGAAAAAGGAAACGTATAAATCTCTAGCCGCGCTAGCGGTGATGATGGGAGATCGACAACATGTTCAAGCATCTGTAGTTAAAAACATGATGAAATCGGTGATGTGGTTCTAGGCATGGAGAATATGTGGGACGTTGGATGACAATGGGAAAAGTTTGTTGAAAAAACTGGGCACATCGATTAACCCAATTGGAGATTAGCACCACTTAAATGTGATATAAAAAATACATAGTGGAATCAATGTAAACTTCACCACCACTGCGTACTAACTCATGGATTGCTGCTCGTGTCGGAAGGAAACAAGAGATCTCTTGGCTCTCTCCTAAACAGAGACAGTCCCTCCCCTTGGGAGAGAATCTCCCCACCTGAGATAGTGTCTATCCTAGGGAGAGAGTTTCTCATAATAGATGCAGCAGAAGCAAAGAAACACAGAGACATCAATCCTTTACGTGGAAAACCTCCCAACTTAGGAGGAAAAAACATGGGTGGAAACCACCCAAATCTTCTTCCACTATTGTAAAAAATGTGGATACGACTTGTTCTTCTCTAGAGAGCACTAGAATATATCATACATCAAGATACATGCGGATCTTGGATGCCAATAACAAGATTTGGGGCACAAGATCTAGTCATTGGAGCAATCTCATCAAAGATGGTGGAACCACAGCCTATAGGAGACAAGGTAATGGATTTGGACTTCACAGCCTTGTGGGTGAGGTCCGGCGATGGATTAGCTTCTTCCTTCAACTTTCTCTCCCCCCATCTCTTTTGGTTTTCTTCTCTAATGGAGACTGACATGGATTGTATTCACTTCATCTGAAAGGATCGATACGAGCGACTAGAGGGGGGGTGATTAGACCTAATCCAATTTTGGATCTTTTAGTTTTAGGCTTGACACAAAGGTAAATTCTCTAGATGTGCAACTAGGTGAATTTCCCTACAAGTGACAAGCAATCATACAAGCAAGAACCTTTGGTGAGTTTCCATTTTGCATCACCAAAATATCTTCCATGGTGAATGTCATCAAGCATACCCAGTGACAATAAATTCAGCCGTATATCAGGTGCATGCCTCATATCATCAAGCACCAACCTGCAACTTGTGTTTTTCTCAATGCTTATAGTGCCCTTGCCAACAATCGTAAAAGAACGATAATTCCATCCTCACTTGGCCAGTGAAACCGCTGGTATAGGAAGTGAAATATTTCTTATGTGATATAATATGGAAGGAAGCACCTGAATCAACAACCAAACTCATGGCATCATCATGAACAACACTATAGCGTTCTTCATCTTCAATGACTAGATAGTCTTCACCTTGTTCACATTTTCAGTCATGGCGACACCATTCTCGCCCTTTTGCTCGTTGTTGTTTGTAACTTTACCCTCTGCAAGATCTCTTTTGTATTTTATGCAATCCCTTTTTTTGTGATTTGGTTTGCCACAGTAAAAGCAAGTAACTCCTTGTCTCGTTTTTTACTTTGATTTCCCTCTGGATTGATGGTATTTTCTTTGATAAAATCTTGTGTTACCATGTCCGTGGTTATCATTCTTGTTGTGGGATTCAGCCACATGGGCATCGCAAGAAGGCATCTCCTTTTTCCTTCTTTATGGCTTCTTCAATTAGCATATTGTTCTTCACTATCTCCAAAGTCAGTCTTCCATCCGGAGCTGAATTGCTAACTAACATACAAGTGTTTCAACTGTTGAGCATGGAACTCAGTAGCAACAATGCTTGCACCTCATGCTCAAAGTTCATCTTCACGGTTGAAACTTGATTTACATAACATTGGAAGAAATTTAAGTGTTCAATCACACTGCTACCATCTCGGTACTCAGGCTTTACTAGTCTATTGATCACCGAGACCTTGTTCATAGTTATCTTTCTCTCATACATTGACTCCAACTTATTTAATATCTCATTTGCAACATAGTGGAATATATTGTGGTTGATGTATAATTGAATCATACATATTGCATTTCAGTTCAACACTCTCCATTCTTCTTCCATGACACCAGTCGGTATCTTCTCTTTGACAATTGGCCCATACAAATTCTTGCAATAAATGATGTCTTATATAATGAGAAGAATCAAGTTTTATCATGCCGCTTGTTGTGGCACCTTCTTCCAGAGGAATTGCCAACATAAAGCAACAGCTGAGCAACTTGGCTCTCGTACCACCCTGCTAGGAAAACTGTGCAGATCAGTTAACCCTTTTATTGGAGATCAACATACACTTAAACATGATATGGAAATACACATCGGAATGAATGTAAACTTCAACACCCTCCCAACCAGAGATAGTTTCTGCGGATAGAAGCTCTCTCCTCACCTGAGACAATGTCCATCCTAGGGAGAGAGGTTCTCAGAACAGATGCATCAGTAGGAAATCAACACATAGAGACACCAATCCTTTTATGTGGAAAACTCTTAACTTGAGAGGAAACTCGTGCCAAAACCACCCAAATCTTCTTCTACTATTATCAAATGGGGATACAACTTGTTCTTCTCTAGTGAGCATAAAGATACACATATATCTCGGATACCAATAACAAGATTTGGGGCGCAAGAGCAAGGGATTGGAGCAATATCACCAAGGATGGTGGAAACACAGTTTTAAGGAGACAATAGTGGATTTGGACTTCACAACCTTGTGGGCAAGACCCAACGCTTGATTTACCTTGTTCCTTCAACTTTTTTCCGTTCTTTCTTAGTTTTGTTCTCCAATAGAGGCTAACCCAGATTTCTTCATTTCACCTTGTGGTGGTTGTATGAGAGGCGTATCCTCTCCCTTCCTTCATGTATAATGTCCAAAATGATCCTCGGTCATAATCCTAATAGGTAGTGGGATCTTGCACCTGTTTGGGCTGCCTCAAAGGCTGCATAAGGCCATCTCCGCACAATCGGCATGAGGAGGATACCCAACAAAGTTCACAACATCAAATGGTTTAGTTTTGAGGCGATATTCTAAAAGATCAAACATCACTGGAATTTGTCCCATGAATCTAATTGTCGTGAAGCTAGAGAGAATTTGTTCATCTTCTAGATGGGTTGCCTCGATGATTGCAAGAAGGTTGTGCACCAGGAACTGTGGACGTTCCCCGAATGGGGGTTGATGATCGGGGACCATGAAACCAAGCTATGGAGATCTGTTTATAACATTATTTAAAGTGCTTGGGAAAATAAAAATTCCATGGATGTCATCAGCTCCTTCGGCGAAACATTCCATCTTCAGACGTGTGCAACTTCTATAACCTGTAGGAAAGGGCACATCACAATGATGTATTTCTGGTTCGATGCAGTCGGTTATACTGAGCCTACGATGCTAGAAATCGCGGAAGCAGTGGACATTAGGCGTGCAAACTCCCTCGCCGAAGATGAAGCATTGGTCGTGATCATTCTGGTATCAAGTCTCCCATGGAGGATATACCTTGATTGGAGTGTTATCGAGGACATCAAATCCTTTACCACTTCTATGTCTTGAGTAACCTTCTGTCATGTTAGTCGATTGTGTAATAAATTAGCACGCACTTTGGCTCGTCGAGCAGGACGGTTTTTGGTTGTTTCATTCATGATAGTGTTCCATCCGCAGCAAATGTTGTGTTGATGTATTTTATAGATCATCTAAAAGAAGTATACTCCTGCGCGTTGCAGTCCAAATCCGGTAGAGTTCTGTTGACACTCTGCAACAACAGGGCATTTCCCCGCTTCGCTAGCTCTGTAGATCATTCATCCAACTCACAAAAAGAAAACCCACAAGAGCTCTTCATGCAGCATTGCAGCAGGAGCACCCATCTAAAGTTGCGGCTGCCAGAGACAGGGACATCGTGTGATTTGAGGGGGAAGTATCCAGTGATCCCACACTTTAAAATGCTCCTATGATATCATTCTCTAAAATTCAATTTTGCAAGTGCCTAAAAAATTCAAAAAAAGTGTTCACAAGATGTGTATTTACCATCCCTAAGTTTTTCAGAACCAAATTCTAAATGCACGTAGAGGAACAAAAAGACAAATTGATACTTGAATAATGCCATTTGTACTTTTGTCTTTTTGTGACACTATTGTTGTTTGATTTCTCTTTTTTTCCCTATGTATCTATGTCGAATTTGGTTATAAAATGTTTAGGTATTATAAACACACATCTTGTGAACACTATACTATTTTATGAAATTTTTAGACACTTATAAATTTGAATTTATAAAGTGGTATCATGGTTTCGTGAAGTTGTATCATGGTTCGGTTGTTGGGCTTTATTTATAAAACGGGACGAAAGCCTGTTTCGTAAAGTGGTACCATGGTATCTTTTTAAATATGGAATCACAGGATATTTTCCCTGATTTGAGCTCAAAGACGGCCTTGGTGAACATGCATCCTGTGTGCGCACGAACGCACGAAACCTTGCCGGTTTTGTCCCCGCTCGTCCCATGTGAGAGGATAGCGTGCACCCGGCGCAGTGCCGGGTCTGTCGCATGTAATGTACTTGCCCGTCAATTCTTTATGCCGATTACAGGCAATCGTCAGAGTTCATACTCGAGCCCCCAAGCGGCATTCAGCTAGCATGCCAAAGAAGCAAGCAAGAGCATCCATCGGCGCTGGCGGTGGCGGCTAGATGAAGCTGTTTAACTAAGCCCAATTGGCATGCACTGATGCACATACAGATGGGATTCGTGGAGGCCGCACAAAGCCACACGCACGCACATGCTGCTAATCTAGCTAGGACTCTAGGAGCACAGCCTTGCCGGATCGAATTTTTGACGAAAAAGACCACCTGTACGAGTGAAATATTAAAAAAGACCACCTGTGAAAAAAATTGCCAAAAAAGACCACGTCTTAGTGGTGGCACGTCTGGCCAGGCGACACGTGTCACGTGCCGCCTGGGCCAAATCCGGCAAGCCCTTGCCGCCACCCCCAACGCCGGCATATTGGGTGACGGCCGTCGCCATCGACCACCGAGTCCAGTGGTGGGTGATGTCTACGCACGCGTCTGTTCTTGTAGACAGTGTTGGGCCTTCAAGTGCAGAGGTTTGTAGAACAGCAGCAAGTTTCCCTTAAGTGGATCACCCAAGGTTTATCGAACTCAGGGAGGAAGAGGTCAAAGCTATCCCTCTTAAACAACCCTGCAATTACGATACAGAAAGTCTCTTATGTCCCCAACATACTCAATACACTTGTCAGATGTATAGGTGCACTAGTTCGGTGAAGAGATAGTGAAATACAAGTAGTAGTGATGATTATAAGTAGCAAATGTGATCTAAAATAAATATCGCTGTGAGCAAACATGTAACAAAATAGGAAGTAAACGGTGTGCAATGCTTGGAAATAAGGCCTAGGGATCATACTTTCACTAGTGGACACACTTCCAACAAATATAACATGATTGAACAAATAAACAACTTCTCTTCACTATGGTACTCTGAATTACTCTCCTATTGAACAACACTAATCACTGCGTAGTGGATACAGAAGCACCCCTTAAAGTTCATCAAGTACTTGACAAACATCACTCATAGAGATATCCAAATCAAAGCACAACTCAAGATAGATATTATTGCAACTTAGACCAAGTACTAACACGGTGCACACACTGTCAACATTACACCATGAAAGGAGGAATAGATCACTTCAATACAATCATAGTAATAATTATTCTCATAATCCACAAAAGATCACAATCGTAGCCTAGACCAAGTACGACCACGATGCACGCACTGTCACCGTTACACCATGGCAGGAGGAATAGATTACTTTAATAACATCACTATAGTACACATAATATCTGAATAATAACATCTACTTGTTCAACATGATACAAAGTTCACGATTACATAAAGATCACATCATGAAAGAGAGAGGTGAACCACATAGCTACCGGTAGAGCCCTCAGCCCTGGGGATGGACTACTCCCTCCTTATCATAGGAGACAACAAGGTTGATGGAGACGGCGGTGAGGTCGATGGAGACGGCGGAGACGATGATGGAGACCGATGGAGATGGCTCCGGGGGCACTTCCCCGTCCCAGCAGGGTGCCGGAACAGAGACTTCTGTCCCCCGAAATTTGGCGACGGCGGCGGCGGAGCTACGGAACTGTTCTGGAAATTTCGCCGACTCCCCTAGGGTTTTTCGTCCCGAGGCTTCTTATAGGCGAAGGGGCGTCGTCAGGGGGCAGCCAGGGGCTCCTCACACCAGGGTGGCGCGGCCAGGGCCTGGGCCGCGCCACCTATGTGTGAGGGCGGCCTCTGGCCCCCCTCCGGCTCTCTTTCGGTCTTCGGGAAGCTTCTGGGAAAAATAAGACTTTTGGAACTTGTTTCGTCCAATTCCGAGAATATTTCCTGTGTAGCTTTTCTGAAACACAAAAATATCAGAAAACAGGGAACTGGCACTGTGGCAACTTGTTAATAGGTTAGTTCCGAAAAATGCATAAAAGTGCCACGAAGTGTAACGAAACATCGGGTAAATGGTGTAAAAACAAGCATGGAGCATCAAAAATTATAGATACGTTGGAGACGTATCAGCATCCCGAAGCTTAACTCCTGCTCGTCCTCGAGTAGGTAAGTGATAATAAAAGAAATAATTTTTGAGGTGACATGCACCATCACAATCTTGATCATATAGGTAAAGCATTCAGTGCTGAGATCAAAGAACTTAAAACATGGGCATGAAAGATATAATCTTGAAAATAAAGACTTAGCAACCATGTTATAAACATGCAAATGAACACAAACAAAAGATCATGAAAATAAAACAATGAAAGTCAAACGTGTGTTCAAATCATAAGGAAAAACATACAAATGGTTTTCAGCTTGTCCTTCATAGAGAGCAAAACATAAATGCATAGGACACCTTCAAGTTTAAGAGGGCGACTAGATACAAATAATTTAAGAACAAGTGAAACCATAGTCATGAATCAATCAATGAAAACTTTGGGACAATGCACATTATACTAAGAATGACAACTATGCTCTCTTAATGGTGCATAAAGATAGAAGGTGGTGACTCAACATAAAAGTAAAAGAAAGAGCCATTCGCAGAGGGAAGCAGCGATTAAACATGTGCTAGAGCTTTTCATTTGTAAAACAGGGAGATAAAACTTGAGTTTTGAGAGGTGGTTGCTTTTGTCAATGACTAGCAATGGGGTTCTTACTATCTTCCATACAAAAATGAAGCAAGTTTTTGAGAGAGAGATTGGCACTTTTGTGCTCTTTTATAAAGCTTGGCACTCCTCCCCACCTTTTTCCTTTCTCAAACCATGGCTAACCGATTCCATCAGGTGCCCACCAACATTCACATACCATGGAGGAGTGCCTTTTTTTCTTTTTTTTCTTTGTGGAATAAAACAATATGGAAGATAGCAAATCCGACCACTACGTCCCCATGAGCTGAAAACAGTGTCACAAAATGAGAAGTATTTTGAAGGTTTTTTGAAAGGTAGCACATGAAAATTTACTTGGAATGGCTTTGAAATACCATGCATAGGAATTTATAGTGGACACAATGGCAAACTTGGTTTTTAGGAGTTGGATGCATGAGTAGAGCTCATACTCAGTACAAAATGAGAGCTAGCAAAAGACTGGGAGCGACCAACTAAGAGAGCAATAACGGCCATAATCATGCAAAGCGACAAAGCAACATTAAAAGAAGCATAAGATGGCATCAAAAGTCAAAAACTAAATGATCATAGAGGCTATAGGCGACTTATTTTGTAGTCAACATGGTATAAGCATGTGCCAAGTCAACCCAAATAAAGCATCAAAGGAGAAAGCCAAATAAATGCTTCCATATAATAAAAACAACGCATGATTTTTTCAAAGGCTCATTAAGCAATCACAGTTATTTGAGACAAGTCATGCTACAGCAAAACACTAAGCATACTATCAAAAAGATATCAAGCACGACATGCAAAAGCCTAAGCCGCAGTCTACACAAGCTCCTTATTGTATCACTTTTTTGCATAAAGCTTTTTCTCTTTTCCAACACCATTTGAACTTTTTAAATCCAACTCTTTTGAGGAAAACCAGCATGGTCCAGAGGCAAAAATATGCCTTGATAAATAGATATAAGAAGATCTGAACGCAAATCAAGGTGAAAACGAAAACCAAAAGCAGTAGCAGAAAAAGAAGAACACTCGGTTATTGATAAGAGTGAAAACTAGAGTGTTCTTGGCAAATGAAATGCGAGTTCATCTCCTCCAAAATAAACATGATGTGATCTAACCATTTATTGCAGCAAACAAAACAAAACTAATACTGAAAATAAAAACAACTGACGCTCCAAGAAAAATGCATAGTGCATGAAGCAATAAAAATATAGTGTCTTGAAAGGTGACCTGATTTTTGCCGATGAAGAAGGGGTGCCTTGGGGGCATCCCCAAGCTTTGACGCTTGTACTTCTTGGATATTTCTTGGGGTGATGCATGGGCATCCCCAAGCTTGAGCTTTTGTCCATTCTTCAACTCATCTCATCATTCTCCAATCCCTACACTTGAAAACTTCCTTCATACAAAACTAAACATAAATCTATTAGCAACATTAGTGTAAGCATATCATATAATCAACCTCTTTTTGCTTCAGGTTTCAAACCAAAACCACCACATATTAAGTATATACTACTGTAGCAACTTCCCCAAAAGTTCCGTGATAAAAAGAACTCAAAAGAAAGCGATAAAGCGGCAAACATAAATATTGGCAGAAATCTGTCAAAACAGAACAGCTGACAAAGGCCAAATTTTTTAGGGGTTTTCTGTTGCTCAAATCAAAAAGTGTTCAGCTAATGAAAGTTTGGATATAACCTGGGGCATATGCACAAGAAATCGCAGGTCCAAAAGATATACAGATAATTTATATGAATTTTTACGGTGCAGCACCGAAAACTATTTCAGGACAGCAACATCCCCAAATCTTACCTCACTCAAATTAGAGGCTTCTCTTGGCACAACAACGAAGTAAAAAGGATAAGGAGCGGTTATTACAGTAGTAATAACTTCCAAGACTCAAATAAAAGAAAAAGTACTGAAACTAAAACAATGGGTTATCTCCCAAGAGTGCTTTTCTTTAATGCCTTTGAGCTAGGCACAGTAATTTGCAAAGATGCTCATGTGGGCGCCATATAAGAGCTTGAGGCAAAGGCGCCATATAGGAACTTAAAGCAATAGAGAGCATCAAAAAGCAAATGTGAAAGACATTTATATCTGAACCACTTCCTATGCATAGGAATCTTGTAAGAAAATAAATCAACGAGGCACATAGTAGCAAGCATGGATAGATAAAATAAGTGCCACTTCAAGATTTGCAACATAAAGAGGGGAAACTTAATATTGTTGAGATCCATCAAACCATATTTCTCTCTCTCATAATAACTTTTAG
The DNA here is from genome assembly GCA_007115705.1 of Dactylis glomerata. Classification (NCBI taxonomy): domain Eukaryota; kingdom Viridiplantae; phylum Streptophyta; class Magnoliopsida; order Poales; family Poaceae; genus Dactylis; species Dactylis glomerata. Next base: position 1,171,536 of record QXEO01001157.1, read on the forward strand.
TAGCATCATGAATAGAACTAACAATATAACTATCACATAAAGCATCCCTATCATGAGCCACATGCATAAAAGAATTAATACTCACCACAGGAACAATAGTAGTAGGAGCAAATTCAATAGAATAATTATTCTCATCACCATAATCATCATAAATAGGAGGCATATTGTAATCATAACTAATTTTCTCCTCAAAAGTAGGTGAACTGAAAATATTATACTCATCATCATAGCCATCATAAATGAGAGGTTTAGTATCATCACAAGCTAGAGAATAGCTATTTCGCAAAGCATACTCATCAAACATATCATCATAAGAAGAAACATCACATATGGGAGATAAAATATCATCAGAACAACCTTTCTCCACTAAAGCTGGGAGACTAAAAATATCATACTCCACAAAACCAGTTCCCCAAGCTTAGACTTTTCTCTAGCATTAGCAACAACGGTGTTCAAAGCATTCATAATTAAGCTCTAAAGGTTTTTCAATTTTCTCTTCAAACACTTCATATCTAAACTCAGGAAAAAGACTAGAGAACTCTTTATTTTTCATTAAGCCTAACTAGTGAAAATAAAAACAAGAAATAAAAAGATGTAATTGCAGAATCTAAAGAAAATAACTCCAAGCACTGACCAGCAACTAAAAGACTTAGTAGCCAAAGGATGTGAGTACCTTTTACCTTACCTCCCCGGCAACGGCGCCAGAAAAGAGCTTGATGTCTACGCACGCGTCTATTCTTGTAGACAGTGTTGGGCCTCCAAGTGCAGAGGTTTGTAGAACAGCAGCAAGTTTTCCTTAAGTGGATCACCCAAGGTTTATCGAACTCAGGGAGGAAGAGGTCAAAGCTATCCCTCTCAAACAACCCTACAATTACGATACAGAAAGTCTCTTGTGTCCCCAACACACCCAATACACTTGTCAGATGTATAGGTACACTAGTTCGGCGAAGAGATAGTGAAATACAAGTAGTAGTGATGATTATAAGTAGCAAATGTGATCTAAAATAAATATCGCTGCGAGCAAACATGTAACAAAACAGGAAATAAACGGTGTGCAATGCTTGGAAACAAGGCCTAGGGATCATACTTTCACTAGTGGACACACTCCCAACAAATATAACATGATTGAACAAATAAACAACTTCTCTTCACTATGGCACTCTGAATTACTCTCCTATTGAACAACACTAATCATTGCGTAGTGGCTACAGAAGCACCCCTTAAAGTTCATCAAGTACTTGACAAACATCACTCATAGAGATATTCAAATCAAAGCACAACTCAAGATAGATATTATTGCAACTTAGACCAAGTACTAACACGGTGCACACACTGTCAACATTACACCATGAAAGGAGGAATAGATCACTTCAATACTATCATAGTAATAATTATTCTCATAATCCATAAAAGATCACAATCGTAGCCTAGACCAAGTACCACCACGATGCACGCACTGTCACCGTTACACCATGGCAGGAGGAATAGATTACTTTAATAACATCACTAGAGTACACATAATATCTGAATAATAACATCTACTTGTTCAACATGATACAAAGCTCACGATCACATAAAGATTACATCATGGGAGAGAAAGGTGAACCACATAGCTACCGGTAGAGCCCTCAGCCCCGGGGATGAACTACTCCCTCCTCATCATAGGAGACAGCAAGGTTGATGGAGATGGCGGTGAGGTCGATGGAGACGGCGGAGACGGCGATGGAGACCGATGGAGATGGCTCCGGGGGCACTTCCCCGTCCCGGCAGGGTGCCGAAACAGAGACTTCTGTCCCCCGAAATTTGGCGACGGTGGCGACGGAGCTACGGAACTGTTCTGGAAATTTCGCCGAATCCCTTAGGGTTTTCCGTTCCGAGGCTTCTTATAGGCGAAGGGGCGTCGTCAGGGGGCAGCCAGGGGCTCCTCACACCAGGGTGGCGCGGCCAGGGCCTGGGCCGCGCCACCTATGTGTGAGGGCGGCCTCTGGCCCCCCTCCGGCTCTCTTTCGGTCTTCGGGAAGCTTCCGGGAAAAATAAGACTTCTGGAACTTGTTTCGTCCAATTTCGAGAATATTTTCTGTGTAGCTTTTCTGAAACACAAAAATAGCAGAAAACAGAGAACTGGCACTGTGGCAACTTGTTAATAGGTTAGTTCCGGAAAATGCATAAAAGTGCCACGAAGTGTAACGAAATATCGGGTAAATGGTGTAAAAACAAGCATGGAGCATCAAAAATTATAGATACGTTGGAGACGTATCAGTGGGTCCTGCCGCCATAGCCAACGTCGGCATGCTGGCGTGGCACTTGCTGCCTGAGCCATAGCCGGCACCCTGCCGTGCCACGCCAGCATGCCGGTGTTGGCTATGGCGGCAGGGCCCACCACTGGAAATGGCGGTCGACGGCGACGTCCGTCAGCCAAGATGCCGGCGTTGGGGGTGGCGGCAAGGGCTTGCCGGATTTGGCCCAGGCGGCACGTGACACGTGTTGCCTGGCCAGACGTGCCGCCACTGAGACATGGTCCTTTTTGACAATTTTTTTCACAGGTGGTCCTTTTTGATGTTTCACTCGCGCAGGTGGTCTGTTTCGTCAAAAGTTCTGCCGGATCTGCATAATAGGCTACTACCCGAATAGACCTATATAAAAGATGAATTACAATATGATTTTATATTTTATGAGCTACTATCCGAATAGGCCTTAGGGGTACATTGATATTCATATCCTTGTCAGTTCCAGATTTCATCCGTAGCAAACTTTTTGTTCGATGTATTTTATCATCTCAAAACTGAAAACACCTGCACATTGCAGTCCAAACCCGTTAAAGCTCTCTTGACATGCTGCAACAACACGGATTTTTTCCACATTGCTGGCTCCGTAGATAGCTCATCCAACTCACGAAAGGAAAATCCAGAAAACTCTCTTCATGCAACATCGGATAGAATGGATAAAAATAATCTAATATTGTAATAAATTTAAATAATAAACTTTTGACGAAATTATTTCACACATCTAACCCTTTGTTGTGGCACTTCATTGTGTCGTACCATGGTCAAGGGGGTGGCACATCATTGTGTCATGTCTACCATAGGCAAGGGCGCGGCACTATAGCGCGACACAATAGAGTGCCACGCCCTTGACATGGCGCGACAGAAAAGGGTTAGTGCTGTGATTTTTTTGCTAGAGGTTTATTATTTAAATTTATTACAACTTTGGGTTATTTTCGTCCATTTTGCCGGGCAACAACATCGGTGAAAATATCCTATGATCCCACAACTCATATGCTACCATGATACTATTATAAAAGTTTCAAATTCTAAGTGGAAAAAATGCTAGAACAAATTTGTAAATGTTCACAAGATATGACTTTAAAATCGCGGTAATTTTCAAAACCAAATTTGAAATGTACTAAGAGAAACAAAAAAGACAAACTGCTATGTGAATAGTATCATTTTGACATTTTATCTTTTTGTAACATTATTCATGTTTGGTTTGTCTTTTTTATTTCCCTTAGTGTATTTCGAATTTAGTTCTGAAAATTCTAGGGATTGTAAATACATATCATATAAACACCTACATTTTTGTTCCAATTTTTTAACCATTTATATTTTGAATATTTAAAAATAACATCGTGGTAGCATTTTATGTATGAGATCATTGATATCTACCCGCAGCGTCTCATCTAAATCTGAGAGAGAGGGACGGTTTCAGCTGAAAGACAGCCTTGGTGAACATCTGAAGATTCATCCTGTGCGCGCGTGCACGGGCGCACCAAACCTTGCCGGTTTTGTCTCCGCGCGTCCCATGTGAGATGATAGCGTTGCACACGGCGGCAGTGCCGGGGCCTGTCTGCTATCCTCGAGGTATAGGCGAAACTTGCCGTCATTTCTTTATGCCGATTACAGGCAACCGTCAGAGTTCAGGCTCCAGTCCCAAGCGGCATTCAGCTTGCATGCCAAAGAAGCAAGCAGGAGCATCCATCGGCGCTGGCGCTGGCGGCTAAATGAAGCTGTTTAACTAAGCCCAATTGGCATGCACTGATGCACATACACATGGATGAGCATGGCGCAGCCGTGCAGGGTCGCTTGCGTTGTTTGTATCTCCAGTTCTCTGCGCCTCGCCCTCGCCCTCGCGTGCAGCACGCGATGCAGCCGCATTTTTCGCTGGCCGGCGATGACAAGTCGCTGGGCGAAGTCGTGGTCAGGAAATCAAGCGATCGAAGGTCGTCCTTTGTTCGCCAGGTTCAGACCTCAGAGTCTAGTCTACGGTAGGAAAGCTTTCTCAGTTCCTCCATCGGCTGTACAGCTTGACCGGCCGGTTTTCTATCTTAGGTCAACGCTTTATAAGTGGTCACGCCGAGAATCGAGATGGCTCGATTTCGATTGTGTGTATGTGTTGACTGTTGAAAACTTGAAAGCCACCTATTTCGTGCCAACTTTTTTTTTCTGCTTCGTGGGACCACGCTATCCGAGCATCTCGCTTTCCCGGTCCTCGGCCCAGTAGCTAATGGGCCCGCCATGCTGCAAGATATTTGATCCACCCGAAGAAAACCCGCTTCCTTACTGGGCCGCATCTGCCGCGACCGGAGAAAATGGAGCGCGAAGGTTTTGTCCCACATCGCTAGCAAAAAGGTGATCTAGAGCAGGTTAATAACCCCCTTGCCCTGATTTGTTTCACCGAGCTCGTATGGTGAGCACAGTGGAGTGAGCTAGCTGACCGTTGCATCAGACCTAGCCCACTTTGGTGGGGGCTTAGATCACTCACCTTTACAAGTGAGGGCATCCTGGTCATTGGTTCCTTAATATTGGGTCGCTGTGGCGGGCGGCCGCTGATCACGGGAGGAAGCTCGCTCCGCACTGTATAATGCTAAGGTCTTTTACCTGCATTTGAATGCAATGTTGCTAGGCTTCTATTACATGTCTTTTGGTAAAAAGAATTTTGCTATTGTTGAGGTTTCTTTAGTGTTTTAGTGTATTGATGACCAAGATTGCATAATTTCAACGTTATTGTATAGCCATTCTACCAGTGCACTACTAGAAAAAGGCTACCCGCAGCGCACGGGTTTTGGTTACCCGTAGCGCATGGCCCGTGCGCTGCGGGTATCACGCCACTGGTAAGTAATTACCCGTAGCGCATGGCTGGTGCGCTACGGGTAATTTACTTACCTGTAGTGCATCTGCCTATGCGCTGCGGGTAATTTGGTACATGCGCCTCGGGTACTAGTTGAAATTCAAAAAAAATTGAAAATTTACCCGCAGCGCACTAGTCCTATGCGCTACGGGTAAGCACGACGTAATTCAAAAAAAGGCGGCACCGTCGCCAGTGTTGAATAGCGTCGCCGGCCGTCGGGGAGGAGGTCATTGGAGGAGGTTAGAGGAGGACTTCGTGAGAGGAGCACGTCGGGGAGGAGCTCGTCGGGAAGGAGAACGTCGGGGAGGAGCTCGTCAAAGAGAAGTTGGCCGGAGAAGAGCTCGTCGGGGAGGAGCTCATCGGAGAGGAGTTGGCTAGAGAGGAGCACGCCGTCTTGCCGGGGAGGAGCTCGTCGGGGCGCCGGGCGCCAAGGAGGAGCTCGGGTAGGAGGAGGAGCTCATGTGAGAGAGAGGAATAAGAGAGAAAGAAGAGAGGGGTGGGTGAGATATGGAGGAAGAAGAGAGAGGTTGGATCCGCGTGACCCCCTCTCGACCAATCAGAAGCCTTCGTTTATAGTGCCACGGATGTGTGTTTGTTTGGAAATCATGTGAGCCATTGGATGTGTGAGAAGATTCCCACTTACCCGTAGCGCACCACTTCACCCATGCGCTACGGGTAAGTGATTCGAATTTTGTAATTTTTTTCGCACAAAAAACTAGAACGTCAAAAAACTGCATCTCCCTTTCGAATTTTGAGATTCCAAATTTTTTCGAAACGACAACAGGTCGTTGAATTCGAATGTAACTTTTCGTTCTGATACTTTTTCATATAAAAAACTATTTCATCCGACTTCGTATGCAAAAGATATGCCCGTTTTACCGACACATACCGTTTTTTTGTAAAAAACATCAAAATTCATGTTTATTAATTTTCCTACTTACTAAATCACATAACATAACTAAATCTGATTTTTTGAATTTTTTTCAAACCTTTTATCATTTTGTTTATTTTTTAGAAGACTAAAAAGGCGATCCACACGGGGGGGGGGGGGGGGGTGTGGTGGTGGTGGTGAAAATTTTCTGGAAGCTTACGCATAGCGCATGGCTACATGGTGCGGTACGGGTAAATTTTCAAATTTTAAAAATTTTCCCACCGATTCAAAAATGTTTGAAAATTTTCCCGCCTATTCAGTTTTTTTTAAAGTTCCCTCCGATTCAAAAAAGATGGCAGGAAACTTACCCATAGCACACCATATATGTATACCCGTAGTGCACTAGGCGGTGCGCTATGGGTAAGTCTAAAATTTAAAAAAAAATGAATTTTGTTCCCGCCCAACTTACCCGTAGCGCACGGGCCTGCATGCGCTACGGGTAGTTTTACTACCCGCAGCGCATGTTAGAGACATGCGCTACGGGTATGTTGGGGGAGGACACCCCCTCCAGGCATACAATTACCCGTAGCACACTAAAAATATGGTGCGCTGCGGGTAAGTCATATACCCGCAGCGCATGTGCACAGCTGTGCTACCTATAGCTGTTTTCCATACATTTCTTTACAATATGGTTTTATTCAAAATGGCGAACAAAGTAAGCAGCCCAGAACCGCCCCAGCATATTGGTGAAGCTACACCAATACGCTCACTCCAGATATCGCGCCTTCGCTATCTTCCGCAAACCTATCTTTCGGGTGTAGATCGGTGCAAAGACTCTCGCCACACCAGCCACCGACACCACTGCAGTGCCAAGCAGCACCATGATACTTCTCAAACGTATCTATAATTTTTGATGCTTCATGCTTGTATATGCACCATTTGCTTTGTGTTTTGTTACACTTCGTGGCATTTTTATGCGTTTTCTGGAACTAACCTATTGACGAGATGCCACAGTGCCAGTTCCCTATTTTCAACTGTTTTTGTATTTCAGAAAAGTTACACAGGAAATATTCTTAAAATTGGACGAAACGAAGCCCGAACCTCCTATTTTTCCCGGACGCAAGACGAAGACCGAAGGAGAGCCGGAGGGGGGGGTGGGGTAGGGACCTACCACACTAGGGGGTGGTGCACCCCCCTCCTGGCCGCACCAGGGGGTGGTGTGGGGCCCCTGGCCGCCCTCTGACTCCGCCTCTCCGCCTATATTAAGCCTCCCGACTCCAAAACCCTAAATCAATCGGTGTTTTTCCAGAAAGAGTTCCGCAGCTCCGCCGCCGTCACCAACGAGTTTTGGGGGACAGAAGTCTCTGTTCCGGCACCCTGCCGGGACGGGGAGTGCCCCCGGAGCCATCTCCATCGACTCCATCGCCTCCACCATAGTCTACATCGACTTCACCGCCATCTCCATCGACGTTGCTGTCTCCCATGATGAGGAGGGAGTAGTTCTCCTCCGGGGCTGAGGGCTCTACCGGTAGCTATGTGGTTCACCTCTCTCTCTCCCATGATGTGATCTATATGTGATCGTGAGCTTTGTATCGAGTTGAATTGGTAGATGCTATTCCTCACATATTATGCTACTCCAGTGCTTTATTATTATAATCTCCGGAGACACCTTGTACCATAATGTGAAGGATGACAGTGTGCGCATTATGTGTGTCTTTTTGGTTAGTGTCTCTATGAATTGTTGGTGTTTGTTGGAACCATCTAGTGCGCTCAAGGTGATAGTGTGGGGCAATCTAGTTTGGGAAATGCAAACTTTAAGGAGTGCTTCGTAGTCCTACACATGATTAGTGTTCGTTATCCATTGGAGAATAGTTTAGAGTGGCATAGTGAAGATAGTTATTTATGTGTTCAATTATGTTATCTTTGTTGAGAGTATCCACTAGTGAAAGTATAATCCCTAGGCCTTGTTTCCAAGCATTGAAACACCATTTACATTCAGTTTTGTTACATGTTTGCTCGCAGTGATATTTATTTCAGATTGCATTTACTACTTATAATCATCCATATTACTTGTATTTCACTATCTCTTCGCCTAACTAGTGCACCTATACATCTGATAAGTGTATTAGGTGTGTTGGGGACACATGAGACTTCTTGTATCGTAATTGCATGGTTGCTTGAGAGGGATAGCTTTGACCTCCTCCTCCCTGAGTTCGATAAACCTTGGGTGATCCACTTAAGGGAAACTTGCTGCTGTTCTACAAACCTCTGCACTTGGAGGCCCAACACTGTCTACAAGAACAGACGCATGCGTAGACATCAAGCTCTTTTCTGGTGCTGTTGCCGGGGAGGTAAGGTAAAAGGTACTCGCATCCTTGTGTGTGAGTGCTCGAAGTTATTTCCTTTAGATTCTGCAATTATATCTTTTTGTTTCTTGTTTTTATTTTCACTAGTTAGGCTTAATGGAAAACAAAAAGTTTTATAGTATTTTTCCTAAGTTAGGACTTGAGGTGTGTGAGGAGAAAATTGAAAAACCTTTGGAGCTTTATTCGCATGCTAATAGCAATGTTATTTGTATGAATTCTTTGAACACCGTTATTGCCAATGCTGTAGAAAAGTCTAAGCTTGGGGAAGCTGGTTCTGATAAGCATGATATTTTTAGTTCCCCAGCTTTAGTCGAGAAAATTTGCTCTGATGATATTTTATCTCCCATATGTGATAATTCTAATGATGCTTGTGATCCTAGTTCTTTTAAAATACCTATGAAAATTGTTGAACGTGCTATGAATAACTGCTATTTAGGAGATGGAACTGTCCATCCTGGTGATCATATGCTCTTTATACATGAATTATGCGATTTGTTCAAGTGTGCAGGTATTTCAACAAGCCAGGTTAAGAGGAAGCTATTCTCTCTATCCCTGAAGGGCAGAGCTGCGGAATGGTATAAGATGTTGATAGATGGCCGATCTATTAGTTGAGGAAATTGTACATCTTTTTTATTCTAAATTCTATCCTTTTAGTGAGGTTCATAAAGATAGGAATTATATTTATAATTTTCATCCTCATGATGGAGAAAGCATTGCGCAAGCATGGGGAAGATTGAAGTCACTAATGCTCAAATGTCCCATTCATAAGCTCCCCCGTAATATTGTTATTAATAATTTTTATGCAAGGCTTTCAGGATATTACAAGGACTATCTAGATGCCTGTTTTGAGGGATCTTTCACAAGAAAGGAGGTTGACGCTGATGTCTACGCACACGTCTGTTCTTGTAGACAGTGTTGGGCCTCCAAGTGCAGAGGTTTGTAGAACAGCAACAAGTTTCCCTTAAGTGGATCACCCAAGGTTTATCGAACTCAGGGAGGAAGAGGTCAAAGCTATCCCTCTCAAGCAACCCTGCAATTACGATACAGAAAGTCTCTTGTGTCCCCAACACACCCAATACACTTGTAAGATGTATAGGTGCACTAGTTCGGCGAAGAAATAGTGAAATACAAGTACTAGTGATGATTATAAGTAATGAATGTAATCGGAAATAAATATCTCTGCAAGCAAACATGTAACAAAACTGAAAGGAAACGGTGTGCAATGCTTGGAAACAAGGCCTAGGGATCATACTTTCACTAGTGGACACACTCCCAACAAATATAACATAATTGAACCAATAGATACTATCATCAATATGCAACTCAAAACAATTCTCCAATGGATAACAAACACTAATCATGCGTAGGGCTACGAAGCACTCCTCAAAGTTCATATTTCCCCAAACTAGATTGTCCCACACTATCACCGTGAACGCACTAGATGGGTCCAACAAACACCAAAAATTCATAGAGACATTAACCAAAAGACACACATGATGCGCACACTTTCACCGTCACACCATGATACAAGGTGTCTCCGGAGATTACAATAATAAAGCACAGGAGTAGCATAATATCTGAATAATAGCATCTACCAATTCAACTAGATACAAAGCTCACGATCACATAAAGATCACATCATGGGAGAGAGAGGTGAACCACATAGCTAACAATAGAGCCCTCAGCCCCGGGGGAGAACTACTCCCTCCTCATCATCGGAGGCAGCAACGGCGGTGGAGATGGCGGTGAGGTCGATGGAGACGGCGGAGACGGCGATGGAGACCGATGGAGATGGCTCCAGGGGCACTTCCCCATCCCGGCAGTGTGCCGGAACAGAGACTTCTGTCCCCCGAAATTCATCGGTGGCGGCGGCGGAGCTGTGGAACTCTTCTGGAAATTTTGCTGATTGTTTTAGGGTTTTCCGTCGGGAGGCTTCTTATAGGTGAAGGGGCGTCGTCAGGAGGTGGCCCAGGCGGGCTCACCATGGGTGGGCGCAGCCACGGGCTGGGCCGCGCCCCCCTATGGTGTGGCAAGCCTCTGGCCCCTCTCCAGCTCCCGTTTGGTCCTCGTCCTCCGTCCGGGAAAAATAGGAGTTTCCAAACTTGTGTCATCCAATTCCGAGAATATTTCATGTGTAGCTTTTCTGAAACACAAAAACAGCAGAAAAACAGGGAACTGGCACTGTGGCATATTGTCAATAGGTTAGTTCCGGAAATCGCATAAAAACGCCACGAAGTGTAAACAAAACATGAAGCAAATGGTGTAAAACAAGCATGGAGCATCAAAAATTATAGATACGTTTGAGACGTATCAAGTATCCCCAAGCTTAACTCCTGCTCGTCCTCGAGTAGGTAAGTGATAACAAAAGAATAATTTTTGAGGTGACATGCACCATCACAATCTTGATCATCTAGGTAAACATAGAGTGCTGGGATCAAAGAACTTAAAACCTAGGCATAAAAGACATAATCTTGACAATAAAAACTTAGCAACCATGTTATAACATGAAAAGAAACAGAAACAAAAGATCATGAATAATGAAACAATGAAAGTCAAGTGTGTGTTCAATTCATATGGAAAACATAGCAAATGGTTTTCAGCTTGTCCTTCATGGAATAGCAAAACATAAATGCATATGACACCTTCAAGTTTAAGAGGGCGACTAGATACAAATAATTTAAGAACAAGTGAAACCAAAATAATGAATCAATCTATACTTAATAATAAAGTACGTAAGGTTTCCGTCGTCAACCATTTTTTTAGGACCAATTTGTCCTTCCACCAAAAAACATATAACCTCCGTACCATCGGTTAGTTATTAGCCAAATTAAGGTCCATCGCTCGCGTGCTTCCTTTGCATGATTCCTGAAGTCTCCCGATAGCTGGTACGCTAAGAAAAGCCTGGACCGGAGTCCTATTACAATACGACTAGAACCCTCGCACCACCCGGATCAATAAAAGGCGCATTGCGTCTCAAAGCGCCGAAGCGAATCCACCTCCAGAGTTGCAATGCACCGCCGCTGCGACCAGACGGAAGAGGAGAGACTGCGTTCTCGTGGAAGGTCGATCTTTGTCACGCGCATGACGCAGCCCCAAGGATATGGCCTGCGCCACGCCTTCATACGGCGCCTTCCGTCCCCCAGCCTCCCATCGATCCGTTCAGTTCAAGGATTACCAATGTCAATCAACTACTCCGTTCCTCGACCGAGACAGAGTATGAATTCCTCACGAGTTTGTAGGGCTAATAAAATCTCCCCGCGGGACCGATCCCTCGCTCACAATCCCAATCGATATGCCGTCTACCTGACGTAACCTCAGACTCCCATCGATTAGTTCTTCCATGTCCGTACTCAACCCGAGGGAAATTTCATCAACAGAAGAACAGAGGCTACAAGATTGTGCAGGAAGCGAACAAATTCTCCCCCAATTGACGCATCTTACGCACGGTAAGCAACAATGGCAAATTTATCTTACTCTGTGATGACATCCATCCGGCAACGCGACATCGTCGACCATGGCAGAACAACCGCAAGCGCAAAAGCAACTATGTAATGGCATATCACGCGGGCGACCAAAGACTCCGACCATCACAGTACGCGGATGGTTCCTTAGGCGTCGCAACGGTGGACGCCGATGCGCCTTCTGCCAGGCTTCTCGCAAACAGCGGCGTGCGCTACAGCGGCACGGCGCAGCGCACGCGGAGGTGACTGCGGCCAACGGCCGGTGCGTGCCATGGCGACGCCCCCCAGCGCGCGAGGGGCACAAGTCGTCCGTGCGCAATGCAAAGTTCTGCAGCACTCAAGCCGCACGGTGACGATTCTCTCCGTGGTGAACGAATCAATTGTTTCGTGCGGGAGGAATTTGAGGTCTCCGTACCACTCACATGTACACATACCGGATAATTGGAACCTTATCTCTTTGGCAGCTTTTCAGATTAGTCCCTCCAATTTATTTTATCTATGGTTAAGGTCCTACATTTTTTAATAAGTCCTAAGCCCAAGCACTCAGATTATTTATATTTTGTAAAATACTCACTCTAGTTATGCACGTCAACCCTCTTACTTTCTTACGCCACTCACATATGATTCAAAGATTCCACTCTTTACTTACATTCAAACTCATTAATAGTAGATTATGATTTATCTACGAAATTTGATTTTTTATTATGGTTTGAAGCAATGGATGCCCTTATTTTTAGTACGAAAATTATCTATACATGATCGAACTAATAAACGATGTTGACTGAGTGAAACCGCTCGGTCTATATTTAGTTCTAGCTTGTTCTGGTTTATTGATTATTTATGCCGCTCGGTGTTTACGTAGGCATTTTTATTTGGTCCTATATATAAACTTATCATTTATATTATCCAGTTTCGATACTTACAGTATGAAACTCTCATGCATGCACACGATTTGGGTTACAATCTCAAGTTATGGATGCCAAGGAAAAAAGAAGGAGAAGAGATAGAGAGCGGTATGCACAGATGCATGACCGATGAAGAAAAGCGAGAGAGGCTAAAAAAGACTTGAAGCTTATAAGAAAAACAAGACAAATAAAGAGACAAAGAAATATGCGGATTTAGAGCTAGAACAAAGGATAAAACAATGCGCACAAAAAAGGAAGAAATATGCAAATCTCTGGCCGGAACAAAAGACAGCTAGACTAGAACAAATTAGAGTTAATAGAGAGTTTAGAAAAAAAACCACCATGCAAAGAATCAATTGCAATGGTGAACCCCACATATATCGGGCCATAAGAATAAGTTAGTCCACCTCCTTTAATGTATACGAAGATCTTGTATGAGAGATATTTATATTAAGTTATCACATAGATAAGAATGTATCAAGATATATTTTTACCACGAGAAAACTTATTTGTCTACTTCTTAGGTATACAAGGTTGATATGTCTTATTCATTATGTAACACACAATCAACAATACTTAATGTCAATAGTCAAACTTTGTAGAAAAATGGGTCAACTCAATGGGGGTGCCTAAGGGTTAGCATGAGGGGATAACAATGTTGATATTTTCTAACTCTGTTTTGTCGAAGATATGCTTAATTTTAAAATTAATAAAAACTATTCATGGGGATCATGGAGTCAGTTCAGCCGTTGCAAGGCACGGGCAATTTTCCTAGTCAATGATAAACTTTGGGACTATGCACATTAAACTCAGAATGACAACTATGCTCTCTTAGATGGTGCATAAAGGTAGAAGGTGGAGACTCAATATAAAAGTAAAAGAAAGACCCTTCGCAGAGGGAAGCAGTGATTGCAAGTTTTATAAACCTTCAAAAATTATGGTACGTACTAGCTTTGAGCTCTCATTGCCCCCATCATAGGCATCTTGAATGGTTAAAGTTAATGCAAGTACAATTATGAAGCATATGCTTGACAAATCATAAGTTGAAAACCTCGTGTCCTGTGAAGTACGAATACCCAAAACTCATGCTACTCGACTTAGGGTCCCAAGCAAGCTCTTGTCATTGTAAATATATGCGTATCATCGAGAACCGCCAATGGGGTACCTCCGTGCCCGATGACATGGAACAAGCCCACATCAAAATGATAGGACAAACAGACAATGAACATGGAACAATCCCGCATCTCTTTTATTTACCATTGGTATAGCTTTTTATTTTGAGATGCGTTGTCGAATGTTCACTATGGGCATGCTGTAAATTTCCACCATGAATTATGCATGGCTTAGATTAGTGGCCCAGACGTTTCTCTAACACATATAAAAACTCCATGATCCCGCAAGATTTCCAACTTGTTTCACATCGCGAGTATCTATAAACAAAAGATCACGATATCAACTCAAATAAGAAGTGCAATGTTGAAAGCTTACCCCATGACGGCATGGTTTGGCTAATTTCCAACTTACAACTTGCAAGCATAACAACTCAACATAAGAGAGCCATAATGTCAAATTTTTAAAAGCGAGAAAAGTAAAGTGTGCCATCAGGTTCGTGAGAGCTTTACTGACCAATTTTCGCATAACACTGAAAAGAGTTTAATTTGAAGGATAGATAAAAGCAAGTCAAATGTACTTTGGAATAGAAAATTGCTAATAGGTATGTATGGTGGACACATTGGCATAACTTGGTTTTTGGGAGTTGGATGCACGATTAGAGCTCATACTCAGTACAAAGCGAGGGCTAGCAAAAGATTGGGAGCGACCAACTAAGAGAGCAATAACGGCCATAATCATGCATAGCGACAAAACATCATTAAGAGAAGCATAAAATGGCATCAAAAGTCAAAAACTAAATGATCATAGAGGCTTATGGCGACTTTGTATGAGTCAAACATGTTGTGAGCATGTGCCAAGTCAACCCAAATAAAGCATCAAGGAGAAAACCAAATTAATGCTTCCAAATAATAAAAACAACGCATGATTTTTTCAAAGGCTCATTAAGCAATCTCAGTCATTTGAGACAAGAAATGCTACAGAAAAAATCACTAAGCATACTATCAAAATGACATCAAGCATGGCATGAAAAAGTCTAAGCCGAAATCTAAACAAGCTCCTTTTCATACCACTTTTTGCATGAAACTTTTTCTCTTTTCCAACACCATTCAAACCATTTCAAAACAACTCTTTTGATGAAAACCAACATAGACCAGTGGTCTAAATACACCTTTATGCAAAGATATAACAAGATATGAACAAAAATCAAGGCGAAAAACAAAAGCTAAACGCAGTAAAAACAAGAGTGTTCTTGGCAATGAAAAACGAAGTAAGTCTCTCTCCAAAAACATGTGATCCAACATTTATTGCAGAAAGCAAAGCAAAAAAGAAAAACTGAAAGCAAAAACAACTGACGCTCCAAGAAGAACGCATAAAGCATGAAGCAATAAAAATATAGTGTCTTAAAAGGTGACCTGATTTTTGCCGATGAAGAAAGGGGGTGCCTCGGGGCATCCCCAAGCTTTGACGCTTGTACTTCTTGGATATTTCTTGGGGTGACATGGGCATCCCCAAGCTTGAGCTTTTATCCATTCTTCATCTCATCTCATCATTCTCCAATCCTTACACTTGAAAACTTCCTTCATACAAAACTTAACACAATTCTATTAGCAACATTAGCATAAACATAATAGTAGATCAACCCTTTTTGGTTCAGGTTTCAACTCAAAAACACCACATATTAAGCATATACTACGGTAGCAACTTTCCCCAAAAGTTCTGTGATCAAAAGAACTCAAAAAGAAAGCGTTCGAGAGGCAAACACAAATAGTGGCAGAAATCTGTCAAAACAAAACAGCTGACAAAGGTCAATTTTTTCAAGGGTTTTCTGTTGCTCAAATCAAAAAGTGTAAAACTAATGAAAGTTTGGATATAACCTGGGGAATATTCACAAGAAATCGCAGATCAAAAAGATATTCAGAGAATTTTCACGAATTTTATGGTGCAGCACCGAAATCTATTTCAGGACAGCAACTTCCCCAAATCTTACCTCCCTCAAATTAGAGGTTCTTCTTGGCACAATAACAAAATAAAAATGATAAGGAGCGGTTATTATAGTAGTAATAACTTCCAAGACTCAAATAAAAGAAAAAGTACTGAAAATAAAACATTGGGTTATCTCCCAAGAGTGCTTTTCTTTAACACCTTTGAGCTAGGCGCAGTAATTTGAAAAGATGCTCATGTAGTTGCCATAAAAGAGCGTAAGGCAAAGGCGCTATATAAGAACTTGAAGCAAGAGAGAGCATCAAAAAGAAAATATGAAACACATTTAAATCTAAACCACTTCCTATGAAAAATAGTCTTGTAAAGAGACAAGTCATGAAAGCGCAAAGCGAAAAGCATGAAGGGAATATGCCCGAGAGGCAATAATAAAGTGGTTATTATCATATTCCATGTTTATGATAAATGTTTATTTCTCATGCTAGAATTGTATTAATCGGAAACATTAATACATGTGTGATTAATAAACTAAAAGGTTCCTAGTAAAGCCTCTCTTTTATACTAGCTCGTTGATTAACTGATGATCAAGGTTTCCTGATCATGAACATTGGATGTTGTTAATAACGAGGTCACATCATTAGAAGAATGATGTGATGAACACTCACACCCATAGTATGAATAGCAATACGATCAAGTCATCAAGTTCATTGCTATTTCAGACTCATGCGAAGTAGTTCTAATCCTTAGACCATGAGATCATGTTAATCACTGATACCGGAAGGGTACTTTGATGATATCAAACGTCACACCGTAATAGGGTGATTATAAAGGTTGATTTGGGTACTCTGAAAGTATTAGTTGAGGCTCATGGATCAAGAGTGGGATTTGTCCATCCGGATGACGGAAAGATATTCTCTGGGCCCTTCTCGGTGATATTGCATTGGAATCGCTTGCAAGCATGTGACTAGGTCACAGGAATGCATTATCACGGAACGAGTAAAGAGACTTGTCGGGAACGAGATCGAACTAGGTATGGTTGATACCAAATGATCGGATCCCGGACAAGTAATAATATCGCGAGACAAAAGGAATTAACTATGTTCGTTACCGGTTCACACGATCACTAGTTCATCGTTGAGTAAGTGGGAGTCATCATGGATTTCCAGATCCCGCTGTTGATTATTGATCGGAGAGGAGTCTCGATCATGTCCACGTTATTCACGAACCGTAGGGTGACACACTTAAGGCTCGTCGTCGTTTTTGAGTGGATACGATACTCCGATCGAATTACAGGACAGCATAAGGGTTGTTTCAGAAAAGCACCGAAACTGTTTCGGGATATCGAAATAACTCAAGGGTGTATTTGTTAATGTTTGTTAATTGAATGAATTAACAAATATTAAAGAAATAAAAATGTTTTATTAAATCAATAAGTGTGAATTTTAATTGGCATGAATGTCATGCATTAAAATGGGGGTTACCTCATGTTGATGAGGGATTAATCTCCATAAAGGGAATAAAGAGGGGAAATGAAGAGGAGGGGAGGCCCTTGGCCGGCCAGCCCCTTGGCTGCCCTCCTCCTCTATATAAACCCCCCCTCTCTCCCTTGGTCACACACTTCTTGATCCTCCCTCCTTTGCATAGTTGCTGCCCACTTTCCGTCTTGGCTTAGCGAAGCTCTGCCGGAATAGTAGTTCGTAGTTCACACACTTGGAGAAGTGTGTGGAGGAGTGTCCGGCGGATCCCTTCTTCCGCTACCCCGCTGGACCGAGGGCGTGGAGGAGTCGACGTCGAGCTGCACGTGTGTGCGAGTACGGGGGCGCTGCCACTTGTGGCGCCGGCTACACGATCTTGTGATCGTCAAGTGAACCACGACGTCGACTACATCAAGTGAACAACTACGTCGACTACGTGCGTCTTCACCAACTCTCCATCGTCAACGTTTGTGCGGGAACGTAATCCCCGCTCACGGTCGTCGAGGGTGAGTATCCGTTGCTACCATCTCGTAGAGTTTCTTGGCCAGTTTATGCGTTCACGCGTAGGAATTTTTTTGTTTTCTATGCTACGAACCCATCAAAGCATAGGAAGGCAAAACAAGTACAACTTCAAGAATTCCAACAAAAAGAGGGGAAACTCAATATTGTTGAGATTCATCAAACCATGTTTCCCTCTCTCATAGTAACTTTCAGTAGCATCATGAATAGAATTAACAATATAACTATCACATAAAGCATCCCTATCATGAGCCACATGCATAAAAGAATTAATACTCCCCACATGAACAATCGTAGTAGGAGCAGATTCAACAGAATAATTATTATCATCACCATAATCATCAAAAACAGGAGGCATATTGTAATCATAACTAATTTTCTCCTCAAAACTAGGTGAACTGAAAATATTATACTCATCATCATAAATTTGTCGGAACGACCATAGGTCGTTGAATAATGTGCTCCACTAATAAAACATCTATCTATAAGCCTTTTCCCCACTAGTGTCAGGTCACCTTTCAAAACACTATATTTTTATTGCTTCATGCACTATGCGTTTTTCTTGGAGCGTCGGTTGCTTTTGTTTTCAGTTTTCTTTTGCTTTGTTTTCTGCAATAAATGGTTAGATCACATCATGTTTCTTTTGGAGGAGATGAACTCGCTTTTCATTTGCCAAGAACACTCTAGTTTTCACTCTTATCGTTCAATGAGTGTTCTCTTTTTCTGCTACTGCGTTTAGCTTTCGATTTTCGCCTTGATTTGCATTCAGATCTTGTTATGTCTTTTCATCAAGGTGTATTTTTGCCTCTGATCTTTATTGGTTTTCATCAAAAGAGTTGTTTATAAAAAGTTTGAATCGTGTTGGAAAAGAGAAAAAGCTTTATGCAAAAAGTGGTACAAGAAGGAGCTTGTGTAGACTGCGGCCTAGGCTTTTGCATGTCGTGCTTGATGTCTTTTTGATAGTATGCTTAGTGGTTTTGCTGTAGCATGACTTGTCTCAAATAACTGAGATTGCTTAATGAGCCTTTGAAAAAATCATGCGTTGTTTTTATCGTTTGGAAGCATTATTTTGGTTTTCTCCTTGATGCTTTATTTGGGTTGACTTGGCGCATGCTCACACATGTTAGACTCTTACAAAGTCGCCAATAGCCTCTATGATCATTTAGTTTTTGACTTTTGATGCCATCTTATGCTTCTTTTAATGTCGCTTTGTCGCTTTGCATGATTATGGCCGTTATTGCTCTCTTAGTTGGTCGCTCCCAGTCTTTTGCTAGCCCTCGCCTTGTACTGAGTATGAGCTCTACTCATGCATCCAACTCCTAAAAACCAAGTTTGCCAAAGTGTCCACCATACATACCTATTAGCAATTTGCTATTTCAAAGTACATTTGACTTGCTTTTATCTACTCTTCAAATTAAACTCTTACCAGTGTTATGCGAAAATTGGTCAGTAAAGCTCTCACAAACCGGAAGGCACACTTTATTTTTCTCGTTCTTAAAAATTTGATATTGTGGTCTCTTATGTTGAGTTGTTATGCTTGCAAGTTATAAGTTGGGAACTAGCCCATCCATGCTGTCATGGGGCAAGCTTTCAACATTGCACTTCTTATTTGAGTTGATATCGTGATCTTTTGTTTATGGATGCCCGCGGTGTGAAATGAATTGGGAATCTTGCGGGATCATGGAGTCTGTATATGTGTTAGAGAAACGCCTGGGCCACCAATCTAAGCCCTGCATAATTCATGGTGGAAATTTGCAGCATACCCATAGTGGACATTCGACGACGCATCTCAAATAAAAAGTTATACAAATGGTAAATAAAAGAGATGTTGAGGTGTTCATTGTCTGCTTGTCCTATCATTTTGATGTGGGCTTGTTCCATGTCATCGGGCACGGAGGTACCCCCTTGGTGGTTCTCGATGATACGTATATACTTACAATGACAAGAGCCTTGCTTGGGAGTCTAAGTAAAGTAGCATGAGGTTTGGGTACTCGTATTCACGGGACACAAAGTTTTCAACTTATGATTTGTCAAGTATATGCAACATGAGTGTTCTCGCATTAACTTTAATCATTCAAGATGCTTATGATGGGGGCAATGAGAGCTCAAAGCCGGTAAGTACCATAATTTTTGAAGGTTTATAAAACTTACAATCACTGCTTCCCTCCGCAAAGGTCCTTTCTTTTACTTTTATGTTGAGTCACCACCTTCTACCTTTATGTACCATTAAGAGAGCATAGTTGTCATTCTTAGTATAATGTGCATTGTCCCAAAGTTTTCATTGATTGATTCATATTGTTGGTTTCACTTGTTCTTAAATTATTTGTATCTAGTCGCCCTCTTAAACTTGAAGGTGTTCTATGCATTTATGTTTTGCTCTCCATGAAGGGCAAGCTGAAATCCATTTGTATGTTTTTCCTTATGATGTGAACACACGTTTGACTTTCATTGTTTCATTTTCATGATCTTTTGTTTGTGTTCATTTTCATGTTATAACATGGTTGCTAAGTTTCTATTATCAAGATTATGTCTTTCATGCCCACGTTTTAAGTTCTTATGATCCCAGCACTCAATGCTTTCATAGATGATCAAGATTGTGTAGGTGCATGTCACCTCAAAAATTATTTCTTTTGTTATCACTTACCTACTCGAGGACGAGCAGGAGTTAAGCTTTGGGATGCTGATACATCTCAAACGTATCTATAATTTTTGATGCTCCATGCTTGTTTTTACACCATTTGCCTTGTGTGTCGTTACACTTCGTGGCGTTTTATGCGATTTCTGGAACTAACCTACTAACAAGATGCCACAGTGCCAGTTCCCTGTTTTCTGCCGTTTTTGTGTTTCAGAAATGCTACAAAGGAAATATTCTCGGAATTGGACGAAACAAGTTCCAGAACTCCTATTTTTCCCGGACAAAGGACGAGGACCGAAAGAGAGTCGGAGGGGGGCCAGGGGCCAGCCTCACACCAGGGCGGCGCGGCCCTGGCCCTGGCCGCGCCCCCTATGTGTGAGGAGGCCCTGGCAGCCCCCTGACGACGCCCCTTCGCCTATATAAAGCCTCGGGACGGATAACCCTAGGGGGGTCGGCAAAATTTCTAGAACAGTTCCGCAGCGCTGCTGCCGTCGAAGACAAATTTCAGGGGACATAAGTCTCTGTTCCGGCACCCTGCCGGGATGGGGAAGTGCCCCCGGAGCCGAAGCCATCTCCATCGGTCTCCATCACTATCTCCGCCGTCTCCATCGACCTCACCGCCATCTCCACCAACCTTGTTGTCTCCTATGATGAGGAGGGAGTAGTTCTCCCCCGGGGCTAAGGGCTCTACCGGTAGCTATGTGGTTCACCTCTCTCTCCCATGATGTGATCTTTATGTGATCGTGAGCTTTGTATCTAATTGAATTGGTAGATGTTATTATTCAGATATTATGCTACTCCTACGCTTTATTATTATACTCTCCGGAGATACCTCGTGTCATGGTGTAAAGGTGACTAGTGTGTGCATCATGTGTATCTTTTTGGTTAATATCTCTATGAAATGTTGGTGTTTGTTGGAACCATCTAGTGCGTTCAAGGTGATAGTGTGGGACAATCTAGTTTGGGTACATACGGACTTTGAGGAGTGCTTCATAGCCCTACGCATGATTAGTGTTCGTTTTCCATTGGAGAATTGTTTTGAGTTGCATATTGATGATAGTATCTATTGGTTCAATTATGTTATATTTGTTGGGAGTGTGTCCACTAGTGAAAGTATGATCCCTTGGCCTTGTTTCCAAGCATTGCACACCGTTTACTTCCTATTTTGTTACATGTTTGCTCGCAGCAATATTTATTTCATATTACATTTTCTACTCATAATCATCACTACCACTTGTATTTCACTATCTCTTCGCCGAACTAGTGCACCTATACATCTGACAAGTGTATTGGGTGTGTTGGGGACACAAGAGACTTTATGTATCGTAATTGCAGGGTTGTTTGAGAGGGATAGCTTTGACCTCTTCCTCCCTGAGTTCGATAAACCTTGGGTGTTCCACTTAAGGGAAACTTGCTACTGTTCTACAAACCTCTGCACTTGGAGGCCCAACACTGTCTACAAGAACAGACGCGTGCGTAGACATCAATAACTATGCATGTACAAGTCATGAAGATCCCTATGAGATTCACTTGGGCATTACAACATAATACATATACCGTAATCCAACTGCATCTATGACTAATAATCCACCCTCGGGATATCATTCAAACAACCGTTGGGTATTAAGTTGCAATCAACAGATTATCGCCTTAAGCAAAGTGTGTAATGTAAACAATACAATTATCCTTGAACAAAAGATTGTTGTTTTTTCCCTAGTAGCAACAGCACATCTACAACCTTAGAAGTTATTGTCACTCTACCAAATTACTAGAGGCATGAACCCACTATCGAGCATAAAATACTCCCTCTTGGAGTCACAAGCATCTACTTGGCCAAAATATCTACTAGCAACAGAGAGCATGCAAGATCACAAATAACATAGACATGATAAATCAAGAAACCAACTTGACATAGTACTCAATATTCATCGGATCCCAACAAACACAACATGTAGAATTACATAAAGATGATCTTGATCATGATAGGCAGCTCACAAGATCTAAATATGAGGCACATGGAGGAGAAGACAACCATCTAGCTACTGCTATGGACCCATAGTCCAAGGTGAACTACTCACGCATCACTCCGAAGGTTGGCATGGTGATGAAGAAGGCCTCCGATGATGATTCCCCTCTCCCCAAGGGTGCCAGGAAGAGCTTCTGGACCCTCCCGAACTCGGATCGATGATGGCGGCTTACAGTACTTTTCATGGACAGATGTTCGGGCCCTTAGGGTTTTCCCAATGAAGTGAATTTATAGGCGGAGGGGCGATGTCAGAGTGTGCTCAAGGGGCCCACACCACTTGGTGGCACGACCAGGGGGTGGCCTGCACCACCCTATGGTGTGGTCACCTCCTGGCCCCTCTCCGTCTCTCCTTTGGACTCCATCTTTGTGTCAGCAAAATAGGAACTTTGGCTTTTGTTTCGTCCAATTCCGAGAATATTTCCTGTGTAACTTTTCTGAAACACAAAAACAACAGAAAATAGAAACTGGCACTGTGCCATCTTGTTAATAGGTTAGTTCCAGAAAATGCATAAAAATGCCACGAAAAACATAAAGCAATTGGTGTAAAACAAGCATGGAGCATAAAAAATTATAGATACGTTTGCAACGTATCATGGAGCTTAGAGACTAATTAGATTTGCTAGTTTGAAATGGTTTATGAATGAGACTCCTCCATGGACCGAGGATGATCTCCAAGCTTTTGTACACTTTTGGTTAGTATCTATGAACACGTAAAGTTGCGGACCCGCAATGTTTCAGTTGTACCACTCTGAGGGATGTGATATTTATGGAAGGGGACTTTCATGAGTATTATATCAACGACTTGTACACTACACATGCAGTGCTGTGCTGGGTCACCGAAGATGGTATCAAAGCAATGCTTCAACCTTAGGTTGGATGACCTAGTAACGGGAATAGCCTGTAGGAGCCGAGAGTCATTTAGATAAGAAATTCTCTAAAGAATATGATGGGTGTTCAAATGAGAATATTCTGGTCATATACTTAGTGCTATAATTCTTTGTCTTACTTTAGCAAGGTTTGCTAAATTGTTGTGCTTTCTCTTTACAGTCCGGGAAGATGGGTGAGATGCGTGGTCGGACCATGATTGTGACAAAGTCTTGGTTGACTGACTATCATGGAGGTCTTGATGAAATCCTAAAGCAGTTATTAGTGATGTGTAACTGTTCCCCGAAGGCACTTATACGAGAGTTTGCTTATTTCGATGGAAGAATTCCGGTTAAGTATCGAGTGTCTGTTCAGTTACCGAGAGGAATATGAGCAGGGTATTTACTACCTTATGGAGAGTCTAGAATATTCGGGGTGGCCAGGGAGACATCTTTCTTTGAGGCTATCACTGTTATCTGGGGATATGGTGCCAAGAATCTAGCGGGAAGTGTCTTCATGACATCCGTGTGGTGATCTTGAGGAGGCATTGAATCGGGATCACGTATCTCTTATTAGGGACACACCCGAGATGGCGGCGCGGCATCTGGACCATTGTACGTCAGTGTTAGAGATCTACTATCTGCTCCACATCAATCTGGTGTCGGACTACGAGCAGTTATTAGATGAGTTTTCTAATCAGGACTTAGTAGTAAGTTGAAATCAACTCTACACACAAGAGGTTGAGTATCAGGGAACACACGTGACACAACTAGAGGAAGAAGAGTCTATGGAGGAAGAGTTAGAGGAGGATCTAGGAGATGGCATAGCAGAAGACAGTGTCGTGCCAGAGTCAAACTTGGAGTCACCTACACCTTATGAACATTTTGTCTCTAGGAAGGCCACCACATCAATGACTATGGTTGGGAAGTGCTAGACACATACGAGCCCATTGTTCCTACGAGATAGGGTATGGATGACGAGGATCTACCTCGTTATGATGTTGAGGCAGAACCGAGGGCCAGTAGGACCCAGTGGCAGGTGATAGATTTAAGGTAACTGAATTTAAGTGCTCCAGAAGGAGGAATGGATTTGGAGGAGTCTAGGGAAGAGATTGCTCTTTGTTTGGAGGCATTGTAGTCGTGTCAGGAGGCTACTGCTGACCAGAGTAGGAGTAGTGATGAGGAGATGACGCCACTCACCTGTTATTACACGGAAGATGGACGTCCTTTCTATCCTGATATGAAGAGGGAGGAACCTTGGTTGTTAGAGTTCGATGCGGGAGGAAGTATGCACATCCGTAACATTAATGATAGACCGGAAGAGATATTCCAGACTCTGGATAGTTTCTTTGTGGGAAGTGAGATGGAAAAGGAACCGACAGTGGACCCAACTTATACAGTGCCCGAGCCAGTCATTCTACCAGGCACTCTTAGGAGGTCTGCGCGCTTCAATGGTTATGTTCCGGGGAGGTACTACGAGAGCGATTGAGTCATTCGGAGCAGTTATAAGTTATTATAGTAGTATTAGTAGCATGAGTTCCATGAGTATCTAGAATAGTAGCGTGTTGAGTAATGTATGTGTGCGGCCTGCGAGCCGAATAACTGAGCTACGACTCATGTCATGTGGATATTTGTACATAATGTATGTAAATACATGGTATATGTTTATTTGCATGAGAATATCTGAATTTTTTTACTTTATGAACTTTGTGACAAATATGTGTATGCTATGTATGATTTGCAGATATTTGGATTTTATTGGATTTTGAGTTATTGTGTGAGCTAGCACTATGTATTGAAAATGAACAACCCACTATGCATTTGCATGATGCAACAAGGTGTTCTGACGTAAGTGCAACAGGTCTAGAGGTAAATGCCACGAGACCATGTAGAGACAGAAGATGAGCACAGAGCTAGGGAAATTAGAGAGAAGGAAAATGCAGAAGCAGCAGCTAGAAGTCAAGCTTCAACCTCTTCACAAACCGTGTCAGAGCAAAGTTTCATGCAGTTTATGCAATTGGTGGAAGAAAGAGGGCAGCGAGACCAAGAAGTCCAAAATAAGTTTATGCATCATATCATGTCACAAAAGTGCGAACAAGGACGAGATAATGGAGGACGAGGAGTGAGTCTGTCAGATTTCCAAAATACAAGACCACTTCCGTTTGCATCTGCCGCAGAACCTATGGATGCCGAGGATTGGCTAAGAGATACATAATGAAAATTAGATGTCATCGGTTGTAACGATGAGGAAAAATTGCGGTACACTTCGTACATGTTAACAGGACCAACAGCAAGTTGGCGGGAAACTTTGTTAAGAATGAAACAACCAGGGTCAGTACTCACTTAGGTAGAATTCAAAGAAAGATTTTGCAACATGCATGTTCCCGGTAGTATTATGGAACTTAAGAGAAGGGAATTTGAGAGTGTCCGACAAAATGATTCCCCAGTACTTTGGTATGTTAGAGAGTTCAGTGAACTATCTCGTTATGCACCTGATGAGGTAGATACCAAACAAAAGAGGGTGAAAAGGTTCATGAAGGGCTTGAACCCGTATATGAGAATGCAGTTGCGTTTGACTGGGCATCATAAATTACAAGAACTAGTTGACGCAGCCATTACTCTAGAAGATGACTAGAACTTCATCCAAGAGGAACGAAGAAAGAAAGCGCGGATTGAGCCAAAATGTTTTCCAGATTGAAAGCCAATACCCAACCTAACCTTTAAACCTAGGCCAAGGCCAGGAAATCGGAACCCTAATCCAAATAGGGGAGTGTGGGGACCCCGGCTTACCACCCAGGATTCCCGTTATGCATACAATTCACGATCCCAGGAAGACCGTCGTGAATCCATATAACAGAGTTGGCATTACAGATTACATCATCCATTACATAACGAGTTCATAAAGTCTTACATAGGCCGCTTGGCCAAATATAAATGCCATGCAGGGGAAGTTCAACTGACACACATACTTAGTAGATAGCAGCGGAGATACATGCAGCGTAGCTGACCCAGGTCAGGCCTACTACCCTACAAGCGACTAACCGGGAGACGATCCTAATTCGCATCGGCATTGTCGTAACCACCATCGTCCTCCTCATAGTCATATCCATAGTCTGGCCAAGTTAATAGCCAGGGACAAAGCCGTGAGTACATTTTGGAATTATACTCGCAAACCATCTAAGAGGAAGGTATGTACATGCTATTTGGTTGTAGCAAGAATAGGCTCTATTCTAGTTGGTACTACACTAACAAGTTTCTCTTGTCGGTATAGCATGTCATACGACATCTCTATATCTTTGTTGAAAAACATTTTTGTAAATAAGGTTTTTTGTAAAATCTCTAGGGAAGGGGGAAACTCATTTTGTTTGCTCCAAGAGAACCAAGGTCAATCAGACATGACCATCTCCCAACTCCTTGGTAGTACCCTTTGAGTACTCCGAACCACACCCGTGCCACGATAGTACCCTCCGAGTACTCCGTTCGGCACTTTCTCCATTTTTCTTGATAAACATTTTTATAAAACCAAAACTCGACACAGGTTAAGTATGGCCATTCCAACCATCCATGACCGAGGACTCGGCTATTCAAATAGATTACACTCTACAGAGGTTGTACACTTTACCCACAAGAT
The DNA here is from genome assembly GCA_007115705.1 of Dactylis glomerata. Classification (NCBI taxonomy): domain Eukaryota; kingdom Viridiplantae; phylum Streptophyta; class Magnoliopsida; order Poales; family Poaceae; genus Dactylis; species Dactylis glomerata. Next base: position 1,198,463 of record QXEO01001157.1, read on the forward strand.
TCGATAAATCCGCCGGGATACCACCACGGTATGTCATACACAAGTATGCGGGATTCGGATAATCGAACAGATTCTTCCATCTGCCTACCTTAATACGGGTGCCTACCCTGTGGAGTTTACCTCCCAGCAAACCCTGGCCGTCTACCTCCGTCGAGTGTAGTTCCAGTGCCACGGCGGGAGAACCCAAGTGTCTTCCGGGCGGGTAGCCTTTGGCGGGCCCGCTACACTGTTGCCCACCACTTGCGACAACCCGGATTCCGGGGTGTCATCTCTATGGATGATATCAAGTCGATTTGTGGAGCTAAGTCGCCAACTATTGCTATATAGGGAACAATAGCAATATAGAAACAATGCATAATAAGAGGAACAATAGTAAAACAATGCAAAGTGTAATATTAGGGTTCAGATATGCAACAAGTAGATGGCATGCCTTGAGCGGCTTGTCCCTGATCCTCTTCTTCTTGATATTCAAAGACTTCTCCCTCCTCCACACACTCGTCGTTCGATTCTATCACCAGAAAAATTAATAGCACACAATAAGCACACATGCATACATAATTCACACACAAGCCATGCAATACCACATTTCAATCAAAGAGTATAAGAAACAAACATGTTTAGATCCTGAAACAAGAAACTATTTTACAAAAGAATTATCACTCTAAAAGTAGCAAGGTAATTTCTAATGGTAAATAAGCCCTATGCACAAAGCAAACACCTTGCAGGCATCAATAAGGATCAAAGCATGGCAACCAGCATACCACCAGGTATCTAACACAATTACAGATCCAACCCAATTGGAATCAACCCAAAAGAAGTTATGGTTGATTTATATAGAATTTCCTAGTCACAAATATCACTAGGAAAGCAAATAAATCCCTAAAACTTTTAGTAGTTCCTAAAATTCTACCAGAGGTCAAGTTTGAAAGCTACAGTAATGCACAACACACAAGAGTTTGAATCACCCTAAAATCTTATTTCTATTGGTCACAAACATTTTAACAAGGTTAATCTTTATTATTATCAAAATAATTGCTACAGGGAAAATAATACTCATAAAATAGCAAAACCAGTTCCTAGAGCTTCACAGTACAACATAGCATTGCTGAAAATTGGAATCACCCATTTTCATAAATCCAAACTCCTGATTTGGATTTATCATTGAAAATCCTTAGATCTACAACAATAAACTCCCAGATAATGCTCAAGGTCCTAAAAATCATGCATGATGTACTGGAGGCTAGACTATACTGTAAGGATCACAAGAAAATTTGAATCACAAAATTTGGACACTCAGAGAATATTCTATAGATTTTACAAACTAGCAGGTTCAAATAATTTCTGAATGCAGTTTTCTGAAAAAAACTACAAACAGGCTGGGATCTAGGGTTTGGCCGGATCTGAGCTGGGCCAGCCCAACTCGAAGCGCCGGCATGCGGGAGAAGGGGATTCAAATTGCTGACAGGCAGGGTCCGGCGGTCAGCAGCACGGACAGCCGAATCGGTACGGGGCGATGCAGGCCGCTCGATTAGATCGAGATCGACGGTGGAGAGCTGTCGTCTCCCTCGCAACGGTGGCATGGGCGGAAACCCTAGCCCGAGCTACTGGGAAGGCGGGGAAGCTCACCGAGGGTCGTCGAGGGCGTCTGGGGTTGATGCAGGGCGGCGGCGGTCTTCCTGGAGGCTGGTCCGTGTCCAAAGCTTGCAGGAAGAAGTTCTCGTGGAGGGAGATGGTCGCGCTCGTCCTCGATGGCTTCTGGGTTCCATTGATGATGGCGATGGCTACAGGATGCCAAAGAGAAAATGGAGGGCTGGGTGAGATACAGATCGAGGAGAGGAAGAAAGAGGTGCAGCGAGGGGCGATCCAAGTTGATAGCAACCTTCACCGTCTACCCGAGCTCCGGTGATGAACCTCGAGCTCAACAGCCCAGGGGAGGGGATGGAGTCATCGGTTTCGCTCTCTAGGTGGAGAGGGGAGGGGTTGGGAAGAGAATGGCGTCCAGAGGAAGGCTTGAGCCGGTTCAGTTGGTATTTATACTCCGGTGGTGAGCTAGGAGCACGTGAGTTTGAACGGAGGCAATTGGGCAATGGGGCAGTGCATTCTAGACGGCGTTGTGGACTAAGTCTACTGGTGTGGTCCGTGGCGTTGGTGGCTTGTCGCCTCGGTCGGTCTGGTCACGGGGTAGGGCAGGGTTGCAGAGATGAGAGGGCGGCGTGCTGGTTGGCGAGGTAGGGCGGCCAGGCTTGTGTGGTGACCCAGCATACCACTGCATGTGTAGTATGCAAGTCGTTGACATAACACCAATGAAACACCGTCTCACTAGTATTACATCGATCAGAGTGGTACAACAGAAACATCGTAGGTCCAAGGTATGTCTATAGGATTACAATTTTCAGCATACAGAAGATCTTCAGAACCTCCTCAACAGGTAGAGGTTTAGTCCTGGCGATTACAATCGAGAAAGAACAACTAGAAGACTAAACTAAAGCTACAACTAATGCAGTTGGCTTGCTATAGAAACTACAGAACTACCCTAACTACTTAGGTTTTAGGTGTAGGGAATTGGGTACCTTCTATTCCTATTCTAGTTTTCCACCAAGCTTGATATAGTTGTTGACTCCACTGATAGTTCTGACATTCGTAGAAGGCTTCATTTTCGTCTTCAGTGTCTCGAGGTTGCCTCCTTGTGTTGCCTTCAATCTAAGCAAGGGTTAAGAGGGAGTGGGGTGAGTAACGAGCGTTACCCAGCAAGTTCATATAAGGAATAAGGTGTTTTATGCACTAGCTATAGCCTTAGACCCAAGTGTCGGGGGGATGACCCCCGGTAGGGTCAAGAGAGTAGAAAGACACAAGGTCTATGATTGACTTTATGCCGGGTTAACAAGGAAGGGTCTGGCCGGAATATAAGAGCATCGGCCAGGCCGGCATATAATGTGTATCCCGGCTGATACTTGGATATGCCGGCATAGCCGGAATACTTATAAAAGTGTGCCGGCATATACTTAGATATGCCGGCCTAACCATTTGGTGTGTTGTGCAGGAGCAGGGGAGGCCGGATTACCCGACCCTCGTAGGTCGTTGGTCCGGCATATAAATCCTGGGTATGGCCAACGGTCATATCCGGGATACTTAAGTCAACCAAGGTGTCACATCCCTACAATCAAGGAAGAAAACATCCAAGCATGGTAGCAGAGTAAGATGGCAGGGTGCACAGTGGAGGTTACCTACCCTCACTGTGCACAAGTACGAGCTTACCGCACAGAGGTAAGGCCACAGTTCAAGAGGTACAAGGTACAGGGATATGGCGTCCCATCGAGAGCAATCAGGGGCGAAGTCAAGGGTCTCTGCCATCGCCACCAGCTCCTGTTTGGAGTGTAGCCCTTGTCTTGTGGTCTTGTATGACCGTTGTAACCCTGGCCACCACTATATAAGGTGGCATAGGGAGCCCTGGTAAAGGGTTGGTCGTGGGAAGGTTGGTAGCTGGAAGAAGGTTGGAAGGTTGAAGGTAGATTGATCACTCTGTACTCTTACACTTAGCAGTTCATCTTCCTTCTCTAGCAGAGAGCTTGGAAGCACCATTGTGGTGTACTACACCGACCCATATATACAATCAGTAGAGCAGGAGTAGGGGTGTTATCTCCTTACGAGAGCCCCGAACCTGGGTAGATCAGTGTCTCTTTCTGTCGTGCTTTTTAGCTCGTTCCCCTCTCCCGAATCCTCCAGCATCTAGTTCGGCCCCCATTTAAGCCATCCTATGGCATATGTTGTTTCACCACGACGACATTTGGCGCCCACCGTGGGGCATCAGATCGATATGCTGGGCGGAGTGTTCATTCGGACGGGGTCTGTGATAGCAGCTTCGGGAGTGCGCGTGGTCTCTGGCCTCGTCCAGAGGCTAGGCTCGCTCAGTTTCGTCAGTGACAACGCCGGTTGTCTCGGTGGCCGGCCGTTCCCCAGGGATGGCCGGATTATGTCTTTCGGTTCCCACGAGGTGTACGTGGGAACTGAGAGAATTTGCAGGAAGGAGGTGCTGGTGGCGTCGGATCCTCCGTCACATCGGCTGGCTCACGCTGGGCGTAGCGCTCGCTCAGTAGAGTCGGCTGAGGTGATGATGGCCGGCACATCCGTGCCGCCGGCGGAAGATGCCGGCAAAGCAGCAGCGGCCGGAGCTTCTCCTCCGGAGCCGCCGAAGGTCAAGAGGTCGGCGCGTCCTCCGTTGGAGCGTGCGGAGAACCTGGCCGGCACTTCCGGTGTGCCGGCTAGGGGCGAGGTTCTTCTTCCCATCATCGACCGGCTTCTCGAGCCGGTGCGATCCGGCGTTGATCCGGAGCAGACAAGGGAGGTCCTGGAGGGATCTCGTCAGGCCCTCGTCGACGAGGCCCTGGCCATGAACCAGGAGCGCGAACGGTTTAACCGGCAACTCCGTGAGTATGAAGCAGCCCATGGTTTTACTCCTGTAGTAATCCGGCCTAGCCGGATAGAAGAGGTTAGAACTAGAGGCAGAAATCTTAATGCTGAGATAGGAAAAGATGCTAGAGATAAGAGTCATACTGCAACTAGTACTGTGCCTAAGGTAGTCTATAGTTCGCCAGTAAAGAACCTTAGAGCAGCGGCCGAGGTAGCTAAGGATTTATCTTGTTTATCCGGCGAAGCACTGCGTGAGCAGCAAGCCCGGCTTAACCAACTTTTGTCTGAAGCTACAAAGCAGCAGGAGGCCTTTAAGAAGGCAAACCCAGGTGCCGGGGCATCCCAGTACATTGTGTCGGCGGGAGGTGCCGGTGCGAGGTCGAGGGGCCAAGCCTCGTCCCCGCATCCTAGCGCCCGGCGTGCCGGAAGTGTGACCTCTGGCCGCCGGGACAAGCAGATCCAGGTGTACGATCCGGCTGCCGCCGGAAAGCAGGCGATGGTGCAGAAGAATGTCGGCCAAGCTGACAAGTATGTCGGCAGCAAGAAGCCCGGCCAGAGTATGCCGGCCGGGCATGAAGCAGCAGCGGCCGGTGGTGGCCGGAGTAACAGTGCAGCCCGGCGTCAGCAACAGGGCGCCGGAGGTGCAGCGCAGCAGCAGGGTGCAGGCCATCCGGGACATCGAGAGGATGACGGCAATTCCGCCCTTGCCAGGGCGGGATATCAGCAGCAGCATCAGCAAGGCCGGCATAGTGAGCAGCATCAGCCGGAGCAGCAGCAGCAGATGATCGCAGGCCCAATAGCATCCCGGCTTGGACCTCGGTCCTTGGAAGCCAATGATGCACGTTTCAAGCTGGACAAGCTCCACCAATCAGAGTTGGTGGAGAGACAAGGAGCTCCGGGCCCTATGTGTTTCGGACCCCGGATTATGGGGGAGCCGGTGCCTTACTTCTTCCAGCTCGCGCGTGGCGCGAGGACATATAATGGCAGTACGAAGCCGGAAGATTGGTTGGAGGATTACTCCACAGCGGTGAACATCGCCGGAGGAAACCTCAGATGGGCGGTACGATATGTGCCGCAGATGTTGGAAGGTCCAGCCAGGATATGGCTGAATAATTTGCCGGCCGGGAGTATCAACGGCTGGATTGATTTCGAAGAGCAGTTTGTGTCGAACTTTACCAGTACATACAAGAGGCCCAACCGTCCGCAGCAGCTGGCTAACTGCCGGCAAGGAGTGAATGAGACTGACCGTGACTATCTGACCAGGTGGTGCACGTTGCGCAATTCCTGCGAAGGAATCAATGAGCAGCAGGCCATCATGTGGTTCGCTCATGGGTGCCAGCATGGCACCATGCTGTGGCAAAAGCTTCAGAGGCAAATGCCGGCCACGCTGGCCGAAACAATCAAGATCGCTGATAGTTATGCTCTGGGAGATCCCAAGCAGCCCAGTCTCGATTCACAAGGACAGGGGCAAACCCAGGGGAACACCAGCAATGCCGGGAGACCAGGGCAATACTATCGCCCGGATAACCGGAATAAGAGGAGAGATGAGCGGCCGGATTATCGGTACGGAGCAGCACAAGTTGCAGCTGTGGAGGAAGAGCAAGGGGGCGCCGGCAGTAGCCAGCGTCCGAGATATGAGAACTATCAGCAGCAGCCGCAGCAGCAAGCACAGCCGTTCCAGAAGAAGAATGTCTGGACCAACAAGAATGCCGGCGGAGCCGCCGGCCAGAAGAAGCAGTGGCCGAAGTATACTGTGGGTCTTGCCATGGACAAGCCTTGTGTGTTTCACACATTCCAGCCGGGAAAGCCGGCAAACCATTTGACAAGGAACTGTTCATGGCTGGACGACATATTAGCAGGTCGTGCAGGTCCCTGGGGACCGGCTAGACCCTCTGTCCCGGCAGCTCCATCGCCGTTGACAGGTGCTAATACAATTGCAGTCCCACCTAGGCCGGTTAATCCTGGGAATCAGAGCAACGCCGGAAATGCCGGCGTAAATCAAGTTGACCAGAGCTATAATCCGGAATATAACGCCGGAGGCCCAGGAGCGGGCCGGAATGAGTACAAGGAGTATGATCAGAGCTATATGGTCTTTGAGACCGAGAGAACAGACAAGCAGAGCTTGTACCGGCGGAGTCTGGAGGTGAATGCCGTTATGTCGGCTGTGCCAAAGTTGATGTACTGGTCTGACCAGGCTGTTGGTTGGGACAGGGCAGATCATCCCCGGATCATGCCAAATCCCGGCGGATATGCTCTGGTGATGGATCCGACATTCGTCGGGCCGGCTAATAACGTAAGATTCAGCAAGGTCCTCATTGATAATGGAAGCAGCATCAACATCATGTATCGGGATACGATGGAGAAGCTGGGAATCAAGGAAAATATGCTGGAACCAAGCAAGACCACGTTCCACGGCATTGTGCCGGGACTTTCGTGTGCGCCGATGGGCAAGATCCGGATGGATGTCATGTTTGGCAGCCGGGATAACTGCAGGGTGGAAAACCTCATGTTCGAGGTGGTTGATCTGGAGAGCCCCTACCATGCTTTGCTGGGTAGACCGGCACTGGCAAAATTCATGGCCTCTACGCATGTGGCGTATCTGAAGATGAAGATGCCGGGACCCAAAGGGGTGATCACCATCATTGGTGATTACAAGCGTTCGATGGCATGTGCCACCGCCGGATCCAATCTGGCCGAGACTCTGATCATTGCAGAGGAGAGGAAGAGGCTCAAGCGAGCAGTGGAGATTGCTGAAACGGTCGTGGCCGGCAAATATATGCCGGGCATGACAAATCCCGGCGGCAGTGCTTCTTTTCAAGTAGGCAAGGAAGTCAAAAAGGTGCCGCTGGATGAAGCTTTCCCGGAGCGCCATGCCCTGGTTGGGGCAAGTTTGGATCCCAAATAGGAAAGCGAGCTCATCAGCTTCCTCCGTGAGAATCGGGATATCTTTGCATGGTCTACTTCGGACCTGCAAGGTGTGCCGAGGGAGCTGGCTGAGCACGCATTGCACGTGAGACCCGATGCTAAGCCAGTGAAGCAGCCGCTCCGGCGGAATGCCGGCGATAGAAGGAAAGCCATATGGGAGGAAGTGGCCAGGCTCTTAGCCTCTGGCTTTATCAAGGAAGTACTTCATCCGGATTGGGTGTCTAATCCGGTTTTGGTGGAAAAGAAGAAAGATGAGCCCGTCATAGTGAAAGTATGGCGGATGTGTGTTGATTACACCAACTTGAACAAGGCATGTCCTAAAGATCCATTCCCGCTGCCTCGGATCGATCAAGTGATTGATTCCACCGCCGGATGTGAACTGTTATCTTTCGTAGATGCTTATTCTGGTTTCCACCAGATCCCTTTATATGAGCCAGATCAAATAAAGACATCCTTTATTACCCCGTACGGGGCTTATTGCTATCTCACTATGCCGTTCGGTTTAAGAAATGCCGGCGCAACTTACCAAAGGTGTATGCAAAAGTGTTTGCACGATCAGATAGATAAAAATGTGCAGGTATATGTCGATGATATCGTCATAAAAACCAAGGAGAGCAAGACTCTCATAGATGATCTCCGGGAAACCTTTGGGAACCTGAGGAGATTCCGGATGAAGTTGAATCCGGCTAAGTGCACCTTTGGTGTGCCGGCGGGCAAGTTGCTCGGTTTCCTTGTTTCCAGCCGGGGTATTGAGGTGAATCCTGGCAAGATTCGTGCCATAGAAAGGATGAAGCCGCCGACAGATTTGAGGGAAGTACAGAAGTTCACTGGGTGCCTCGCATCCCTGAGCCGCTTCATAAGCCGGCTGGGAGAGAAAGCTCTGCCGTTATATCAGTTGATGAAAAAGTCCGACACATTTGTCTGGACAACGCAAGCAGATGCAGCTTTCAAGGAATTGAAACAATTGTTGTCAACAGCGCCGGTATTAGCGTCTCCGATGCCCCGGGAGCCAATGTTGCTCTATATAGCGGCAACCAACCGAGTTGTCAGTACTGTGGTGGTAGTAGAGCGAGAGGAAGGAGGCAAAACCGTGCAACGGCCGGTATATTATCTGAGTGAAGTCCTCTCCACCTCAAAGCAAAATTACCCCCACTATCAGAAGATGACCTATGGTGTCTATATGGCGGCTAAGAAGCTCAAGCATTACTTCCAAGAGCATCCAATCCGGGTAGTGGCTGAGGCCCCTATCTCGGAAATTATAGGCAACAAAGATGCCAGCGGCCGGATAGCAAAATGGGCAATAGAGCTTTCACCATATACACCGCAGTACGATAAGAGGGATACAATCAAGTCCCAGGTCTTGGCTGATTTCTTTATTGACTGGGCCGAGATACAGTATGAGCCACCATTGCCAGATGCCAATTATTGGAGGATGCATTTCGATGGGTCCAAGACAATCCATGGCTTGGGTGCCGGCATAGTTCTCAGTTCACCAAAGAATGACCAGCTGAGATACGTCCTGCAGATTCACTTTGCAGCATCAAATAATGTGGCGGAATATGAGGCACTTGTGCATGGCCTGAAGGTGTCTAAGGACATAGGAATTCGCCGGATTATGTGCTTCGGGGATTCTGACTTGGTGATTCAGCAGTGTTCCGGCATATGGGACGCGCATGATGCTAACATGGCATCATACCGTTTCCTGGTGCAGCAGTTAAGTGGTTACTTTGAAGGTTGTGAGTTCCGGCACGTTCTCCGGGCTCAGAACGATGCAGCCGATGCATTATCCAAGCTGGGGTCTTCCCGAGATTCAATCCCACCCGGCATTTCGCTGGAGCATCTGAGGAAGCCATCGATCAAACCCTCGCCGGAGTCATCCTCCATTTATGTCCCGCCAGGTCCAGACGAAGCAGTTCCAATGGACATAGATGCCGGAGCCAAGACGGATAACCCGGGGACTGTTTCCTCAGTCCCGGGGACTGGGCCGGCATATGCTGTTAGTACAGTATTCCGGAGCAAAACTAAAGGCAAGGGTAAAATGTGCCTAGAGGTTGTGCCGGTATACCCGGGGACTGCTCCGGCATACCCGGGGACTGATTCTTCAGTCCCGGGGACTTCGCAGCCCATGGAGATCGATTATGTGTCGGTCGAAATGATGGAAATAGATCAGGCAGTGTTCACTGTCAGGGAAGTGCCCTCATGGGCACGTCCTATCTTGAACTTCATGGTGGATGGTCAAGTGCCGGCGGATGAAACCGAGGCCCGCCGGGTTATGAGGAGATCCAAAGCGTATACCATCATCAACAAAGAAATATACAAGAGAAGTACCACCGGAGTATTGCAGAGATGTGTCGAATCTGCGGAGGGTCTGGAGATGCTCCGGGAAATTCACCAGGGGGAGTGTGGTCACCATGCTTCGTCCAGGGCATTGGTGGCAAAGGTATTCCGGCATGGCTTTTATTGGCCAACGGCACTGCAAGAGGCAGAAAACTTGGTCCGGAAATGTAATGGGTGTCAAAGATATGCCCACCAGATTCATCAGCCGGCATCTGCCCTGAAAACTATCCCAATAACCTGGCCCTTTGCTGTTTGGGGCCTGGATATGGTCGGGGCTTTTAAGCCGGCCAGAGGGAAAATGACCCATATCCTGGTCATGGTGGACAAGTTCACCAAGTGGATTGAAGTGAAGCCCATAAGCAAGTGTGATGGTCACACAGCAGTGAAATTCTTAAAGGGTATAATCTTGAGATATGGTGTTCCTCATAGCATCATCACTGACAATGGGTCAAACTTTGCCCAAGGGCCATTTGCCAGATTTTGTGAGGAGGTGGGGATCCGGCTGGACGTTGCGTCGGTTGCCCACCCTTGTGCCAATGGCCAAGTAGAGAGATCGAATGGGCTAGTACTATCCGGCATAAAACCCCGGCTGATAGAGCCCCTGGAGAAAACTCCGGGATGTTGGCTAGATGAGCTGCCAGCAGTGCTGTGGAGTTTAAGAACAACTCCGAATAGATCAACAGGCTACACACCTTTTTTCCTGGTGTATGGAGCAGAAGCTGTGCTTCCAACAGATGTAATACATGATGCACCAAGAATAGTGCTATATACTGAGGAAGAGGCTAAAGAAGCCAGAGAAAATGATGTTGATCTGCTAGAGGAAGCAAGGGAAATAACTCTGTCAAGAACAGCAGTATATCAGCAGAACCTCAGACGCTATCATGCGCAGAAGGTAAATCCAAGGAGATTTCAAGAGGGAGATCTAGTACTCCGGCTAAAGCAAGGAACAGAAGGCCGGCATAAGTTAACTCCTCCATGGGAGGGGCCATTCATTGTGAGCAGAGCTCTGCACAATGATGCCTATTATCTTATAGATGCGCAGGACCCCAAGAAGAATAAGGTGGACAGGTCCGGAGAAGAAACCAAGAGGCCATGGAACATAGCTCTACTGCGCCCCTTTTACTCCTGAGCAACACAATGTATGTATTTCCATATTTTCCTTTGTATGCCGGCGTGTTGTGCCGGCACAAGACTAATGAATGAAATACCGGCATCCCGAAGAAGCCGGGTAACTAGCTCCGAGGTATATTTGTTGTTTATTTACAGTTTTTTGTTATATGCCGGCTGGCTTTATTTGAATGTTTCCTATGTCGGCCTAGTAATGTGTCGGCACCAAAGGCCACTCTTCGACTCAGCTGCTGTCCGAAACCCGGCTTCATGGCTAGCAAGAGTAGATGCCGGAGATTGTCTACACATGGAAAACGGCTAAGGAAATACAAAGCAAGCGAACCGACATTTTCGTTAAAGCTAAAGTTAAAATTTAAAGTGTCGGATGATTTGAAGTCTAAGTCTCAAAGTTAAAGTACTGTATGTTCGAGGAAGCAACCTTGAGACTCATACGTCGAAAGCCAATTAAGGTAGACAAGTAGCCAAGGTTGTGAAATTGAGGAAACAGGAAAACAACTCGGTGACTTAGCCAAAAGATGATCCGGCATTAGTAACAAGCAAACCAAGATAAAACTTGTTCAGATAGCAAACCAAAGGAAATTAAACGTGTTTATTACATCTGCACCCGGCATACCGGGGATCTGATAAAGCTTAAAGTGTTTTTGATGCAAAGATTCAAGGGGCAGACGCGGGGCCGCCAGCAGGTGGAGCAGTAGCAGTCGAAGTGGCGGCTTCAGGTGTGCCGGACCCAGCAGATGGAATGGAGCCATCACCTCCGCCCGGGGCAGATGCCTGTTCCGGAGCTTCAGTGTCGGCTTCCTCAGCTTCATCTTCATCTTGGCTGGAGTCGGAACCCTCAGCAGCAGCAGATGTCCCGGCATCGTCATTCTTCTCCGGCTCGCGGATGTCCCGGACGAATTTGTCGGTGTCGGCATAGTCCACATAACTATGGGCCAACTCCTTGCGGCGACGGATATGATCCGGATCCGTGGTCCAGATGGATCCTTCGCGCACGGTGCGCAAAGTCTCCAAGTCTGCCTTTTCATACCAAGACAAGAAGTAGCTAAGGGCTTCGTCAGCTCCAACCCTCGCGCCGGAATCTCGCCACTCCCGGAGGCGAACCTTGGCAAGCTGCAGGTCGTTGCCGAGGTCAACCGGGTCAGTGGGAGTCCTTTGTCCCGGCCAGAGGGCAGAGAATGCCTCCTGGGCGCCGTAGAAGAGCTCTTCAGTGAAAAGGGTCATGGCCTCCTTCCGGGACTGCAGGGCCAGCAGCTGCTCCGACATGTCCCAGTTGGGCGAGTCAACCGGAACACCCCGGTTTTCTCGGTCCAACTGCAAAGCCCTCTCAACGTCAGCGACGGAAGCGGGAAACATGCCTGCAGAATAGAAACAATGTTAGCAAAAGGAAAATATGTCGGCATAGATGCTATGCCGAAAAAGATTACACTATGTCGGAAAGGATAAAAGGGGAAAGGATTTGAAGCTTACGGGCAAGGTCGGCATTCAGCTGTGCAACTGTAACCTCCCATTTGGTGGCCTGCTCCTTCAGGCTATCCAGTTCAGCGTGGGCGTTGGAGGCATCAGTCTCGGAGGAAACAAGCAGGGTCTGGGTTTTCTTCAGTAGGCCCTCCCTCTGTTCCTTTTCGTCCAGCAGCTCGGTGATCCGGCCCTTCAACTGCTCAACCTCGGCCTTGTGACCGGCATCCCGGTCGTCCAGTTGCTTGGCCACATCCACCGAGGACACACAATCCTGGTGGCGTGCCTCCAGTGCAGCCTTCTCATCTGAAAAGATTTCAAGTTAAAAGGATTTGAAGAAAGAAAACAGTGACAAAGAGTAAAGGATTTGAAGTATAAAGTAGCTATCCGGGTAACAGCAGGATCCGGCATACCAGTAAGCTCTTTCACCCTCGTAAGAAGCGCGGCGACTTGTTTTTCAGTGCCAGCTGCAGAATGTCGGCACAAGGTTATGTGTCGGTAAGAAGAAGTATTGCAAAGTAAAGAGAGGAAAGATATCCGGCATATAGCGGTATGTCGGCAAAGATTACCTTTGTGGGACAGCTCCTGCTGAAGCTTGCTGTGTGCGTCAGATAGCTTCCGGTGCTCGCACACCAACTCATGGAACATGTTGGCCCGGGTGTTGTTCATGAGCTGCAAAAATGCCGGGATTTGAAATGTCAGCAGAGAAATTTGACATGATAATTAAAGTGAAGATTTTATCAAGTGATCATTCTTTTAAAGACCCGGCACAGGTGCTGCGCACCTATCCCGGCTCTCGGTGACTAGGATTTGAAGCTCGAATCGAGCTTATATCCCGGTCAAGAGGACTTGAAAGATAATAGAGATGTGAAATTGTTAAAGACCCGGCACAGGTGCTGCGCACCTATCCCGGCCCTCGGTGACTAGGATTTGAAGCTCGGATCGAGCTCATATGTCGGCAGTTAATTCAAAAGAAGCTAGCTAAAGGACTATGAGAAAATCCCGGATGTCCATATCCCGGACAGCCGACATTTTCGGGGACTGGGGATATGTGTGTAAATAGAGAGGACTTACGTTGGTGGCATCGGCCAACTTGTGAAGTCTTTGCTGGAGGCTGAGGAGCTCGCTGGCGATCGGTATGGGCTTCGCTGCCAGGAAGTCGCTTGGGTCGCCACTGGTCTTGGCTTCGGCCAGCTTCTTGCTCCTTGAGTCCGCAGTGTCCATGTTGCTGGCGTCGTTCCATTTGATGCACTGCTCCTTAAGAGAGCCGAGGCTCTGATCACTTTTCGTCGCAAGAGGGACGAGGCCCTCGAGTTCTGGGGTGTCGAAGAAGCTGGTCCGGTACCCCGGCCGGGCTGCTGCCCTGCCAAGATGCAGGGCCAGAGCAGAGCTGGTCCGGGACGCTGCCTTAGGAGGAGCAGTTGCGGCAGATGGTGTGCCGGACTTGGCCGGCTGAATCTTCAACGTGCCGGTCTGGGCCGGTGCAGTGGTCTTGGCCCGGGCAGTGGACTTGGCCGGTGCAGTGGTCTTGGCCGGTGCAGTGGTCTTGGCCGGTGCAGTGGTCTTGGCCGGTGCTGGGGTCTTGTCAGCTGAAGGAGTCTCGGGTGCGGGCTGTTCCGGCGCGGCCGGTGCATCTTGGCCAGTAGAGGCAGGATCCGGAATAGTCCGGACTTCCGGCACTAAAGGGCCTTTACCCTTGATGTCTGCTCCGGCGTTTTCAGCTGTGCCGACGTCGCCGGTGGGCGCGCCGGAGTCTGGTGCTTCTTGGTGGGCTCCTGTGTCCATGTGGACATCAGGAGCCGGAGGTTCCTGTTGAGCCCCCGAGTCCATGTGGACGTCGGGGGCAGAGGTATCTTGTTCCGGCGGAGGAACGTCCTTCGCCGGGGAGGTGGTCTTCTCAGGCGCAGGCGAAGATGCCGGCGCCGGGGAGCTCGTGTGACTGGCAGAGGGAATGTCGGAGGTAGCAGGGGCAGCGGGCTTGGTAACCTTCGGGTCGCCGCTCAAGCCAGAAGCTTGTTCCGGCTCAAGAGGAGCACTGAAAGAGAGAAAACACCAAGTCAGTAATACAAACAAGAGATATGTCGGAGGAAATGCAAAGAAAAGGAAATTTACCCCGAGGCAACAGGCCTCTGTTTCTTCTGTTTGGGCACGCAGAACTTCTGCCTTTTCGACCTCTGAGGTATGTCGGACGGGGGCTTCACGCCTCGCTTCCGGCCGGCACGTCCGCCGGTGGAAGGAGGTCCCTGGTTCAGAGGGGCGGCGTCGACAACCATATCGTCCGGGATAGCTGAGGACGGCATTGGAAACTCGTAAGCAATAGGTGTTTCTGGAAAGGCGTACGCAAGTGGCATCGGGTCATAGTACAGCAGGATCTCCTCGTCAGAATCAATCTCACTCCGGTCTTGAGTATAATGCCGGGATGAAGAGCCCTTACCCATGGCAGCTGCAGCACGGGTGCTCCTGGGAAGCTTATCCCAATGATCCGGATCTTCAACATCCGCAACGGTGCGATCCGCCGCGATCTTGATCCGGGAGTTCTCCATGGTTTGGAAGCTGAATTTCTGTATAAACAGCAAAGTCAAGTATTCAGACAAGGAAATATGCCGGTGGAAGAGGTATGTCGGATCAATATGATATGTGCCGGCAAATAGACATGTGTCGGCTTAAGTATCTATGTGCCGGACATGGACTTTATGTATCGGATAAGATGGTTTACCGTTGGGGCGGGCCTATCCCGGCTGTATGGTTCTAGCCCCCAGGCAAAAGTGGCCTGAGAGGACTTGCAGACATCCTTAATCCGGCGCAGAATGTCGGCCGGAGTCAGCTCGTGTGTGGAGTGCCGGGTGGGGTCCATTGGCCCGCTCATCTGACAGATCTTGTGCGACCGGCGCTGCAGAGGGGAGACGCGCCGGCTTATATAGCAGGCCACCAGGTCTTGAGGAGTAAGACCGGCATCCAGGAGCTCGCCCTTAACCCGGTGAAGCGCATTCACCGGCATCACCGAGTTCTTCGGGTTATAGGTCCAGTTCGTCATGGCCAAGGGTGGCTCGTCCACAAATGGCGGCAGGTTGAGCAGATCCTCGTCGGTGGTGTTCTTGACGTAGAAGAAGCTTTTCTGCCACTTCTTGCAAGATTCCAGGAGTTCCACCTTGGGGAAGTCCGAGCCCTTTCGGGACATGATGGTGGCCGCGCCGCAGAGGGTCATGGGGCGGTCCTTCTTTTCCTGGGCCGTCTCCGGCGGGTCGTCCTTGCTTCGGGGCGGCTCTTGGACGACTTGCTTCCGCAGTTGGAAGTACTTCGCCCAGCCTTGAGTAAGGGCCTCTATGCCGGCATAGCCCTCGCAAAAAGCAGCGAAGGCGGAGAGGATCATCACGGCATTGGCCGGGATATGATGAGGTTGTAGGTCGTAGGTGTTGAGGAAGTCCCGGAAGAAGTCCGATACCGGCAGACCGAAGCCCCGCTCGAAGTGGGCGATGAAGACGACGCGTTCGCCGGGTTCAGGTGCCGGCACAGTTTCTCCCGCGGGTAGCCGGCATGCTACGCCCTCCGGGACTCTCCTGGTGGAGGTGACCCAGGATATGTCGGCCGGAGTAACCTCCGACCCCTCCCAGCCGGAGCGTCCTTGGGCTCGGGCCGAGGTATCTTCCTCAGAGGCCGAGGTAGCCGTCATGCTTGAAGATGCCATCTTAGTGGCCGGGATAAGGCGTGAGAGCCGGAGTCCCGTGATGTTATTCCTATCAAGGCCGGAGAAAAGAGGGAGGTTAGTCTCTCCGGCATAACACTCTCACAGATGTTAGCAGGAATAGAAGATCTACCGAGGCAGTTAAAATAGGAAACAAATAAGGGTAAAACTCCTAAAGATGAACACCTGCGAGCGTTGCCTAGCAATGCTAGTCGAATCAAAGGGAAAACTAGCTCTGAAACCGAGGCAGATCTGTGCAAGCGGGGCTACCGGTGCAAAGTTGTAAAAGGCGTGAAAGAGGAAGACCAGAGGGAGGTCTCACCGGAGCTTGGCCGGCGACGATGGAGCGGCGGCGAGCGTGCAGGAAGATCCAATCTCCCTGCAATGCTGCAGAGAGAAGAGGCGGCGGCGGCGGCGTCGTCAAAGGTGATGCCGTGCGTCGTCGGGCGTCGGCGTCGGCGGGGAGCAGGTCGGCTGCGACGGCGATGCTGCTCTTCGGACCGGCGGTGGAGCGCAGGAGGCAAAGTAGCAGGCGAGGAAGGCGAGGAAGACGATGGTGGTGGGGGGTAAAAAGATACGTTTACCCCCGCCGCCCTATTTATAGGTCTGCCAGGTCAGGGTCGTGGGGATCGTGGGGATCGTGGGAGTGTTCCACTCCCCCGACCGTTTCTGCGGCGAGGCGCCACGTGGCGGCGCAGAGTGGGGCGGCGGTTCCTGTAACCGTGCCATGACGCCATGATGGCAAGAAGTAACTGCTGCACTGTGAACCGTCACATCGTGGGTGACCGTTCGAGGTGGCAGGGCAGTTACAAGTTTCGATGCAAAGCTGTCAGACATGGCTTCTCGAGGAAGACTCGTCTATATGTCGGATTAATTGCCCGATGTATATGTTCCGTCCGGAATACCCTCGGGACCGGCCGGAATAAGTTTTGGAACAGGAACAGAGGCCGGGATATGTGCAGATGTGCCGGCATATAATCTGATCGCCGGGGCATAATGAAGAAAGGTATGTTGAAAGGTATGTTGAACCTGTCAAGGCTCCACAGTTATGACTGGGGAACCTCGGCAGCTTCGGGGACTAGTGTCGGGGGGATGACCCCCGGTAGGGTCAAGAGAGTAGAAAGACACAAGGTCTATGATTGACTTTATGCCGGGTTAACAAGGAAGGGCCTGGCCGGAATATAAGAGCATCGGCCAGGCCGGCATATAATGTGTATCCCGGCTGATACTTGGATATGCCGGCATAGCCGGAATACTTATAAAAGTGTGCCGGCATATACTTAGATATGCCGGCCTAACCATTTGGTGTGTTGTGCAGGAGCAGGGGAGGCCGGATTACCCGACCCTCGTAGGTCGTTGGTCCGGCATATAAATCCTGGGTATGGCCAACGGTCATATCCGGGATACTTAAGTCAACCAAGGTGTCACATCCCTACAATCAAGGAAGAAAACATCCAAGCATGGTAGCAGAGTAAGATGGCAGGGTGCACAGTGAAGGTTACCTACCCTCACTGTGCACAAGTACGAGCTTACCGCACAGAGGTAAGGCCACAGTTCAAGAGGTACAAGGTACAGGGATATGGCGTCCCATCGAGAGCAATCAGGGGCAAAGTCAAGGGTCTCTGCCATCGCCACCAGCTCCTGTTTGGAGTGTAGCCCTTGTCTTGTGGTCTTGTATGACCGTTGTAACCCTGGCCACCACTATATAAGGTGGCATAGGGAGCCCTGGTAAAGGGTTGGTCGTGGGAAGGTTGGTAGCTGGAAGAAGGTTGGAAGGTTGAAGGTAGATTGATCACTCTGTACTCTTACACTTAGCAGTTCATCTTCCTTCTCTAGCAGAGAGCTTGGAAGCACCATTGTGGTGTACTACACCGACCCATATATACAATCAGTAGAGCAGGAGTAGGGGTGTTATCTCCTTACGAGAGCCCCGAACCTGGGTAGATCAGTGTCTCTTTCTGTCGTGCTTTTTAGCTCGTTCCCCTCTCCCGAATCCTCCAGCATCTAGTTCGGCCCCCATTTAAGCCATCCTATGGCATATGTTGTTTCACCACGACGACACCAAGAGTCATTTGGCAATGCAAGTTTTCGTAAACATTTCTTCAAGAGGTTGCTTTTATTCAGAAGAACTATGTCCGTCAGCCTTCACAGGTTGATTAGAGCTTCGATGGGCTCCTTTCCTGCTGCGTTCATAGCTCCTTCCCGGAACAGGGAGTATCCAGATACTTTCTTACACTTTGCAGAGGTGGTCACTTGTACCGATAAGAGATCTTAGCCTTGTTGCACATCCAAGTCCGGTTCTTGTCCACACTTCCTTTGTATGGGGCCCAGTCTAAGACCCAAGCCAATCACTGTCCTCCTCCGCGACCCCGCATACCCACCCTTTTGTAATCCACTGCACCATAGCTGACTTTCCTTGAACAACTATGATGCTCGAAGCCAACTTTCCTAGAACAACTTCGAGTCCCTCCCAGCTGACTTTCCTATGACCAGCTGCAGGCCAGTTTCATACAATCCATCCTAGACACCGTGTTCCCGTTGGACGTAAGGGCTCCCACCCGCTGCATTCACCTACCGAATGAACAGCTTGCTGCATTCACCTTCCGAATGAACAGCATAGGCCGGTACATTCGTTGATATGCGAAAGGAAGTCGTACAGCTGACTTCTCTGTCCCATTCCAGATCTTATGGTTGACCGTTATTTACGGCGCTAGAATCACTGGCAACATTGGTTATTAATTCCTAGGTGAACTTTCCAGTTGCAGTGGGACCTCCACCAATACCCATACCATGGTCCCACTGCCCACCATCCTAGGGCAACAACAATTCCGGTCAAAACCACTATTCATATTCATTAGTAAAACCGAACCTTTTACTTTGAATGCAGTAGTAATACCACAGGTATATA
This sequence comes from Dactylis glomerata, assembly GCA_007115705.1. Lineage (NCBI taxonomy): Eukaryota > Viridiplantae > Streptophyta > Magnoliopsida > Poales > Poaceae > Dactylis > Dactylis glomerata. The sequence goes on from QXEO01001157.1 coordinate 1,217,305, forward strand.
TTTGCAAGTAATTTGATAAAAATACTCAAGAGGTATGAGCAAGAGTGAACTTGCCTTTTTGACTGCAAGATTATGCAAGTCAAGGTCTTCGATACGAAAGAATCCCAATTCTGAAATAGCAATCATCATCCGGTAGGGATGATGTTAGAAAACTGCAGCATGGTATGCATAATTTATGTTATGCGTTGTTCTAAGCGTAACCTAACCCCGATGGTTTATTACTATTAAGTTGTGGTGACTTTCTTTGTGATGTGTTGCACTTTTAGTTGTAATACATCCAATATTGTTAAGGGAGTTAGCTTAAGTTACTATTCTTTCAAATGAAAGAGTAAAGATTAAAGCATGGATAACTCCTGACTATGACCAAAGAATAATTGATAAAGGTGAAGACATAGAAGTAACATTTTTAAGTTGCATCTACAATTAGCAATCAATTAGGTGAGCATAGATATTTAAAGTGGAAGTAAACAACACAAGGTTTACTTTGAGGGTTCACAGCAATCTTAAGATAACTTAGGGCTTTACTTTATAACTATAAGGAAATGGTTTGATGTTTATTTTCAAGGTATCTAAAAAGAACAACTATTGAAGTTCATATTCTTTAAAGAGTAAAAGTACTACAAACAAGATTTAGTGTTCTGGGGTTTACTATAGTTCTCTATCAATCAAGGAGTAGCTATTAGATTGCAATCTTAAGACTTGTAAATATTTAGTTGATCATGATAACTTACAAAGAATGTTTATCTAAAGCACACAAGTAACACCTGGTTCTAGCTATGGCCTTGTACTTAAAGTTCAATTATGAAGGTCCTACTTGTAGATCACAACATGGTCGTGCATTTTTGAACTCAAACAAGTTAAGGTTATTTGAGTTCGTGCAAGTAAATGACAAAGTGTTGGGGAAGTTTTCTTTCTTTAAATGTGAGTGCAAACTTGTGAATGATTGATTATACAAAATGGAGTTGGAGTAATTCATATTCTATTCAGGTTTAAGGAATTTGTCTTTACGGTTTAAGAATTTCCCAAAAGGTATTAAAATAGTGTTGCATTTAATTACTTTAAGTAAAATAAAATATTCACTAAAACATGTGAAAGTTCTAGAGTATAGTTTATAATAAATTAGTATTCATTTATAATTCTATGGAACTTTATATATTTTATAAAGTGGTGCATATTTGAATTAAATTTATTTGGGGTTTTTTGAACTTAAGAAAAAAACAAAATTTAAGTTCATTTGGTTATTTGGGCCGAGGTCCATATGGCCTAGCAGGCCGGCCCATGGTCCAACCGGACCGGATCATACCCCCCAGCCCGAATCGCCTGTCCCTTATCCTCACTCTCTCGTCGTCCCCTCTGCCTCTCGTTCTCTCCCAGGCAGTTGTCGGCCTCGTCCGCCGCCTGCCACTCACCGGCGAGGCTCCGCCCTGGTTTCCTCCCCCGTTTGCCCGCTGCCTCGATGCCGCCTCACACTCGCCCGCGCTGCCCTGCGAAACCCTAGCTGTTGTTCGGCTCAGGCGGTCGGCGGTCCTTGGCGCTGCCGCACGACATAGACTACCACCTTGTCCCCCGTCTGGTCTTCTGCGTCGATCTCCTCGGCCTCAACCTCACGCCCCTGTGCATCGGGCTCCTAGGTGATTTGGTGGTCAGGTGGGGTGGTGCTACAGATGAGGGTGGTGTTACCGCTGCTAATGTGGTGATGCTGCTGTGTTGGTTTACCCTTCATTGTTGGTGAAAGGAATATGCCCGAGAGGCAATAATAAAGTTGTTATTATATTATTCCGTGTTCATAATAGATGTTTATTTTTCATGCTAGAATTGTATTAATCGGAAACATTAATACTTGTGTGATTAATAAACTAAAAGGGTTCCTAGTAAAGCCTCTCTTTTATACTAGCTCGTTGATTAACTGATGATCAAGGTTTCCTGATCATGAACATTGGATGTTGTTAATAACGGGGTCATATCATTAGAGGAATGATGTGATGAACACACACACACCCACAGTACGAATAGCAATACGATCAAGTCATCAAGTTCATTGCTATATCAAACTCATGCGAAGTAGTTCTAATCCTTAGACCATGAGATCATGTTAATCACTGATACCGGAAGGGTACTTTGATGATATCAAACGTCACACCGTAATAGGGTGATTATAAAGGTTGATTTGGGTACTCTGAAAGTATTAGTTGAGGCTCATGGATCAAGAGTGGGATTTGTCCATCCGGATGACGGAAAGATATTCTCTGGGCCCTTCTCGGTGATATTGCATTGGAATCGCTTGCAAGCATGTGACTAGGTCACAGGAATGCATTATCACGGAACGAGTAAAGAGACTTGTCGGGAACGAGATCGAACTAGGTATGGTTGATACCAAATGATCGGATCTCGGACAAGTAATAATATCGCGAGACAAAAGGAATTAACTATGTTCGTTACCGGTTCACACGATCACTAGTTCATCGTTGAGTAAGTGGGAGTCATCATGGATTTCCAGATCCCGCTGTTGATTATTGATCGGAGAGGAGTCTCGATCATGTCCACTTTATTCACGAACCGTAGGGTGACACACTTAAGGCTCGTCGTCGTTTTTGAGTGGATACGATACTCCGATCGAATTACAGGACAGCATAAGGGTTGTTTCAGAAAAGCACCGAAACTGTTTCGGGATATCGAAAAAACTCAAGGGTGTATTTGTTAATGTTTGTTAATTGAATGAATTAACAAATATTAAAGAAATAAAAATGTTTTATTAAATCAATAAGTGTGAATTTTAATTGGCATGAATGTCATGCATTAAAATGGGGGTTACCTCATGTTGATGAGGGATTAATCTCCATAAAGGGAATAAAGAGGGGAAATGAAGAGGAGGGGAGGCCCTTGGCCGGCCAGCCCCTTGGCTGCCCTCCTCCTCTATATAAACCCCCCTCTCTCTCCCTTGGACACACACTTCTTGATCCTCCCTCCTTTGCATAGTTGCTGCCCACTTTCCGTCTTGGCTTAGCGAAGCTCTGCCGGAATAGTAGTTCGTAGTTCACACACTTGGAGAAGTGTGTGGAGGAGTGTCCGGCGGATCCCTTCTTCCGCTGCCCCGCTGGACCGAGGGCGTGGAGGAGTCGACGTCGAGCTGCACGTGTGTGCGAGTACGGGGGCGCTGCCACTTGTGGCGCCGACTACACGATCTTGTGATCGTCAAGTGAACCACGACGTCGACTACATCAAGTGAACAACTACGTCGACTACGTGCGTCTTCACCAACTCTCCATCGTCAACGTTTGTGCGGGAACGTAATCCCCGCTCACGGTCGTCGAGGGTGAGTATCCGTTGCTACCATCTCGTAGAGTTTCTTGGCCAGTTTATGCGTTCATGCGTAGGAAAATTTTTGTTTTCTATGCTACAAACCCATCAGTGGTATCAGAGCCATCTCTATGCGTAGTTGGTATGCACGGTTAGAACACATGTGGATGTGGGCGTTGATGATCATGTTATTGCAATTTTTTGGTATTTTGGATCATAGTGGCATAGTGGGATTGAAGCTGCCCGAGACTAACCTTACGTGACCACGTTCACGAGACTTGTCCCACACTTGACATGCTTCGGCATATGTGGCTTTGCGGGTGCACGTTTCTCCCACTATAGTTATGATCTATTATACAAAGAATTGTTAATAATATTTTTATCACCGTTGTGGTTCTTGTTCGTAGGTAAGAACGGTTCTTCCTAGAAAGCCCCAAACCACGTAAAATATGCAAGACAAATTAGAAACGTCTAACTTGTTTTTGCAGGGGGCATGTGATGTGATATGGTCAAATTGTTTATGTTACAAATTGTATGCGATGATCCTTTTTGTAAGTTATAAACAACCGGCAGGAGCCATATGGTTGTCTTTACATTTAAATGGCCTGCGTGCCGTATATATATCCAAGTGATATATTGTAATGGAGGAAGACAACCAAGTTGGCGCGCCATGGACCTTGGTGCTGCGCCGGTGGAATGATGGAGATCATACCATGACGCACAAGATGGAGATCGAGTGCATGAAGGACCATATCATATCACATTATTTATGCATGTGATGTTTATCCTTTTATGCATCTTATTCTGCTTAGATTTGATCGCGCGGTAGCATTATAAGATGATCCCTCTCACATAAATATCAAGATAAAATGTGTTCTCCCATAACATGCACCGTCACGAAAGTTCGTCGTTTTGAGACACCTCGTGATGATCGGGTGTGATAGACTCTACGTTCACATATGACGGGTGTAAGACAGTTTTACACACGCAAATGTTATGGTTCTACTTGGCGAGCCTAGCATGTACAGACATGGCCTCGGAACACGAACCGAAAGGTTAAGCATGAGTCATATGGCTGATATGATGAACATGGTGATGTTCGCCTTTGAAACTATACCGTTGCACGTGATGATCGGTTTCGGTATAGTGGATTTGGTTCGTGTAAATCACTTAAGAAAACTAGGAGGGATGTTGTTTTTAAGTGGGAGTTCACGTAGAATTTGATTTAACCTGAACTCATTCTATTTGAACTTAGTCTAAGTTAACTTTGCAAATAATTTGTAGATCATGGCACCACCTGCTCTGAATTTCAATGCGTTCATGGAGAAAGAAAAACTAGCCACCAACGGTAGCAACTTCACCAACTGGGCACTTAACTTGAGGATCCTCCTCAATGCCTCTCAAAAGGGCTATGTGCTTGAGGCACCGCTAGGTAACCTGCCTGCAGAAGAAGCTCCCGATGAAGAGAAAAATGTTTTTCTGACTCGTAAGGAGGACCACAGTTTAGTTCATTGCGGCATACTGTATGGACTTGAGCCGGAGCTGCGAAAACGTTTCGAGAACAGCAACGCTTATGATACAATGGGAGAGTTGAAACTGATCTTCGACTCCCATACTGCCGTAGAGAGTTATGATGCTTCAGAAAAGTTCTTTAGCTGCATGATGGAAGAGAACAGCTCCGTTAGTGAGCACGTACTCAAAATGTCTGGGTACGCCGATAAGCTCATCTCCTTGGGAATAACGATTCCCAATGAGTTGGGAATACATCGGGTTCTCCAATCTCTCCCACCTAGCTTCAAGAGCTTTGTGATGAACTACAACATGCAGGGCATGAGGAAGTCTCTCCCCGAGCTTCTCTCAATGCTTAAGACTGCAGAAGTGGAGATTAAAAAGGAACATCAAGTGTTGATGGTCAATAAGACCACTAGTTTCAAGAGAGGTAGAAAGGATAATAAGTCCAAGGGTAGAAACAAGAAGGACGGCAAATCTATTGCCGGTTCTAAGAGGAAACCCAAGGCTGGTCCTAAACCTGAAACTGAGTGTTTCTACTGCAAGGAAACGGGGCACTGGAAGCGCAACTGCCCAAAGTATCTGGCGGATAAGAAGAACGGGAAGATTAACAAAGGTATATATGATATACATGTTATTGATGTGTACCTTACTAGTAGTCGCAATAGCACCTGGGTATTTGATACCGGTTCGGTTGCTCACATATGTAACTCGAAACAGGGGCTAAAGAATAGGCGGCAACTTGCGAAGGATGAGGTCACGATGTGCGTCGGCAATGGATCAAAAGTTGATGTGATCGCCGTCGGGACGCTACCTCTACATTTACCATCTGGATTAGTTTTAAACCTGAATAAATGTTATTTGGTGCCTGCGTTGAGCATGAACATTATATCCGGATCTTGTTTAATGCGAGACAATTATTCATTTCAGTCTGAGAACAATGGTTGTTCGATTTATATGAATAATATCTTTTATGGACATGCACCTGAGAAGAAAGGTTTATTTCTTTTGAATCTTGATAGTAATGAAACACATATTCATAATGTGAATGCCAAAAGAATTAAGTCAAATGATGATATAGCCGCATACATGTGGCACTGCCGTTTAGGTCATATTGGTGTTAAACGCATGAAGAAACTTCATTCGGATGGACTTCTGGAATCACTTGATTATGAATCATTTGAAACATGCGAGCCATGCCTTATGGGCAAGATGACTAGAACGCCGTTTTCCGGTTCAATGGAACGGGCGACAGACTTATTGGAAATCATACATACCGATGTATGTGGACCTATGAGTGTGCCGGCGCGTGGTGGATATCGTTATTTTGTTACTTTCACTGATGACTTAAGTAGATATGGGTATATTTACTTAATGAAACACAAGTCTGAAACATTTGAAAAGTTCAAAGAATTTCAGAGTGAAGTAGAAAATCATCGTAACAGAAAGATTAAATTTCTACGATCTGATCGTGGAGGAGAATATCTTAGTTACGAGTTTGGCGCACATATGAGAGAATGTGGAATAGTTTCACAACTCACTCCCGCTGGAACGCCACAACGAAATGGTGTATCCGAACGTCGTAACCGTACCTTATTGGATATGGTTCGGTCTATGATGTCTCTTACCGATCTGCCACTATCTTTTTGGGGTTATGCGCTAGAAACAGCCGCTTTCACTTTAAATAGGGCTCCATCTAAATCCGTTGAAACGACACCGTATGAATTGTGGTTTGGAAACAAACCTAAGCTGTCATTTCTAAAAGTTTGGGGATGCGATGTTTATGTGAAGAAACTTCAGCCTGATAAACTCGAACCCAAAGCGGAAAAATGTGTCTTCATAGGATACCCTAAAGAAACAATTGGGTACACCTTCTATCACAGATCCGAGGGCAAAGTGTTTGTTGCTAAGAACGGATCCTTTTTGGAGAAGGAGTTTCTCTTGAAAGGTGTGAATAGTAGGAAGGTAGAACTCGATGAGGTTATTGAACCTCCTCTTCATGAATTGGCGAGTGGCGCAGTGCCGGAAACCGTTCCGGTGGTGACTTCACCAAATGAAGTGGGAGCTAATGATGAAGATCATGAAACTCCAAAAGAGAATACTACCGAACCTCGCAGGTCGACAAGAACACGCACCACTCCTGAATGGTATGGTGATCTTATCGTAAATTCCATTGTTGAGAACGATGACCCTGTGACGTATGATGAAGCGATGATGAGCCCAGATTCCAACAAATGGCATGAAGCCATGAAATCCGAAATGGAATCCATGTATGAAAACCAAGTATGGACTTTGGTGGAACTTCCCAATGACCGAAAGGCCGTTGAGAATAAATGGATTTTCAAGAAGAAAACAGATGCTGATGGTAATGTGACCGTCTATAAAGCACGACTTGTCGCAAAAGGTTTTTGACAAATTCAAGGAATTGACTACGATGAGACTTTCTCACCCGTAGCGATGCTAAAGTCTGTTAGGATTATGTTAGCAATTGCTGCATTTTTCGATTATGAAATTTGGCAGATGGATGTGAAAACCGCGTTCCTTAATGGTAACATTGAGGAAGAGTTGTACATGGTACAGCCCAAGGGTTTTATTGATCCTAAGGATGCTAACAAGGTATGCAAACTTCAGCGATCCATTTATGGACTGAAGCAAGCATCCCGGAGTTGGAATCTCCGTTTTGACGAAGTTATCAAAGGGTTTGGATTTGTCAAAACTTATGGAGAAACTTGTATTTACAAGAAAGTGAGTGGGAGCTCTGTAGCATTTCTAATATTATATGTGGATGACATATTGCTGATTGGAAATGATACGGAACTTTTGAAGAGCGTAAAAGATTACTTAAACAGTAAGTTTTCAATGAAAGACCTTGGTGAAGCGGCGTATATTTTAGGCATCAAAATCTATAGAGATAGATCGAGACGCTTAATTGGGCTATCGCAAAGTACATACCTTGACAAGATTCTAAAGAAGTTTAGAATGGAAGATAGTAAGAAAGGGTTCTTACCTATGTTGCAAGGAAAGATCTTGAGTAAGACTCAAGGTCCGGCTACAGCTGAAGATAGAGAAGAAATGAATAAGATTCCCTATGCCTCTGCCATAGGCTCTATCATGTATGCCATGTTATGTACAAGACCAGATGTGGCACATGCCATTAGTTTGACTAGTAGGTACCAATCTGATCCAGGTTTGGAACACTGGACGGCGGTTAAGAATATCCTTAAGTACTTACGAAGGACTAAGGATATGTTTCTCGTATATGGCGGTGAAGAAGAGCTCGTCGCAAGTTGTTACGTCGATGCTAGCTTCGACACTGATCCGGATGACTCTAAGTCTCAATCCGGGTACGTATTTGTTATGAATGGAGGAGCGGTAAGCTGGAGGAGTTCCCAGCAAAGCGTGGTAGCGAGATCGACTACAGAGGCGGAATACATTGCTGCTTCAGAAGCGGCAGAAGAAGCAGTTTGGATGAAGGAGTTCATATCCGAACTGGGTGTGGTTCCGAGTGCATTGGATCCAATGGTTATCTATTGTGACAACAATGGTGCCATAGCCAATACTCAGGAGCCAAGGTCTCACAAGAAATTCAAGCATGTAAAGCGCCGATTTCACTCCATCTGTGAACATGTCGCGGATGGTGATGTAAAGATTTGCAAAGTGCACACGGATCTGAATGTGGCAGACCCGTTGACTAAAGCTCTCCCCAAGGCAAAACATGATCAGCACCAGAACTCAATGGGTGTTAGATTCATCACTATGTAATCTAGATTATTGACTCTAGTGCAAGTGGGAGACTGAAAGGAATATGCCCGAGAGGCAATAATAAAGTTGTTATTATATTATTCCGTGTTCATAATAGATGTTTATTTTTCATGCTAGAATTGTATTAATCGGAAACATTAATACTTGTGTGATTAATAAACTAAAAGGGTTCCTAGTAAAGCCTCTCTTTTATACTAGCTCGTTGATTAACTGATGATCAAGGTTTCCTGATCATGAACATTGGATGTTGTTAATAACGGGGTCATATCATTAGAGGAATGATGTGATGAACACACACACCCACAGTACGAATAGCAATACGATCAAGTCATCAAGTTCATTGCTATATCAAACTCATGCGAAGTAGTTCTAATCCTTAGACCATGAGATCATGTTAATCACTGATACCGGAAGGGTACTTTGATGATATCAAACGTCACACCGTAATAGGGTGATTATAAAGGTTGATTTGGGTACTCTGAAAGTATTAGTTGAGGCTCATGGATCAAGAGTGGGATTTGTCCATCCGGATGACGGAAAGATATTCTCTGGGCCCTTCTCGGTGATATTGCATTGGAATCGCTTGCAAGCATGTGACTAGGTCACAGGAATGCATTATCACGGAACGAGTAAAGAGACTTGTCGGGAACGAGATCGAACTAGGTATGGTTGATACCAAATGATCGGATCTCGGACAAGTAATAATATCGCGAGACAAAAGGAATTAACTATGTTCGTTACCGGTTCACACGATCACTAGTTCATCGTTGAGTAAGTGGGAGTCATCATGGATTTCCAGATCCCGCTGTTGATTATTGATCGGAGAGGAGTCTCGATCATGTCCACGTTATTCACGAACCGTAGGGTGACACACTTAAGGCTCGTCGTCGTTTTTGAGTGGATACGATACTCCGATCGAATTACAGGACAGCATAAGGGTTGTTTCAGAAAAGCACCGAAACTGTTTCGGGATATCGAAAAAACTCAAGGGTGTATTTGTTAATGTTTGTTAATTGAATGAATTAACAAATATTAAAGAAATAAAAATGTTTTATTAAATCAATAAGTGTGAATTTTAATTGGCATGAATGTCATGCATTAAAATGGGGGTTACCTCATGTTGATGAGGGATTAATCTCCATAAAGGGAATAAAGAGGGGAAATGAAGAGGAGGGGAGGCCCTTGGCCGGCCAGCCCCTTGGCTGCCCTCCTCCTCTATATAAAACCCCCATCTCTCTCCCTTGGACACACACTTCTTGATCCTCCCTCCTTTGCATAGTTGCTGCCCACTTTCCGTCTTGGCTTAGCGAAGCTCTGCCGGAATAGTAGTTCGTAGTTCACACACTTGGAGAAGTGTGTGGAGGAGTGTCCGGCGGATCCCTTCTTCCGCTGCCCCGCTGGACCGAGGGCGTGGAGGAGTCGACGTCGAGCTGCACGTGTGTGCGAGTACGGGGGCGCTGCCACTTGTGGCGCCGACTACACGATCTTGTGATCGTCAAGTGAACCACGACGTCGACTACATCAAGTGAACAACTACGTCGACTACGTGCGTCTTCACCAACTCTCCATCGTCAACGTTTGTGCGGGAACGTAATCCCCGCTCACGGTCGTCGAGGGTGAGTATCCGTTGCTACCATCTCGTAGAGTTTCTTGGCCAGTTTATGCGTTCATGCGTAGGAAAATTTTTGTTTTCTATGCTACGAACCCATCAGTTGGCGCCGGTTGGACGGCGCAGGTGACGCAACCCCGGTTTCTTCGGTCCTCTTTTGTTGTGGTGGTGTATGGGTGGTGGGGTGGTGCTGATGTTGCTGCTTCTATGGTGTTGTGGCTTCCACTTCGATCCCGACACTTGCGGGATGTTGTTGCCGATGCAACCCCAACATCGCCTCCTTCCTTCACCCTACTATGAGGTACTACTTCTCTTATCCCCTCTAGCTTGCTCGCTGACTTGTGCCAGGTGAACCTGCTACTGCTAGTCTGTACCTCGTTGAGCTGTGATTCGGTGATGACTTAATTATGGTGCTGCTGCTAGCTCCTTGCTAGATTCAGTTATAGTTCTTAACTGAATTTAGGATTCAGTTTACATATCCTAGTTGCCATGGATAATTTGCTCAATTAACTCTGAATTAAGCAAATGGATGTTGATTGGTTCAATGGGGAACTTGTTTGTAGATTGCGGCATGACAGTTGTACTCTGTTGGCAGGAACAATTGGGTGCAGTGTTGGTCTGATCATGCATACACATGACCCAGTGATAATCTAACAGTTGAGATGTTCAGATATAGGACTTAACTGAATTTTATTATGAACTGAGAATTACTCGGTGATGATTTAGATGATCTTCCAAGCTATTATAGCTGGTTTGTTGAGTAACCTAATGGTTGCTGCTTTGGTATGATTTCTGATAGCATATTAACTTCCAGTATGCTACTACTATATCCTACAAATCATTGTGGAGCCTCTCTGTGAGTGGGCACAATGGTTCAAGGATATATTTTAGATGGCTGCTACGATCTGATTCTTGTGGTGATTTTGGTTGCAGTTGTGTGCAAACATAATCATAATCATTAGCTTAGCAAGATTCTGATAAGAACCGATTTTTAACTTGCTATCTTGGTCTAGCCTATGATGCAAAGGCTAAGGCAAAAATCTTGGATAAGAACAGATACTTGAATTTGATCTCAAACTTTCTATGATGAATTTACAGAGCATCTCTCTGCAATACTGAGGAAAATAAACCACTCTATCCTCCTAGATAATCTTCTAGTTGAAGGGTATTTTGGGTGTGTGATTTTATTGGCGTACCTTTATTTCTAGAGATGCTTATGCACAATTAAGAACAGCTAAGGCTTGATCTAGCTGGTTTGGGTGCAAATCCCTACCTGCTGCCCTATGGGTTTGATCCTTGTTGTTGATCTAGTTTGTTGATAAAGATGGGACTATTTCTTCTGGCTAGGGTCAGCTCCTCCTTGATGCTTGACCTGCTCCTCCTAGCTCTGGTCAGCTTCCCTTGCAACTCGGACTGCTCCTTCTGATCCTAAGGGACCATGCTGGCTGTGGTGTGGATTTGAGGTGGGTGATATTTACTTGGTGATGATCTGGATGGGTGTGCTGATTTGTTGCATGCGTGTGTGCTATAATGTTGGCTTTTGCTCAAACATGAACCAGGGCTCAGCACGTCTCCTATTTATACTACCTTCACTCCCTGGAGGTGTTGACAACACACTTGCAATGCATGCATGAGTGTGCTGTGTGCCTGCTTGGTGGCACCACGGTGGTCTTGATCTTTAGTCATGAAGTGGCCAAGGATAGGCACGGCTTGGTGATGTTTATCACCAGTACTGATCTTAATTTCTAACTGCCATTTGGCAATTGGACTAGTTTGCTGTATTTCTCTTATGCAGGTTTCAGGAAAAGAAGAAGAGAAGAAGAAACTACATACTAGTTTAGTTTAGTGTAGCTTTTTTTTTCTCGCCATTATTCCATTTTGTAATCTATTTTATGAAGGGTTTCGCAGCATAGTAAATCAAAAAATTTCCTACGGATGCGAACAAGAAAGCCAAGATCTAATCTAGGAGATGTAATCAACGAGAGAGGTAGATGAGATCTTCATACCCTTGAAGAAATCGCACAGAGGAAACGTTCAACAGAACGTGGATGATGTAGTCGTACTAGCCGTCTCCTCCCCGCGATCCGATCCGATCCAACGCCGCAAGTGGCGGCGCCTCCGAGAGATGCACATGTATGGTACAGCGATGTCTCCTCCTTCCTTGGTCCAGCAAGTATGGTGGAGAGATAGATTGGATCTGCAGCACGACGGCGTGGTGCTTATGGTGGAGAGTTTCTACGGTAGGGCTTCGCCTACACGCAGTCGGGAGAGAGAGAGATTGGAGGGCAGCAGTTGACCGGCGGCTAGGGTTGGGGTGAGGGGAGGCTGCGCCCCTGCCCCTCCTTATATGGGGGGCTGGCCGGCTGCCTTGGCCCCTCCTCCAAGTCCTAGGGCGGCGGCCCAAGAGGGAAGAGTGGGGGGCAAGTTTCCCCCCTCCTTCTGGAAGATTCCCTTACGCTTTGTTTGGATGCATAGAAATGATTTCTGGAATTGAATTGGATGGGAATTCCGAATTCGGGATAGAAAGGAAATGGCTTACAATTTGAATTCTGCTGTTTGGATGGCTTGAAATTTGTTGTTGGAATTACAAAGTGGTATCCATTTCCAATTCCTGTTTGGATGTACAAATCATGGAATTGCATGTTTTTTTATTTTGGACAATATAAAGTTGTGTACATATATAAATAGTCACGTGCATTGCCACTTGCCATAGAAAATTCACATTCTCGCATATTATTTCAAAATATAAGACTTTGTGGAGTTCATATTTAGAAACAGAGGTTATATTTCTCCACAAACCTAGAGAATAGGAAGTTTATTGATATTCTCTTCATGTCTACGGAACCACAACTACTACAAATTGATTTTAACTATGAAGTCAACAATATGAAATTTTTAATTTTATACCGCTTAAGTACTTGACACACCTTGAAGGCATCATGTGTTTATTTTAAGCGGATAAAACTCTCGATTTTCAAACAAAATGATTCTATGCTGGCCATACACCTCTTCATGGTCATAATACGTATATATACATTTTACAATATCAGAAAAGACCATACAAAACAAACGCAAATTATCTAACTTCTCATATAGGATGTAGAACTCTAAAACTCCATTTCTGAACGCAAGTGCTGCAACTACATAGCTTTGGCCACCACCTTAGTAGCCTACGGAGTGTTCAAGACACTTGTAGATGCAAAATAAAACTGAACCAGAAGAAAGGAGCGGAGATAAAGAAACATTAGGAAGTTCATAAATAAATAACGTGTGTTCCCGTCAGAATAACAAAGTGCCTATAACCGGAACTTGTATGGCTGACATACAACATTGTTGCTCTGCTTCATCGTCAAAACTAAACCAGTGCCTGCAAGTACAATTGAGAGGTGAGGGCTGAAACAAAAATGAATCAGTACAATTGTGGCTTTGTGCACCTCTTTATTGGTAATCTGCAGGACAAACAATGAAACAAAGCAACTTGAGTGAAAAAAAACAGGATTACTGTTCACCAGCCATGGATGCCACGCTATGGTGGACAGGGGATGAACTGCCGCCAGGGAAGGAGGCCAGGGGATCACCCGCCGCCGCTGCTCTACCTCCCACCGCCACCAGGAGCCCCCGACCGTCGCTCTACCTACCTAGGGTTTGGGCTAGCAGAGGGGCGGGGGAGGATGGGGACGGGCGAAATCTAGGCGAGATGAGGGGCGAGGTCTGGGCGAGATGAGGGGCGAGGGAGGACGTCGTTCCGCCAGCGGAGACGAGAGAGGAGGTCGGAGGTTGGAGGGAGGAGAGAGAAGCTCGCAGAGCTCACCTGTGCTGTCTGCCGCCGCGTAGCTGTCGAGGGAGTCGCGACCAGTGTCGCTCGAGGACGAAGCGATTTCCAGGCAATTTCGGACCCTACGAGGTCGGAAATGAGCCCAGCCTATGATGGAATTCGGGAGCTCCTCTATGGAATTCGGGCCGAATTCTGGGTCTACTTTCCGTGCCACTCCAAACGCCAGAATTCGGGTCCGAATTCCGGAATTCCTGATTCCTGGTCCAATTCCATACATCCAAACAAGGTGTTAGGGTTTCCCCTAAGGGCTGGCCGGCTGGGCCTTAGGGGCCTTGTGCGCCTGGCCCAAAGTGGCCAGGACACTTCCCCTTAGGCCCACATAGGCCTCCGACAAGTGGGCCCACGTTGGTCCCACTCCGGAACCTTCTAGAACCTTCCGGTACAATACCGATAAACTCCGAAACAATTCCGGAATCCAAAAACTGCTTTCCTTTATATGAATCTTATTCTCCGGACCATTCCGGAACCTCTCGTGATGTCCTGGATCTCATCCGAGACTCCGACCAAAAACTCATAAACCAATTATCCATTCTATCCTAGCATCGATGCACGTTAAGTATGTGACCCTACGGGTTCGAGAATATGTAGACATGATCTTCTATCAATAATCAACAGTGGGATCTGGAAACCCATATTGACTCCCACATATTCATCAATGATCATATCGGATGAACCACGATGCCAGGATTCAATTAATCCCGTATATGTATTCCCTTTGTCACGCGATATTTTACTTGCCCGAGATTCGATCGTCGGTATCGCTATACCTAGTTCAATCTCGTTCACAGCAAGTACTTTACTCATTCCGTAATCCGATATCACTTTGTGATTAACTCCTTAACCATATGCTTGCAAGCGGTGTTGATATCGATTACCGAGTGGGCCCGAAGTATATCTCTCCGACTCGGGAGGGACAAATTCCATCTCGATACATACAACCCAACAAGTACTTTCCGATCACCTGAGAGACACCTTTATGATCACCCTCACATAGGATGACGTTTGATGACCTCAAAGCTTTCTTCCGATACCAGGGAGTTGTATTATCTCATGGTCTAAGGAATACAATACTTGACATAGGAAAAAGCTTCGCAAAGATGAACACGATGACACGATCTAATTGCTCTGCTTTATTTGGGTCTGTCCATCACATCATTCTCCTAATGACATGACCTCATTATTAATCGACAACTCATGTCTATGGTTAGGAAACCTTAACCATCATTAATCAATGTGCTAGTCTAGTAGAGGCATACTAGGGACACGGTGTTGTTCATAAACCACACAAGTATTAATGTTTCCGCTTAATACAATTATAGCATGGAGTATAAACATTATCATGAACAAGAAATATGATAATAACAATATTATTATTGCCTCTAGGGCATATTTCCTTCAGTCTCCCACTTGCACTAGAGTCAATAATCTAGTTAATACTTGCGCATTCAACACCTATGGCATTCCGGTGTTACTCATACGCGTTGCACGTGGTAAACCTTATCTACGGGTCTGACACTTTCAGGTCCGTTTGTATTTGCATATCTTTTGCATCATCACGCATTACTCATCTTGACATGAGATGGCATCGTATAAACTTGGTCTTCTGGCAAGACCTCAATTTCTTTGCCGAGACTATGTTGTCACTATTGTCATACAATAGAACTACATGGTACTAGCACACTTGGAAAAATAGCGATATCCACCGTGCGTCAAAATACTCATTGGTCCACACACATCGGTATGTATGATTTCCAATAAGTTCGTTGCTTGCTCCATTATTCCGGAGAACGGGTTTTTTTGATCATCTTGCCGATGAGGCATGGCTTGCACGTGTCAAATGATTCAAAATCAAGAGACTCCAAAAGTCTATCAGAATGGAGTTTCTTTATGCGTTTTACGCCAATATGACCTGGACGACAGTGCCACAAATAAGTTGGATTATCACTATCTACTTTGCATCTTTTATGCCGCTTCTAAAGAGATTATATACTTAGCCCTCGTTGCAGTGTCCGCCACAATATTAACATTGGAACTCATCCAAGTCATAATGGAACTTTCTTCCATCTTATTATGCCACCATCTAACTCAAAACAAATGGCTTAAAATTGAGATAAAATTTTACTTGTATGTGTGACAAAGCCAATGTAACTCATTGCAATGAACCATTTGTCACTTCTGCATACAGAACATATTCTTACTTCTTCGAAAGTGCATAAGAATATCTTTACTATTGTCCAACGATCATCATATGAATGCTATAACCTTTAGAGCATTGGACACATCTGGATCTACATATCATGGTATACAAGATTGATAAAATCATTCTTGTGGTTTCACTCATCAAGTGTCAAAACAATTGATTCTTGCTCCAACCTCTTCCATGCAACAAGAACCATTCTTATTGTTTCCATATTGAACAAATTCAATATTTCATCTATGTACTCTGGCAAAACTATATTAGTGCCTCAATCTATCTGCATAGACATTGATGCTTAATATTCTGGTTTTACCTAAGCCTTTCATCAAAAACTAATTTTAATGAAAACTTAAAAATATCAAGAAAAACACATTATTTCCAATAAACGATATGTCACCTACATAAAGCATTAGAAATATGTCTTAGCGCTCCCACTTACTTTCTTATAATACAAGCATCTTCAAATATCTTGATGAAATTAACACTTTAACATTTTCATCATTGAAGATTCCAACTTCGCTACGCTTACTTCTACCATAGAAGTTTGCATACATATCTAGCAACCTTTGAATCAACAAAACCCATTGGGCCGTGTCAGTTACACGTCCTTGGTGTGCATTCCGGTAGAGGAACGTTGTTTCATTTATTCAACTATCATATCTCAATATGTAATTGTTGCTAGAAAAATCCATATGACGAAGTGAGGGCCCATCATCGCTTCTTTGTATATTGTTGGTTACTATTATCTAATAATATCTCGTCCTCAAATCTTGCTATTTGATTACGACCAACTTGGTTAAATAGGAACTTCGATGCCGTGACTACAACATATTGTAGACGCGTGAGCTATGAATGCAGTTGCCACTTCCAGAACATTTTCTGGTGCTGCGCTACTCTGATCATCTTGCTCAGATTCAATAACCTCATCAAGTTCTATCTTCCTCCCACTTAAACCTTTCGCGAGAAAACTCCTTCATAAGAAATTTACTTTTAAGCGACAATCACTATGTGTTTGGGTTCATAGTAGAAGGAATACCCATCGACATTCTTTGGGATAACCTACAAAGACTTACTAATCTGATTTTGGTTGTAAACATTTTACATATGCCGTGCATACCAAAATTTAAGAAAAGACAACTATAACTTGTACGGTGTCATTTCAGCGGATTATGATGGTGCTCTATTCAGTGAAAAGCGGTAGTCTCTAAAGCATAATCCATAAATTATATTGGTAGTTTATTTCATCATTGATCTAACCATGTCAAACAAGGTTTGATTACATCCATCGAAAACTCCATACTCCTATGGTGTTTATCATGATGCAAGTTTGTGGAACAATTCCTCTAACTCTTAGATGTTTGCTAAACTTGTAACTCAAATATTCTTCTTTATGATCTAATCATACAACTTGAATATTCTTATTACAATAATTTTCACTTCATAAATTGAACAATTTCATACTTCTATCTCATCAAGTAGATATACCGTACATCTATTCGAGTCATTGATGAAATAGAAAATACACCACCCTCGACTTCACACATGAACTACATACATCAACATGTACGATCTCCATGTAGTTAGTCGCTTGTTCTTTCTATGGCCCACGAACGGAGTTTAATCATCTTTAGGAAAAGTCTCACAAGCGTCAATCAATTCAAAATCAAATGACTCGAAAATCTATCAATATAGAATTTCTTTCATGTTTTGTTTCCAATATGACTTAAACGGCGGTGTCACATATAAGTGAAATTTGTTTTGTCTTGCGACCTTTAGCATTAGTGTTATAAATGTCTATTTTACCAACAAGATAATAATAATCTATCCATCGATTATGAAAGACGGTAATAATTTGAACAACCATTGCTCTCATAATACTAGAACAAAATAACAATTATTAAGTTCTTAACATATCTAGAAGGCTAGGTTTTATGCCGACGAGAAGCACAATAACACTTTTATTTGTATCTCGACATGCATCATTACCATATTATTTTACTAGTTACTTAGGCCATTGTACTTCTTGTATTGTGTTGCTTTGTATGACATTTCATACCAACAAATCAGTATCGAATACCCAAGAATTACATTGTTAACGAGCAAAAGAATTCATCTATAACATGTATATCATTTATATACCTGAGCTGGACAATTCCAGTCTTTTCCTTTTTCTACCAAATAATTTTGCAGATCCTATTTAGCATTTCCTCTCTTTTTAGAAGAATCTATCGACATCAATAGTGGCGTCAATCATTTGACACATAGTCCAAAGGATTTTTAGTCAAATACTAATAGCCTTGGATTTTGCACTTTGAAGTGGATCGCCTTCATCATATGATTGGTATTCTTCCAGATTCCATTCTTTATTATTCTTTTGGTATAGCAAAACAATTTAGCCGATACCTTTTCATTCATCCTATCATGACATCTTTCATGATGAAACTACTATAGCTTATAAGGATGAATGCAAGTATAATATTAGTTCCCAAACTTTTGGGTGATCGGGACGCCTAGCATCTTCAATCTTCGCATATAGTCATACAATATGAGCATATGTTCTTTTACTAAATTATACTTCATCATTTTGCAAACAATCAAAGTCTTAGATATCAAATATCTTTCACTTCTTATTTGTTTCTGAAACAATTCTTTCAGCTCGATGATCACTTTGATTCTCAAACAATTTTGAAGATCAATTTATCATGAAGGCAAACATATGATCTTTACATATTAAACTTGAATCGTTGCTCTTAGATTAATACAATTTATTAAATCGTATGGAGCAAGCAAGGTTTGCTAAAGTTTGCAATAGGACTTAATCTTTAGTCTTGACATTCTAACTAAACGGCACTAGACCGAAAAGTGATTATCCAGAATTCTATAGTTCTTTTAACTCAATTAAGCTAAGTGTCGGTGGGAAACGGTGCCAAAGACTACAACGACTTATGCAAATACAACAAGATTTAGTTCAAGATAATTAGTTCAAGTTAATCAAATTACTAATGAACTCCCACTAAATTCAATATCCCTCAAAGTTGTTTAGTGAAGCATGATCCAAATTCACTACACCGAGACCGATCATCACGTGAATGATGTAGCTTTAATGGTGAACATCAACATGTTGATCATATCATCCATATGACTCATGCTTGACCTTTCGGTCCGTGTGTTCCGAGGCCATGTCTGTACATGCTAGGCTCGTCAAGTCAAACCCAAGTATTTCCGTGTGTGCAAAACTGGCTTGCACCCGTTGTATGTGAACGTAGAGTTTATAGCACCCGATCGTCACGAGATGCTTCAAAACGACGAACTTTTGCAACGGTGCATACAAGGGGAGAACACAATTTTATCTTGATCTTTAAGTGAGGAATCATCTTAAAATGCTACCGTCACGATCTAAGCATAATAAGATACATAAAAGGATAAACATCACATGCATATAATTTTATGTGACATGGTATAGCCAATCTCCGCGCAATGATCTCCATCTTGTGCGCGCCGGCATGATCTCCATCACTCCACCATGATTGCCTCCACCACAAATAGCAACTACAACTATTGCTAACTACTTAGCGATAAAGTAAAGCTATTACATGGCGTATAAGAAGTTGACACGTAGGTCATACACAATTATAAAGACAACCATATGGCTCCTGCCGGTTGTGAACTCATCGACATGCAAGTCGTGAAATATTACAAAACATGATCATCGCATACATCACATATATCACATCACATCTTGTGGCCATACCATATCACAAAACACTCCCTGCAAAATTAGTGTTAGACGCCTCTACTTTGTTGTTGCATGTTTTACGTGGCTTATGGGAGTAGCAAGTTAAGAACGATTCTTACCTATGAAAAGCCACAACGGTGATATTATGGTTGCTAACATCCGTTGTAAATCCCATGACTACTATAGTGAGAGAAACTAGCATCCACCAGCCGCATGTGTGGAACAAGCCACACGTCAAGTGCGGAGCCGGTCTCGCGAACGAGGTCGCGTAAAGTTGGCCTGGACCGCTTCGATCTCACTATGCCGTGCCATAAGAAATACACAACAAAGAGGTTTGCAACAGAAAACATCAACGCCCGCAACAAGCATGTTGCGTTCTACTCGTGAAACACATCTATGCATAGATCTTGCTCTGATACCACTGAAGGGTTTCGCAGCATAGTAAATCAAAAAAATTCCTACGGATGCGAACAAGAAAGCCAAGATCTAATCTAGGAGATGTAATCAACGAGAGAGGTAGATGAGATCTTCATACCCTTGAAGAAATCGCACAGCGGAAACGTTCAACAGAACGTGGATGATGTAGTCGTACTAGCCGTCTCCTCCCCGCGATCCGATCCGATCCAACGCCGCAAGTGGCGGCGCCTCCGAGAGATGCACACGTACGGTGCAGCGACGTCTCCTCCTTCCTTGGTCCAGCAAGTATGGTGGAGAGATAGATTAGATCTGCAGCACGATGGCGTGGTGCATATAGTGGAGAGTTTCTACGGCAGGGCTTCGCCTACACGCAGTCGGGAGAGAGAGAGATTGGAGGGCAGCAGTTGGCCGGCGGCTAGGGTTGGGGTGAGGGGAGGCTGCGCCCCTGCCCCTCCTTATATGGGGGGCTGGCCGGCTGCCTTGGCCCCTCCTCCAAGTCCTAGGGCGGCGGCCCAAGGGGGAAGAGTGGGGTGCAAGTTTTCCCCCTCCTTCTGGAAGGTTCCCTTAGGGTTTCCCCTAAGGGCTGGCCGGCTGGGCCTTAGGGGCCTTGTGCGCCTGGCCCAAAGTGGCCAGGACACTTCCCCTTAGGCCCACATAGGCCTCCGACAAGTGGGCCCACGTTGGTCCCACTCCGGAACCTTCTAGAACCTTCCGGTACAATACCGATAAACTCCGAAACAATTCTGGAATCCAAAAACTGCTTTCCTTTATATGAATCTTATTCTCCGGACCATTCCGGAACCTCTCGTGATGTCCTGGATCTCATCCGAGATTCCGACCAAAAACTCATAAACCAATTATCCATTCTATCCTAGCATCGATGCACGTTAAGTGTGTGACCCTACGGGTTCGAGAATATGCAGACATGATCTTCTATCAATAAGCAATAGTGGGATCTGGAAACCCATATTGACTCCCACATATTCATCGATGATCATATCGGATGAACCACGATGCCAGGATTCAATTAATCCCGTATATGTATTCCCTTTGTCACGCGATATTTTACTTGCCCGAGATTCGATCGTCGGTATCGCTATACCTAGTTCAATCTCGTTCACAGCAAGTACTTTACTCGTTCCGTAATCCGATATCACTTTGTGATTAACTCCTTAACCACATGCTTGCAAGCGGTGTTGATATCGATTACCGAGTGGGCCCGAAGTATATCTCTCCGACTCGGGAGGGACAAATTCCATCTCGATACATACAACCCAACAAGTACTTTCCGATCACCTGAGAGACACCTTTATGATCACCCTCACATAGGATGACGTTTGATGACCTCAAAGCTTTCTTCCGATACCAGGGAGTTGTATTATCTCATGGTCTAAGGAATACAATACTTGACATAGGAAAAAGCTTCGCAAAGATGAACACGATGACACGATCTAATTGCTCTGCTTTATTTGGGTCTGTCCATCACATCATTCTCCTAATGACATGACCTCATTATTAATCGACAACTCATGTCTATGGTTAGGAAACCTTAACCATCATTAATCAATGAGCTAGTCTAGTAGAGGCATACTAGGGACACGGTGTTGTTCATAAACCACACAAGTATTAATGTTTCTGCTTAATACAATTATAGCATGGAGTATAAACATTATCATAAACAAGAAATATGATAATAACAATATTATTATTGCCTCTAGGGCATATTTCCTTCATTTTATTCATTACTTTTATTTATTCATTATATTATTTGTGTAATCCAAATTGTAAAGACATTGTATTATGTGTGTGATATCAATAAAGTCCAAGTTTTCTCCTTTTTAGCTACTTCCTAAATTCAAATATTGTAATCAGATTTAATTTATAGATTCAAAGTTTAGTTTAAATTTTATTCTCATATTTGTATTTTTTATTCAAATTTACCCTTCCCACAAACAATGGGTCAAAAGAGGTCATGTCGAAATCCATCGCACTCTTCAGGGTTATACCATCTCCCCCTCTGAGAGAGACATCGATTCCCCTTAAGTTTTAGTTTTTAAAATGCGCGAAAATTCCCTGGATTTTCTATGCATGAATGTAATGCACACATCAGTCTCCGGTCTATTTCTAGTCTCACATCCTGGGATGTTACAGACTCTCCCCCTTAAAATAAACTTCGTCCTCGAAGTTCGAACTCTCTTACGTTTGGGATGAGCTTGTCATTGATATCGTCTAACTTGCAACTCCGTCTCCAAATAATTTGGATATAGATGATATCCCATTATTCACAGTACCTCTTGAATCCTCTTTGTCCGACTTCGAACAATAGTCACAGGAACCAACCCTATGCTGTCTTCCAACACTTTTGGTGAATCCAATACTTTTCAGCCACTTAGTTTTCTTAGTTTTAAAAGCTGTTTTGGTGAGGTCTCCATACTAGTGTATCAAATTCCAATGTATGTCCTAGTTATGGTCTATAAAATAAGGTTTCACGGAGCTCAAAATGATACTTAAGAGGTCTGATAAGATATAGGCATATTTAAAGATTTAGTTCCAAGGAATGGATTAGACACATTTTGCCTATCCAATCTAGGGTTTTGGTTCACCCCCATAAATTTGATCTTGGTCCTCTATGCTCGAAAAGTTACTAAGTGTGGTTCATACTAGGTGTGGTTCATAGTTAACCTCTTCTAACTCCTTTTGGTCAAGTTAGGGTCTAGTTTTCATTCCTTGGAGGTACAAACCTCGACGTCCCATCTAATTACCCTCTGAGATAGCTATTCCAATAGTGTCTTAAGACAACCTTATGAAAATAAGGCTAGTCTCAAAGTAGTTGAGGTCTTCTTGTTACTCTAACTTATTTGGTCTACTACTTCCAAACTCAAAGCCTAATCTCCTCCTTAGACTTTTCTAATGGTCTCTATTATTCTTGCCATCTAACCATTTGGACTCCATGGTTAGACTATAAGTCTTGGTCGGCCTTACTATTACGTCTTTCTAATAGTTTTCTCGAAGAAGTCTATAGTGTACCCACACAATTGTGGATATCCGATAAGAGTTCTTTGATTAAGCATATAGGTAGGGCTTCTATTTCACTTTTGGATGTATGAACTTACCCAAAAGTTCTAAAGGTTGATGAGAATTGGGTTTTTCCATCGTGATCGATCCTAATTAAGATAATAAGATTAATACAAAGCCACGGGAGAAATCCGGCAGAGTTTCTCTTGTACCGGAGGACATCCACGACAGGCAATTATATAAGTTGAACAAACTATTAACTAACAGGGATATAAACAAACCCATGGCTTCAACGGATCATTAACAACACAAGAACCTAAAAGAACCTCACAAGTCTTGGTTTGTAGAAAAAGACTACAACTCGAGATAAGAAAAGATGTTGCTAACGTCTTAACCACCAATCTACAATTCAAGGTTTCGGGACTAGGGATCAAAGTTATACAAAAATGTTATGTGTCTTAGTCACGCTAGCAACGAGGGTTACTGGGGTTACCACTCCCAGGCTGAGTAAAGCAGCAGGCAATACCAGAATGGATCATCGGTACTACACCACCTCAATCGACCCGTGATGTACTAAGCATAACCAAGGCTACATAACAATGAGCTCAAATACCTCAAACTCAATTGTAGTAAACCTTATTAGTGGTTCTTCTAATCATACTCCTTTCTTCAGAGCTTGATTTGCAAGAAATTCACCATTGAAATCCTTTAATTGTCATAAGTAAGGTGACTTTCCTTGCAATCCCTTCTTGTTGGGCTTCCTTCTTCTTGCAATTTCTTCATGTTTGTCATGACTGCCTTAGGAATTCGTCTCTCCCTCACACGAATCCCTTAACCCTCTCGATCAATACCATGAAGTAAGAACTTGATAGTGCAACATGAACTTGCATATCAGAGTTAAACTTCATGTATGGATCTAGTCAATCAATAAAAATCCTAGAAGAATCCAAATATGTGCTGGCAACATACCTCATCATAAGCCTGTTGAGTAAAACATCTCTATAATTCAGGCCTAGATGTGTACTTTATAGCACAAAGTAATATAGGTTTATATCGTGCTATAGTGCACATAGTGGTGGACTACTACTGTTTCTCTCAAGATTTACTCCAATTCTCCAATTGCAATCAAATAAATTTGAGCAAAGGGGGTTGGGAGTTTTTTATGGCTGATCTAACGTGCCTCCCTATTATAATATAACTTACTTTCCATTCTAGTGAAGACTAAGCTCACATGATCTCTCGAAACTTCTAGCATAGCTTCCCTAATGTGATGCCCCAAAACTGGCACCTTGCAGATAATAGCGATCACGCCACAATCTACATGATGTCGCTTTGGAAACGCACCACCAAGCGCCTCATGCACGTCGCAACATGCACGTGATGCGGGTGGAATTGAGTAGCAACAGTTACACAAGTTCACGATGGAACCCACAAAAGAATATATAATATAACCACAAAAACTCCACGAGTCAAGAATCCAAAAATACAATACAAAGATCCAAATCATACATAAAGCAAAATAGCGTCCGAGTACGGACAAGAATACAAATGGGCCTAAGAGGCCTGAAGATAAACGATGGCGTCCATAACCTTGCCCAGGCCAAGCCGGAAGGGTAACCTTGCTAACGTTGTCGCTCCCATACCTGTCAAAATCGTCGGGCCAATGGTTGCCGAACAAGGAGGGGGAAAGAGAAAAAGGAAAAAAAACGAGGGTAAGTACCGAGGCACGTACTCGCAAGACTGGAATTCAGCTGTGCTTGCCTACATGCTATATGGTGGACTTAGCGGCAACAAAAGCACTAAACTATAGAGAGACACTACAACTTTCGTCTAAATAGAATATGATAAGAGAGCGCATAAAAGGAACCAACTAGAAACTAACACCAAACATAACCCAGCCGATGAATCACCTCCTCGTGACTAAACAAAGAAGCAAGTATCAAAGGCACTCACACGGTTACTAAGTTTTACTGCAGGTTTATTGTTGTAGTTGTGCTAGCTTACTACACAAGTTTATTGGTATTGAAATAGCATGTGCAAGTTGTTCTATGATCGAGTAGTACAGCTCCAAGTCGTCCATAACCGCGGACACGGCTTTTCAAAAAGATTTAACCCTGCAGGGGTGCCCAAATGTACCCACACGTTCGATCAATCCTTCCAGCAAATCTCGCACCCTTAATAAAAACGGGTACACCATTAGGATAGTCACGACTCGCACTCTCCTTCACTACAAACAAGTCCAGGAAGCCACCTAACTAAGTTGAACCCGTATCGAGAGTCCGGCCGAATCTCCGAGACGGACCTAGCTGTTTGAGCCTACGGTTAAGTCGGATCCTAGGAGATGCACACTGGATCAGAGCTCCTCATGGAAGATGACCAGTGACCTCACTCTTTCCAAACTCGCTTAACCGCATCCCACCTATACGGACGTGCAGAAACAAGGGGTTACAAGGCACACACGGCTTCCCCCAAAGTAAAATCGAACCAAAAGATACAAGAGCTGCACGCCCAACAAGAACCAAATGGAAACACCACGAACTAGTTGTGGCCACTGGACAAGTATGTAGATTCCGGCAGTGATCGAGGGGAGGCCCGTAAACGTACCCACATATGGTTAGAGCGCTCAGTCTCAGAATAGTTCATGCGACCTCGGGGTCCTAGGGGACACAAGTGAGCCGTCGTAAAAATTGGCAAAATGACTCACCAATGCCTCTGCTTAATTCAATTTTAATTATCAATATTAAAGTAAGCCCTGAGTATCTCCAACAACATTTTTCCATAAAGTAGAGCATGTGATAACTTCCCAACCCAATAAGATAATACAACTCCAACAACCTGAAGATGCCTACGACTCGCAAGGCCAACTCGAACAACAAGCACACGGGTAATAGGATATATGAAAGGTTCTATGGCTTTACTTTGGATAAACAGGTGGATAGGACACGGGACTCGAACAAAGCATCGCGACACAAGGCTAGAATATAGAGCTAGCGAGAGCAAAAGTATTAAATGGGTATAGAGAAAAGGGCTCGCCTGAAAAGATTGTCAGAGAAACTTCCGAAGAACTTGTCGTTGCTCACATCACCACGAAGCGTCCTATCCGAGAAGAAGCAAATCGCTACAACAAACATCGGATGCAACACTTACTACTACGAAGAAAGAAACGGCATGCTCATGTGAATGCATGCATGACATGTCAATTATGATGTAATGCAACTTATCCAAATTAAGCGGAATAAGAATCCCGACACACACATATATGGTTCAAGTTGTTTAACTACATGACAATTTAAATATTGATTAGCATGGCACAGACAAAGCATGGGTGAGCTACACAAAATTAAATGAAGTGGTGAAACCATAATTGGCAATTCACAATTACTTCATATGTTATAAGTGAGATGCAAATTAACACGTCACTACATGATGCGAGATGCAACCAGAGATATGGATGACAAATTCAGATTCTACACATTTTTCTGAACAACTTTCATATAAAATACTTTTTATTTCGAGTTATAGATTAGAAGATATGAATTTTGCAAGATATGCATATTTGCAAGAATTTTGGAAAACAATAAAAAAAACAAATTGCTGGGATGGCCCGGATCTGAGCAGCGGACTCCTACTTGCTGCACCGGGCGAGTAAAGGAGATAGCGGATCTGGACCAAGGCCCATCAGTGGACAGATCTGCACAAAAACAGGTCAAAAAGGTTGGCTTTAATCGCCGGATTTGGGACTCGAACACGGGATCCGCTGGATCGTGCGGATAAGAGCATCTCCAGCCGTTGAAGGCCCCCAGGCCGAAATCCGGCGCTATTTAGCACCGGATGGATGTAAATTTTGGCCTAGGGAGACCCATGTTTCCAGCGGCGAGCCGAGGGCGCTTTTTAAATTCAAATTGAAAGATGACAAAAAGCGACGAACTTGTACAAAAACTAGAGATATTTATATTATAATAGGCGAAAATAGACTTATTTTACATAAATAGGCCGAATTCGACATATATACGAATTCGGCCGAACCTAAACGCCGATCTACATGCCGAAACGGCTGTACATCTGCGTTGTGTAGCCGCCACCGTCGTCGGAGGAGGAGTCGTCGTCCTGCGGCGGCGGCTGGAGCCCTGCCCAGCGTCGCCGAAACGAGGCGGCGTTGGGCGGTAGAGCTCATTGTCGTTGGGCTCCTCCAGCTTGACGACGGGCGGCGCGCCGCGACGAGGAAGTGTGGCGGCTGCGGCGCGACGCTGGGCGGCGGCGAGGTCCAGCAGCCGCCGCTGCTGCTCCCGCTCCTCCCGCTCCCACTCCCGCCGAGACCACTCCAGTGCCGCGTCGAGCGGCATGGTGTTCTCGGTAGGGACGATGTTGCGGAGGGAGTGCTAGATCGCCTCCTCCATCGCCGCCTCCTCGGCGCGCCTCGCCTCCGCCTCGGCGAGCTCGGACGCGGCCTTGTGGGCGGCGTCCTTCTTCGTCGCCTTGCGACGGCGCGGTGGCAACGCGGTGCGTGCCCCTCCCTCGTGGATGACGAGGGCACCGCTGTTGCGGTGAGGCGCGGTCGCCGGCTCCTTCTTCACCGTCCTCAGCGTCGATGCCGAGGACAGTGAGCCGGACCTTGTCGCCGACCCGGAGGACGCCGTCCCAGATGAGCCGGATGCCATCCGGCGTGGCATCCAGGAGCTCCCGCGGCGGCGGGAGAGCGTCGGCCGCGGCGCCGGCGGCATCTCAAGGACGGGGTCATTCCCGTTCTCGATGTGCTGGAGGACGAAATCCAGCGTCCTCCCCGGCGCGCTCCACCATCGGCGGCGCCCGGCGGCGTTGTTGCGCGTCGGAGGAGAGGGCGGCCCGGCGTAGGCCGCCAGCTCCCGCTCATACCGCCAGCAGAAGAAGGTCGTCCACGCCTCTCGGTTGTCCGGGTAGAAGCGCGGATCGACGCGCTACTCGTCGCTCATGGTCTCGATGACCTCGTCGATGGCGGCGTCGAGCGCCACTCCCGTCGGTGGTGGCAGGATGGGGATGCCACCGGCGCTCAGGCGCCAACCTCCGGGCGCCCAGAAGTCTGGCGGCGTCATGTAGCCGGCAGCGTGGAGGAGCCGGCCCTCCCATTGGTGGAGGGATTGGTAGCCGAACCCGTTGTTCGCCGCGCCGCCGTCGTCGGAAGGGAAGGCCATTGCTCGAGCTTGAGTGGGCAAGTGGGCGAGGTGCGCTGGTCGAATGGGGAAGATGGCTGGCGAATTTGGCTGGCCAGACGCGGTAGGCCGCGTTACATAGCCGCGCTGGCATTAACTCGCCTTGCCGCGTGGCTGGCCGGTCATTGGCGGCAGCCTTTACAGCGCGCAGAAGACGATGTGTGCGGGGAAGATGACGATGCGCGGAAGACGAGACGATGAGGACGACGACCGCCCACTCTCGCTGACAGGTCGGGGCCACACGACCCGCAGGAACGCGCGTGAATTTTCCTCAACTTTTCGAGTGCGTTTCTTTCGTCCGGAGTCCCCGAGCGCGCCCCGGATGTCGTCGTGGTGAAACAACATATGCCATGGGATGGCTTAAATGGGGGCCAAACTAGATGCTGGAGGATTCGGGAGAGGGGAACGAGCTAAGAAGCACGACAGAAAGGGACACAGATCTACCCAGGTTTGGGGCTCTCGTAAGGAGATAACACCCCTACTCCTGCTCTACTGGCTAAATATTTGGATCGATGGAGTACACAACAATGGTGCTTCCAAGCTCTCTGCGAGAGGTGGAAGACGAACTATGAACTGAGAGACTAAGGACCGACCAACCCTTGGTTAGGGCTCCCTGTGTCACCTTATATAGTGGTGGCCAGGGTTACAATGGTCACATACACGCATATGACACTGGCTATAGTCCAAAATAGGACTAGGTGACGACGGCTGCCACCCTTGACTTTGCCCCTGATTGCTCTCGATGGGACTCACCATCCCTGTACTTTGTACTTCTTGGACTGTGACCTTACCACTGTGAGGTAAGGACTGTACTTGTGCACAGTGAGGGTTGGTAAACCAGCACTGTGCACCCTATCATCATGATCTCCCTCCATGCTTGGCAGAATCTCTCCTTGATTGTAGGGACATGACACCTTGGTTGACTTCTACATCCCGGATATGATCGTTGGCCATTTCCTGGACCTATGTGCCGGACCAACGACCTATGAAGGTCGGGTAATCCGGCCTCCCCTGCTCCTGCACAATGTATCAAATAAGTTAGACCGGCATATCTATACATACGCCGGCATATCTCTCCTTGTACCCCAGATAGACTGGTATATCTGAACACTAGCCGGGATATTCCTTATATGCCGGTCTGGCCGACACTTCTATATTCTGGCCAGACCCGGCTTTGGTCAACCGACATAGAGTCAATCTTGTTGCTTATATCTTTCTAGTCTCTTGACCCTACCGGGGGTCATCCCCCCCGACACTAGTCCCCGAAGCTGCCGAGGTTCCCCAGTCTCAACTGAGGAGCCTTGATAGGTTCAACATACCACCATTTCATTATATCCCGGCCCTTGATTATACGCCGGTGATCGGGTTATATGCCGGACCTTTGCATATACTCTGGCTCCTCCTACTTCTCAAAAAGTTAATCCGGCCGGTTCCGGAGGTATTCCGGACTGGACTGTTCCTTCGTACAGTCCTGCCGGCACATAATTAAGGCTTCCTCGAGAAGCTAAGTCCGACAGTTTGCATCGAAACTTGCAACTGCTCTGATACTACGAACGGTCACATAATGTGATAGTTCACAGTGCATTTACCGTGTACCATCATTGCCTAGTGGCACGGTTATACGAACCGCCGCCCCACGATGTGCCACCACGTGGCGTTATTGGCAGAAACGGTCGGGTCGTGGTGTAGTGCTCCACTACCTCAGCCCTGTGATATAAATAGGGGAGGGGGGGGGGTAACTCTACCTTTTTACCCCCCACTCCTTCTTCTTCCTCCGCTCTCTTCTTCCTCGGGCTCTCCTCCGTCGGAACCACCGAACGGAGACCCTGCGCCGCCGTCATCTTCCTTCGCGCCGGCGCCTATCCTCGCCGACGCTCAAGCTCTTCACAGTTGACGCCGCCGGTCTTGCTCTTCTCCCTGACATTGCTGGGAGATTGGATCTCCCTCTGCACGCTTGCCGCCGCTACACCACCGCCGCACAAGCTTCGGTAGGTTCTTCTTCCTTCTCCGTTCTTCATCCTTCCTGCTTCTCTGTAGCTTCGCCATGGTGACCTTACTTGCTTAGATTTGTGGTAGTTTCTCTGCCTAACATTTTGCAGACTCGGCTAGCATCGCTTGTAATCCTCCTCGGTAGTTCACAGATGTTCTTCCCGTAGGATTTTCCCATAAATGTTTCTGATTTTAACTGCGCTGTTAGATCTTCTATTCCTGCTAACTCATGTGAGATTGGTATGCCGAAGGGACTAACTTCCCTCTTTTCTCTGATCTTGATAGGACTAACACCATGGGACTCCGGCTCTCACGCCCTGTCCCGGCCACCAAGATTGCTTCATCGAGTATGATGGCCACCTCGGCTTCGGAAGAAGATAACTCAGCCCAGCTCCAAGGATGCTCCGGCTGGGAGGGGTCGGAGGTGACCCCGGCCGACATATCCTGGGTCATCACCACCAGACGAGTCCTGGACGGCGTAGCATGCCGGCTACCGGCGGGAGAAATTGTGCCGGCACCTGAACCCGACGAACGCGTCATGTTCATTGCCCACTTCGAGCGGGGCTTCGGCCTGCCGGTATTAGATTTCTTCCGAGACCTCCTCGACACCTACGATCTGCAGCCTCACCATATCCCGGCCAACGCGGTGATGATCCTCTCCGCCTTCGCTGCCTTCTGCGAAGACTTCGCCGGCATAGAAGCCTTCACCCAAGCTTGGGCGAAGTATTTTCAACTGCGAAAACAAGTTGTCCAAGAACCGCCCCGGTCCAAGGACGACCCGCCGGAGATGGCCCAGGAGAAGAAGGACCACCCCATGACCCAATGCGGCGCGGCCACCATTATGTCCCGGAAGGGCTCAGACTTCCCCAAGGTGGAACTGCTCGAGTCTTGCAAGAAGTGGCAAAAGAGCTTCTTCTACGTCAAGAACACCACGGACGTCGATCTGCTCAACTTGCCGCCATTCGTGGACGAGCCACCACTGGAGATGAAGAACTGGACATATAACCCGAAGACCACTGTCGGGCCGGTTAACGCCCTCCACCGGGTTAAGGGCAAGCTGTTGGATGAGGGCCTCACTCCTCAAGACCTGGTGGCTTGCTTTATCAGCCGGCGCGTCTCTCCTCTCCAGCGCCGGCCTCACAAGATATGCCAAATGAGCGGGCCCATGGACCCCATGCGGCACTCCACACACGAGCTAACCCCGGCCGACATCCTGCAGCGGATCAAGGACATCTGCAAGTCCTCTCAGGCCACCTTTGCCTGGGGACTAGAACCTTACAGCCGGGATCGCCCCGCACCGACGGTAAACCCCGTTCGCCGACACACAAGCTCTTGCCCGGCATATAGATACCTAGGCCGACATATTTCTATTCACCGACACTCATCATGCTTGATCCGACATACTTCTTGTACCGGCATATTTCTTGTTTCTGACCCATTGTCTTTGCCCTATGCAGAAGTTCAGCTTCCAGAAGATGGAGAACTCCCGGATCAAGATTGCAGCAGACCGCACTGCTGCGGACATTGAAGATCTGGATCACTGGGACAAGCTACCCAGGAACACCCGTGCTGCCTCTGCCGCGGGTAAGACCTCCTCATCCCGGCATTCTAGTCAAGACCGGAGTGAGGATGATTCTGACGAGGAGATCCTGATGTATTACGACCCAACGCCACTTGCATATGCCTTTCCTACCACACCTCTTGCTTATGCTATGCCGTCCTCAGCTATCCCGGACAACATGGTTGTCGATGCCGCCCCTCTGAACCAGGGACCTCCTTCCACCGGCGGACGTGCCGGCCGGAAGCGAGGCGTGAAGCCCCAGCCCGACACACCCCAGCAACCCAAAAGGCAGAAGGTTGGCGTGCCCCAGCCAAAAAGGCAAAGACCCGTCGCCTCGGGGTAAGTTTCTTTCCTTTGCATCATTTCCGATATATTTCTCTCTTTGATTACTAACTTGGTGTTTTCTCTCTTTCAGGGCTCCTCTTGCGCCGAAACATGCTTCCAGCTCAAGTGCCAGCCCCAACATTGAAAAGCCGGTGGCCACTTCAACCCCCGACATACCATCAGCCAGTCACACCACCTCTCCAGCGCCGGCATCTTCGCCTGCGCCTGACAAAACCACTTCCCCGGCGAAGGATGATCCTCTGCCAGAACAAGACAATTCTGCCCCCGAAGTCCACATGGACTCGGGGGCTCAACAGGATACCTCTGACACCAGCGCGCCCGCAAGCGGCGCCGGAACTGCTGAAGACGCCGGCGCAGGTGACATGAGCGTCGGCATAGATAATAAAGGAAAGGGCCCCGCAGTACCAGAAGTCCGGACTATCCCGGCACCTGCTTCTGCTGGACAAGCTGCACCTGCCGCGCCGGAACAACCAGCGCCCCAGACTCCAACTGCTGAGAAGACCTCTGCCCCAGCCAAGACCGCTGCCCTGGCCAAAACCTCTGTCCCGGCCAAGCCTTCTGTCCCGGCCAAGTCCAGTACTGTCAAGATGAAGCAGATCATCAAG
The DNA here is from genome assembly GCA_007115705.1 of Dactylis glomerata. Lineage (NCBI taxonomy): Eukaryota > Viridiplantae > Streptophyta > Magnoliopsida > Poales > Poaceae > Dactylis > Dactylis glomerata. The sequence goes on from QXEO01001157.1 coordinate 1,250,368, forward strand.
ACCGGGACACAGTCTGTTGCTACTGCATCTGCTAAACCTGCACCTTCCAGCTCTGCCCTGGCACTCCACTTTGGCAAAGCAGCAGCCCGGCCCAGCTTCTTTGAGACGCCGGAACTCGAAGGCCGCGTCTCCCTGCTGACCAAGAGTGACAAAAGTCTTGGATCTCTTCAGGAGTATTGCGTGAAGTGGAATGACGCCGACTGCATGGACACAGCTAGTTCCAAGAAGAAGAAATTGGCCGAAGCTGCGGCCACTGGCAATCCTGCTGATATATTGGCTGCGAAGCCCATTCCTATTGCCAGCGAGCTCCTCAGCATCCAGCAAAGACTTCACCTTCTGGCCGATGCCACCAACGTAAGTGTTCTCCTTACATATATCCCCAGTCCCCAAAAATGTCGGCTGTCCGGGATACGGACATCCGAGATTTTCCAATACCTTTTGCACTTAGCTGTTTTCACATCAACTGTCCGACATATAAGCTCGATCCGAGCTTCAAATCCTAGTCATCGAGGGCTGGGATAGGTGCGCAGCACCTGTGTCGGGTCTTCAAAAGAAAACTAGAGTCTGTTGTGACTTTCAAATCCTCCTGACCGACATATAAGCTCAATTCGAGCTTCAAATCCTAGTCACCGAGGGCCGGGATAGGCGCGCAACACCTGTGCCGGGTCTTCCAAAAGAATGAACACTTGTTATAATCTTCACCTTAACTGATATGCTAGATTTCTCTCATAACCTTTCAAATCCCATCATTTTTGCAGCGCATGAACAACACACACGCCAATATGTACCATGACTTGGTGTGCGAGCATCGGAAGTTATCCGACGCGCATAGCAGGCTCCGGCTGGAACTGACCCAGAAAGGTAAACTCAGCCAACATACTATTACATGCCGGATTATTCTCCTCTTCTTTACTTCTTCATACACCTTTTGCCGGCACACCTTAATATGCCGACACATAACCTTTTACCGGCATTTTGCAGCAGCTGCTGAAGAACAAGTCACCGAGCTTCTTAAGAGGGTGAAGGAGCTCACAGGTATGCCGAAGCCTGCTATTATCCAAATAAACCCTTTGTACTTCAAATCCTTCACATTCTTTGTTATTCCTCTAACTTCAAATCCTTTTGACTTCGAATCCCTGCAGATGAAAAGGCTGCACTAGAAGCACGCCACCAGGATTGTACGCCCTCAGTGGATGTGGCCAAGCAGTTGGACGACCGGGATGCTGCCCACAAAGCTGAGGTGGAGCAGTTGAAGGGCCGGGTTGCTGAGCTTCTGGAGGTGAAGGAACAGAGGGAGGGCCAACTTAAGAAAGCCCAGGAGCTGCTTGTCACTTCCGAAACTGATGCATCCAATGCCCACACAGAACTGGATGGCTTGAAGGAGTAGGCCACCAAATGGGAAGTTGATATTTCCTGGCTCAACGTCGATCTCGCCAGTAAGCCTCAAATCCTCTTCTGCCCAACACATCTTGTCCGATACATCTTTTCCGACATAATCTTTATGCCGACACATATTCCTTTTACTAACCTGTTTGCCATCTTCCAGACCTGTTTCCTGCTTCCGTCGAAGACGTTGAGAAGGCTCTGCAGGTGGACCAAGTGAACCGGGGTACCCCAGTCGACTCTTCCAACTGGACTATGTCGAAGCAGCTGCTCGCCCTGGAAGCCCGGAAGAACGCCATGACATCCTATACCGAAGATCTTTTCCTTGGTGCCCAGGAAGCATACTCTGCCCTCTGGCCTGGACAAAGGACGCCCACTGACCCTGTTGATCTTGGCAATGATCTGCGGCTTTCCAAGGTTCGCCTCAGAGAATGGCGGGATTCCGGTGCAAGGGTGGGAGCTGATGAAGCTCTCACTTACTTCCTCTCCTGGTACGAAAAGCTGATTTGGAGACTCTGCGCACCGTGCGCGAAGGATATATCTGGACCACGGATCCAGAACATATCCGGCGTCGGCAGGAATTGGCCCATAGCTATGTGGATTATGCCGACACCGAAGCCTTTGTCCGGGACATCCGCGAGCCGGAGAAGAAGGAAGACGATGCCAAGGATGCTGCCGACGCTGAGGGCTCCGACTCCAGCCAAGACGAAGAAGAAGCTGAAGAAGCCGACACTGAAGTTTCGGAACAGGGATCTGTCCCGGCCGGAGGTGATGGCTCCATTCCATCTGCTGGATCCGCACACCTAAAGCTGACGTCTCTACTGCCACAGCTCCACCCGCAGGCGGCTCTACTTCCACTCCGGTGTCTTGAACTTTGCAGCATAAAAAAACTTTAATCTTTATTAGATCCCCGGTATGCCGGGTGCAGATGTAATATATACTTTATTTCCCTTTGGTTTGCTATCTGAACAAGTTTTAATTTGGTTTGCTTGCTTATGAATGCTGGATGATCTTTTGGCTAAGTCACAGAGTTTGTTTTCCTGTTTACTTAACTCCGCAACCTTGGCTACTTGTCTACCTTATTCGGCTTTCGACGTATGAGTCTCAAGGTTGCTTTATTAAACATACAGTACTTAAACCTTGAAACTTAGACTTCAAATCATTCGACATACCCAGTTTTAACTTGTGCGGTAAAGTAAATGTCGGTTCGCTTGCTTTATCTTTCCTTAGCCGTTTTCCATGTGTAGACAATCTCCGGCATCTACTCTTGCTAGCCATGAAGCCGGATTCCGGACAGCAGCTAAGTCAAAGAGCGGCCTTTGGTGCCGACACATTACTAGGCCAACATAGGGAACATTCAAATCAAGCCAGCCGGCACATAAACAAAAATTAAAAATAAACAACAATATATTCCGGAGGCAGTGCCCGATCTCTTCGGGATGCCGACATTTCATTCATTAGTCTTGTGCCGGCATAAAGCGCCGGCACACAAAGCAAAATGGAAATACATACATTATGCTGCTCAGGAGTAAAAAGGGCGGAGTAGACCTATGTTCCATGGTCGCTTGGTTTCTTCTCTGGACCTGTCCACCTTGTCCTTCTTGGGGGCCTGTGCATCTATAAGATAATAGGCATCATTGTGCAGAGCTCTGCTCACAATGAATGGCCCCTCCCATGGAGGAGTTAGCTTATGCCGGCCCGCTGTGCCCTGTTTTAGTCGGAGCACTAGATCTCCCTCTTGGAATCTCCTTGGATTCACCTTCTGCGCGTGATAGCGTCTGAGGTTCTGCTGGTATACCGCAATTCTTGATAGTGTTATCCCTCTTGCTTCTTCCAGCAAATCAACATCATTTTCTCTAGCTTCTTTAGCTTCTTCCTCGGTATATAGCACCACTCTTGGTGCATCATGTATTACATCTGTTGGAAGCACAGCTTCTGCTCCATACACAAGGAAAAATGGCGTATATCCTATTGACCTATTCGGAGTCGTCCTCAAACTCCAAAGTACTGCCGACAATTCATCTAGCCAACATCCCGGAGTCTTCTCCAATGGCTCTATCAACCGGGGCTTGATGCCGGATAATACTAGCCCATTTGACCTCTCCACTTGGCCATTGGTACAAGGGTGAGCGACCGACGCAATGTCTAGCCGGATTCCCACCTACTCACAATATCTGGCAAATGGCCCCTGGGCAAAGTTCGACCCATTGTCAATGATGATGCTATGAGGAACACCATATCTCAAAATTATATCCTTTAAGAACTTCACTGCTGTGTGGCCATCACACTTGCTTATGGGCTTCACCTCAATCCACCTGGTGAACTTATCCACCATGACCAGAATATGGGTCATCTTTCCCCTTGCCGGCTTAAAAGCCCCGACCATATCCAGGCCCCAAACAGCAAAAGGCCAGGTTATCAGGATAGTCTTCAACGCTGATGCCAGCTGATGAATCTGGTGGGCATACATCTGACACCCATTGCATTTCCGGACCAAGACTTCTGCCTCTTGCAGTACCGTCGGCCAGTAAAACCCATGCCGGGATACTTTTGCCACAAGTGCTCTGGACGAAGCGTGGTGACCACACTCCCCCTGATGAATTTCCCGGAGCATCTCCAGGCCTTCAGCAGATTCAACACATCTCTGCAACACTCCGGTGGCACTTCTCTTGTATATTTCCTTGTTTATGATGGTATATCCTTTGGATCTCCTTGTAACCCAGCGTGCCTCAGTTTCATCCGCCGGCACTTGACCATCTACCAAGAGATCCATTATGGGACGTGCCCATAAGGGTACTTCCCTAACGGTGAATACTGCCTGATCTATCTCCATCATTTCGACCAACACATAATCGATCTCCATGGGCTGCGAAGTCCCCGGGACAGATGGATCAGTCCCCGGGTATGCCGGAGCAGTCCCTGGGTATACCGGCACAATGGTACATTTTGCTTTTGCCTTTATCTCTGCCCTGGAATACTGCACTCACTGCATATGCCGGCCCAGCCCCCGGGACTGAGAGAGCAGTCCCCGGGTTATCTGAACTGGCTCCGACATCTATCTCCATCAGAGCTGCATGCTCTGGGCTTGGCGGAACATATATGGACGATGACTCCGGCGAGGGCTTAATTGATGGCTTCCTTAAATGTTTCAGTGAAATGCCGGGCGGAATTGAATCTCTGGAAGATCCCAGCTTGGACAATGTATCAGCCGCTTCATTCTGAGCCCAGGGAACATGCCGGAACTCACAACCTTCGAAGTATCCACTCAGCTGCTGCACCAAGAAACGGTAGGACCCCATGTTTGCATCATGCGCATCCCATATGCCGGAACACTGCTGAATCACTAAGTCGGAATCACCGAAGCACACAATCCGGTGAATGCCTATTTCCTTGGCCACCTTCAAGCCATGCACAAGTGCCTCATACTCCGCCACATTGTTTGATGCTGCAAAGTGGATCTGCAGAACATATCTCAACTGGTCATTCTTGGGTGAAGTGAGAACTATGCCGGCACCCAAGCCATGAATTGTCTTGGACCCAGCGAAATGCATCCTCCAATAGTTTGCATCGGGCAACGGCAGCTCATATTGTATCTCTGCCCAGTCAATGAAGAAATCAGCCAACACCTGTGACTTGATTGTATCTCTTTTGTCATATTGAGGAGTATACGGTGACAACTCTATTGCCCACTTGGCTATCCTACCACTGGCATCTTTGTTGCCTATGATTTCCGAGATAGGGGCCTCAGCCACTACCCGGATTGGATGCTCCTGAAAATAATGCTTGAGCTTATTGGCCGCCATATAGACCCCATAAGTCATGCATCTTTTGATAGTGTGGGTAGTTTTGCTTCGAGGTGGAAAGGACTTCACTGAAATAATATACCAGCCGCTGCACGGTTTTGCCTCCTTCCTCTCGCTCCACTACCACCACTGCACTGACAACTCTGTTGGTCGCCGCTATAAAGAGCAACATTGGTTCCCTGGGCATCGGAGATGCCAACACCGGCGCTGTTGACAACATTTGCTTCAGCTCCTTGAAAGCTGCATCTGCTTGCGTTGTCTAGACAAATGTGTCAGACTTCTTCATCAATTGATATAACGGCAACGCTTTCTCTCCCAACCGGCTTATGAAGCGGCTCAGGGATGCAAGACACCCAGTGAACTTCTGTACTTCCTTCAAATCCGTCGGCGGCTTCATTCTCTCTATGGCGCGAATCTTGCCGGGATTCACCTCAATACCCCGGCTGGAAACCAGGAAACCGAGCAACTTGCCTGTCGGCACACCGAAGGTGCACTTAGCCGGATTCAACTTCATCCGAAATCTCCTCAGATTCGCAAAGGTTTCCCGGAGGTCATCTATTAGAGTCTTGCTTTCCTTGGTCTTTATGACGACATCGTCGACATATACCTGCACATTTTTATCTATTTGGTCATGCAAACACTTTTGCATACACCTCTGGTAAGTTGCGCCGGCATTTCTTAAACCGAACGACATAGTGAGATAGCAATAAGCCCCATATGGGGTAATAAAGGATGTCTTTATTTGATCCGGCTCATACAAAGGGATCTGGTGGAAACCAGAATAGGCATCTACAAATGATAACAGTTCACATCCAGCTGTGGAATCAATCACTTGATTGATCTGAGGGAGTCAGAATGGATCTTTAGGACATGCCTTGTTCAAATTGGTGTAATCAACACACATCCACCATACTTTCACTATGGCGGGCTCATCCTTCTTCTTTTCCACTAAAACCGGATTAGACACCCAATCCGGATGCAGTACCTCCTTGATAAAGCCGGCAGCTAAGAGCCTAGCCACTTCCTCCCAAATTGCTTTCCTCCTATCATCCGCATTCTGCCGGAGCGGTTGCTTCACCGGTTTTGCATCCGGCCTTACATGCAGTGCGTGCTCAGCCAGCTCCCTTGGCACACCTTGCAGGTCAGCAGTAGACCATGCAAAGATATCCCGATTCTCATGGAGGAAGCTGATGAGCTCGCTTTCCTATTTGGGGTCCAAACCTGCCCCGATGAGGGCGTAGCGCTCCGGGAAAACCTCATCCAGAGGCACCTTCTTGACTTCCTTGCCCACTTGAAAAGAGGCACTACCACCTGGGTTCGTCATGCCCGGCATAGATTTGCCGGTCGCGACTGTCTCAGCAATTTCCACTGCTCGTTTGAGCCTCTTCTTCTCCTCTGCAATGATCAGAGTCTTGGCCAGGTTAGACCCGGCTGTGGCACACGCCATCGAGCGCTTGTAATCACTAATGATGGTAATCGCCCCTCTGGGCCCCGGCATCTTCATCTTCAGATAGGCCACGTGAGTAGAGGCCATGAATTTGGCCAATGCCGGCCTGCCCAGCAACGCATGGTAAGGACTGTCCAGATCCACCACCTCGAACATGAGGTTCTCCACCCTGCAGTTATCCCGGTTGCCAAACATGACATCCATCCGGATTTTTCCCATCGGCACACATGAAAGCCCTGGCACAATGCTGTGGAATGTTGTCCTGCTCGGCTCCAGCATATTATCCTTGATGCCCAGCTTTTGCATCGTATCACGGTACATGATGTTGATGCTGCTTGCATTGTCAATGAGGACCTTGCTGAACCTCACGTTGTTTGCCGGCCCGACGAATGTCTGATCCATCACCAAAGCATATCCGCCAGGGTTTGGCATGATCTTAGGATGATCTGCCCTGTCCCAGCCAATGGCCTGGTCAGCCCAGTACATCAACTTTGGGACTGCCGACATAATGGCATTAACCTCCAAGCTCCGCCGGTACAAACTCTGCTTGTCCGTTCTTTCGGTCTCAAAGACCATGTAGCTCTGATCGTGCTCCTTGTATTCATTCCGGCCCACTCCTGGGCCTCCGGCACAGTACTCCGGATTATAGCTCTGATCTACTTGATTTACGCCGGCATTTCCGGCATTGCTCTGGTTTCCGGGATTAACCGGCTTGGGCGGGACTACAACTGTATTTGCACCTGTCAACGGCGATGGAGCTGCCGGGATAGGTGGTCTTGCCAGCCCAAAAGGACCTGCACGACCCGCCAATATGTCGTCCAGCCATGAACAGTTTCTGGTCAAATGATTTGCCGGCTTACCCGGCTGGAATGTGTGAAACACACAAGGTTTGTCCATGGCCAAACCCACCGTATACTTCGGCCATTGCTTCTTCTGGCCGCTGCCGCCGCCGGCATTCTTGTTGATCCAGACATTCTTTTTCTAGAAGGGCTGCGCTTGCTGCTGCGGTTGTTGCTGCTGCTGCTGCTAAGGCTGCTGATAGCCCTCATATCTCGGACGCTGGCTACTGCCGGCGCCCCCTTGCTCTTCCTCCACGGCCGCTACTTGTGCCGAGCCATACCGATAATCCGGCCGTTCATCTCTCCTCTTATTCCGGTTATCAGGGCGATAGAACTGCCTCGGTCTCCCAGCGTTGTTATTTTTCCGCTGGGTCTGCCCCTGTCCTTGTGAATCAAGGGTGGGCTGCATGGGATCCTCCAATGCATAACTGTCGGCAATCTTGATTGTTTCGGCCAATGTGGCCGGCATCTCCCTCTGAAGCTTTTGCCACAACATGGTGCCATGCCGACACCCATGAGCGAACCACATGATGGCCTGCTGCTCCACAACTCCTTCGCAGGAATTGCGCAACGCGCACCACCTGGTCAGGTAGTCACGATCGGTCTCATATTCTCCTTGCCGGCAGCTAGCTAGTTGCTGCGATCGGTTGGGTCTCTTGTAAGTACTGGTGAAGTTTGACACAAACTGCTCTTCGAAATCAACCCAGCCGTTGATACTTCCGGCCGGCAAATTATTCAGCCATATCCTGGCCGGTCCTTCAAGCATCTGCGGCACATATCGTACCGCCCATCTGAGGTTTCCTCCGGCGATGTTCACCATAGTGGAGTAGTCCTCCAACCAATCTTCCGGCTTTGTACTGCCGTTATACGTTCTCGCGCCACGCGCGAGCTGGAAACAGTAAGGCACCGGCTCACCCATAATCCGGGGTCCAAAGCACATAGGACCCTGAGCTCCTTGTCTCTCCACCAACTCTGACTGGTGAATCCTGTCCAGCTTGAAGCGCTCATCATTTGCTGCCAAGGACCGAGGTCCGAGCCGGGATGCAATTGGGCCCGCGATCATCTTTTGCTGCTGCTGTTCCGGGTGACACTGCTCATTCTGCTGGCCTTGCTGATACTGCTGGCCTTGATGGTGCTGCTGCTGATATACCGTCCTTACTAGGGCGGAATTTCCATCATCTTCACGGTGTCTCGGCTGACCCGTACCTTGCTGCTGCACCACATGTCCGGCGCCCTGCTGCTGATGCCAGGCTGCACTGTTACTCCAGCCCCCACTGGCCGAAGCTACTCCTTGCCCAACCGGCACATTCTGACCGGCCTTCTTGCTGCTGACATTCTTGTCAGCTTGGCCGGCACTCTTCTGCACCATCGCCTGCTTTCCGGCGATTGCCGGATCATATACTTGGATCTGCTTGTCCCGGCGGCCAGAGGTCACACTTCCGGCACGCCGGGCGCTGGGATGCGGGGACGAAGCTTGGCCCTTCGACCTCGCGCTGGCACCTCCTGCCGACACAACGTACTGGGATGCCCCGGCACCTGGGTTTGCCTTCTTAAAGGCCTCCTGCTGCTTGGTAGCTTCAGACAAAAGATGGTTAAGCCGGGCTTGCTGCTCACGCAGTGCTTCACCGGACAGATTAGACAAGTCCTTAGCTACCTCTGCTGCTGCTCTAAGGTTCTTCACTGGTGAACTATAGATTACCTTAGGTACTATACTAGCAGCACTATGACTCTTATCTCTAGCACCCTTATCTATTTCATTGTTAAGATCTCTACCTCTAGTTCTAACCTCATCTATCCGGCTAGGCCGGGTTACCACAGGAGTAAAACCATGGGCTGCCTCATACTCACAGAGTTGCCGGTTAAACCGTTCGCGCTCCTGATGCATGGCCAGGGCCTCGTCGATGAGGGCCTGGCGAGATCCCTCCAGAATTTCCTTTGTCTGCTCCGGATCATCGCCGGATCGCACTGGCTCAAGAAGCCGATCGATGATGGGAAGAAGCACCTGGCCCCTAGCCGGCACGTCGGAAGTGCCGACCAGGTTCTCAACACGCTCCATCGGAGGACGTGCCGACCTCTTGGCCTTCGGCGGCTCTGGGGGAGTATCCGCTGCTACCGCTGCTGCTTTGCCGGCACCATCTGCCGGCGGCACGGATGTGCCGGCCATCATCACCTCTGCCGACTCTATTGGGCGAGCGCTACGCCCAGCACGAGCCAGCAGATGCGACGGAGGATCCGCCGCCACCAGCACCGTCTTCCTGCAAATACTCTCAGTCCCCACGTACACCTCGTGGGAACCGAAAGACATGATCCGGCCATCCCTGGGGAACGGCCGGCCGCCGAGACATCCGACATTGTCACTGATGAAGCTGAGCGAGCCTAGCCTCTGGACGAGGCCAGAGACCATGCGCACTCCCGAAGCTGCTATCACGGACCCCGTCCGAATGAACACTCCACCCAGCATATCGATCTGCCCCATGGTGGGTGCCAAATGTCGTCATGGTGAAACAACATATGCCATGGGATGGCTTAAATGGGGGCCGAACTAGATGCTGGAGGATTCGGGAGAGGGGAACGAGCTAAGAAGCACGACCGAAAGGGACACAGATCTACCCAGGTTCGGGGCTCTCGTAAGGAGATAACACCCCTACTCCTGCTCTACTGGCTGTATATTTGGATCAATGGAGTACACAAGAATGGTGCTTCCAAACTCTCTGCGAGAGGTGGAAGACGAACTATGAACTGAGAGACTAAGGACCGACCAACCCTTGGCTAGGGCTCCCTGTGCCACCTTATATAGTGGTGGCCAGGGTTACAATGGTCACATACATGCATATGACACTGGCTATAGTCCAAAATAGGACTAGGTGACGACGGCTGCCACCCTTGACTTTGCCCCTGATTGCTCTCGATGGGACTCACCATCCATGTACCTTGTACTTCTTGGACTGTGACCTTACCACTGTGAGGTAAGGACTGTACTTGTGCACAGTGAGGGTTGGTAAACCAGCACTGTGCACCCTGTCATCATGATCTCCCTCCATGCTTGGCAGAATCTCTCCTTGATTGTAGGGACATGACACCTTGGTTGACTTCTACATCCCGGATATGATCGTTGGCCATTTCCTGGACCTATGTGCTGGACCAACGACCTATGAAGGTCGGGTAATCCGGCCTCCCCTGCTCCTGCACAATGTATCAAATAAGTTAGACCGGCGTATCTATACATACGCCGGCATATCTCTCCTTGTACCCCGGATAGACTGGTATATCTGAACACCAGCCGGGATATTCCTTATATGCCGGTCTGGCTGACACTTCTATATTCCGGCCAGACCCGGCTTTTGTCAACCGACATAGAGTCAATCTTATTGCTTATATCTTTCTAGTCTCTTGGCCCTACCGGGGGTCATCCCCCCGACACCGGAAGGCCGGGGATGGCCTGGGCTCGCCGGATGGATGAAGGCCCAGATCCGGGCAAAAACGAGGATCCGGGGGCACGACTGGGCCGACTTACGCCGTCCGGATGAAAAAATCGCCTGCCGGGGGCCTTGTCGGGCGTGTGACTGGAGATGCTCTAAGCATAGGCCAGTAGAGCACTGATCTGGATTTGACTAGAATAGGATGCTGAATAACATAACTGGTAGAACTCGAGTTGACCTGACAAAACTGAAGACGGATGGCGGAGCTCGCTGCAGATGAGGGAGCGGACGTCGGTGACGAGGGCGCTGGAGGCGCAGGCGCTCGGAGCAGGGCAGGCGTTGTGGTTGAAAAAGATGCCGCTTGCCACTGCGAACCACACGGAGGCAGCGTCGAGACCAAAGGAGCACCGGAGTGAGCCGGCGACGAGGACCTGCGGATAGCGATGGAGGTCAACGCCCGCAGCATGACAGAGAGAGAGAGTCCATGGAGAGGTCCAGGACGGAGAGGACCTCACCAGGAAGCCGATGGAGGCTCGCCGAGGTCGGGGGAACAGCGGAGCAGCCGGAGTTGTCCACGGCGGGCGACGACCGTTGGAGGAAGATGATGATCGTAGCATCGATTTAGAGCGCCTCGACTTGATTTTCTTTGACGAAAAGAACAGCGATGCCGAAGCGGAGCTCCTGGATATGTCGTAGCAGCGCGAGGTGGCCTGGAGCAGCGGCTCGACAGCGAGATGAAGGCGGTGGTTCTCGGAAGTTCGCAGAGACAAGCGAGAGAGGGGAAAACATGGCGCGGCGCGAGATGATGAGGGATTAGGTTAGGGTTTGAGGGGGGAAGCGTCTCCAGGGAGTTTAGAAGGAGGGGCAAGCTCGGATGACCGATTGATCCAGGGATTGATGGGATGTGTGGCGATGGAGAGGTTCGTACAGAAGGTGACGATAGCGACCAGGAAGAAGACGAACATCATCAGATCAATGGGCCGCCGGGGTGGAGTTGGGCCAGGAAGAGGAGGCTTCAGCCTTTGCCAATTTCTTGAACATTTGCAATTACCAGAAAAAAAGAGAAATAAACAAATAGAAAGGATACAAAGAGTAGAACAAACCAATAAGGAAGAGGAAGAAAACGCTGGAGAAGGAAAGCAGATTTGTTTCAAAATAGTTATTAAAGTTTGCAATAATGAAGTTTTAGTTTTAGTTTAAAGTAACAAAACAGAAAGGTGGGTTTATTATATACTATACGAGTAACATAGAATAAAGTTTATTAAAATAATTTGTATTTCACAAACACATGCAAGGTGAAACATGCATGATGATGCACCACGTCGCGATGACGTGAAAAGAAAATAACAAACAATTATCTAATTGGGGAATTTTCTGGGTCGTTACAATCAACACCACTAACAAGGGATCTCGCCCCGAGATCCACGATACGGCGGGTAGATAAGAGTTAGGTAAACTATCGGATCTTCATGCACTCGTGTTAATCTTCGCGACACCACTAACAAGAGGTCCTTATCGACATCACCAACAAGAGATGCTTGCTCACATTAACGACGATGAACATCCGAAGAGCGGACCTATTACGATAAAGGCAATAAATCGTCCTCCCACGTGGGAACCTATAACTCAGGGAAGTAGGAAAGAGAGAAGACCAAAAACTCGCAAAGGTAAGAGGAGAGAATCATAGAAGGTAAGGAGTAAAATGCAGAGCTACTCAGAACTATCCAACGCATTTTTAGTAAAGTAGTTTTGACACTAGACTCAACTCGTTCGTTGGCAAGGTTAACCTACATGCAGACTGGACCCATGGGTATCGACAAAACCTGGGCTCTGATACCACTTGTGATGCCCCAAAAACCGGCACCTTGCAGATAAGAGCGATCACGCCACAATCTACATGATATCGCTTTGGAAACGCACCACCAAGCGCCTCGTGCACGTCGCAACATGCACGTGATGCGGGTGGAATCGAGTAGCAACAGTTACAAAAGTTCACGATGGAACCCACAAAAGAATATATAATATAACCACGAAGACTCCACGAGTCAAGAATCAAAAAATATAATACAAAGATCCAAATCATACATAAAGCAAAATAGCGTCCGAGTACGGACAAGAATACAAATGGGCCTAAGAGGCCTAAAGATAAACGATGGGGTCCATAACCCTGCCCAGGCCAAGCCGGAAGGGTAACCTTGCTAACATCGTTGTTCCCATACCTGTCAAAATTGTCGGGCCAATGGTTGCCGAACTAGGAGGGGGAAAGAGAAAAACGAAAAAAATGAGGGTGAGTACCGAGGCACGTACTCGTGAGACTGGAATTCAGCTATGCTCGCCTACAGGCTATATGGTGGACTTAGCGGCAACAAAAGCACTAAACTATAGAGACACACTACAACTTTCGTCTAAATAGATTAAGATAAGAGAGCGCATAAAAGGAACCAACTAGAAACTAACACCAAACATAACCCAGCCGATGAATCACCTCCTCGTGACCAAACAAAGAAGCAACTATCAAAGGCATTCACATGGTTACCAAGTTTTATTGCAGGTGTATTGTTGTAGTTGTGCTAGCTTACTACACAAGTTTATTGGTATAGAAATAGCAGGTGCAAGTTGTTCTATGATCGAGTAGTACAGCTCCAAGTCATCCATAACCGTGGACACGGCTTTTCGAAAAGATTTAACCCTGCAGGGGTGCCCAAATGTACCCACACGTTCGATCAATCCTTCCGGCAAATCTCGCACGCTTAATAAAAACGGGTGCGCCATTAGGATAGTCACGACTCGCACTCTCCTTCACTACAAACAAGTCCAGGAAGCCACCTAACTAAGTTGCACCCGTATCGAGAGTCTGGCCGAATCTCCGAGACGGACCTAGCTTTTTGAGCCTACGGTTAAGTCGGATCCTAGGAGATGCACACTGGATCAGAGCTCCTCATGGAAGATGACCAGTGACCTCACTCTTTCGGAACTCGCTTAACCGCATCCCACCTATACGGACGTGCAGAAACAAGGGGTTACAAGGCACACACGGCTTCCCCCAAAGTAAAATCGAACCAAAAGATACAAGAGCTGCACCGCCCGACAAGAACCAAATGGAAACACCGCGAACTAGTTGTGGCCACTGGACAAGTATTTAGATTCCGGCAGTGATCGAGGGGAGGCCCGTAAACGTACCCACGTATGGTTAGAGCGCTCAGTCTTAGAACAGTTCATGCGATCTCGGGGTCCTAGGGGACACAAGTGAGCCGTTGTAAAAACTGGCAAAATGACTCACCGATGCCTCTGCTTAATTCAATTTTAATTATCAACATTAAAGTAAGCCCTGAGTATCTCCAACAACATTTTTCCATAAAGTAGAGCATGCGATAACTTCCCAACCCAATAAGATAATACAACTCTAACAACCTAAAGATGCCTACAACTCGCAAGGCCAACTCAAACAACAAGCACATGGGTAATAGAATATATGAAAGGTTCTATGGCTTTACTTTGGATAAATAGGTGGATAGGACATGGGACTCAAACAAAGCATCACGACACAAGGCTAGAATATAGAGCTAGCGAGAGCAAAAGTATTAAATGGGTAGAGAGAAAATGGCTCGCCTGAAAAGATTGTCGGAGAAACTTCCGAAGAACTTGTCGTTGCTCACATCACCACGAAGCGTCCTATCCGAGAAGAAGTAAATCGCTACAACAAACATCGGATGCAACACTTACTATTATGAAGAAAGAAACGGCATGCTCATGTGAATGCATGCATGACATGGCAATTATGATGTAATGCAACTTATCCAAATTAAGCGGAATAAGAATCCCGGCACACACATATATGGTTCAAGTTGTTTAACTACATGATAATTTAAATATTGATTAGCATGGCAAAGACAAAGCATGGGTGAGCTATACAAAATTAAATGAAGTGGTGAAACCATAATTGGCAATTCACAATTACTTCATATGTTATTTATTAGGTGAGATGCAAATTAACACGTCACTACATGACGTGAGATGCAACCAGAGATATGGATGGCAAATTCAGATTCTACACATTTTTTTGAACAACTTTCATATAAAATACTTTTTATTTCAAGTTATAGATTAGAAGATATGAATTTTGCAAGATATGCATATTTGCAGGAATTTTGGAAAACAATAAAAAAACAAATTGCTGGGATGGGCCGGATCTGAGCAGCGGACTCCTACCTGCTGCGCCGGGCGAGTAAAGGAGATAGCGGATCTGGACCAAGGCCCATCAGTGGACAGATCTGCACAAAAACAGGTCAAAAAGGTTGGCTTTAATCGCCGGATTTGGGACTCGAACACGGGATCCGCTGGATCGTGCGGATAAGCATAGAGCAGTAGAGCACTGAACTGGATTTGACTAGAATAGGATGCTGAATAACATAACTGGTAGAACTCGAGTTGACCTGACGAAACTGAAGACGGATGGCGGAGCTCGCTGCAGATGAGGGAGCGGACGCCGATGACGAGAGCGCTGGAGGCGCGGGCGCTCGGAGCGGGGCAGGCGTTGTGGTTGAAAAAGATGCGGCTTGCCACTGTGAACCACATGGAGGCGGCGTCGAGACCAAAGGAGCACCGGAGCGAGCCGACGACGAGGACCTGCGGACGGCGATGGAGGTCAGCGCCCGCATCATGACAGAGAGAGAGAGTCCATGGAGAGGTCCAGGACGGAGAGGACCTCACCAGGAAGCTGATGGAGGCTCGCTGAGGTCGGGGGAACAGCGGAGCAACCGGAGTTGTCCGCGGCGGGCGACGACCGTTGGAGGAAGATGACGACCGTAGCGTCAATTTAGAGCGCCTCGACTTGATTTTCTTTGACGAAAAGAACAACGATGCCGAAGCGGAGCTCCTGGATACGTCGTAGCAGCGCGAGGTGGCCTGGAGGAGCGGTGCGATGGCAAGATGAAGGCGGTGGTTCTCGGAAGTTCGTAGAGACAAGCTAGAGAGGGGAAAACACGGCGCAACCCGAGATGATGAGGGATTAGTTAGGGTTTGAGGGGGAAGCGTCTCCAGGGAGTTTAGAAGGAGGGGGAGCTCGGAAGACCGATTGATCCAGGGATTGATGGGATGTGTGGCGATGGAGAGGTTCGTACAGAAGGTGACGACAGCGACCAGGAAGAAGACAAACAACATCAGATCAATGGGCCACCGGGGTGGAGTTGGGCCAGGAAGAGGAGGCTTCAGCCTTTGCCAATTTCTTGAACATTTGCAATTACCAGAAAAAAAGAGAAATAAACAAATAGAAAGGATACAAAGAGTAGAACAAACCAATAAGGAAGAGGAAGAAAATGCTGGAGAAGGAAAGCAGATTTGTTTCAAAATAGTTATTAAAGTTTGCAATAATAAAGTTTTAGTTTTAGTTTAAAGTAACGAAAGAGAAAGGTGGGTTTATTATATACTATACGAGTAACATAGAATAAAGTTTATTAAAATAATTTTTATTTCACAAAAACATGCAAGGTGAAACATGCATGATGATGCACCACGTCGCGATGACGTGAAAATAAAATAACAAACAATTATCTAATTGGGGAATTTTCCGGGTTGTTACACCTAAGTATCTACTTCGTGGAAGAATGGTGCATACAACTCCATGATTGTCATGGGGTTCTCCGTTGTGCCTTGATCAATCTACTCCAACTAGGGCTACGGTTCTTTCATATTTAGCCTAGTTACCATAGTTTGGAACACTTCATTCACCCTTCTTTTTGAATTTCTTCCTCCTCAGCAAGGAATTGCTAGTCTTACTATAAGGTTCCGCTCCATCACGTAAAGATTCTCAAGTGGACCCAACATGATCTAAGTGTTTACACTGTCGGTACATCTTACTTGTATGTGGCATTCTTGAGTATCCACATACATAACTTAACTTGAGGTCCTACTATCTCATATAGCTTCACTTCAACACTTGACATCATCCTACTACAGTTTCAGATGACTCAAGTTTAACACGACGACCTTGGTATACTTCTTCCAATAGGATAGTTCCCATTCTGGTTGTATCCTCTCTTTGGACTACCATGTATTGTATACCAATTGTAATATACTTTCATCCATTAGGTAAGGTTTTAATGATGTCATAACTACTTGGTATGGAACAAGATATCTACCTTCACTTAAGAAAATAGGTAAGAACCTTTGACTCGAGTGTGTCAGGAGTATCCTTTTGTTGAATATCCATCTCAAGTCATAAGAAGAATTGGTTTAGATAAGATGGCTTCCTATAGTCACTACCAAACCTACAGGTCTCCTATTAAAGGGTTTTAATCCTAGGGTCAAAGCGTTTGCTCTGATACCAACTGTGGTGACCCAGCATACCACTGCATGTGTAGTATGCAAGTTGTTGACATAACACCAATGAAACACCGTCTCACTAGTATTACATCGATCAGAGTGGTACAACAGAAACATCGCAGGTCCATGGTAGGTCTATAGGATTACAATTTTCAGCATACAGAAGATCTTTAGAACCTCCTCAACATGTAGAGGTTTAGTCCTGGTGATTACAATCGAGAAAGAACAACTAGAAGAATAAACTAAAGCTACAACTAATGCAGTTGGCTTGCTACAGAAACTATAGAACTACCCTAACTACTTAGGTTTTAGGAGTAGGGAATTGGGCCCCTTCTATTCCTATTCTAGTTTTCCACCAAGCTTGACATAGTTGTTGACTCCACTGATAGTTCTGATATTGGTCGAAGGCTTCATTTTCGTCTTCAGTGTCTCGAGGTTGCCTCCTTGTGTTGCCTTCAATCTAAGCAAGGGTTAATAGGGAGTGGGGTGAGTAACGAGCGTTACCCAACAAGTTCATATAAGGAATAAGGTGTTTTATGCACTAGCTATAGCCTTAGACCCAAGAGTCATTTGGCAATGCAAGTTTTCGTAAACATTTCTTCAAGAGGTTGCTTTTATTCAGAAGAACTATGTCCGTCAGCCTTCACAGGTTGATTAGAGCTTCGATAGGCTCCTTTCCTGCCGCGTTCATAGCTCCTTCCCGGAACAGGGAGTATCCAGATACTTTCTTACACTTTGCAGAGGTGGTCACTTGTACCCATAAGAGATCTTAGCCTTGTTGCACATCCAAGTCCGGTTCTTGTCCACACTTCCTTTGTATGGGGCCCAGTCTAAGACCCAAGCCAATCACTATCCTCCTCCGCAACCCCGCATACCCACCCTTTTGTAATCCACTGCACCATAGCTGACTTTCCTTGAAGAACTATGATGCTCGAAGCCAACTTTCCTGGAACAACTTCGAGTCCCTCCCAGCTAACTTTCCTATGACCATCTGCAGGCCAACTTCATACAATCCATCCTAGACACCGTGTTCCCGTGGGATGTAAGGGCTCCCACCCGCTGCATTCACCTACCGAATGAACAGCTTGCTGCATTCACCTTCTGAATGAACAGCACAGGCCGGTACATCCGTTGATATGCGAAAGGAAGTCGGTACAGCTGACTTCTCTGTCCCATTCCAGATCTTATGGTTGACCGTTATTTACGGTGCTAGAATCACTGGCAACATTGGTTATTAATTCCTAGGTGAACTTTCCAGTTGCAGTGGGACCTCCACCAATACCCATACCATGGTCCCACTGCCCACCATCCTAGGGCAACAACCATTCCGGTCGAAACCACTATTCATATTCATTAGTAAAACTGAACCTTTTACTTTGAATCCAGTAGTAATACCATAGGTATATATTTGCAAATAATTTGATAAATATACTCAAGAGGTATGAGCAAGAGTGAACTTTCCTTTTTGACTGCAAGATTATAAAAGTCAAGGTCTTCGATTCGAAAGAATCCCAATTATGAAATAGCAATCATCATCTGGTAGGGATGATGTTAGAAAACTGCAGCATGGTATGCATAATATATGCTATGCATTGCTCTAAGCGTAACCTAACCGTGATGGTTTATTACTATTAAGTTGTGGTGACTTTCTTTGTGATGTGTTGCACTTTTAGTTGTAGTACATCCAATGTTGTTAAGGGAGTTAGGTTAAGTTACTATTCTTTTAGATGAAAGAGTAAAGATTAAAACATGGATAACTCCTGACTATGACCAAAGAATAATTGATAAAGGTGAAGACATAGAAGTAACATTTTTAAGTTGCATCTACAATTAGCAATCAATTAGGTGAGCATAGATATGCAAAGTGGAAGTAAACAGCACAAGGTTTACTTTGAGGGTTGACAGCAATCTTAAGATAACTTAGGGCTTTACTTTATAACTATAAGGAAATGGTTTGATGTTTATTTTCAAGGTATCTAAAAATAACATCTATTGAAGATCATATTCTTTAAAGAGTAAAAGTACTACAAATAAGAGTTAGTGTTCTTGGGTTTACTATAGTTCTCTATCAATCAAGGAGTAGGTATTAGATTGCAATCTCAAGACTTGTAAATATTTAGTTGATCATGATAACTTACAAAGAATGTTTATCTAAAGCACACAAGTAACACCTGGTTCTAGCTATGGCCTTCTACTTAAAGTTCAATTATGAAGGTCCTACTTGTAGATACACAACATGGTCATGCATTTTTGAACTCAAACAAGTTAAGGTTATTTGAGTTCGTGCAAGTAAATGACAAAGTGTTGGGGAAGTTTTCTTTCTTTAAATGTGAGTGCAAACTTATGAATGATTGATTATACAAAATAGAGTTGGAGTAATTCATATTCTATTCAGGTTTAAGGAATCTGTTCTTAAGGTTTAAGAATTTCCCAAAAGGTATTAAAATTGTGTTGCATTTAATTACTTTAAGTTAAATAAAATATTCACTAAAACATGTGAAAGTTCTAGAGTATAGTTTATAATAAATTAGTATTCATTTATAATTCTATGGAACTTTATATATTTTATAAAGTGGTGCATATTTGAATTAAATTTATTTGGGGTTTTTTGAACTTAGGAAAAAAACAAAATTTAAGTTCATTTGGTTATTTGGGCCAAGGTCCATATGGCCTAGTAGGCCGGCCCATGGTCCAACCGGATCGGATCATACCCCCCAGCCCGAATCCCCTCTCCCTTATCCTCACTCTCTCATCGTCCCCTCTGCCTCTCGTTCTCTCCTGGCGATGTGCCCGTGCCCGCGCCGCCGGCCACCGCCCAGACCGTTGCCATCCTCGTCCGCCGCCTGCCGCTCACCGGCGAGGCTCCGCCCTGGTTTCCTCCCCCTTTTGCCCGCTGCCTCGATGTTGCCTCACGCTCGCCCGTGCTACCCTACGAAACCCTAGTCGTGGTTCGGCTCGGGCGGTCGGCGGTCCTTGGCGCTGCCGCACGACACCGAGACTCCACGGACTACCGCCTTCTCCCCCGTCGGTCTTCTGCGTCGATCTCCTTGGCCTCAACCTCACGCCCATGTGCCTCGGGCTCCCAGGTGATTTGGTGGTCAGGTGGGGTGGTGCTGTGGATGAGGGTGGTGTTACCGCTGCTAATGTGGTGATGCTGTTGTGCTGGTTTACCCTTCGTTGTTGACGTCGGTTGGACGGCGCAGGTGATGCAACCCCGGTTTCTTCGGTCCTCTTTTGTTGTGGTGGTGTATGGGTGGTGGCATGGTGCTGATGTTGCTGCTTCTGTGGTGTTGTGGCTTCCACTTCGATCTCGACACCGGCGGGATGTTGTTGCCGACGCAACCCCAATGTCGCCTCCTTCCTTCACCCTACTGTGAGGTACTACTGCTCTTATCCCCTCTAGCTTGCTCACTGACTTGTGCCAGGTGAACCTGCTACTGCTAGTCTGTACCTCGTTGAGCTGTGATTCGGTGATGACTTAATTATGGTGCTGCTGCTAGCTCCTTGCTAGATTCAGTTATAGTTCTTAACTGAATTTAGGATTCAGTTTACATATCCTAGTTGCCATGGATAATTTGCTCAATTAACTGTTAAATAAGCAAATGGCTGTTGATTGGTTCGATGGGGAACTTGTTTGTAGATTGCGGCATGACAATTGTACTCTGTTGGCAGGAACAATTGGGTGCAGTGTTGGTCTGATCATGCATACACATGACCCAGTGATAATCTAACAGTTGAGATGTTCAGAGACAGGACTTAACTAGATTTTATTATGAACTGAGAATTACTCGGTGATGATTTAGATGATCTTCCAAGCTATTATAGCTAGTTTTCTGAGTAACCTAATGGTTGCTGCTTTGGTATGATTTCTGATAGCATATTAACTTCCAGTATGCTACTACTATATCCTACAAATCATTGTGGAGCCTCTCTGTGAGTGGGCACAATGGTTCAAGGATATATTTTAGATGGCTGCTACGATCTGATTCTTGTGGTGATTTTGGTTGCAGTTGTGTGCAAACATAATCATAATCATTAGCTGAGCAAGATTCTGATAAGAACAGATTTTTAACTTGCTATCTTGGTCTAGCCTATGATGCAAAGGCTAAGGAAAAAATCTTGGATAAGAACAGATACTTGAATTTGATCTCAAACTTCCTATGATGAATTTGCAGAGCATCTCTCTGCAATACTGAGGAAAATACACCACTCTATCCTCCTAGATAATCTTCTAGTTGAAGGGTATTTTGGGTGTGTGATTTTATTGGCGTACCTTTATTTCCAGAGATGCTTATGCACAATTAAGAACAACTAAGGCTTGATCTAGCTGGTTTGGGTAGCAAATCCCTACCTGCTGCCCTATGGGTTTGATCCTTGTTGTTGATCTAGTTTGTTGATAAAGATGGGACTATTTCTTCTGGCTAGGGTCAGCTCCTCCTTGATGCTTGACCTTCTCCTCCTAGCTCTGGTCAGCTCCCCTTGCAACTCGGACTGCTCCTTCTGATCCTAAGGGACCATGCTGGCTGTGGTGTGGATTTGAGGTAGGTGAGATTTACTTGGTGATGATCTGGATGGGTGTGCTGATTTGTGCATGTGTGTGTGCTATACTGTTGGCTTTTGCTCAAACATGAACCAGGGCTCATCACGTCTCCTATTTATACTACCTTCACTCCCTAGAGGTGTTGACAGCACACTTGCAATGCATGTATGAGTGTGCTGTGTGCCTGCTTGGTGGCACCACAGTGGTCTTGATCTTTAGTCATGAAGTGGCCAAGGATAGGCACGGCTTGGTGATGTTTATCACCAGTACTGATCTTAATTTCTAACTGCCATTTGGCAATTGGACTAGTTTGCTGTATTTCTCTTATGCAGGTTTCAGGAAATGAAGAAGAGAAGAAGAAACTACATACTAGTTTAGTTTAGTGTAGCTTTTTATTTTCTCGCCATTATTCCATTTTGTAATCTATTTATTCATTATATTATTTGTGTAATCCAAATGGTAAAGACATTGTATTATGTGTGTGATATCAATAAAGTCCAAGTTTCCTCCTTTTTAGCTACTTCCTAAATTCAAATATTGTAATTCACATTTAATTTCTAGATTCAAAGTTTAGTTTAAATTTTATTCTCATATTTGTATTTGTGATTCAAATTTACCCTTCCCACAAACAATGGGTCAAAAGAGGTCATGTCGAAATCCATCGCACTCTTCAGGGTTATACCATCTCCCCCTCTGAGAGAGACATCGATTTCCCTTAAGTTTTAGTTTTTAAAATGCGCGAAAATTCCCCGGATTTTCTACGCATGAATGCAATGCACACATCAGTCTCCGGTCTATTTCTATCTCACATCCTGGGATGTTACAGCTTGCTGTCCACACCCCTAGTCAACTTGGGTGCACACCGGCAGGCATTTGGGAAAGAAATATGGAGGTGTAACATCCCAAAAATTTGAAAGGATTTTAAAAATTTGCATACATGCAATCATACCATCATTTCATGCACATGCATTCATGTCATCATTTTATGCACATAAGATCCTAAGGTTTGATTTACCTTCTTTGGTATCAAAATCTTTCCCTGTATGCTTCAGACAAAAGGGGAAAATTATTTTATAAAATTCTCAAAAGAAAATTGGAACCTTTTTGCAAAAATTCTCAAAAGAAAAAACAGAAAATAAAAGAGAAAATAAAAGGAAAAGGAGCAAAAGGCCGCGGGAGACCATTCAGCCCATGGCCAGAAATGGCCCACGGCCCGGCAACCCCCCCCCCCCCCCGCCCGAACCGATACCCTTTCCCCCCTAACTCTGACTGATAGTGGGACCCGCATGTCATCACTTACCTCCATCAACGCGCGGGGATCTCGGCCATGATTGCCGAGCGCGACGACCATGGGCGACTTCAATCCGGTGATCCCCTGCCCCTTTTGATGCTCGCCCGTGCCTATAAAGAGCGCCACGCCGTCCTCGTCCTTCCCCACCCCTTCTCGCATCTTCTCCGCCACCAGGCTGCGTGCTAGAAGACTTCGGATCTCGCAGAGCCCGACCGCCGCCGGTGATGAATTCCGGTGAGAAGCCGCCTCCCCTCGACCTCTTTCCAGTACCAATCTTCTTACCTTGATCTCGCGCGTCTCCCTTACATGCTCTGGTTTTAGTTTGTGCCTCAGAACGACGTGAACGTCCCCGACCCGAGCTCACCGTCCGCAGGAGGCTCTCTGGCGAGCCATTCCAGCCGCCGTCGTCCACGCCAACCACCGCCACCTCGCCATCGACTCCGCCTCGCCGTCGGGAACACGTAGGTAACCACGCCGTGCCTCCTAGCCCCCTCCTGTAGCCGTTCCATTCGTGGCCGACGCGCCGCCGCCGTGCAGGAGCACCCCGGCGAGCCCTCGACGACCCTAGGGTTAGGGGAGTGTCCAGATCCGTCGGATCTCGTTTTAACGGCCACGATTAGATGACTTATCCGAAGAGGTACGGCCAGATCTAGGCCGTCCAGATCGTTTAGATCCAACGCTCCGAGACGCGGATCCGGGCGAACCGGTATCAGCAAATCAGGAGCCGCCGTGTGGCAGCCCGCGGATAAGCCCCGCCCATTTTTTGTTTTAAAATTTCAGAAACTGGTTTAAACTTCAAAAATTCATATCTTGAGTTCCACTAAACCAAATTTAGCAAATTTTATGTCCCTGGATTCATAAAAATGAGAAGAACCTAATTCCAGAATAATATTTCACTTTTGCCCCTGCTGTAAACATTTTATTGCAGAGTGGTTTATTTTGGTATTTTAGCTATTAAAATAGTAGTAAATCTTATTTTGTGGTAATTCTTTTTTGCTTTTGATCAATATGAATTCCCTCTATACTGTAGCATGTGTAGAATATTTTTATTACTATTTCCCTTGCATTTGTAGATTTAACTTGTATATGTGGTTCTGAGTGTGTTAAAATTTTGTTCTAAGTTTTATAAAATAACTCTAAAATTTTGATCATGCCATCATGCATATAGCAACCAACCAGAGAACTTACTAAGTGCCTTTGGGATGTTTAAGACAAATATTGCATACATATTTCTCTTTCATGAGTGTTTATGAATGCTATGTGCTTATGGTGCAATATTTTATGTGTAGATTGTGCTGAGTGCAATTAGTGCCTTTGTGAAGAGTGCACCAACTCCTCTCCTCACCAACGCAAGTGTCACCATATTCCTTGTCCTACTGAAAGATTTTGTCACTTATAGCCTTTCTAATAGAAGATGCATGTGTAGGAGATTTTATGAGTTTATGTCTTAGTGGCTAGATTTTATGCTGGGTCTTTTGTCTACATTTTGTCTAGCCTTTGCTTCTCCTAGTAGAATTGCTGCTGCTATAGGACTTTGTTTTACACTTGTTGTGGGAAGTGTTATCACATATTTTGTCTAAGTGTTGAAAAACCTTGATTTGCAAAAACTAAGAAAACAACTAAGTTAATGAACCACGTGGGTGGATTGTGGCTTGAATGGTTTATGTTGAGTGGTTCCCTGGGGTCATGTCGTCGAACCTCTGAACCACCGGTGTATCTCACTTGTGGACGGCCACCCAGGAGCAAAGAGATTGGAGACGTTCAAGTCATGAAGCTTCCAGTGCAACCACAAGACATATGGGCTCTGTCTTGACCAACTAAGCTGCAAGAACTCAAGCCAGACGGACAGAGGGTGGTAGATGTTGATAGGATGGAACGCGTCCGGTTTGGTCTGAGGGAATACTTTTGAAAGGTCTCGTCTTAGTTTTCACTTGGCCATTTGAGGCAAAATGAGTCTCATGGCAAAATGGGTTAACTAAGTCCTATTGGAAAAGTGCACCACCTCTGCAGAGTGTTAAAACTAAGTACTTAGCCGTGTGCCCGGTTACGGACAATTTGAGTGACATGATATTGAAGCTGTTCAAGAATCTCCTCATCCCAATTTCTTTAAGTTAAAACTTGATGGATAAACTTTTGGTAGAAAAAGGTTCTTCATGTCAAAAGTTTTGCTAAGGAAAAACTTGAGTTTTACAAAAGATAGGAAGAAAGCTTGCTTTAGCAAAGTCAAACTCCACCTGGCCAAATAGCATATAAGTGTAAGTGCCATTGAGTCCACCAAAGTGACATCTTGCCAATACATTCAAAGTATTGACCCTCCGTGGCTGCAATGTATCATGTTGCAGGTTATTACTATGAAGATTGAAGATTGCTGCGCCTTGGTCACGAGTCTTCGTCCAGCACATCTGCCTGTGGAGCTATGAAGAAAGAAGACTTGTAGTTCAATTACTTAGTCTTTCTCTTGAGTTGAAATAAGTTGTGGCATTGTGCCACTTGAATTGCAAGAGAACTATTTTATTTGTGGATCAAGCGTTATAATAAAGACCTTTGTATTCTTGATATTTCATCTTAACAGTGTGTGCTAGCAGTTGATCCGGGACTAGCACAAATAAAGCACAGGTATGCTACAGATGGTATCAAAGCAAAGTGTTGCCCTTAGGTTCGTGACCCTAGGTTTGGACGAAAACCTTAGGAAAAATTTAGGAGTTGTTCTCTTTCTTCTTGTTTCTAACACTTAGAAGTAGTTTGATCTCTCTAAGTTAGAAGTCTCTTTTACTTTTTTTCAGCACTTTTGTTAAGTTTTTCTTATTTTTGCTTACTAACTTGTCATGTTCCAACGTAAAGATGTCAACCTTCCGCATCGTCAAGCCCGACAGTTTCAAGTCCTTCAGCTTCGGAGATCGCCTCATTGACATCGTCACTGCTTTGTCCCTGCCTACCCCGTTCATCAATGGGAGCGAGATGACCAAGTTCCATGAGAAGGGTGTCTGGGTCATCCACATCACGCAGCCAGGACGCGAGACAGAGCCGAAGACTGAAGAAATCAAGTTCAAGACCTTCCACACCGACAAAGAAGCGGGCGCCCATCTCCTCATGCAAGAACTGATAACACGCCTCTGCGGACGACACTTTTCCGAGCTCCAGAACCACTACTCCCACCTCTACGGCCAACGTGATGAGAAGGGCATGGTCATCGGGCTATCTAACAGCGAACAAGACCCCATGCACATTCATCTCGCCGAATTAGGGTACCTCGTCAGGGACGTCGACGTTGAGAGGTACAATGAGTTGTTTAACAACGATGAGCTATGTGCCCAGCTTGCTGAGAAGGACAAACAACACCTGGAGCAGGAACAGAGGATCAAGGAGATGGAGGCGAAGTTCGAGACTCAAGAGAAGTAGCGGAAGAACAAAGAGAAGAGGATCCAAGCCAGGAACAAGGAAGTTAGAGAGCTGAAGCAGAAGTTAGAGTGCAACGACTTCGAGCTTGAAGCGGACCATTATCTGATCGAGAAGCTACGCGCCAACAAGAGGGAGCTTCAAGAGAAGATTGACACTCTAACTGAAGACCTGCAAGACTACAAGAGGCTACTCAAGGAAAATGACTTCGATGTTGAGGAGGAGGAAGTCGTCATGGAAGAGTAGAGTAGTTAGATAGACTACCCCACTTTATCTATGAGTTTGCGTTTATGCTCGTGACCGCTTGTGGTATGGAATTAGACATTGTATCCCTTAAAGACTTAAACGTTTGCGTACCTTCGAACTATTTGTGAGTTGTTTATTGCATGCTTGGTTTAAAAGTTCTCTCCTATGTTTGTGTATGCTTGATGCGGGCAGATATCCACCCAGTTGGGAACCCCAAGAGGAAGGTATGATGAGCACAGTAGCAAGTCTTCCCTCAGTAAGAAACTGAGGTTTATCGAACCAGTAGGAAAAAGCCAAAATTCAGAAGGTGATGCCTGCTAGCTTCGCGACAGCTCCAGACAATTTATAAGGCGCCTCGTCCAGGGCTTTGCTTTGCACCAGCAGCAACGTGTAAGCTATGCACAACACAACCAAGAACTTTGCTCCCAACTTATGATGAGGTTGTCAATCTCACCGGTTTGATGTAAATAAAGGATTGAGCGTATCGAGTGGAAAGCAATAGTAGTATGCAGGAAAGTAAACAGTGCGAGTAAAATTAAACAGTAATAGCAATGCAAAGGAAATTGGACCGGGGTCCACAGTTCACTAGTGGTGTCTCTCCATAAGATAAATAACGACATGTTGGGTAAACAAATTATAGTTGGGCAATTGATAGAATAAAGATAACATGCATATGTCACTAGGATCACTATGAGATTCACTCTAGGCATTACAACAAAATACATAGACCGCCATCCAACTACATCTATGACTAATAATCCACTCGCGGGGAATCATCCGAGGACCCCTCACTAGTGGGAAAAGGCTTATAGATAGATGTTTTACTAGTGGAGCACATTAATCAATATGCTCCACTAGTATTTACTAGTGGCGCATTATCAAATATGTTCCACTGATAATTTTGTTACTAGTGGCGCATTCTTCTAGAAATGCGCCACCAATACGTCTGTGGGACCCACCAGAAGGGTAATCGACAAAATATCTTGGATTATCAATGGCGCATTTACAATATGCGCCACGCATATTTTACCCTTTAGTGGCGCATATTATGCATAATGCGCCATTGATAAGTCTGTGGGACCCACCTGGGCCCCACTGGCCTGACCCTTGCCAGTGTTATGTGTGGCGCATATAGAAATATGCGCCACGCATAACTTGTGGGGCCCACACCTCTGAAAAGGTGGCAGACTTATCAGTGGCGCATATTGTTCAATATGCGCCACTGATAAGGTCGGCCAGATCTATAAGTTGGCAGCCCCACCACTACCATTTCATTCTTCTCCATCCAACATCAAACTAGATCTAGGTCGTCCTCCTCCTCCCCACCACCTCATTTTCTCCATTCTTGCCTCTATTCTTGGTGTTTAAACCTACTTTGCTCTATAGTTTTGAGAGGGGAAGCCTCTCTAAGTTGTAGATCTACTAAGCCAACTAGGTGAGTTGTTGGAGGACATGCATATGGATGTTTTATGTGGCCGGTGGACGTCTCGCGTGCGTTGTACACGCATGCATGCTTGTGTGTGGTGCATGAATGTTTACAAGTGACGAAGAAGCAAGAGCATGTTGCTTGCTACGGCGTGGTGCATGGATGTTTGCCGAAATGTTGATTAACTTCAGTTTCGGCAAATTTTTGCACTACCCATACGTCCTATTTTTAGGAGAGGTCATGCCGAATTTTTCCGGCGACCATGTATGCATGCATGTGTGTATGTGTGTGTGTGTGAGCACATGATGATGTGTGATTCTAAGGTACTCTCTTTTCTCTATACCGCGTAGGCAACCATGGTCAGACACAAGAGCGAAGGTCAAGTGGCTAGATACAAGGAACGCGCGGTGGCCGACATGAGGATGAACAAGAGGACCCACATAAGATGTCCGTGTCGAACATGCAAACTCGGGAGCTTACTCGACCCTGATTCCGCAGACCTGGAGAGTCACCTGCTCTCGCGTGGTTTCATGCCCGGCTATGATTCTGAAGATGACGAGGACGTCAACAATGGTATTTCTAAAGACGAGGGCGTACAAGATGATCATCATGAAGGAGATGGCGGCGGCGGACATGATGATGATCATCACGAAGGAGATGGCGGCGGCGGACATGATGATGATCATCACGAAGGAGATGGCGGCGACGGACATGATGATGATGGAGAAGACGCGGCGTCGACAGGCACACAGTCACGACTAACCTCAGCCTTGCAGGACCCACATGTTCAGGAACTGCTCCTCAAGGAGACGAGCAATGCGAAAGCTGCTACCAGAGAGAAAGCCAAGCTGGAGCAGATGGAGATTGACGGAAAAACTCCGTTGTTTCCTGGGTGCCGACCCGAGGATACACGCTTGAGCGTCACGCTCAAGGCTCTGGAGATGAAGGCGGAAAGCAAATGGACCGACGTAAGCTTCAATAAAAACATGAGATTCTGGCAAAAACGTCTTCCCAAAGGAAACACGTGTCCAACTAATATCGAGGAGGCCAAGAAAATCGTGTGCCCTCTGGACATGCCATACGTTAAGTACCACGCCTGCATCAATGATTGCGCACTTTATCGGGATGAGTACGCGGAGAGAACCACATGTCCGGTGTGCGGCCAAGGACGATTCAAGATTGGGAACAAGAAAGTACCTCGGAAAGTGGTATGGTACTTTCCTATCATTCCCCGTCTGCAGCGGTATTTCGTAGACCCTAAGGAAGCAAAGCTCATGCGATGGCACGCGGATAGGAAGAAGACCGAAGATGATCCGCATAAGGGCAAGATCCTGACACACCCTTCGGACGCTAGCCAGTGGAACGCACTTGACATCGACTTCCATGAGTTCGGGGCCGATCCAAGGAACATCAGGCTTGGTATGAGCACCGATGGACTCAATCCGTTTGGCAACCAGAGTAGCACGCATAGTACCTGGCCCGTGTTTGTATGGCCGTACAACCTCCCTCCATGGTTGTGCACCAAGCAGAGATATGTACACATGTGTATTCTGATTCAGGGGCCAAAACAGCCAGGTGTCGACATGCATTTGTATCTCGGGCTGTTGAAAGAAGAGCTAGCCACGCTGTGGGAGACACCTCCTCGTACGTGGGATGCATACTCAGAAGATTATTTCCCTTTGAGAGTCGCGTTGTTCACAACGGTGCAGGACTATCCAGGTTACAGTTACATCTCTGGCCAGGTGAACCATGGACACAACGCATGTGTCAGGTGCATGGATAATACCCCGCATCTCCAGCTACCAAGGGATCCAGGTTCCTCGAAGACCGTGTTCCAACGGACTCGGATGTGGCTTCGAATGGATCACCCGTGGAGAAAGCGCAGAGACCTGTTCAACGGTAAAGAAGAGCTTGAAAAAGCCCCACGTCCGAGGAGCGGTGAAGTAATCGACGACATGCTGGAAAACTAGGAAGAGTGCCCTTTGTCGGGAAAGAAGCGTCCGAGGACAAAGCCGCTGCATGGTGATACGTCTCAAACGTATCTATAATTTTTGATGCTCCATGCTTGTTTTTGCACCATTTGCCTTATGTTTCGTTACACTTCGTGGCATTTTTATGCGATTTCCGGAACTAACCTATTAACAAGATGCCACAGTGCCAGTTACCTGTTTTCTGCAGTTTTTTGTGTTTCAGAGTGATACACAGGAAATATTCTCGGAATTGGACGAAACAACATCCTGAAGTCTTATTTTACCCGGAAGCTTCCAGAGATCCGAAGAGGAGTAGGAGGTGGGCCACAGGGGCCCCACACACCATGGTGGCGCGGCCAGGCCCCTGGCCGCGCCAGCCATGTGTGAGGGCGCCTGGTCCCACCCTTGACATCGCCCCTTCGCCTATATAAAG
Source organism: Dactylis glomerata (assembly GCA_007115705.1). NCBI lineage: Eukaryota > Viridiplantae > Streptophyta > Magnoliopsida > Poales > Poaceae > Dactylis > Dactylis glomerata. The sequence continues at coordinate 1,280,882 of QXEO01001157.1, forward strand.
CCTCGGGACGGAAAACCCTAGAGGAGTCGGCAAATTTCCAGAAAGAGTTCCGCAGTTCCGCCGCCGCCACCGACGAATTTCGGGGGACAGAAGTCTCTGTTCCGGCACCCTGCCAGGACGGGGAAGTGCCCCCGGAGCCATCTCCATCGATCTTCATCGCCGTCTCCGCCGTCTCCATCGACCTCACCGCCATCTCCATCAACTTTGCTGTCTCCTATGATGAGGAGGGAGTAGTTCATCCCCGGGGCTGAGGGCTCTACCGGTAGCTATGTGGTTCACCTCTCTCTCCCATGATGTGATCTTTATGTGATCGTGAGCTTTGTATCATGTTGAACAAGTAGATGTTATTATTCAGATATTATGCTACTCCTATGCTTAATTGTTATAGTGTACTCTAGTGATGTTATTAAAGTAATCTATTCCTCCTGCCATGGTGTAACGGTGACAGTGCGTGCATCGTGGTGGTACTTGGTTTAGGCTATGATCGTGATCTCTTGTGGATTATGAGAGTAATTATTACTATGATAGTATTGAGTGATCTATTCCTCCTTTCATGGTGTAATGTTGACAGTGTGTGCACCGTGTTAGTACTTGGTCTAAGTTGCAATGATTTCTATCTTGAATTGTGATCTGATTTGGATGTCTCTATGAGTGGTGTTTGTCAAGTACTTGATGAACTTTAAGGGGTGCTTCTGTAGCCACTACGCAATGATTAGTGTTATTCAATAGGAGAGTAATTTAGAGTACCATCGTGGAGAGAAGTTGTTTATTTGTTCAATCATGTTATATTGTTGGGAGTGTGTCCACTAGTGAAAGTATGATCCCTAGGCCTTGTTTCCAAGCATTGCACACCGTTTACTTGCTATTTTGTTACTTGTTTGCTCGCAGCGATATTTTTTTCACATCACGTTTACTACTTATAATCATCTATACCACTTGTATTTCACTATCTCTTCGCCGAACTAGTGCACCTATATATCTGACAAGTGTATTGGGTGTGTTGGGGACACAAGAGACTTTCTGTATCGTAATTGCAGGGTTGCTTGAGAGGGATAGCTTTGACCTCTAACCTCCCTGAGTTCGATAAACCTTGGGTGATCCACTTAAGGGAAACTTGCTGCTGTTCTACAAACCTCTGCACTTGGAGGCCCAACAAGTGTCTACAAGAATAGAAGTACGTAGACATCAAGCTCTTTTCTGGCGCCGTTGCCGGGGAGGTAAGGTAAAATGTACTCGCATCCTCCTGTGTGAGTGCTCGGAGTTATTTCCTTTAGATTCTGCAATTACATCTTTTTGTTTCTTGTTTTTATTTTCACTAGTTAGGCTTAATGGAAAACAAAGAGTTCTTTAGTCTTTTTCCTGATTTTAGATTTGAAGATAAAATTGAAAATCCTTTGGAGCTTATTTCGCATAGCAATGTTATTAGTACGAATGCTTTGAATCCCGTTATTGCTAATGCTATGGAAAAGTCTAAGCTTGGGGAAGCTGGTTTTGTTAAGTATGATATTTTTAGTCCCCCAGCTTTAGTGGAGAAAGTTTGCTCTGATGATATTTTATCTCCCATATATGATGTTTCTAATGATGCTTGTGCTCCTCATCCTTTTAAAATACCTACGAAGATTGTTGAACGTGTTAGGGATAACTGCTATTTAGGTGATGGAACTGTCCATCCTGGTGATCATTTGCTCTTTATACATGAATTATGCGAGTTGTTCTAGTGTGCAGGTATTTCGATGAACCAAGTTAAGAAGAAGCTATTTTCTTTATCACTGAAAGGCAGAGCTGAGGAATGGTATCGACTGCTTGAAGATGGTCCATCTGTTGGCTGGGAGGAAATTGTACCTCTCTTTTATTCGAAATTCTATCCTCCAAGTGAGATTCATAAAGATCGTAATCAGATATATAATTTTTGGCCTCATGAGGGAGAAAGCATTGCCCAAGCGTGGGGAAGATTGAAGTTACTAATGCATAAATGTCCTACTCATGATCTTCCCCGTAAGATTATTATTAATAATTTGTATGCAAGGCTTTCAGGATATTACAAGGACTATCTAGATGCATGCTTTGATGGGTCTTTCACAAGCAAGGATGTCGACACCAAGTGGGGTCTGCTTGAGATAGTTCAAAACAATATTGAAGGTTGGGATAGCGACAAAGGTAAAGGATCAGGTATGAATTACGAGTTTGATTGCATTAAGTCTTTTGCTGAAACTGCTAATTTTCAAGAGCTTAATGCTAAATATGGTCTTGATCCTCAAATTATGGTTGATTGCTTTAAAGCCTTTGCTTCCCATATGAATGTTCCTAAAGGAAATGGGGACGTGTATCATGAACCTTTTAAGGACACTTGCATAGAAAGTGATATTGTTATTGATGATTGCAATAAACATGCTCAAACTTCTCAAAGTACTATTTCTTATAAGCATGTTAATTTTTGTGGAGTACATAGACCTTGTGAACAGAGTTACAACAAGGAAGATTATTGCATCACCCACGCAAATGAAGAAACCAGTATGTGGCTCAAGGATCTAGATGTGCTTGGTGAATGGGTTTGTGAGCTTTATCCTTTTCTTTGTGAATTTTGCGGTGAAAAGGGGCACTTTAATTTTCAATGCCCAATTAATCGAACTAGTAATGCAGATTTGTATTGTGATGATAAGATTACTTTCAATCAGTATGATGAGCTTACTTTGTTTTTGAATTGTGAAGAGATATCTAGAAAGATTGCTTTGGTAGACATGAATGATGTTGATCTTAATAGCACCCTTCATGGTTGTCATCTCTATTGTGCTAAAGATTGCCTCGCAAATACTTACTTACAAGATCTTATAAAACATGATGTTTTGCCAAGCTATGATAGGACTAATAGATGTTTCGATATTATTAATAGAGAGGAGGAATCCTCCAAAGTTTCTTCTGTTGTTTCTGTCAGCAAACCAGAATATGTGGAGAAGATGCCCTTCAAGTCTCTCCCTCCTAAAGGTGAGAGTAAGAAGAGTAAGAAGAAGAAGAAGAGGAGTAAAAGGCGAGAGGACACGGTATCTTCCCCTAAGCGTTATGATCCTGCTATAGATTATGATAATTCTGATTGGGATGATGTTCCTATGCCTATTACTTATGTTAGTGATCATGATTGGGAAAAGCACTCTACTTTTGATATTGAAAATCTTTTTGGTACCAATTCTAAGGTTAATAATTGTTGTACCATTAGTGCTATCCATGTTCCTTCTTATGATGATATGTTTCATGAGTATGCTTTGCGACATAGTAATTCTCTAGCTTGTGATGATGGGTATAATATTTTCAGTTCACCTACTTTTGAGGAGAAAATTAGTTATAATTACAATATGCCTCCTATTTTTGATGATTATGGTGATGAGAATAATTATTCTGTTGAATCTGCTCCTACTACTATTGTTCATGTGGGGAGTATTAATCCTTTTATGCATGTGGCTCATGATAGGGATGCTTTACGTGATAGTTATATTGTTAATTCTATTCATGATGCTACTGAAAGCTATTATGAGAAAGGGAAACATGGTTTGAAGGATCTCAGCAATATTGAGTTTCCCCTCTCTATGTTGCAAATTTTGAAGTTGTACTTGTTTTGCCTTCCTATGCTTTTTGCTTTGCGCTTTTATGACTTGTCTCTTTACAAGACTATTTTTCATAGGAAGTGGTTTAGATTTAAATGTATTCCTTACTTGCTTTTTGATGCTCTCTATTGCTTTAACTTCCTATATGGCGCCTTTGCCTCAAGCTCTTATATGGCGCCCACATGAGCATCTTTGCAAATTACTGCGCCTAGCTCAAAGGCGTTAAAGAAAAGCACTCTTGGGAGATAACCCAATGTTTTATTTTCAGTACTTTCTCTTTTATTTCAGTCTTGGAAGTTATTACTACCGTAATAACCGCTCCTTATCCTTTTTATTTCATTGTTGTGCCAAGAGAAGCCTCTAATTTGAGTGAGGTAAGATTTGGGGATGTTGCTGTCCTGAAACAGTTTTCGGTGCTGCACCGTAAAAATTCGTAAAAATTCTCTGTATATCTTTTGGACCTGAGATTTCTTGTGCATATGCCCCAGGTTATATCCAAACTTTCGTTAGTGGAACACTTTTTGATTTGAGCAACAGAAAACCCCTCAAGAATTCGTCCTTTGTCAGCTGTTCTGTTTTGACAGATTTCTGCCAATATTTGTGTTTGCCGCTTTATCGCTTTCTTTTGAGTTCCTTTGATCATGGAACTTTTGGGGACGTTGCTACAGTAGTATTTGCTATATATGTGGTGGTTTTGAGTTGAAACCTGAAGCAAAAAGAGGTTGATTATATGTTATGCTACACTAATGTTGCTAATAGAATTGTGTTTAGTTTTGTATGAAGGAAGTTTTCAAGTGTAGGGATTGGAGAATGATGAGATGAGTTGAAGAATGGACAAAAGCTCAAGCTTGGGGATGCCCATGCCCAGCACCCCAAGAAATATCCAAGAAGTACAAGCGTCAAAGCTTGGGGATGCCCCCGAGGCACCCCTTCTTCATCGGCAAAAATCAGGTCACCTTTCAAGACACTATATTTTTATTGCTTCATGCACTATGCGTTTTTCTTGGAGCGTCAGTTGTTTTTGTTTTCAGTATTAGTTTAGTTTAGTTTGCTGCAATAAATGGTTAGATCACATCATGTTTCTTTTGGAGGAGATGAACTCGCTTTTCATTTGCCAAGAACACTCTAGTTTTCACTCTTATCAAAAAATGAGTGTTCTCTTTTTCTGCTACTGCTTTTGGATTTCATTTTCACCTTGATTTGCGTTCAGACCTTGTCATATTTTTTTCATCAAGGTGTATTTTTGCCTCTGATCTTTATTGGTTTTCATCAAAAGAGGTGTTTATAAAAAGTTCAAATGGTGTTGGAAAAGAGAAAAAGCTTTATGCAAAAAAGTCGTACAAGAAGGAGCTTGTGTAGACTGCGGCCTAGGCTTTTGCATGTCATGCTTGATGTCTTTTTGATAGTATGCTTAGTGGTTTTGCTGTAGCATGACTTGTCTCAAATGACTAAGATTGTTTAATGAGCCTTTGAAAAAATCATGCGTTGTTTTTATTGTATGGAAGCATTATTTTGGTTTTCTCCTTGATGCTTTATTTGGGTTGACTTGGCGCATGCTCACACATGTTAAACTCTTACAAAGTCACCAATAGCCTCTATGATCATTTAGTTTTTGACTTTTGATGCCATCTTATGCTTCTTTTAATGTTGCTTTGTCGCTTTGCATGATTATGGCCATTATTGCTCTCTTAGTTGGTCGCTCCCAGTCTTTTGCTAGCCCTCGCCTTGTACTGAGTATGAGCTCTACTCGTGCATCCAACTCCCAAAAACCAAGTTTGCCATTGTGTCCACTATAAATTCCTATGCATGGTATTTGCAAGCCATTCCAAGTAAATTTTCATGTGCTACCTTTCAAAAACCTTCAAAATACTTCTCGTTTTGTGACACTGTTTTCAGCTCATGGGGACGTAGTGGTCGGATTTGCTATCTTCCATATTGCTTATTCCAAAAAGAAAAAAAAGAGAGAAAAAAGAAAGAAAGAAGGCACTCCTCCATGGAATGTGAATGTTGGTGGGCACCCGATGGAATCGGTTAGCCATGGTTTGTGAAAGAAAAAAGGTGGGGAGGAGTGCCAAGCTTTATAAAAGAGCACAAAGTGCCAATCTCTCTCTCAAAAACTTGCTTCATTTTTGTATGGAAGATAGTAAGAACCCCATTGCCAGTCGTTGACAAGAGCAACCACCTCTCAAAAAACCAATTTTTATCTCTCTGTTTTACAAATGAAAAGCTCTAGCACATGTTTAATCACTGCTTCCCTCTGCGAAGGGCCTTTCTTTTACTTTTATGTTGAGTCACCACCTTCTATCTTTATGCACCATTAAGAGAGCATAGTTGTCATTCTTAGTGTGATATGCATTGTCCCAAAGTTCATTGATTGATTCATATTGTTGGTTTCACTTGTTCTTAAATTATTTGTATCTAGTCGCCCTCTTAAACTTGAAGGTGTCCTATGCATTTATGTTTTGCTCTCTTTGAAGGACAAGCTGAAAACCATTTGTATGTTTTTCCATATGATTTGAACACACGTTTGACTTTCATTGTTTCATTATTCATGATCTTTTGTTTGTGTTCATTTTCATGTTTACAACATGGTTGCTAAGTTCTTATTGTCAAGATTATATCTTTCATGCCCATGTTTTAAGTTCTTATGATCCCAGCTCACAAATGCTTACATATATGATCAAGTTTGTGATGGTGCATGTCACCTCAAAAATTATTTCTTTTGTTATCACTTACCTACTCGAGGACGAGCAGGAGTTAAGCTTGGGGATGCTGATACGTCTCAAACGTATCTATAATTTTTGATGCTCCATGCTTGTTTTTGCACCATTTGCCTTATGTTTCGTTACACTTCATGGCATTTTTATGCGATTTCAGGAACTAACCTATTAACAAGATGCCACAGTGCCAGTTCCCTATTTTCTGCTGTTTTTTGTGTTTCAGAGTGATACACAGGAAATATTCTCGGAATTGGACGAAACAACATCCTGAAGTCTTATTTTACCCGTAAGCTTCCAGAGATCCGAAGAGGAGTAGGAGGTGGGCCACAGGGGCCCCACACACCATGGTGGCGCGGCCAGGCCCATGGCCTCGCCAGCCATGTGTGAGGGCGCCTGGTCCCACCCTTGACATCGCCCCTTCGCCTATATAAAGCCTCGGGACGGAAAACCCTAGAGGAGTCGGCAAATTTCTAGAAAGAGTTCCGCAGTTCCGCCGCCGCCACCGACGAATTTCGGGGGACAGAAGTCTCTGTTCCGGCACCCTGCCGGGACGGGGAAGTGCCCCCGGAGCCATCTCCATCGATCTCCATCGCCGTCTCCGCCGTCTCCATCGACCTCACCGCCATCTCCATCAACCTTGCTGTCTCCTATGATGAGGAGGGAGTAGTTCATCCCCGGGGCTGAGGGCTCTACCGGTAGCTATGTGGTTCACCTCTCTCTCCCATGATGTGATCTTTATGTGATCGTGAGCTTTGTATCATGTTGAACAAGTAGATGTTATTATTCAGATATTATGCTACTCATATGCTTAATTGTTATAGTGTACTCTAGTGATGTTATTAAAGTAATCTATTCCTCCTGCCATGGTGTAACGGTGACAGTGCGTGCATCGTGGTGGTACTTGGTTTAGGCTATGATCGTGATCTCTTGTGGATTATGAGAGTAATTATTACTATGATAGTATTGAGTGATCTATTCCTCCTTTCATGGTGTAATGTTGACAGTGTGTGCACCGTGTTAGTACTTGGTCTAAGTTGCAATGATTTCTATCTTGAATTGTGATCTGATTTGGATGTCTCTATGAGTGGTGTTTGTCAAGTACTTGATGAACTTTAAGGGGTGCTTCTGTAGCCACTACGCAATGATTACTGTTATTCAATAGGAGAGTAATTTAGAGTACCATCGTGGAGAGAAGTTGTTTATTTGTTCAATCATGTTATATTGTTGGGAGTGTGTCCACTAGTGAAAGTATGATCCCTAGGCCTTGTTTCCAAGAATTGCACACCGTTTAATTGCTATTTTGTTACTTGTTTGCTCGCAGCGATATTTATTTCACATCACGTTTACTACTTATAATCATCTATACCACTTGTATTTCGCTATCTCTTCGCCGAACTAGTGCACCTATATATCTGACAAGTGTATTGGGTGTGTTGGGGACACAAGAGACTTTCTGTATCGTAATTGCAGGGTTGCTTGAGAGGGATAGCTTTGACCTCTAACCTCCCTGAGTTCGATAAACCTTGGGTGATCCACTTAAGGGAAACTTGCTGTTGTTCTACAAACCTCTGCACTTGGAGGCCCAACAAGTGTCTACAAGAATAGAAGTACGTAGACATCACATGGTGTGTGGAAAGCGAGGTCTATTTTCTGGGACCTGCCGTACTGGAAATACCTCCACACGCCCCATAGCCTTGATGTCATGCACATCACGAAGAACGTATGTGAGAGTCTGCTGGCCACTATCGTCAACATGCCGGATAGGACCAAGGACGGGCCGAAGGCAAGACACGACCTGGAATTCCTTGGCATCAAGAAAGAACTTCATGGTCCGCCCGATAACAATGATGATGATGATGAGACGATGGACGAAGATACTCAGGGTCCCCGCAAGAGGGCTAAGAGGAGGGATGTGGTGTTTCCCGCTGCCTGCTTCACTCTAAGTGAGAAGGAGCTCGAGCAGTTTTTTAAGTGCCTCCTAGGAGTTAAAGTTTCTCACGGTTACTCCGGGAACATATGCAGATATCTGGATGAAGCAAAGAAGAGGTTCAGCGGGATGAAGTCTCACGACTGTCACGTGTTGATGACACAGATACTTCCCGTTGCGATCCGAGGGATAATGGACGAGCACGTCCGTGAGACGTTGTTTGGCCTCAGCAACTTCTTCGATGTCATCTCGAGGAAATCTATCGGCTTGAAGCAGCTCGACGCGCTGCAAGAAGAGATCGTCGTGATACTGTGCGAGCTTGAGATTTACTTCCCGCCCGCGTTCTTTGATATCATGGTGCATCTGCTCGTCCATCTCGTGGATGACATCATTCATCTCGGTCTGACATTCCTACACAACATGATGCCATTCGAAAGGCTGAATGGTGTTATCAAAGGATTCGTTCGCAATAGGTCCCGTCCAGATGGAAGCATCGCCAAGGGCTTTCTGACCTACGAGTGTGTCTCGTTTTGCCAGAATTATCTACGCACCGAGGAGGACGACACGGACGACCCTGTTGGTCTGCCCAAAAGGACGCACCTCGGTAGGCTTGCCGGATATGGTCACCGCGAGGGTTTTCGCGCCTTGCATGTCGGCGCGAAGGGTCGACGCCCCGACTTTGTCCAGGCACACCTCGTCGCGCTACAGCACATCGAATTGGTTGACCCTTGGGTGGAGGAGCACAAAAGCTTTGTAGAGCAGAAGTTCATTGACCTAGGTCGGCCGAGGAAGAAGGGAGACGTAACAAGAGAGCACAACTCCAGCTTCACGGCTTGGTTCAAGGAAAAGCTTCACGGCCTGCAGTCGACGCCTTCTACGGAGGATGAAAAACTAATTTTTGCATTATCACAGGGCCCAGGCACAACATGAGGACATATCAGGCCTACGACATCAACGGATACAGATTCTACACCGAGGAAAGGGACAGGAGTAGCGAATATCAGAACTCAGGAGTAACGATGCTATCCTATGCCGATGATGAAGCCACCCTCGAGGAAAGATTCTTCGGAAGGATCGAGGAGATCTGGGAGCTCGACTACGCTGGAGAGAAGGTGCCAATGTTCCGTGTCAGATGGGCCAAGAGCGTCTAGAAAGAGGGACGGTATTTCACCACCATGGTTATACCCGATGCCTCCACAAAGAACGCCCCCGCAAAAAATGAGCCATGGGTACTCGCGAGCCAAGTTGACCAATGCTTCTTCATCACCGACCCATCAAAGCCAAGCTATGTTGTCGTGAGGAGGGGCAAGAGGAGCATCATCGGAATGGAAGGACCCGCCAACGACCAAGACTTAGAAAAGAATGGCGATCCAAAGATCGAAGAGGAATTCGACAAGTACTTCGACAAGCCGACTGCCGCGGGAAGAAGGAAGACCACCCTACCTACTAAAGGTTGTCCATTCACGAGAATAAACCTCAACATTCCCGGCCTAAAGTATTCAACCGCGAGGAATGTGACGCCCCAAAATCGGCACCTTGCGAATTATAGCAATCACGCCACAATTCGCACGATGTCGCTTTGGAAATGCACCACGAAGCAAAATATGCACGTCGCTACATACACATTATGCGGGTGGAATCAAGGAAGCAACATTGCACAAGTTCACGATGGAACCCACCAAAGGATATATAACAACCACAACGACTCCACGAGTCAAGAATCCAAATACATACAAAGATCCAAATCATACATAAAGCAAAATAGTATCCGAGTACGGACAAGAATACAAATGGGCCTAAGAGGCCTGAAGATAAACGATGGCGTCCATAACCCTGCCCAGGCCAAGCCGGAAGGGTAACCTTGCTAACGTCGTCACTTCCATGTACCTGTCTTCAAACCTGCTCCGGCGAAAATCCGAGACGAGCAGCAATAAGTACGAAGTACTTAGCAAGACTTCAAGACGTATAAAGCATAGTCAACAAGTCGCCTTTGTACGTGAGGTACGCAGACAAGCTCGAGAGACTCAAAAGGACGTCAGCTGTATGGTGGGGTTAAGCGGCAGCGAGCAAGCACTAAAGAACCTATAGAGACACTCTATAACTTCCGTCTAATCAGAATAAGATAAGAGAGCGCATAAAGGAACCAACTAGAATACTAAGCAAACATAACCCAGCCGATGATTCACCTCATCGCGACCACACGAAGAAGCAACATCAAAGACACTCACACGGTTGACAATTTTATAACAATTTCATATTGTAGTAGAACTATTTACTATGCCACTTTTTATCATTAATTAGGTGCAAGTTGTTCTATGATCGAGTAGAACGGCTCCAAGTCGTCCATAACCGCGGACACGGCTTTTCGAAAAGATTTACCCTGCAGGGGTGCACCAATGTACCCATACACGCTCGATCAATCCAACCTAGACAAGGGATGAATATCACGACGAGACCGTTGCTAATTCTACGAGAGAGTTTAGGGGGGCCACCCTACTAAGCTACCCGCTACGAAGTCGGCCGAGCTTCGGAGATGGACTTAGAAGTTTGCGTCGGCGGCTTAGTCTGGAGGAAGACTCTATCGAGAGGCATCATCCAGCTTTGCATAAAAACGTCCCGCAGTCAAATAAACCTGTCACCTTTCGAGGCGACACAACCACACCCATCGGAGGGGGGCTTAGAGACTCCGCCACCATCAAAGGTGACTCCACCCAAATCCAGATCCAAATGAAAATACGGTGTTGTGGCCCCCGGTAAACTAACTCGAGAAAAAGTAGTAAGTCAAGGGAGATCCCACGGCATCTCCACGAGTGGTTAGTGCGCTCAGCTTAGAACAGTTCATGCGAACTCGGGGTCCTAGGGGACACAAGTGAGCCGTCGGAAAACAGGCAAAATGACTCACCGATGCCTCTGCTTAAATCAAGTGTAGTTGTAACATAAATAAATCATGTTTATTTCCAACATCTTATCCAACTTATCTCCAATTCATGACCATCTCATATATCAAGTAGAGCATGTGATAAACTTCCCAACAACCCGATAAGATAAAACAACTTGAAACAACCTAAGCATGCCTACGACTCGCAAGGCCAACTCAAACAACAAGCAAAAGGTAATAGGCGGGAGGTGGCGAGTGTATAGTTTTGCTTTGGGGAAACAGGTGGATAGGTTACGTGACTCAAACAAAGCATCGGAACACAAGGCTAGCATAAAGCATGAAGCATAAACACAAATAGGTAATAAGTACCCCTATAGGTTGACAAGGGGCGGGAGAGCTTGCCTGGCAAGATTGTCGAAGAACACCCGAAGAACTTGTCGTTGCTCACATCACCAAGAAGCGTCCTATCCGGGAAGAAGCAAATCGCTACAACAAACAACGGATGCAACACTTACTACTACGGTAAAAGAATCGGCATGATCATGTGAATTATGTATGCATGACATGGCAAGTATGATGCAATGCAACTTATCCAAATTAAGCGGAATCGGAATTCCGACACACATATATATGGTTCAAGTTATTTTACTACCGGCAATTTAAATGTTGATTAGCATGGCAAAGACAAGGCATGGGTGAGCTACACAAAATTAAATGAAGTGGGGTAACCATATTTGGTAATACCAAATACTCCATATGTTATGTATTAGGTGATATGCGAACTACCACGTCATGACGTGATGCGAGATGCAAATAATTATATGAATGTCATATTATTATTCTTTAAATTTTCTGAATTTAAAACACATATAGTTTGTTTAGAACAAAATTTACAAGCCGACAGATTTTAATTGGATTAGAAATAACAGGGGGAAAATAGCTAGCTTGTTTTTAGACTGAAGCTGAACTGACTGAAAACTAAAACTGGCTTAAGTCTGTGTATCAGAACACTAGGAATAAATAAGATTAGAACAAGGGATATGGAGCTAGCTAGCTAGCTGGTGATGAATCGTTTGATGCTTTGCATAGAGTTCTAGCTGAAAAGGGGCAACCAGGAGGTAGAAGTAGCTAGAGTTTGACTGAAAACTGATATTGACTGAAACTGGACCGGAACCTGCACTCGTTGGCAGTAAGGTGGCGTTTAGCTTCAGTGTTTGAACAAAGCAGAGTACCGGTTTCCAACACCAACATAAACGAATGTGAATTGAGCTGGATCTAGTAAGCAAGCAACCTGCTGGATCATATGCCACCGTATAAAAAAAGCTAGCTGCAAAGCCAGCAAGCTAGATCGATTGGAACCTGAACTCGGCAAAACGAGCTAGCTAGCTGGACTGAACCTGTAACTGAAAACTGGGCTAAACAAGCTAGCTGATATAGGAAACTGAACTGAAACTGTTGACTGCAACTGACTGAAACTGTCGATGCAACTAACTGAAACTGCTGACTGGGTCCGCCGGTTCTGCAACTAGGCGAAAAGAAGAGCAGCAAGATTGGTTTCGGTTTGGAACAAACTAGAGAGCAGGTCATTGATTAACGACATGAGATCAGCATGCTAGACAAGCTAGCAAGCAAGCTGGTGGATCAAAAACCATCGTTCGGAATGAGCTAGCTCAAAGAACAAAGTAGCAGGTTGAAGACTCGATGGTAGCTAGATGAGTTCAGAAGTAAACGAACGTGATGCATACTGGCGTGCGGCGTACGCGGATGGCATGAGTCGGCGACGGAAACTAGATGCAAGCAAGTAGGGAAACAGGAGAAAAAGGCAGCGGCTGCTCACCACGGGTATGCTGACGAAAACGGACAGGCTCGAGGATGGACGGCGACGCTGGAGAGGAAGCAGAGCATGCGTTGAAGACATCGAGGTCGAAGCAGGCGTCCCCGGGTCCAGCTCCTGCACACGGAAGGCGTAGACGACAACGACAGGACAAGTTCTCCGTTCAGGCTGGCGCAGAGGCGAAGAACGAAGCAGGTCCGGCACTCCGGCGGTTGCTCACGACGACAAACTTGAGGCGGGGAAGCACCAGAGGTTGAGCTGCAGGGAGGTCGTGCTTGATCGTCGGGGCGGAGCTTTAGGAGGAGGTTGGAGATCGAGGAATCCGGAGGGAGAAGCGTCAAGTCGAGGACGACCTGGCCGAAGACGAGGTGCTCTCGGAAGCGTGCCCGGAGATGGTGCTGCGCTAGCGAGCAAGGAAAACAGAGGAAGAAAGGGTGAATGGCGGCGCTGCTGGAGGATCAGAGAAAAGCTAGGGTTGCAGGGATCCCTTCTTATGGAGAGTGAGTCGATGGGACGTCCGTCCATCACAGGACAGCGACGCGCGGAGCTTCGGATGAGCTGTCGTACAAGTTAATCGAGATGATAATCAGGAAGGGACAGTCGTGGGCTTCGGGATGGAGAAAACAAAAGATGGGCCAAGCTGAGCTGCTGCGATGGGAAAGGAAAAGAAAAGATGACTAAATGCTGGGAGCTCCTCTCCCAACTCAAAACGTTTTTATTTTTCAGAATTAGAATTTGGAGAAAATAGGAGGCTTTAGAAGAGAAGTAAAATAGGTTTTTCAAACAAGTTAAATTAATGAAAGGTTTATATTTCATTTGAAACAAGAGTTTCATCAAGCAAACAATACATTTTTATTATTATAGTTTTGAGCTTAATTAAAATAAAGAAAAGATAGGAAAGGTTATTATAGAACCATACAAGATAAATAAAAATAGGTTTATACCAAAATAGTTTAGGTTTATTTGAAAATATGCAAGGTGATAGATGCATGATTATGCACGATGTCACGAAGACGCGAAAAAGAAAAAAACAAACAAATCTAATAAAGGGGATTTTTCTGGGCCGTTACAAGGAAGAAGGGCAAGAAGATTGCAAAGAGACGCTAGCTCTAGCTAGCTAGCGCGGAATCGAGATCATGACATTTTGTATGGATATCGATGTGTAGTGTGACACGACGATATATATTCGTGGTTTTTTGAATAAACTAACTATTATGATACTCGCAAATAAAGTGAGAAAAAGATGTGACATGACAATGTTTGTGTTTTTTTACTATTACAAACTATTATTTTGAAGTAACTTGTATTTGTTAGAAATTGTGAAAAAACAATTGTAAAAAAAGGTGTGAGGCAACCAGGATTCGAACCCTGGATGCCCCTCTGGATGCAGGCACAGATCGACACAGCTACCACTGAGCCATTGACAGGTTGTTGTCATATGGTTGAGGGTCACGTTATTTGACTAAGTGTCAAATATGCGTGGCGCATATTGCACATAATGCACCACTCATAGTTGACACTTAGCCAAATAACGCTTCGGCCGGCCGAGAGTTCTCCTCTTCTTCCCCCCATTTCCCCCGCGCGCGCCTCCGCCCTAACCCTAGCCGCCGCCGCTCGAAGCCATCGCCGCCGCTAAGATGCGCCCGCCTCTACCCTAACCCGCGCCCACTGCCACTCTGACCGCTGTCGCGCCCGCTGCGTCGCTCCAGCCCTCTCGCTCCGGCCGCTGCGCCGCTCGAAGCCTGCCGCCGCTCGAAGCCTGCCGTCGCACCAGGAGGAGAGAAGGAGACCCTCTGGACCAGGAGGAGAAGGAGACCACCAGGAGCAGGAGGAGGATCCCCACCGCCACAGGAGGAGGAGGAGATCAGGACTGCCCGCCATCGAGATGAGCCCCCATCCCCCTCTGCTCTGGCTCATTCAATTTTCTTTTTAACTCTGAAAATTAGTCTGCTCAGAGGGAGTAGAAGATTAGGCCGCTGCTATTCCTTCTTTGTGCTGTGATTGCGGTATATCAGGCTACAAATGTAGTGGCTTACTTGTTCCAGTGCATAAGAGTAGGAAATTAGTACATCTTTTATCTTTATACTAGATAATTCCCCGCGCGTTGCTGCAGAATTTTACTTGAAAGAACTATTAAGGTCTAAAAAGTAAACACGCTCACTAAACTACTTCTGAAAATAGCAAGATAATATTATTATATGTAAAAGATGACAAATTGTTAGGGCTGACTTGACAACAAATTGTTATTTCAAAATATTTTTTATATCGAGGGTATTTTACATTCGCTCAAAATAAGCTAACAAATAAGCTTAGAGAAGGAGATCGATAGTTCAACTTGTAAACTCTCTTTTCTTTTATACGACTGGTTGCGTATGAGATCGATCTGGGCAGGACATGATGTATGTGCCAATCCTATGGAAGAGGATAGGGTTCAAATTGTGACGTCTTTTAGTACTGCTGGTGGAGTGTGAGATCTGGCAGAACGCGTTACATCTGGTTACTATAAAGAAGGATATGTTTCAACTTGTACGATGTAGGATAAGAAAACATGTGTGCATCTTTGTTTCTCTGATCAGCAATGTGGCATACATATTTCAGCCCTTTTAGAAAATTCAGCCTGGAGTACAGAAGACACCATGCAAAAAAATCTAAGTTTGTCTTCCATTTGTTTTCTTCGGGCCGTTAGAAAGCTTAAGTCAGCTAGAGTTATGTAAACCAGATCGACTATAGATATATAAAAGAAGCAACAGAGTAAAGAAGAAGAAAATAGCATGCGAATCGTGAGGTTGAGACTAAATTATGGCGCAGATCGTAGCCCATATATATAACCGAATAAGCATATCTGGTCACCTCACATCATCTAGCCTGCAGCCTGCGATAAGGGAGAAATATTTGACTGATATATATATTTGCATGCTTAAAAATAAAGTATATATGTTGGAGTGACACTTCACATGGTGTAAAAGATGAAACCTGAAAGCGATGCTGGATTGCTGGTAGACTTTGGACATCTTCTCAAACATTTCAAACTACATGATGAATAGTATTTTGCTACTGCTGCTGCTGTACTTTGCCCACTGCTGCTGCTGTACTTTGCTGCTGCTGCTGTTTATGGTTTAGCTGTGTGAACTTTGCTGTTGTACTTTGCTGCTGCTGCTGCTGTTTATGGTTTATCATGTATTTTGCTGCTGCTGCTGCTGTACTTTGCTGCTGCTGCTGTTTATGGTTTAGCTGTGTGAACTTTGCTGCTGTACTTTGCTGCTGCTGCTGCTGATTAGAGATGCATAATTAACTTGTATATGCTTTTGTAGGTTCCGCCATGGTGCGCCGCAAGATCACCACCTACGCTATGATGAGCCGACGCCCACCACCACCCCCTCCCCCTCCGACGCCGCCTCCAACGCCACCACCTCCAGCATCCGACGGCGAGGAGGAAGAAGTCCCCGAGGTGGACTACCCGGAGGACGAAGAGGAGAATGACCGCCTGGAGGCGGAAGTCCAGGCGGAGATCGACGACATGGAGTGGGGCATCTCGGACCCCGAGAATGAAGAACAGGCGGTCATCCACGCCTCGTGGCGTTCTCTGCGGATGGAGAACAAGGAGGCGGCGCGCGACAACGAGTTGGACGGCCTACTTCTTGAGTCGGGGCTCAAGGAGTCCCGCGACCGCCACACGACGGAGGAGGGAGCGCGCAGCTTCATGGAGTTGGAGCGGCGGCGCCTCTTGGCGCTGCTCGCGGAGGACTCCGGTCGCCTCCACAAGATTGTGGAGGATGACTTCCTCCCCGCCCCCGCCGCCGCACGAGATGCTCGATCGGGCCTAGCGGCGACGAAGAAGGGGGCCAATGACGACGAGGCGGGCCCCTCTAGGCGCTAGAACTTTTTTTTTCGTATTATGAACTGCTTATATATGATCATATGAACTGCTATGTTTTATTCTAGGCTTATGAATCCTTGCCATAGTATTTGTGATCATGCAAGCATGCTTTTGAACTTTGTCATTCCTTTCGTTGCATAACATATATACTCCATTCTAGGCTTATATATGATCGATCGTCATCCATGCTATGTTTTATTCTAGGCTTATGAATCCTTGCCATAGTATTTGTGATCATGCAAGCATGTTTTTGAACTTTGTCATTCCTTTCGTTGCATAACATATATACTCCATTCTAGGCTTATATATGATCGATCGTCATCCATGCTATGTTTTATTCTAGGCTTATGAATCCTTGCCATAGTATTTGTGATCATGCAAGCATGTTTTTGAACTTTGTCATTCCTTTCGTTGCATATATAACATATATACTCCATTCTAGGCTTATATATGATCGATCGTCATCCATGCTATGTTTTATTCTAGGCTTATGAATCCTTGCCATAGTATTTGTGATCATATGCAAACATGTTTTTTAACTTTATCATTCCTTTCGTTGCATAACATATATACTTCATGTCTATACAGAGATGGCGAAGTGGTACATGGTGTACAGTGGTCGGGTTCTAGGAGTCTACGAGGAGTGGGAGGACTGCCAGGCACAGGTGACCAACTTCAGCGGCAACTGCTACAAAGGGTACAAGACAAGAGAGCTCGCGGTCTCCAAGTGGAGGAGACACGTGTGGAAGAAGAATCAGATGAAGCTCTTGATCATGGTCTCGATCTTGCTCATCGCCGTCGCCGGTGTGATCTATTCGAACTTTTTTTCGATGTTGGACTTGCTTATATATGATCGATCATCATCCATGCTATGTTTTATTCTAGGCTTATGAATCCTTGCCATAGTATTTGTGATCATGCAAGCATGTTTTTGCACTTTGTCATTCCTTTCGTTGCATAACATATATACTACATGTCTATAGAGAGATGGCGAAGTGGTACGTGCTGTACAGTGGTCTGGTTCCAGGAGTCTACGAGGAGTGGGAGGACTGCCAGGCACAGGCCGGTGACCAACTTCAGCGGCAACTGCTACAAAGGGTACAAGACAAGAGAGCTCGCGGTCTCCAAGTGGAGGAGACACGAACCGGTCTTGCTCACCATTGTGGGTGTAGTCTACTCGGTCTTTTGGTGAGATGTGTAGTGTGTGTAATGTGTAATGTGTGTAATGCATGGACTTGGGCTATATATGTTCTAACACTTCTAATATTCGGGAACTTTGTCACTATTATGGATCTAATTGTTTGTGATGATGATATATTTGTTTTATACTGCATGCTATGTATTCTGCAGTTATATTGTATACCTATATATATTCTTGTGCATTGCTGTGTATAAATACCAGAAAATATCAGTTTTTTTTTTGACCTGTACGAAATATCAGTGGCGCATATTATAGGTGTTTAGTGGCGCATTATGTATTGGTAGCGCATATAGAAATATGCGCCACGCATAAGACACTAATGGCGCATATGCAATATGCGCCACCAATATTCAACATATGCGTGGCGCATATTGACATGCGCCACCAATAAACTGTTATTAGTGGCGTGGCAGTGGTGGCGCATCCCATATGCGCCACGCATATGGCAAAATGGTGCGCCACCAATAGGCTTTTTTCCACTAGTGCCTTGAGTATTAAGTTGCGAACAACAGATAACTGCATTAAGCAAAGTGTGTAATGTAAACAGAGCAAATGTCCTTGGACACAAGATTGTTGTTTTCTCCCTAGTGGCAACAACACATCTACAACCTTAGAGGTTTCTATCACTCCCCCAGATTAAATAGAGGCATGAACCCAACTATCGAGCATAAATACCCCCTCTTGGAGTCACTAGTATCTACTTGGCCCAGATAGCTACTAACAACGGAGAGCATGCAAGATCATAAACAACATAGAGATAACATAAAATAAAATTCAGAACATCAACTTAACATAACACCAATATTTATCGGATCCCAACGAACACAACATGTAGAATTACATAAAGATGATCTCAATCATGTAAGGCAGCTCACGAGATCTAAACATGAAGCACATGGTGGAGAAGACAACCATCTAGCTACTGCTATGGACCCATAGTCCAAGGTAGACTACTCACTCATCGCGCGGGAGGCAAGCATGGCGATGAAGAAGACCTCCGGTGGCGATTCCCCTCTCCGGCAGGGTGCCGAGAAGAGCTTCTGGACCCTCCCGATCTCAGGTCAACGACAGTGGCGGATCGCAATGTGTTTCTAGAAAATTGATCGGGTGTTTAGGTTTTTCCCGTCGAGGGGTCTTTATAGGCGAAGGGGCGGCGTCAGGAGTGGACCAGGGTGTAGCGTACCTGTGCTTTATTTGTGCTAGTCCTGGATCGACTGCTAGCACACATAGTTACAAGATGAATTATCAAGAATACAAAGGTCTTTATTACAACGCTTGATCCACAAATAACATAGTCTTTTACAACTCAATGAGGCATAAAGCCACAATCTTATTACAACTTAAGAAAATGACTAAGTAAATAAACTAAAGTCTTCTTTTCTTCAAAGCTCCGCAGGTAGACGTGTTGGACAAAGACTCGTGACCGTAGCGCAGCAATCTTCAATCTTCATAGTAGCCACCTGCAACATGATACGTTGCAGCCACGGAGGGTCAATACTTTGAATGTATTGGCAAAGTGTCACTTTGGTGGACTCAATGGCATCTACACTTATATGCTATTTGGCTAGGTGGAGTTTAACTTAGCAAAAGCAAGCCTTTTCCTATCTTTGTAAAACTCAAATTTTTCCTTAGCAAAATTTTGTCCAGAAAGAACTTTTACTACCCAAGTCTACCCATCAAGTTTTAACTTAGAGAAATTGGGGTGAGGAGATTCTTGAACAGCTTCAATGTCATGTCACTCAGAATTGTCTGTAACCGGGGACACGGCTAAGTACTTAGTTCTAAACACTCTGCAGAGGTGGTTCACTTTTCCCACAAGGCTTAGTTAACCCATTTTGCCATGAGACTCATTTTGCCTCAAATGGCCAAGTGAAAACTAAGACGAGGCCTTTCAGAAGCATTCCCTCAGACCAAACGGACGCACTCCCATCTATCAATATCTACCACCCTCTGTCCGCCTGGCTTGAGTTCTTGCAGCTTAATTGACCAAGACAGAGCCCATATGTCTTGTGGTTGCACTGGAAGCTTCACGACTTGAACGTCTCCAATATCTTTGCTCCTGGGTGGCCGTCCACAAGTGAGATACACACGACCGCCATAGACATGGCTCCGGTGAACCACTCAACATAAAACAAAACAACCACTTCCACCCAGGTGATTCATTAACTTAGTTGTTTTCTTAGTTTTCCAAAAACTTGTTTTCCAACACTTAGCCAAAATCATGTGATAACCCTTCCCTCAACAAGAATAAGAGCAAAGTCCTATAGCAACAGCAATTCTACTAGGAGATGCAAAACTAGCAAGCTAGACAAAAACTTAGCATAAACTAGCAAGTTAGAACAAGAAATCATAAAAATACCTACACATGCATCTTCTACTAGAAAAGCTACAAGTGGCAGAACTTCAGTAGCACAAGGGGAACATGGTGACACTTGCCTTGATGAGGAGAAGGGTTGGTGCACTCGTCACACAGACGCTCGTTGCACTCAGCACAATCTATACATAAAATATAACATCATAAGCACATAACAACCAGAAACAATCATGAAAGTAAAAGTATGCATGCAAATGTGTTTTAAACACCACAAGGCACTTAGCATGTTCTCTGGTTGCTAACTATATGCATGATGACATGATCAAAGTTTTAGAGTTAATTTATAAAGCTCCAATTATCTTCACCACACAAAAAGAACAAAAATACAAACTAAAGTTATAAAAGTAATATAACAGTTACCAAAAATAATCTGGCTATGCTACAGTACTAAGGAATATCAGAGGGACCTAAACCAAAAGGATTTACTGCAAAACAAATTTTACAACTATTTTTAAAAGACAAAAACACTAAACAAAGCTTGCAGTAATTCTCTATATAAAATAGCTACTATATAAGTTTTTGATGCTGGAAATAGAATCTACACATTTTTCTGAAACCACAGACGCAAAGTTTGCTAAAATTGGATGTGTAGATCTTAAGATATGAAATTTACAAGTTTTAATCGTTTTTTGATATTTTCAAACGAAACAGATTCGAGTTAAATCAGAAAGCGACACTTGGCATCCTCTGATTTGCTGGTACCGATTCGGGTGGATCGCCATTCTCAACCGTAGGATCTAAAAACGATTGGGTGGATCAGATCTGTCAGTACCATTTTGGTAAGTGGCTAAACCCTATCCGCGAGATCTTGATCCAACGACTGGAAAGAGAGAAAGGAAGGGCTCACCGGAAGGAGGTCGACGGCGAGGCTTCTGCGGTTCTGGAAATCATCGGTGGGGCAGTTCCGGTGATCGCTGAGCTCCGTGAAGATGATGATGACGTTCGGCTTGGGGTGGCGAGGGTGATGGCGGAGCGACGCTTCCGAAAGTTTCCTACAGCGGTGTCAGAGAACGGCTGGAGGTTAGCACCGTTACGGTGACGTCGAGAGCGTAGGTTATCCTATCATGTAGAGAGAGTGGAGGGAGATGGAGATCATACCAGGAGATTCGGGTTGCCGGGGCGACCTTGGTGGCGAGTCCTGCAAGCTCAAGGAAGTCTAGGGGCCTAGGAATTCCTCACCGGAGTTCTTCCCTTGGACGGCGAGATTCAGATGTGGACGCTTTCGACGTTCTGGTGTTCAAACGGAGATGAGAAAGTGTCAGGTGCGCGTGACTAAGAAAAGAGAGAAGGTGCACAAGGTAGATCGGGAGGGGGTCGAGGCTCACCAGAATCCGGCGGCGTCCTCTAGCAGTATCGGCGGCGCGACGGTCTCTGGCGGCAGCAGCCTGGCGGCGAGTTTGTTAGGGTTTTGGGGAGGGAAACGAGAGCAGGCGGAGGGGATTTGCGGTGACCCAGCATACCACTGCATGATTTAGTATGCAAGTCGTTGATATAACACGAACTTAGCAACCATGTTGTAAACATGAAAATGAACACAAACAAAAGATCATGAAAATGAAACAATGAAAGTCAAATGTGTGTTCAAATCATAAGGAAAAACATACAAATGGTTTTCAGATTGTCCTTCATGGAGAGAAAAACATAAATGCATAGGACACCTTCAAGTTTAAGAGGGCGACTAGATACAAGTAATTTAAGAACAAGTGAAACCAACAATATGAATCAATGAATGAAAACTTTGGGACAATGTACATTAGACTAAGAATGACAACTTTGCTCTCTTATGGTGCATAAAGAAAGAAGGTGGTGACTCAACAAAAAAGTAGAAGAAAGACCCTTCGCAGAGGGAAGCAGTGTTTGCAAGTTTTATAGACCTTCAAAAATTATGTTACTTACTGGCTTTGAGCTCTCATTGCCCCCATCATAAGCATCTTGAATGGTTAGAGTTAAGGTGAGAACAATTATGATGCATATGCTTGACAAATCATAAGTCGAAAACCTCGTGTCACGTGAATACGAGTACCCAAACCTCATGCTACTTTACTTAGAGTCCCAAGCAAGGCTCTTATCATTGTAAGTATATATGTATCATCGAGAACCGTCAACGGGGTACCTCCGTGCCCGATGACATGGAACAAGCCCACATCAAAATGACAGGACAAGCAGACAATGAACACCTCGATATCTCTTTTATTTGCTATTTGTTTAGCTTTTTATTGTGAGATGCGTCATCGAATGTCCACCATGGGTATGCTGCAAATTTCCACCATGAATTATGCATGGCTTAGATTGGCGGCCCAGGCGTTTCCCTAACACATATACAAACTCCATGATCCCCACAAGATTCCCAATTCATTTCACACCGCGGGCATCCATAAACAAAAGATCACGATATCAACTCAAATAAGAAGTGCAATGTTGAAAGCTTGCCCCATGACAGCATGGATGGGCTAGAATCCAACTTACAACTTGCAAGCATAACAACTCAACATAAGAGACCACAATGTCAAATTTTTAAGAACAAGGAAAAAGTAAAGTGTGCCTTCCGATTCGTGAGAGCTTTACTGACCAATTTTCGCATAACACTGGTAAGAGTTTAATTTGAAGAGAAGATAAAACCAAGTCAAATTTACTTGGAATAGAAAATTGCTAGTAGGTATGTATGGTGGACACTTTGGAAAACTTGGTTTTTTAGGAGTTGGATGCACGAGTAGAGCTCATACTCAGTACAAGGCGAGGGCTAGCAAAAGACTAGGAGCGACCAACTAAGAGAGCAATAATGGCCATAATCATGCAAAGCGACAAAGCGACATTAAAAGAAGCATAAGATGGCATCAAAAGTCAAAAACTAAATGATCATAGAGGCTATTGGTGACTTTGTAAGAGTCTAACATGTGTGAGCATGCGCCAAGTCAACCCAAATAAAGCATCAAGGAGAAAACCAAAATAATGCTTCCATACAATAAAAACAACGCATGATTTTTTCAATGGCTCATTAAGCAATCTCAGTTATTTGAGACAAGTCATGCTACAGCAAAGCCACTAAGCATACTATCAAAAAGACATCAAGCATGACATGAAAAAGCCTAAGCCGCAGTCTACACAAGCTCCTTCTTGTACCACTTTTTTGCATAAAGCTTTTTCTCTTTTCTAACACCATTTGAAATTTTTTAAGACACCTCTTTTGATGAAAACCAATAAAGATCAGAGGCAAAAATCCACCTTGATGAAAAGATATGACAAGATCTGAACGCATATCAAGGCAAAAACGAAAACCAAAAGCAGTAGCAGAAAAAGAAGAACACTCGTTGGAATTGTAAGAATGAAAAATTGAGTGTTCTTGGCAAATGAAAACGAGTACATCTCCTCCAAATGAAATTTTGTTGGGTCCAACCATTTATTACAGCAAACAAAACTAAACTAACTAAGAAAACTAAAACAACTGACGCTCCAAGAAAAACACATAGTGCATGAAGCAATAAAAATATAGTGTTTTGAAAGGTGACCTGATTTTTGCCGATGAAGAAGGGGTGCCTCAGGGGCATCCCCAAGCTTTGACGCTTGTACTTCTTGAATATTTATTGGGGTGACGCATGGGCATCCCCAAGCTTGAGCTTTTGTCCATTCTTCAACTCATCTCATCATTCTCCAATCCCTACACTTGAAAACTTCCTTCATACAAAACTAAACACAAATCTATTAGCAACATTAGTGTAAGCATATAATATAATCAACCTGTTTTTGCTTCAGGTTTCAACCCAAAACCACCACATATTAAGTGTATACTACTGTAGCAACTTCCCCAAAAGTTCCATGATCAAAAGAACTCAAAAAGAAAGCGATAAAGCGGCAAAAACGAATAGTGGCAGAAATCTGTCAAAACAGAACTGCTGACAAAGGTCGAATTTTTTAGGGGTTTTCTGTTTCTCAAATCAAAAAGTGTTCAACTAACGAAAGTTTGGATATAACCTGGGGCATATGCACAAGAAATTTCAGGTCCAAAAGATATACAGAGAATTTTTACGAATTTTTACGGTGCGGCACCGAAAACAGTTTCAGGACAGCAACATCCCCAAATCTTTACCTCACTCGAATTAGAGACTTCTCTTGGCACAACAACAAAATAAAAGGATAAGGAGCGGTCATTACAGTAGTAATGACTTCCAAGACTCAAATAAAAGAAAAAGTGCTGAAAAGAAAACATTGGGTTATCTCCCAAGAGTGCTTTTCTTTAACGCCTTTGAGCTAGGCGCAGAAAATTGCGAATCAAGTAACATCAGAAGGAGCATTAAGATCAACTGCTGAAGTTTTGTCAATAAGGCATTGTATTTCATCCACATAAGTGTTAGAAGACCCTTTTTGATCATGCTTTGGTTCACTCAAATCACTAAAAAGGATTTGGGGACAGATCCAGTCAAAATTATTTTCGAAAGCTTCACTCAATCCCAAGAGCTTACTAGGTATAGGTATTTCGGCTCCTTCAATGTTTGTACTAATAACCTTTATAGGTGAACCGAGTTTATTAAAACGTTTAAGAACTTTTCTAGCTTCAATAACAACATCTTTAAATTCTAGGCACAAAGCTTCCAAAATAAAAGCTTTCTTTTCAGGATCTTCAATTTCATGAAGCTTAAGGAACATGTATTGCGTAAAAGGATTAAGACTAGCAAACCTAGTTTCCAACATATGAATTAAATAAGCAGAAGCAACTTCAATACTAGGAGCTAGCTCAACCAAAGATTTTTCCTCAACTTCCTTATGCATACTAATGTGATTATAGAACTCCTCAATGTTACTTTTTCCAATAATTGAACCACTACCTACTGAGATGTCCTCCAGAACGTACTTAGGGAACAGCATGATGAACTAAAAGTAAAGAAATAACAGCTACCAAGGATTCTAATTTTTTTGGATTTTTGATATAAAACGATGCAAGTAAAAATAAAGTAAAGCAAAACTTAAAACAAAGTAAAGGATGTGTGTGCGAAAAACTCCCCTTGCAGAGGTCTTCCTGTCAGGGGGATAACCCCCGGTAGGGTCAAGAGACTAGAAAGATGCAAGGACTATGGTTGACTTTATGCTGGTTGACCAAGGAAGGGCCTGGCCGGAATATAAGAGCATCGGCCAGGCCGGCATATTTGTATATCCCGGCTGGTGTCCGGATATGCCGGTATAACCGGGATACTTATTGTGGGGTGCCGGCATATACATAGATATGCCGGCCTAACTTATATGTTATCTCGTGCAGGAGCAGGGTGCCGGATTACCCGACCTTCATAGGTCGATGGTCCGGCATATAGGTCCGGGATATGGCCAACGGTCATACCCGGGATACATAAGTCAGCTAAGGTGTCCAATCCCTACAATCAAGGAGAGGTTCTGCCAAGTATGGAGAGAGATCATGGTGACAGGGTGCACAGTGTTGGTCTACCTACCATCACTGTGCACAAGTACAAGCTTACCTCAGAGAGGTAAGGTCATAGTGCAGGAAGTACAAGGTACAGGGATACGAAGTCCCATCGAGAGCAATCAGGGAGAAAGTCAAGGGTCGCTGCCTTCGTCAGCAAGTCCTATTTGGAGTGTAGTTGGTGTCTCGTGGTCACTTGTGACCGTTGTAACCCTGGCCACCACTATATAAGGTGGCACAGGGAGCCCTAGCCAGGGGTTGGTCACTCGGTGTTCCTACACTTAGCAGTTCATCTTCCTCCTCTAGCAGAGAGCTTGGGAGCACCATTGTTGTGTACTCCATCGTTCCAAATATATAACCAGTAGAGCAGGAGTAGGGGTGTTATCTCCTTACGAGAGCCCCGAACCTGGGTAGATCAGTGTTCCTTTCTGTCGTGCTTTTTAGCTCGTTCCCCTCTCCCGAATCCTCCAGCATCTAGTTCGGCCCCCATTTAAGCCATCCTATGGCATATGTTGTTTCACCACGACGACACTTCCACTTCTTCCCCGGCAACGGCACCAGAAAAAGAAACTTGCTGGCGCGTAGTTGATGTGGGAAAATGTAGTTGATGTAGGAGCTTCTTCTTCTTCAAGTCCCCGGCAACGGCGCCAAAAAAGAACTTGATGCGTGGTAAATGACCAGCCCGTTGGGAACCCAAGAGGAAGGTATGATGAGTATAGCAGCTAGTTTTCCCTCAGTTCAGAAACCAAGGTTATGTCGGTCAGGAGAAGAGCGGACAATACGACTGAAGGTGATGCTTGCTAGTTTGCGACAGCTTCGGACAATTTATATATGGCGCCTCGTCCAAGCTTTGCTTGCTAGCTGCAACACGGAACCTGCACACAACACAACCAAATACTTTGCTCCCAACTTGCGATGAGGTTGTCAATCTCACCGGTTTGCTTGAAACACAGGTTATGAGCGTATCGAGTGGAAAGTGATAATAGTATGCGAGTAAAGTAAACAGTGCGAGTAAAGTAAATAGGTGATAGCAATATGATGGAAATAGGACCGGGGTCCACAGTTCGCTAGTGGTATCTCTCCATAAGATAAATAACACATGCTGGGTAAACAAATTACAGTTGGGCAATTGATAGAATAAAGATAAACGTGATATGTCAAGAAGATCACTATGCGATTTACTCTGGGCATTACAACAAAATACATAGACCACCATCCAACTGCATCTATTACTAATAATCCACTTGTGGCAAATCAATCCGAGAACTCCACAAGTATTAAGTTGCGAACAACAGATAATTGCATTAAGCAAAGTGTGTAATGTAAACAAAGCATATGCCCTCGAGCATATGAATGTTGTTTTCTCCCTAGTAGCAATAGCACATCTACAACCTTAGAGGTTTCTATCACTCCCCCGGATTAAATAGAGGCATGAACCCACTATCGAGCATAAATACCCCCTCTTGGAGTCACTAGCAACTACTTGGCCAAGATAGCTACTAACAACGGAGAGCATGCAAGATCATAAACAACATAGAGATAACAAAAGATAAATTCTAGTACAACAACTTAATCATAACACCAATATTCATCGGATCCCAACAAACCAAACATGTAGAATTACATAACGGTGATCTCAATCATGTAGGGCAGCTCATGAGATCTAAACATGAAGCACATGGTGGAGAAGACAACCATCTAGCTACTGCTATGGACCCATAGTCCAAGGTAGACTACTCACTCATCGCTCCGGAGGCAAGCATGGCGATGAAGAAGACCTCCGGTGGCGATTCCCCTCTCCGGCAGGGTGCCGGGAAGAGCTTCTGGACCCTCCCGATCTTCGGGTCGACGGCGGCGGCGGATCGCGATGTGTTCTGGAAAATTGATCGGGCCCCTAGGTTTTTCTCGTCGGGGGTCTTTATAGGCGAAGGGGCATCGTCAGGAGCGGACCCAGGTGTCCTCACACATAGGGGGCACGGCCAGGGGCCAGGCTACGCCGCCCTGGTGTGAGGGTGGCCTGTGGCCCCTCTCCTCCTCCTCTTCGAATCTCTGGAAGCTTCCGGGAAAAATGAGACTTTAGGAACTTGTTTCGTCCAATTCCGAGAATATTTCCTGTGTATCACTTCTGAAACACAAAAACAGCAGAAAACAGGGAACTGGCACTGTGGCGACTTGTTAATAGGTTAGTTCCGGAAAATGCATAAAAGTGCCACGAAGTGTAACGAAATAGTAGGCAAATGTTGTAAAAACAAGCATGGAGCATCAAAAATTATAGATACGTTGGAGACGTATCAGGGATATCTTTGACCTCTTCCTCCATGAGTTCGATAAACCTTGGGTGGTTCACTTAAGGGAAACTTGTTGCTGTTCTACAAACCTCTGCACTTGGAGGCCCAACACTGTCCACAAGAATAGAAGCGTGCGTAGACATCACATCCCTAATTTTGTCATTCAGCTCGTGGACAAAGAGGAGCCAAGCAATGGCAAGTATAGGCAACTTAATCTCGCATGAATTGGTACGCTCTTTTCTTTTTCACTTGTAGGAGCAAATCTTCTCTACATCCAATCCAACAGCTTATCACCCCAGTTAACTTTATACTTTCTTTTATGAGCTAGAAAAAGTAACTATAATGTTGTCGGTTTGATAGTTTTGATTAGCATGTCCTGCTCTCTGTGCTCATGTAAATGCATTGAGACCAAAATAGCAAATTTTGGAATGAAAAGTACATATCTATGGCTTATATTAGACCGACTGGTTACAATGGAAGTAACAAAAGATAAGTGAAGTTGAGATATGTTCTATAGATTCACTTTGCAGCGTCTAACAATGTGGCGGAATATGAGGCACTTGTGCATGGTTTGAAAGTGTCCAAGGATATAGGCATTCGCCGGATTATGTGCTTTGGTGATTCGGATCTGGTGATCCAGCAGTGCTCCGGCATATGGGATGCGCATGATGCAAATATGGCGTCCTATCGTTTCTTGGTCCAGCAGATAAGTTGCTACTTTGAAGGTTGTGAGTTCTGGCATGTTCCCCGGACTCAAAATGATGCAGCTGATACATTGTCCAAGTTGGGATCCTCCAGGGAATCAATCCCGCCCGGCATTTCGTTGGAGCATTTGAGGAAGCCATCAATCAAGCCCTTGCCGGAGTCAACATCCATATTTGTTCCGCCGGGCCCAGAGGAAGCAGTTCCAATGGAGATACATGTCGGCGCCAGTGTAGATAACCCGGGGACTCTCTCTAATGTCCCGAGGACTGGGCCGACATACGCGGTGATTGCAGTGTTCCGGAGTAAGAGCAAGGGCAAGGGCAAGATGTATCAAGAGGTTGTTCCGATATACCCGGGGACTGCTCCGGCATACCCGGGGACTATCCTCTCTATCTCGGGGACTTCGTAGCCCATGGAGATCGATTATGTGTCGGTCAAAGTGATGGAGATAGATCAAGCAGTGTTCACTATTAGGGAGGTGCCCTCATGGTATGCCAAATCATGGATTTCATGGTCAATGGCCAAGTGCCGGCGGATGAAGCTGAAGCCTGGTGCATTCAGAGAAGGTCAAAAGCATATACCATCATCAATAACGAGATGTATAAGAGGAGTGCCACTGGAGTGTTGCAGAGATGTGTCGAATCAGCTGAAGGCCAGGAGATGCTCCGGGAAATCCATCAGGGGGAATGTGGTCACCATGCTTCATCCCGGGCCTTAGTGTCAAAAGCATTCTGGCACGGGTTTTATTGGCCGACGGCATTTCAAGAGGCAGAGGACTTGGTCCGGAAATGCAACGGGTGTCAGAGGTATGCCCATCAAATTCATCAGCCGGCATCGGCATTGAAGACTATTCTGCTGACATGGCCTTTTGCTGTTTGGGGCCTGGACATGGTCGGGGCATTTAGGCCGGCAAGAGGCAAGATGACACATATTCTGGTAATGGTGGATAAGTTCACCGAGTGGATTGAGGTGAAGCCAATAAGAAAATGTGATGGCCACTCAGCAGTGAAATTCTTGAAGGACATCATCCTGAGATATGGCTTTCCTCACAGCATAATCACTGATAATGGGTCGAATTTCGCCCAGGGGCCATTTTCCAGATACTGTGAGGAAGTGGGGATCCGGCTAGACATTGCGTCGGTCGCTCACCCATGTGCTAATGGCCAAGTAGAAAGGTCAAATGGACTAGTGTTATCCGGCATAAAACCCCGGTTGATAGAGCCACTAGAGAAAAGTCCTGGCTGTTGGCTAGATGAACTGCCGGCAGTGCTTTGGAGTCTCAGAACAACTCCAAATCGATCCACCGGCTATACGCTGTTCTTCCTTGTGTATGGGGCAGAAGCAGTGCTTCCAACCGACATAATGCATGATGCACCGAGAGTGGTGTTATATACTGAGGAAGAGGCTAAAGAGGCCAGAGAAGATGATGTTGATTTGCTAGAAGAAGCAAGAGAGCAAACATTGTCCAGAACTGCAATATATCAGCAAAACCTCAGATGCTATCATGCGCAGAAGGTGAATCCAAGGAGATTCCAAGAGGGAGATTTAGTGCTCCGACTAAGGCAAGGCACAGCGGGCCGGCATAAGCTAACACCTCCATGGGAGGGGCCGTTCTGTAACACCCCACTTTTTGTAACCCTGTTTAAGTAGTGTTTAGTGAGCCAAAAATGAGGGCCAACAAAAAACTTTTTGTGCAAACCCCTGGAAGCACTATTTCTTGCTTGTTTTTCTTTGTTGTTATGTTAATGGTGTCTGTTTGAGTTGCTTGTGGAGCACTCTTGAGAACCAACACAAACCTTGTGCTCTTGTGGTCATGCCTTTATTATGCCTCGAGCTATTTTACCAAAACCCTTATCTTGGCAACTTCTCTTTTTTCAAATTTATTTTATTTGTCCCAAAATAAGTGCCAAGATTTATCTTTGAGACAAAGCTTTTATCAAAAGTAAGTATTTACAAAATTATTTGGACCCACAAAGTAGAATGGTCCCACTATTTTACAAACTTTCTTTTTGTTGATATTTATAAAAGGATTTCAAACACCTTTAAGAAAACTTTCTAAAGGAGATGCTATGTCTCCACTAGTTTCTGAAAATTCTACAAGAGCTTTACTCTTTTATTTGAAATTCTTTTCTACTTGACCATGGCATGATCATCATTGAGCACTTGATTCAATCATTGTTTCTGGTAATGCTAGATTAGCTGCAAATGATTAACCTTGTGTGGTGAGTTGACTATGTGTGACTGTTTGACTTTGATGAATTGCTTATGTGTAGTTATGATCCTCAGTTAGGCCTGTGGCCTAACCTATTAAAAACCCATCAATGAAATTCTTTCCCAAAGTAAATTATTTCCATTCTAGCTTTCAAATACAACCTATCCTGTTATTTTCATCTCAAACCCGAATCTCTAACTCTAATGTCTTAGTCTTATCATGAGACATTAGGAGCCCCATTTTGAGGAATCTTAAAACTAATCAAACTAGCCCAAGGAAGGCACCCATGGTGTTATTAGAATCATCTTCATCCAACCATAAAAAGGTTCACTCAAACTTAGAAAATCTTTTTCTTGCAAACTTTTTATCAAACACCTAGTGTGCAGACTTAGTGTCTGTTAACAGATTCAGTTTTCTGACGCTTATATTAAGCTCATCTATTCTTCCATGGCAATGTACCTTCCTAGAATTCATATTTGGCATGTGATCTTCCATTCTTTCCATTACCACCTGGTCATTTGAGGCCATCTTCAACTTGTTTCAATTATGTTTCTAAGGCTAATCAACTCACTGACCATTTGACTATTACCATACGTAGTTTTGCTCACACTTCTAGAATTCAAAATTAATTGTTCAGAGACCATTCCTTGACCTTTTCCTCTTATTTTTGATCTACTCCAACCATCTATTCACTTGCATGTGCATTCTGAGGTATGCCACCTATTTATGTGACTAGGTTTTGAACCCTAGTCAAAAACTGATTTCACTTTCTAGTTTTCCTTGATCCTCTTGAAAATTTGTCAACTCCCATCACAAAATTCCTCCACAAGTTCATTTGCTCTCTACTAGCATTGGGAAATGTTATTCTTGCACAATATCACTTTCCCTCCATCAAATTAACTATTTCTCTATCTCTTCTTTCTTGCCTAATACAATGCATATGAATGGTACCTATATTATTTCATGCACTTTTTATTCTCATCAAGCATCCTAAAATCTCCTACCCTGTTCTCCTACTCCTATAAAACCCTATGGACCCAAAAACCCTAGAGTTTCATCTTCAAATTTTCAAAACCTTGTCTCAAGTAGTTTAGTGCAAATCTTCACTTTTCAAATTTGGTGATCTTGCCTGTCATCAAATAAACCCTTCCACATCAGCAATATTGTTAGTCTCATCAAATCACACCCATCTAATCCATTGTGCATGCCATCTCCTATGAGCCCTTAGTTATTTCCATCTCTTCTACCTTCCATATTTTCAATTGATCAATGCATGCATCCATCACAACATCTATCCCTAATTATTTCAGATTTATTTGAAACACCACCAAACCATCCCACTACTCAATCCAGCACCACCACCACCCTCTGGACGAAAATTACTGTAGCATCACCCCCTCTCCCTTGTCCTTTAGTGTTTGGAAGAAGGATCCATGCAAATCTTGGAAATTGTTTAAGAAAACCTTGCTGCAGCCTCACCCCTCTGTTCCTGGCCGACCAAGGCACCTTCTAGACCCCTCTCCCTCACTCCACTGCCCCCCTTGCCCAACCAGAGGCCACCAACCCTACCCCACATGCCCAAACCGACCTACACACCCACCCTTCTTTATATGCGGCCACAGCCCACACCAGCCTCCCTCTGCCGCCCCATTTCCCCCTCACACCACCAGCTAACCCTCCTAGACCCCAGAGACCGTCCCCTGCTTAGCAGCCGGGGAGAAAAAGGAGGAAACCCTAGTTTTGCTATGCAAAGAAGAGGAGCTCTTCGCCGTCGCTCTGGACCCTCTCTTACCCCTATCTCTGTATGCATGCACTCGTGACGTACCTCTGGACCTAACCCTGCCCTTTACCTTGATCCAGGAGCACCGGAGCGTGGTCCTCGTCGAGCATCTGTTTTGGCCGACCCCATCGCGGACGCGCAAGATCCGTCCCGGCGTCCAGATTCGGTCGTGCCGCCCCTCGTTGAGGTCGCCGGAGTGCCCCGCGCCGCCTCGTCCAGTCCTCATCGCCGGGGAGAGCCCCTAGGTGCGCCCCCGTGCCCCGCCTGCCCGCCCTAGGGTTTCCGCCCCTGTCCAGTGGCCAGAGGAAATAGACGCGCCGGGACCGTTGATCCCGACTTGATCGGACGGCCCCGGGCGCTTCATACAGTTTCGGCCACCGGGGCCGCTGACCACCGGGGCCCCCCTGTCAGCGCGTTCAAACGCCCACCCCGCGCGCCTCGGGACAAAATGGGCCAGCCCGGTGAGGTAAAGCCCGGGTTCGGTCAGATCCGGCCCGATCAATTTTTTTTAGGAATTTTCGTTTTAAACTTTTTGATTGATCTGTTAACTTGCAAAATTCGTAGAAAAATAAGTATGAACCCAAATTTAGTGATTCAAATTCCTGTGAGTTTATATTAATGTGTACTATCCAGAAAAATTGCATGCTTAAGTGTTTGACCCCTGTAGAATGCTGGTGGTATTAGATGTGTAGATCTAGCCCCTTTTTGTTCAAAAATGCAAAACTTGAGTTTTGTGTACTGGAATTGAGTGATACCAATTTCCAGAGTTAGATTGGTGACTTATCTTGCTTGACTCACTGGTCTTACTATTTTAGGAAGTGCTTTCCAGAACACTTTAATTCATATTTTTCTGATGCACAGAGAATATCTGAGAATTATTTTGGTGTTCTAGTGATATTCCCTATTGGCTAATTCTTGGAAATTAAACCCTAACTTGTTTTGGGGTGAGACCAACTTGGTTGACTTCTTAAGATTGTTGTCAACCTGCTAGTGTACTAAATGTATACTTGGTCTATGGAACCACCTGCATGCTTGTTAGAAATACATTGCTGTTGTGATTGTTGTATTTGAAGAACCCTAGTTCTAACAGGGATGATTGTTAATTAGGAAACTTATGAAATCTTGATTGTTTTCTAAACTTGTTTGCTTCTGATACTCCTTGATGATATGTTATGAATTGCTGAAATGTTTGTGACTTGTGCATGCTTGTGTACTTATTGTGCGTTATTATTTTTCTGGCAATAGAATCGAACGAGGAGTGTACCGAAGAGGGGGAAGTCTTTGAGTATCCATAAGAGGAAGACCAGGGACAAGCCACTCAAGGCAAGCCATCTACTTGATGCATATCTGAATCTTATTGTTATATTATGCATTGCTTACTCCTGCTCTCTTATTTATGCATGGTTTCCTATATTGCTATTGATCTCTAGATAGCAATAGTTGGCGACTTAGCTCCACAAGTCAACTTGATATCATCCTTTGAGATGACACCTATTGTGACCTATTGCAACACCCCCTACTATTAGAGGCTTGATGACTAGCATCAATGTCTTTGAAAAAACTTGTAGTGGAGCCAAAACTCTAGGAAATTGGGTTTACTCTCGGGGAACATTTCGAAAATAGTTTCGAAAACCTTGGAGTGGTTACTACTCCATTGAGATGTTTTAAAATGGTTTCATAAGCAAGGGATGGACAATGGGAGATAAAGGAGTTGGTCGATTTTCTGAAAAAGGGCATTGTGTATAAGTGTTCGCCAAACCAATTACCCCCGTGCAACCACATTACCCCGGTATGGGCCAGGGCTTAGTTTGAAGTTTATCTGTCTTAGTGCGGGGAGCCTCACACTATATAAGGGTTTGTAGGACCCCGGAATCTGGGTTGCCGCCAGTTTGTGGGCAATAGTAAATTAGGATCCTTCGGGATTTATCCGGCCGGAAGACACTTGGGTTCTCCCGCCGTGGCACCGGAGTTACGCTCTAAAGGAGGTACTACCGGGACGTGCCGGGGAGGTAAACTCCACAGGGCAGGCACCAGTACTAAGGTAGGTAGATGGAGGGCTTCGATCAATTATCCGAACCCCGCATACTTGCGTATGACGGTCCGTGGTGGTATCCCGGCGGATTTATCGGATGATGTGGGGAAAGTGTACAACCTCTGCAGAGTATAATCTATTCGAATAGCCGCGTCCTCGGTCATGGACGGTTGGAATGGCCATACTTAACCTATGTCGAGTTTTGGTTTTACAAAAATGTTTTCGAGAAAATGGAGAAGGGTGCCGGACGGAGTACTCGGAGGGTACTACCGTGGCACGGTTATGGTTCGGAGTACTTGCAGGGTACTGCCGAAGGAATGGAAGTGGTCATGTGTGATTGACCGGAATTAATAAGGATGGTGGTCATGTTTGATTGACTGCCGGCTTTTCTCTTGAAAAGGAGTTTCCCCCTTTCCTAGAGCTTTTGCAAAGACTTCTCTTGTAAGTGTCTTCTTTAATAAGGTATAGAGATGTCGTATGACATGCTATATCGACACGAGAATCATTCTACAAATCTTCTTTATTAAGGATATAGAAATGTCGTAGGACATGCTATATCGACCAGAGAAACATTCTAGTATTAATCTGCCTTCAACCAAGCACAACCTTGCTACAGCCCAAATAGCATGTGTTTATCTTCTCCTAGATGGTTTGCGAGTACAATTCCAAAATGTACTCACTGCTTTGTCCCTGGCTATTAACTTGGCCAGACTGATGACGAGTATGAGGAGGACGATGGAGGCTTCGACGACGCCGGTGCGAACTAGGAACGTCTCCCAGTCAGTTGCCTGTAGGGTAGTAGGCATGACGTGGGTCATCAACGCTGCTTGGTATCCGCTGCTTAGTTGTAAACTTGCCCTGCGTGGCAATATCATGCTTGGTCATGTGACCAGTTGTAAGTATATTATTCGGTACTGTAATGGATGATGTAATTCTAGTATCAACTCGGATATGTGGATTCACGAAACACTGATCATGGGATCGTGAATTCTATGCATATCGGGTATTCCGGATGGGTAATCTGGGGTCCCCACACGTTCATTGTGAGGAAGGCTCTGCACAATGATGCCTACTATCTTATAGATGCGCAGGCTCCCAAGAAGAATCAGGTGGACAGGTCCGGAGAAGAAACCAAGCGACCATGGAACATAGCTCTACTCTGTCCTTTTTACTCCTGAGAAGCATAATGTATGTATTTCTATTTTGCTTTCAGTGTCGGCACTGTATGCTGGCACAAGACTAATGAACGAAGTGTCGGCACCTCGAGGAAATTGGGCACTGCCTCCTGTATGTTTTGTTGTCTATTTCAGTTTTTCATTTATATGTCGGATGGCTTTGTTTGAATGTTTCCTATATCGTCCTAGTAGTGTGTCGGCACCAAAAGCCACTCTTCGACTTAGCTGCTGTCCGAAACCTGGCTTCATGGCTAGTAAGAGTAGATGCTGGAGATTGTCTACACATGAAAAAGGCTAAGGAAAGAGAAAACAAGCGAACCGACATTTGTTTCTGTCTAAGTTAAAACTTGTTGTGTTGGATGATTGGAAGTCTAAGTTTCAAAGTTTAAGTATTCTATGTTTAATAAAACAACCTTGAGACTCGCACTAGTGGAAAACGGGCCTTTGGCCTGGACCCTTTAGTCCCGGCCTCCATCTGGGCCGGGACTAAAGGCCCGGCCACGTCGCCCCAAAACGACCTAGCCGCCCGGGAGGCTTTGGTCCCGGCCCGTAACGAGCCTTTAGTCCCGGTTTGAGACACAAACCGGGACTAAAGGGCTATGCGCTGAGCGGCCCGCATGTGCGCCCCCTTTAGTCCCGGTTTGTGTCTCAAACCAGGACTAAAGTCCTCTTCCTATATATATTGGCCACAACCCCTCTCTCCCCTCTTCCTTGCATTTTTCTTGGATGGAAGAGTGTGGGTGTGTGCTAGCTCTCCTTTTTTCTTGGATGCACTAGAGGTGTTTGTTGAAATGTGTGTTAGAGCGATGCCGCTTCAGTTCACCGAACACAACTACGATATGAGATGCCCGAGCCACGTTTAAACCTCTTCCTCTTTATTTCCACTTATTCTAAAAGGTTAGCAACTATATTTTCTCGTTTAGACCGTGCGGTACTAATTTTTAGGATCGTGATTGTGTTTGATATACTGTCGTATGACGCAGATGAGCCATCCATGGATGTACGGTGATCGACGCACAGCCGCTTACAGAGAAGGCGTGCATTCTTTTCGAGATGCGGCCGATGCGAACAAGCATGGTGGTGGCTATATGTTTTGTCCATGTGTTGAATGTCGGAATGAGAAGGATTACACTTCCTCAAGAGTCATTCAGAGCCACCTGCTTTGGTCCGGTTTTATGTCGGGCTATAATGTTTGGACCAAGCACGGAGAAAGAGGGGTTATGATAGAAGACAACGATGAAGAAGAAGAGAACGATGATGACAACTACCGATCTATGTTCCCTGAGTATGCTGATACCGCAATGGAAGACAATGAAGAAGAAGATCAGGGTGCAGAACGGGAACCAGATGAGCCCGCTGATGATCTTGGCCGGGTCATTTCTGAAGCACGGCGAGGCTGCGACACAGAAAAGGAGAGGTTGCAGTTCGAGCAGATGTTACAGGACCACAACAAATTGTTGTACCCAACTTGTGAAGATGGCCAGAAGAAGCTGGGTAGCACACTGGAATTGCTGAAGTGGAAGGCAGAGACCGGTGTGACTGACTCGTCATTCGAAAAGTTACTGGTACTGATGAAGAAGATGCTTCCAAGAAAGAACGAATTGCCCGCCAGCATGTACGAAGCAAAGAAGCTTGTCTGCCTCTAGGATTAGACGTGCAGAAGATACATGCATGCCCTAATGACTACATCCTCTACCGCGGTGAGAAGTATGAGAATATGGATAAATGCCCGGTATGCACTGCATTGCGGTATAAGATCAGAAAAGATGACCCTGGTGAGATTGAGGGCGAGCCACCCAAGAAGAGGGTTCCTGCCGAGGTGATGTGGTATGCTCCTATAATACCACGGTTGAAACGTCTGTTCAGAAATAAAGATCATGCGAAGTTGTTGCGATGGCACATGGAAGATCGTATGAAAGACGATAAGTTGAGGCACCCCGCTGATGGTCGGCAGTGGAGAAAAATCGAGAGAGAGTTCCCGAGATTTGCAGGTGACGCAAGGAACTTATGGTTTGGTCTGAGTACAGATGGCATGAATACTTTTGGGGAGCAGAGTTGCAGTCACAGCACCTGGCCCGTTACTCTATGTATCTACAACCTTCCTCCTTGGTTGTGCATGAAGCGGAAGTTCATTATGATGCCAGTGCTTATCCAAGGTCCAAAGCAACCCGGCAACGACATTGATGTGTACCTAAGGCCATTAGTTGATGAACTTTTACAGCTGTGGGCCGAACCAGGTGTACGTGTGTGGGACGAGCACAAACAAGAGGAATTTGACCTTCGAGCGTTGCTTTTCGTAACCATCAATGATTGGCCTGCTCTTAGTAACATTTCAGGACAGTCAAACAAGGGATACAATGCATGCACGCACTGTTTAGATCAGACAGAAAGTATATATCTGGACAAATGTAGGAAGAATGTGTACCCGTACAATCGTCATTTTCTTCCGCCCAAGCATCCCTTAAAGAAAAAAGGCAAGCATTTCAATGGCAAGGCAGAACCCCGGGGGAAGCCTGTCATCCGTACTGGTGCTGAAGTATTTGATATGGTCAAAGATTTAAAAGTAATCTTTGGAAAGGGTCCTGGCAGCCAACCTGTTCCTAACGGCCCTGATAAGCGCGTACCCATGTGGAAGAAGAAATCTATATTTTGGGAGCTACCCTATTGGGAAGTCCATGAGGTCCGCTCCGCAATCGACATGATGCACCTGACGAAGAATCTCTGCGTGAATATTCTAGGCTTCCTGGGCTTGTATGGGAAGTCAAAAGATACACCGGAAGCACGGGAGGACCAGGAACGTCATAAAGGAAGAGATGGCATGCATCCAGGGCAGTTTCAAGGGCGTGCCAGCTACGCTCTTACTAAGGAAGAGAAGGAAATCTTCTTTGAAGTCCTTTTCAGTATCAAGGTCCCGACTGGCTTCTCGTCGAATATAAAGGGAATCGTAAATATGAAAGACAAAAAAATCCAAAACCTAAAGTCTCATGACTGCCACGTGCTTATGACACAATTGCTTCCGGTTGCATTGAGGGGAATTCTACCGGAAAATGTTCGCCTGGCAATTGTGAAGGTATGTGCATTCCTCAATGCAATTTCTCAGAAGGTAATCGATCGAGAAAGTCTATCAGGGTTACAGATTGATGTGGTCCAATGTCTGGTCAGCTTTGAGTTGTTGTTCCCGCCATCCTTCTTCAATATAATGACACACCTCCTAGTTCACCTAGTCGAATAGATAAGAATTCTCGGTCCTGTGTTTCTACACAATATGTTCCCCTTCGAGAGGTTCATGGGAGTCTTAAAGAAATATGTTCGTAACCGTGCTAGGCCAGAAGGAAGCATCTCCAAGGGCTAGGGAACAGAGGAGGTCATTGAGTTTTGTGTGGACTTTCTTCCTGACCTTAAGCCGATTGGTGTTCCTGAATCTCGGTATGAGGGTAGGCTGACAGGAAAAGGCACACTAGGAAGGAAAGAAAAAGTATGTATGGACGGGCATTCTTTCTCTCAAGCACACTACACAGTTCTACACAATTCCACCGTGGTGGCTCCGTATATCGTGAGACACAAGAATATTCTACGCTCCAAAAACCCGGGGAAGGCTGACTCTTGGATTAAAGGGGAACACGAGAAGACTTTCGGTAGTTGGTTGCAGATACATCTCATGAATGACGACACCGTTGGAGATCAGCTGTACTGTTTGGCCAGGCCACCATCTTCGACTATATGTACTTTCCAAGGGTACGAGATAAATGGGAGTACATTTTACATGGTTGCCCAAGATAAAAAGAGCACCAACCAAAACAGTGGTGTCCGCTTTGATGCAACAGACGAGAATGGGCACTGTTTGGAAACATATTACGGGTACATAGAGGAGATATGGGAACTTGACTATGGACCTACTTTTAAGATCCCTTTGTTTCGGTGCAAATGGGTGAAGCTGACAGGTGGCGGGGTAGTTGTAGACCAAAAGTATGGCATGACAACAGTGGATCTCAACAATCTTGCGTACATGGACGAACCATTCGTCCTAGCCAACGATGTCGCTCAGGTTTTCTATGTGAAGGACATGTCTACAAAAATGAGAAAAAGAAATCAGCAAAAGAAGACATCGTCCGATGAGCCAAAGCGCCACATAGTTCTTTCAGGGAAAAGAAACATCGTGGGAGTAGATGACAAGACAGACATGTCAATAGATTATAATAAGTTTCATGAAATTCCGCCCTTCAAAGTGAAGACTGACCCAAGCATCCTACTGAATGATGAAGATTCTCCATGGCTACGACCCAGAAGAAAACAGAAATAATAGTTAGGATTGTTGGTGCAATAATGTAATAATGTATTAAATCTTTTATGTAATGCATGATGAAGATTCTCCATGGCTACGACAGACACGGTTACATGGATGGCTGGATGTGAATAATGGTATGGATCGGTCATCACCGCTCTTTAGAAAAAAAGCCGGCTCACTAGTTCTTTTCCCGTCCTGCTCTTTATACACACTGTGTTGCGTCTTCCTAAAGTGCCTCCCCTCAAAGCCAAAACAAAAGCAATGGCCGCCGTCTCCCACCTCAACCCCGTTGCCTCGCCTTTCGTTCTGATGGCACTCCTCCCGGCGGGCTACTACCTCTCCCCTACCCCTGCCGCCGCTATACCCAGTCCTGATTTCTTCGCCTCGCAGTTCTTGTACCCACAGCCTCCACATAGAAAATTGTTTTGAATTACTTATTCAATTTTAAACA
The DNA here is from genome assembly GCA_007115705.1 of Dactylis glomerata. NCBI lineage: Eukaryota > Viridiplantae > Streptophyta > Magnoliopsida > Poales > Poaceae > Dactylis > Dactylis glomerata. The sequence goes on from QXEO01001157.1 coordinate 1,321,624, forward strand.
CTTTTCATATTCATAGTTTTATCAGATTCTAAAATATACATAAAGAATATTAATCAATATAGTTTTAATTGAAAATGGCAAACTAGTTAATAGTTTGGATAGTTAAAATAATTAATTTTGAAAATAGAAAATAGTTTTGAATTATTTATTCAATTTGAAACACTTTTTATATTCATAGTTTTGTCAAATTCTCAAATATGCAAAAAGAATATTAATAAACATAGTTTTTAATTGAAAATGGCAAAATAGTTAATACTTAGGATAGTTAAAATAATTAATTTTTAAAATAGAAAATAGTTTTGAATTATCTATTCAATTTCAAACACTTTTCATTTTTATAGTTTTGTCAAATTCTCAAATATGCAAAAAGAATATTAATAAACATAGTTTTTAATTGAAAATGGCAAAATAGTTAATACTTAGGATAGTTAAAATAATTAATTTTTAAAATAGAAAATAGTTTTGAATTATCTATTCAATTTCAAACACTTTTCATTTTTATAGTTTTGTCAAATTCTCAAATATGCAAAAAGAATATTAATAAACATAGTTTTTAATTGAAAATGGCAAAATAGTTAATACTTAGGATATTTAAAATAATTAATTTTTAAAATAGAAAATAGTTTTGAATTATTTATTCAATTTCAAACACTTTTCATTTTTATAGTTTTGTCAAATTCTCAAATATGCAAACAGATAACTATTTATAAAACAAATAAAACAAAAAACAGAAAATAGGCCTTTAGTCCCGGTCCGTGCCACAGACCGAGACTAAAGGCCCTTGTGCAGAAAACCCCCACCCGAGGCCTTTAGTCCCGGGCGGTGGCACGGACCGGGACTAAAGGCCCCCCTTTAGTCCCGGCTCAAACCACCGCCCGGGACTAAAGGCCCAGGGGTATAAAAGGTGCCCTTCGTCCTCCCAGGTTTTGGACTTGGCAGTTTTTCGCGCGCGAGGATCGACACCGACGCCGTCGGGCTGCCTCGCCGCCGTTCGGCCGACCACCACGCCAGCCGCCGCTGCGCCGCCAGCCCGCCGCACCGCCGCAGTGCACGCAGGACCCGCCGCCGCGCCGCCGAAGTGCGCGCAGCACCTGCCGCCGCGCCGCCAGCCGGAGAAGCCCCGCCGCGCCGCCGCGCCGCCAGTCGCCGCAGTGCAGCCGCGCCGCCGTGCCGCCGTCCAGAGCTGCGCCGCCCGCCATCTCTGCAAGGTTTTCTTTGCAAAAAAAATTAATTTGTTAATTAGTTAGCCAGTGTTAGGGTTAGGGTTAGATATTAGGGATTTAGTTAGATATAGAATTAGGGTTAGGGTTAGATATTAGGGATTTAGTTAGATATAGAATTATTTTAGTTAGTATTTATTTTGTTACAATTATTTAGTTGGAATTATTTTAGGGTTAGAATTTAGTTAGATATAGTTAGATATAGAATTAGGGTTAGATATAGAAATTAGGGTTAGATATAGAATTATTTTAGTTAGTATTTATTTTGTTACAATTATTTAGTTAGAATTATTTTAGTTAGAATTATTTAGTTACAATTTATTTAGTTAGAATTATTTAGTTACAATTTATTTGCAGATAGAAATAGAATTATTTAGTTAAAATTATTTAGTTAGAATTTATTTGCAAATAGAAATAGAATTATTTAGTTAGAATTATTTAGTTAGAATTTATTTGCAAATAGAAATAGAATTATTTAGTTAGAATTATTTAGTTAGAATTTATTTGCAAATAGAAATAGAATTATTTAGTTAGAATTATTTAGTTAGAATTTATTTGCAAATAGAAATAGAATTATTTAGTTAGAATTATTTAGTTAGAATTTATTTTCAAATAGAAATAGAATTATTTAGTTAGAATTATTTAGTTAGAATTTATTTGCAAATAGAAATAGAATTATTTAGTTAGAATTTATTTGCAAATAGAAATAGAATTATTTAGTTAGAATTATTTAGTTAGAATTTATTTGCAAATAGAAATAGAATTATTTTGCAAATAGAAATAGAATTATTTTGCATCATATATAGTTTGTTAGTTTATTAGTTAATCAAATGTCCGTTTTTTGCAGAACTATGGATCCACATAGCAGGAACCTCGAAGAGGAAGAACTTCTCGAATATATAATCAAAGACGCCCCTGACGTTGAACCAGCTGAATCTCCGTCGTCATATCTAAACCCCTCCGGAGATGGAATGGAGGTTGATCGACACGAAGATGAAGCCGATGGGGCCGGAGATAGCTCCAATGACGGAGAAGGTGATAGCTCCACTGATGGAGAAGCCGGTGGAGAAGCCGATGGAGAAATAATAAAGTCCGGCGAGGTATACATATGAAGTTCGACAATCACTTGTAATATGTGAAAAATATTGAAGATAGCTCTATATTGTATACATATACATTCATTTGACGAATGTTTCTCCCTCTTAGGCCTCCACATCGAGCAAAGCTACGAAACGAGGCCCGACTAAAAAGTTGGACGCACGGACGCATTACACCTTTGAGGTGATATTGCCTACGGGCGAACCAAAGCTTCCTAAGAATGTTGCTGACACATTCAAGAAGCAATGCGGAGTTCTCGTTAGGGATCACGTCCCGATCAGCGTTCGGGAGTGGAACAAGCGCAAAGGGGCAGCCGATAGTGACTATGTCGCCGAAAGGTACAAAGATAATCTTTGGAATGATATCATGTCACATTTCAACCTGCCAGAATGTGAGAATGAAGACGCCGCAAATAAACTGAGGGCCAAAGTCAAGCAGTGGACTCTAAAGAAGATGGCCGAACTGTTCCGTAGCTGGAAGAAGAAGCTATGGAAAGACTATCTGAAGACAAAGAAAGTGCCAGTATTCGAGGGGTATCTAGCCAAGCAGGCGAATCACTGGAAGGCATTTCAGCAGTACAAGCAGTCAGAAGATGCCAAGGCATTATCAGAAAAGAACAAGAAAAATGCCGACAAGAAGAAATATCACCACACGCTAGGGCCAGGGGGCTATGAGACTGCCATCCCAAAGTGGGATAAGAAAGAGCAAGATTTGCTAGCTAAAGGCATCATACCTGAACCCATCCGTGATGAGTGGGAATTAAGAGCAAGGAATTGGTTCCTTGCGCATGGTGGTTCGTATGACGAAGAAACAAGGGACCTTATCTGCAGTGACGGTCTTAGGATACCCAGGGAGAATTGGAAAAAGATAGTGAAAGAAATTAAAGAGGGAAAAAGACAGTTCACTGCAGATAGAGAGAAAGATTTGCTCACACTGGTCCTCGGCAATGACGAACATGGAGGACGAACGCGAGGCTTCGTCCTTCTTACCCGTGGTGGCTTGGGTTTGCCAGAGACCAAGACACTTACAGAAGCCGAGCGAGAGCAAAGAAGCGGCAGCAGGATGAGGAGAATGACAAGTTCAACCAGTTGCTTGCCAGGCTTAACGAGCAACAGAAGCAGATTGACGAGCTTAGAGGAGTAGCGCGCCAGGAAGATCCTGCATTCGATATTACCGGCGCCCCATCTAAGCGGAAAAGCAGCGTGGCTGAATCTGAGGCCCCGCCCGACGATGCACGAAGAATGATAGAGGGCGGTCTCGGCTACCCCGTGGATGGAATCAAGGAGTCAACATCATGTGAACTCCATCAGAAATTCAAGAACATATCCATGAAGGTGGCCGTCGGACAAGCTTTACCTTCTGGCCCTGATGCACGCTGGCATGGCCGTGAGATTCCAGCTGGCTTTGCTAAAGTCGGGGTGGATGAAATCATGGCGGGGTTTCATGATATGGAGCTCGACATAGCTGGACCCGAAGATGAGAGGACACTCGGAGAAGTACTGGGTGGAGTCATCCTATGGGACAAGAACTACATCAAGCTTCCAGGCTCGGCCCCAAGGACAACACCGCCTCCGAGTCGTCGCAGGTCACCTACACCTCCATCACCTCCAAGCCCTCGACATGACGACGGCCACCACAACACGAGTCCATCTTGATCACCGCCGCCGGACTTGGGTCGGCCGTCTCCGCCGCCGCCCGCTAAGGATACTAAGCGGAAGCGTGCCAGCAAGAACGCTCCGTCGATGAGTTCTAAGCGACGGAGCTCCCCAAAGCGCAAACTGTCGCCCCTCTCAAAGGTACCTCATGCTAATCTTCCTATCAGACCTTATGATCGTACCGACGAGGAAAACGCCAGGATAGCAAAGGAACATTATGATGCGCAGATGAAAAAGAAGGAACCCGAGCCCCGCCCGGAATACACCGAGAAGCAAATAGCATATGCAAAATACTTCACGACCCTTCCATCACAGTATGACTTACACCATAAGCCTGACGACTATACACGCACATTGCAGAAGGAAGGGAAAAAGAGCAGGTCACGTGCAAGTGCAAGTGGGAGCAAATCAAGTTCAACTACAAGCAAAAAAAGATCAGACGTTCCTCAGCTTGGACAACAGGCCAAATAGTCGATCCCACCCCTCAGGGTGTTACCCGAGAATGTTCCCTCTCTGGTGCAGGGGCAAGATTTGGAATTAGCAAAGAAGTGGGCGGATGAATGGGGTATCCCGGTTGAAGACGTTTTGGCTTCCCAAGACGACAGGTTACCCAAGGCTGTGGTAGCCCCTAAGCCACAGTTTGTCATGGGAGCGCCTTTGGTCAGCAAAGATAAGTTTGATGATCTCCCAACAAATATGCGTTACTTGCATACATGGTAATTAAGTGAATCAAAGAATGGGAGAACGATGATCGTGGCGCGTGTCCCACGGGAGTACTACGGCAGTCCCGAAGACATCCATATCGACTTTGATGAACTCTTCCAGATGTACAATGCCGACGCCCTCGACAAATCGCTTATGAGTTGCTATTGTCTGTAAGTTTTTCAATTCGTTGTCTACATATAACTTGTTCAGTTATTTCAATTCATTGTCTACATATAACTTGTTCAGTTATTTCAATTCATTTTCTACATATAACTTGTTCCGTTCTGACTTGTACTCTATTATGCAGAATGAAGATTCTGGAATGTAAAAGTAGGAACATCCTAAATATTGGGTTTATTAACCCAGATAAAATACATATAGCGACGCTAACTGATAAACCCAAGGAGACGGAGGAAAACTTTCTAAGGTTTCTAACAGATCAAAATTTCTGTGACCACATACTGTTTCCATACAACTTCAAGTGAGGGTCTTACTCTGTTGTGTCCATTCACTTATGAGTGTAATTGATAAGTTACTGACACATATATATATATACATGTGCAGCTACCACTGGATTCTGTTGGACATTCAAATTGATAAGGGAAGAGTTGATTCCTTCGACCCATTATCGAGACCCTTGGAACAGTTCCAAAGCCTGCAGGACATGCTCCAAGGGTAATTTCAATCATTCTTGCGCTCTATCGGTCTCTTTCGATGATTTTCTGATATATCAATTAATGAAAAACTTAGCAAATCATTTTCCTTGTCGGGCAGGGTTTGGAAGCGGTTCAAGTGCGTGACTGACGGAATCCAGCATGAGAAGCTGACCTTTAAAGCGGCTCAGGTAAGTAGTAGTATGATATACTTCTATTTTCAATATATTTGTGATGCTAGATTATTATTTTGATTATATATATTCTATTCTCGTAAAGTGCGACCAGCAGCCACGGGGGACGCATCTATGTGGATACTACGTTTGCGAGACCATTCGCACGTTTACCTCTGAGCACAAGGATTACAGATACGATGTAAGCAATAAACATTCACACCTCTATTTTTACCCGTCATTCTTTGTTATCATGATTGATATTCATATTCATCTCCTCTTCTTATATAGTACATGGCCATGCGGGAGAAGTACCTACCAGAGCAACGCGCGATTGCTGTTGCAGAGGAGCTAGCGACCTTTCTGAGGACAGAAGCTATAGACGACAAAGGACGATTTAGTGTAGCTAGGGGCCATTACTGATGTTGGTCCATGTAATCGAATAGACGGGATCTAGTCCCGATAATTCTGATCTCCATATAATTGTATATATATGCTCGCTTGTAAGATAAGTTAATCATATATATATGCATAAACTAATTCCCGAACACTAAACAAGGCACCAAACGAGGCATCACGTTAATCCCCCGAACACCTAAAACCCTAAAACCCCTAAACCCTAAAGCAAAAAACAAAAATCTGCAGATGCCCTTTAGTCCCGGTCTGTGTTACAAACCGAGACTAAAGGTCCTGGCCCTGATGCGCTCGGAGCCGCCCACGTGGACACCCTCCAGTCCCGGCTGGTAACCGGGCCGGGACTAAAGGTTCAGCGTTTAGTCCCGCGGCTGGGGTCCCAGTTTGCAAACCGGGACTAAAGGCCCTTACGGGCCGGGACTGGAGGCCCTGTCCCCACTAGTGTCATATGTCAAAAGCCGAAAAAGGAAGACAAGTAGCCAAGGTTATGGAGTTAAGGAAACAGGAAAACAAACTCGGTGACTTAGCCAAAAGATGATTCGGCATTAATAAACAAGCAAACCAGAATAAAACATGTTCAGGTAGCAAACCAAAGCAAACTGAGTATATCTTACAACTGCACCTAGCATACCGGGGATCTGATGAAACTTAAGTGTTTTTAAGCAAGTCTAAGAAACAGGAGCGGAGGCTGAGCCGCCGGCAGATGGAGCAGTGGCAGTTGAAACATCGGCATCAGGAGTGCCCAATCCAGCAGAAGGGATAGAAGCATCACCACCAGCCGGCGCAGATTGCTGTGCTAGAGCATCAGTGCCGGCATTGCCTCCATCTTCAGCTTCTTCCTCATCCTGGCTGGAGTCAGAGCCTTCGGCATCTTCAGCGTCGGCGTCCTTGTCCGGCTCATGGATGTCCCGGACGAATACCTCAGTATGGGCATAGTCCACATAACTGTGGGCCAACTCCTTGCGCTGTCAGATAAGTTCCGGATCTGTGGTCCACATAGATCCTTCGTGCACAGAGCGCAGAGTCTCCAGGTCAACCTTTTCATACCAAGATAGAAAGTAGGTGAGGGCTTCATCGGCTCCAACCCGTGCACCGGAATCCCGCCATTGTCCAACGCGAATGTTGGACAGTTGCAGATCGTTGCCGAGGTCTGAGGGATCAGTGGGAGTAGTTTGCCCGGCCAGAGAGCCTTGTGAGCTTCCTAGGCACCAAGATAAAGATCCCCATCAAAGGCAACCATGTTAGTTTTGCGGGCTTCCAATGCGATCAGCTGCTCCGACATGTCCTAGTTGGCAGAGTCAACCGGGACATTCCTCTTTAGCCGATCCAGCTGGAGGGCTTTCTCAACATCCTCAATAGATCCAGGGAAGATGCCTAAAAAGGAAAAAAGAGTTGTCAGAAACATCAAAATATGTCGGCATAGTTGTTATGCCGGAGAAGTCAACGATATGTAGGACAGATGGTGTCGGGCCAATTGAAAGTTCAAGGATTTGAAGACTTACTGGCGAGATCAGCATTGAGCCGGGCAACATCAACTTCCCATTTGGTGGCTTGCTCCTTCAAAGCCAGCAGCTCTGTCTTAGTTCTGGATGCCTCGGCCTCTGAAGAAACGAGCAGCTCCTGGTTCTTCTTAAGTTGGTCCTCCCTCTGCTCCTTCTCATCTAGAAGTTCAGCAACTTGACTCTTCAGCTTGGTAATCTTGGCCTTATATCTGGCATCCCTCTCGTCCAGCCGCTTGGCCACATCTGTGGAAGACATGCAGTCCCGGTGGCGAGCCTCGAGTGCTGCTTTCTCATCTGAAAGGATTTGAAGTTGGAGGAATGAAAAGGGCAAAAGGATTTGAAGTATAAAGTGATTAATTGAAAGTTAGCAGTATTTGGCATACCTGTGAGCTCCTTCACCCTCTTGAGCAGCTCGGTGACTTGTTCCTCAGTTGTAGCTGAAAAGTGCCGTCAAAGAGATAAGTGTCGGTACGATAACGTATGTTGGCAAGGAGAATGTGGTGAAGAGTAAGGACGAAAGTAATCCGGCATATAAAGTTATGTCGGCCCGGTTTTACCTTTCTTGCTCAGTTCAAGACGAAGCCGGCTGTGCTCATTGGACAATTTCCGATCCTCGCACACAAGGCCATGATACATGTCCCGACTCTCGTTATTCATGCGCTACAAAAGAGAAGTGTTAGGATTTAAAGTATTATAATGAAGATCCGGCATATCAGAGTATTTGAAATTCTATCAAGTTCTTATTAAAGACCCGGCACAGGTGCTATGTACCTGTTCCGGCTCTCGGTGACTAGGATTTGAAGCTCTAGTCGAGGTTATATGCTAAATAAGAGGATTTGAAAGTTTATCAAGTTTTTATTAAAGACCCGACACAGGTGCTATGCACCTATCTCGGCACTCGGTGACTAGGATTTGAAGCTCTAGTCGAGCTTATATGCTAAATAGGAGGATTTCAAAGTTTATCAAGTTTATATTGAAAACCCGGCACAGGTGCTATGCACCTATCCCGGCTCTCGGTGACTAGGATTTGAAGTTCTGGTTGAACTTTTATAGATAGACTAAAGGTTTGAAGCTAATAAAAGCTAAGGCTAAATGTAAAAAGAGATGTTGGAAAATCCCCGATGCCCATATTCCGGACAGCCGGCATTTTCGGGGACTGGGAGATATAGGGCTGAGTACAAGAGAAGATATGTTGAATACTTACAGTGGTGGCATCACCGACAAGGAAAAGCCTCTGCTGAATGTTAAATAGCTCGCTGGCAATGGCTCTGGGCTTAGCCGGTATGTCCAATGGGTTGCCGGCGACAAGTGCCTGAGTTCCTGCCTAAGCTTTCTGTTTGTCGAAGCTGGCCGTGTCCAGGACATCGGCGGCATTCCATTTCAGACAATACTCCTTGAGGGAGCCGAGGCTACTGCCACTCTTAGTCTACAGTGGGGCATGACCCTCGAGTTCTGGGTTGATCAGAGAACTGACCCGGGCTGCTCCTTTGCTGGTATGCAGCGTCATAGCTGTGCTGGCAGAGGGAGTGACACTTTTCTCCTTGATAATCTTGGTTATCTTGGTCGATGTTGGTTTGGCTTGAGGAGGAGGTGTCGGCGTGGCCTTTGCAAATGCTGGCGCTGGAGTCTTGGCAGGAGCGCTTGTTTTGGCCGGGGTGCGGGCAGTTTTCTCTGGCACCGGAGTCTGAGGTGATGGCTTTTCCAGCCCAGCCGGCGTAGTCTATTCCGGAGCAGTTTGTTTCAGCTCGGCCTGAGCCTCCGGCTTCTCAGGAGCTTTCCCTTTTTCTATGTCCACATTATCTACAGTTTTGGTGCCGCTGGTGTCAGCTGTGACACACCACTTTTTGTAACCTTGTTTAAGTAGTGTTTAGTGAGCCAAAAATGAGGGCCAATAAAAACTTTTTTTGTGCAAACCTCTGGAAGTACTACTTCTTGTTTGTTTGTCTTGGTTGTTAGGTTACTGATGTCTGTTTGAGTAGCTTGTTGAACATTATTGTGAACCAACGCAAATCCTTGTGCCCTTGTGATCATGCCTTTATTTATGCTTCTAGCTATTTTTCCAAAACCATTATCTTGGCAACCTCTCCTTTTATAAATTGTTTTATTTGTCCAAAACAAGAGCCAAGATTTATCTTTGAGACAAAGATTTTGTCAAAACTAAGTATTTACAAAATTATCTGGGCCTACAAAGAAGGATGGTCCCACTATTTTACAAACTTATATTTTGTTGATATTTGTAAAAGGATTTCAAGCACCTTTAAGGAAACTTTCTAAAGGAGATATTATGTCTCCACTAGTTTCTGAAAAATCTACAAAAGCTTTACTCCTTTATTTGAAACTCTTTTCTACTTGACCATGGCATGATCACCATTGAGCACTTATTCAATCATTGTTTTTGGTGATGCTAGACTAGCTGCAAATGATTAACCCTGTGTGGTGAGTTGACTTTGTGCGACTATTTGGCTTTGATGAGTTGCTTATGTGTAGATATGATCCCTAGATAGGCCTGTGGCCTAACCCCTTTCAACACCCACCAAGAAATATTTTGTCCCATGTAGGTTATTTTCATCCTATTTTTCAAATGAAACCTATCTGGATATTTTACTCTCAATCCTGAATCCCTAACTCTAATGTCTTAGTCTTATCATGAGACATTAGGAGCCCCATTTTGAGGAATCATAAAACTAATCAAACTAACCCAAGGGAAGCACCCATGATGTTATTAGAATCATCTACATCCCACCTTAGGAGGCTCCTCTCAGTTTTTGCAAAATATTTTCTTGCAGTCATTTTATCAAACACCTAGTGTGCAGACTATCTTAGTGTCTGTTAACAGATTCAGTTTTCTGACGCTTATATTAAGCTCATCTATTCTATCCAGGGCAATGTACCTTACTAGAACTCATATATGGCATGTGATCTTCCATTCTTTCCATTTCCACCTAGCCATTTGAGGCCATCTGATACTTGTTCTAATCCTGTTTCTGACCCTAATCAAATCACTCACCATTTGACTATTATCAGATGCACTTTTGCTACCACTTTTAAACTTCGAAATAAGTTGTTCAGAGGCCATTCTTTGACCTATTCCTCTTCCTTTTGATCTACTCTAACCATCTATACGCTTGCATATGCATTTTGAGGTAGGCCACCTAATTATGTGACTAGGTTTTGAACCCTAGTCAAAAAGCTAAATTCACTTTCTAGTTTTCCTTGATCCTCTTGAAAATTAGTCAACTCTCATCATAAAACTCCTCCACAAGTTCATTTGCTCTCTACTAGCATTGGGAAATGTTATTCTTGCACAATATCACTTTCCCTCCATCAAATTAACTATTTCTCTATCTCTTCTTTCTTGCTTAATACAATGCATATGAATGGTACCTATATTATTTCATGCACTTTTTATTCTCATCAAGCATCCTAAAATCTCCTACCATGTTCTCCTACTCCTATAAAACCCTATGGACCCAAAAACCCTAGTGGTTCATCTTCAAGTTTTCAAAATATTGTCTCAAGTAGTATGGTGCAAATCTTCACATTCCAATTTTGGTGATCTTGCCTATTACCAAATAAAATCTTCCAAGTTGGAAATATCATTTATCTCACCAAGTAACACCTATCTGATCCACCCCTTGCATGCCATTGCTTGACATGCTATGAACCAAATCAAAAATCCAAAATTTGATCCTCACATGCATCATCACCAATCCTAACTAAAATGATTTGAAACACCACCAAACCACCACCCAGCCTTCTCCAGCACCCCCACCCCTCTCTGGTCGCCCTGCACTATAGCAGCACCCTCTTATTTGTCTCCTAGTGTTTGGAGGGAGAAGGAGAGGAGCTTTGTCAAAAAAAATTGCCCACAAATTAAATAAGGTGCTGCAGCCTCACCCTCTGTCCCTGGCCGACCAAGGTGCCTCCTGGACCCCTCTCACCCTCCCCACCGTCCTAACTAACCAACCATAGCCCCTCCATGGACCCCACATGCCCCAAAACCGACCTAACCCACTCCCCCTTGCTTATAAGACCACAGCATCCCCCAGCCCCTCTCTGGACTCCCATTGTGCTCCCACACCCCCACCTTGACTCCCCAGCACGCCCAGAACCACCCCATGGTTCATAGCAGAGAAGAAAGGAGGGAAACCCTAATTTTGTTATGCGAGGGAGAGGAAGAGAATGCCATCTCTCTGGACCATCCCTGCCCTCTATTTCCTTATGAATGCAAACCTCTCACCTATAGCTACCTAACCCGCCCTTTCTTTTGGCCCAGGGACACCGGAGATGAGGTGCCTGCAAGCCCCGAGGTGACCCTCGCCATGACCGCCGCGCAGAAATGCACCCCGAGGACCCTCCCGACCAACCCGCCCCTCGCCGAGGTCGCTGTCCACCGCCGCGTCGCCTCGACCGGTCCTCGCCGCCGGGGAAGGCCCCTAGGTGAGCCCCCGTGCCGTCCCTGCGAGCCCTAGGGTTTCTGCCCTAACCTCCCAGGCTAGAGGTAGGAGACGACGGGGCGCCGTCGATCTCGCATAGATCGGACGGCCCCGGTCGCCTGATACCAATTCGGCCGCCATGGCCTCTGACCGGTGGGGCTGGCCTCGCAGAGGACACGGGCTTCCCCCGCGCTTGGTGGAGCGGCAGACTGGGCCGGCCCAGAACTATGCTGCCCGGGTCCGCTTCAGATCTGGCCCAAAACGATTTTTTTAAAAAAAGATTCCATTGACAATTTTTCCAGATCTGTGAAATTCAAAAATTCGTAGAAAAATAAATATGAACCCTTTTTGAATGATTCAAATTTCTGTGAACTCCTTAGATTATTACCTATCCAGCGGTACTGGTTGCATGACATTTTAATCCCTATAGAGTTACTTGAATTTAAATTGGTAAATTTAGTTACTTTTCAATCAAAATTCCAAATCTGGAGTTTTGTATATTCAAATTGAGCAATTCCAATTTTCAATGATTTTCTGTTGTATTGTGATGCATGAGGAACTTGTTTTGCTATTTTAGGGTTTTCATTTTCTCTGCAGTAATTATTTTGGTGTTAACAGAAATTAGCTTTGTTTTATTTATTGTGCCTAATAGAAATATGATTTTGAGGTGATTCCACCTCTGGTGTGTTATGCATTGCAGTAGCTTTCTAATTTGGTCTCTGGTAGAATTTTAGGAACTACATAAAGTTTTAGGGAATTAAATTGCCTTTCTAGTGATGGGTGTGACTAAGAAATCCATTATAAATCAACCCTACCTTATTTTGGGTTGGATTTGTAATTGTGTTAGCTATCTGATGCTATGCTGGTTGACATGTTTTGATCAAGTTTCAGGCCTGCTTGATGTATGTGTTGAGTATAGGGTTATTTTCTATTAAAAATTGTTTTCCCTATTAACAAAGTGACTTTACTTTTATAAGATGAAATCTTGGTTTAGAAACTTGTTGCTTATCTGCAAGTATGATTAATATGTTATTTCACCTATGTGACCACCTGCATGCTTGATTGGGATGAAGTGGTGTGGTGCTTGCTATGTTTGAAAAACCCTAGTTTTAATAGGAATAACTTGCTACTATAAATCTATGAAATCTTATTTTTGTTTCTAAACATGTTTGTTTCTGATACTCTTTGAGTATGTGATGTTGAGTGATGAAGTGCTTGTGACCTGTGTATGCATGTATGCCTATTGTGTGCTTTTATTTTTTCGGTGATTGATCCGAACAATGAGTGTGCGGAGGAGGGGGAGGTCTCTGGGTATGAAGAAGAAGAAGGGCAGGGACAAGCTATTAAGGCAAGCCATCTACTTGTTGCATATCTGAATCCTATCACGGCACTATGCATTATTCTACTCTTGCTCTTACTACTATGCATGGTTTTCTTATATTGCTACTAGTCCCTAGATAGCAATAGTTGGCGACTTAGCTCCACAAGTCATATTGTCATCATCCATGAAGGATGACACCCTTAACACCTACTCATTACCCCTGAAAGTAGAGACTCGATGATTAGCATCGAAGTCCTTGCAAAACTTGTAGTGGAGCCAAAAACTCTAGGATGGGAAAACTCTCGGAAAAGTTTCGAAAATGGTTACGAAAACCTTGGAGTAGTATCTACTCCACTGAAATGTTTTCTAAATGATTTTGGGACAAATGGACACTTGGGAGATGGAAGAAAGGAGTTGGTGCATTTAGAAAAAGGCATTGGTGTTTCTTTGTAGTCGCTCAAAGCAATTAACCTGTGCAACCACATTACCCCGGTATGGGACGGGGCTTAGTTTGAAGTTTATCTGCCTTAGTGCGGGGAGCCTCGCACTATATAAGGGTTTGTAGGACCCTGGAATCCGGGTTGTCGCAAGTGGTGGGCAATAGCGTAGCGGACCCGCCAATAGGCTACCCGTCCGGAAGACACTTGGGTTTCTCCCGCCGTGGCACTAGAACTATGCTCGGCAGAGGTAGACGGTCAGGGTTTGCCGGGGCTGTATACTCCACAGGGTAGGCGCCCGTATTAAGGTGGATAGATGGAAGGCTATGATCGATTATCCAAACCCCGCATACTCGTGTATGACGGTCCGTGGTGTTATCCCGGTGGATTTATCAGATGGTGTGGGTAAAGTGTACAACCTCTATAGAGTGTAAACCTATTCGAATAGCCGAGTCGTTGGTCATGGACGGTTGTGAAGATCACTACATTGCCCAATGTCAGGTTTTGGTTTTATAATTGGTTTTCAAGAAAAATGGAGAAAGGTGTCGGACGGAGTACTTGGAGGGTACTGACGTGGCATGGATATGGTTCGGAGTACTTGCAGGGTACTGCCGAAGGAATGAAAGTGGTCATGTGTGATTGACCGGATTTAAAAAAAGATGTTGGTCATGTTTGATTGACCACCGGCTCTTCTCTTGAAACTAAGTTCCCCCTCCCTAGAGCCTTTACTAAAAATGCTTTACAAAAACTCTTCTTTAATAAGGATATAGAGATGTCGTATGACATGCTATATTGACAAGAGAAACTTTGATATAGAGATGTCGTATGACATGCTATATCGACACGAGAAACTATAGTTAGAATAGAACAACTAGCCTTGAACCATTTCCCTTGCTACAGCCAAACTGCATGTCAACACTTCCTCTTAGATGGTTTGTGAGTACAATTCAAATGTACTCACGGCTTTGTCCCTGGCTATTAACTTGGTCAGATTATGAAGAAGGTTATGAGGATGTTGGTGAGGAGTTCGACGACGCCGGTGTGAACTAGGAACGTCTCCCAGTCAGTTGCCTGTAGGGTAGTAGGCATGACTTGGGTCATCAACGCTGCTTGGTATCCGCTGCTTAGTTATAGACTTGCCCTACGTGGCAATATCATGCTTGGTCATGTGACCAATTGTAAGTATATTATTCGATATTGTAAAGGATGATGTAATTCTGTTATCAACTCGAATATGTGGATTCAAGACACACTGATCATGGGATCGTGAATTGTATGCATATCGGGTATTTCGGATGGGTAATCCGGGGTCCCCACATCAGCGCCGATGTCCGAGGCATCCTGTTGAGCCCCCGTGTCCATGTCGACATTGGGGGCAGAAGTATCACGTTCCGGCGGAGGGTTGTCCCTCGCCGGGGTAGCAGTCTTGTCGGCCACGGGCGAAGATGCCCGCGCCAGGGAAGTAACCGGACTCATGGCCGGCGCATCAGGGCTTACAGGAGACGGCGGTTTCTCTACATATGGGGTGGCACTGGAACTGGAGGCGTGTTTCGGAGCCAGTGGAGCCCTGAGGGAGAAAAGAGCAAGTTAGAAACAGAGGAAGAAAGATGCAGGAAATAATGAGAGGGGAAAAGAAACTTACCGCGAGGCAACAGGCCTCTGCTTCTTGGGAAAAGGCACGCCGATCTTCTGCCTCTTAGTCTTCTCAACGGGTTCTGGCTGGGGCCGGACTCCGCGTTTCCTGCCGGCACATGTGCCGGGAGGAGGTCCCTGGTTCAGTGGGGCGGCATCTACAACATCTTCGTCCGGGATAGCTGGTGACGGCATGGTAGGAAAAGCATAACCGAGGGGTGTCGGATCGAGGAACATCCGGCAATCCCCATCAGAATCATCGTCACTCCAGTCTTGAATGGAATGCCGAGAGGAGGAAGTCTTACCCGCGGCAGAAGCGGCGCGGGTGTTCTTTGGCATTTTGTCTTTGTGATCCAGATCTTCAGGATCTGGCACAGTGCGGTTCGGAGCAATCGTAATCCGGGTGTTCTCTTGGTCTTGAAAGCTGAATCTCTACAAAGGAAAAAGATAGTTGGTTAAAAACCAGAGCAAAAGCAATAGCGGCCGGCATAAGGAATGTGCGGGTAAACAGAAATATATCGGCTAGGTAAATGTGTCGGATCATGAGCAGAAATGTCGGCCAGAGCTAGGTGGTTTACCGATGGCGCAGGGCAGTCCCGGCTAAATGGTTCAAGTCCCCATACAAAGATAGTCCGCACGGTCTCGCAAATATCCTTCACCTGCCGAAGAATGTCGACGGGGCTCAGCTCACGTGTAGAATGTCGGGTGGGGTCCATAGCCGCGCTCATCTGGCAAACATTATGCGACCGGCACTGAAGAGGAGAGACTCGCCGGCTAATGAAGCAGGCGATGATATCTTCTGGCGTTAGGCCGGCATTGGAGAGTTTGCCCATAACCCGGTGGAGGTCATTGATAGTCTCCACCAGGCTCCTTGAATTATATGTCTAGTTCTTCATGTCCGTCGGCGGGACGTCGACATACTCCGGCAGGTTAATCAGATCCACAACTGTGGTGTTCTTCACATAGAAGTATGTCTTCTGCCATTTCTTGCAAGATTCAAGCAGCTCTATCTTCGGAAAGTTGGAGACCTTCTGGGACATGATGGTAGCGGTGCCACATTGAGTCATGGGCCGCTCCTTCTTTTCCTTAGCCATTTCTGGAGGGGCGTTCTTATCCCTAGGCTCCTAAGCGCTGATGCCTTTGATGGCAACGGGCAGTCCTTGTGCGTGGTGAATGACCAGCCCGTTGGGAACCCCAAGAGGAAAGTATGATGAGTGCAGCAGCAAGTTTTCCCTCAGTTAAGAAACCAAGGTATGTCGAACAAGAGAAGGGAGACAATGACGACTGAAGGTGTTTGTGGAACCTGCACACACACAGACAAATACTTTGTCCCCAACTTGCGATGAGGTTGTCAATCTCACCGGTTTGCTTGAAACAAAGGTTATGAGTGTATCGAGTGGAAAACAGTAGTAATATGCTAGTAAAGTAAACAGTGCGGGAAAAGTAAACAGGTGATTGCAATATGATTAAAATAGGACCGGGGTCCACAGTTCACTAGTGGTGTCTCTCCATAGATAAATAACATGCTGGGTAAACAAATTACAGTTGGGCAATTGATAGAATAAAGATAACGTGATATGTCAAGAAGATCACTATGAGATTCACTCTGGGCATTACAACAAAATACATAGACCGCCATCCAACTGCATCTATGACTAATAATCCACCCCCGGGGATATCATCCGAACACCCTAGAAGTATTAAGTTGCGAACAACAGATAATTGCATTAAGCAAAGTGTGTAATGTAAACAAAGCATATGCCCTTGAGCATATGAATGTTGTTTTCTCCCTAGTAGCAACAGCACATCTACCACCTTAGAGGTTTCTGTCACTCCCCCAGGTGAAATAGAGACATGAACCCACTATCGAGCATAAATACCCCCTCTTGGAGTCACTAGCAACTACTCGGCCAAGATAGCTACTAACAACGGAGAGCATGCAAGATCATAAACAACATAGAGATAACAAAAGATATAATTCAGTACAGCAACTTAATCATAAACACCAATATTCATCGGATCCCAACAAACCAACATCATAGTATTACATAACGGTGATCTCAATCATGTAGGGCAGCTCATGAGATCTAAACATGAAGCACATGGTGGAGAGGACAACCATCTAGCTACTGCTATGGACCCATAGTCCAAGGTAGACTACTCACTCATCGCTCCGGAGGCAAGCATGGCGATGAAGAAGACCTCCGGTGGCGATTCCCCTCTCCGGCAGGGTGCCGGGAAGAGCTTCTGGACCCTCCCGATCTTCGGGTCGACGGCGGCGGCGGATCGCGACGTATTCTGGAAAACTGATCGGGCCCTTAGATTTTTCTCGTCAGGGGGTATATGTAGGCGAAGGGGGACTGTCAGAGGAGGTCCCACGCTCCCTCACACGGGCCCGGCGCGGCCAGGGGCCTGGCCGCGCCACCCCTGTGTGTGGGGGCCATGTGGCCCCCCTCCGTCAGGTCTTCTGATCTTTGGGAGCTCCCCGGTGAAATATGACTTCCGGAACTTGTTTCGTCCAATTCCGAGAATATTTCCTGTGTATCACTTCTGAAACACAAAAACAGCAGAAAACAGGAAACTGGCACTGTGGCACTTCGTTAATAGGTTAGTTCCGGAAAATGTATAAAAGTATCACTAAGTGTAACGAAACAATAGGCAAATGGTGTAAAAACAAGCATGGAGCATCAAAAATTATAGATACGTTTGAGACGTATCAAGCATCCCCAAGCTTAACTCCTGCTCATCCTCGAGTAGGTAAGTGATAACAAAAGAATAATTTTTGAGGTGACATGCACCTACACAATCTTGATCATATATGTAAGCATTGGTGAGCTGGGATCAATAGAACTTAAAACATGGGCATGAAAGATATAATCATGACAATAAGAACTTAGCAACCATGTTGTAAACATGCAAATGAACACAAACAAAAGATCATGATAATGAAACAATGAAAGTCAAACGTGTGTTCAAATCATAAGGAAAAACATACAAATGGTTTTCAGCTTGTCCTTCAAAGAGAGCAAAACATAAATGCATAGGACACCTCAAAGTTTAAGAGGGCGACTAGATACAAATAATTTAAGAACAAGTGAAACCAACAATATGAGTCAATCAATGAACCTTGGGACAATGCATATCACACTAAGAATGACAACTATGCTCTCTTAATGGTGCATAAAGAAAGAAGGTGGTGACTCAACATAAAAGTAAAAGAAAGGCCCTTCGCAGAGGGAAGCAGTGATTGCAAGTTTTATAACCTTCAAAAATTATGGTACTTACCGGCTTTGAGCTCTCATTGCCCCCATCATAAGCATCTTGAATGGTTAAAGTTAATGCGAGAACAATTATGATGCATATGCTTAACAAATCATAAGTTGAAAACCTCGTGTCCCGTGAATACAAGTACCCAAACCGTGCTAGTTTACTTAGAGTCCCAAGCAAGGCTCTTGTCATTGTAAGTATATGCATATCATTGAGAACCGCCAATGGGGTACCTCCGTGCCCGATGACATGGAACAAGCCCACACCAAAATGACAGGACAAGCAGACAATGAACACCTCGACATCTCTTTTATTTGCTATATTGTTTAGCTTTTTATTGTGAGATGCGTCGGCGAATGTTCACCATGGGTATGCTGCAAATTTCCACCATGAATTATGCATGGCTTAGATTGGCGGCCCGGTGTTTCCCTAACACATATAAAAACTCCATGATCCCTACAAGATTCCCAATTCATTTCACACAGCGGGCATCCATAAACAAAAGATCACGATATCAACTCAAATAGGAAGTGCAATGTTGAAAGCTTGCCCCATGACGGCATGGTTGGGCTAGAATCCAACTTACAACTTGCAAGCATAACAACTCAACATAAAAGACCACAATGTCAAATTTTTAGAACAGGAAAAAGTAAAGTGTGCCTTCCGGTTCGTGAGAGCTTTACTGACCGAATTTTGCATAACACTGGTAAGAGTTTAATTTGAAGAGAATATAAAAGCAAGTCAAATTTACTTGGAATAGCAAATTGCTAGTAGGTATGTATGGTGGACACAATGGAAAACTTTGGCTTTTAGGAGTTGGATGCACGAGTAGAGCTCATACTCAGTACAAGGTGAGGGCTAGCAAAAGACTGGGAGCGACCAACTAAGAGAGCAGTAATGGCCATAATCATGCAAAGCGACAAAGAGACATTAAAAGAAGCATACGATGGCATCAAGAGTCAAAAACTAAATGATCATGAAGGCTAATGGCGACTTTGGAAGAGTCTAACATGTGTGAGCATGCGCCAAGTCAACCCAAATAAAGCATCAAGGAGAAAACCAAAATAATGCTTCCATACAATAAAAACAACGCATGATTTTTCAAAGGCTCATTAAGCAATCTCAGTTATTTGAGACAATTCATGCTACAGAAAAACCACTAAGCATAATATCAAAAAGACATCAAGCATGACATGAAAAAGCCTAAGCCGCAGTCTACACAAGCTCCTTCTTGTACCACTATTTTGCACAAAGCTTTTTCTCTTTTCCAACACCATTTGAAATTTTTATAACAACCTCTTTTGATGAAAACCAATGAAGATCAGAGGCAAAAATACACCTTGATGAAAAGATATGACAAGATCTGAACGCATATCAAGGCGAAAACGAAAACCAAAAGCAGTAGCAGAAAAAGTAGAATGCTCAATTAATAAGAGTGAAAACTAGAGCATTCTTTGCAAATGAAAACGAGTACATCTCCTCCAAAGGAAATTTGTTGGGGTCCAACCATTTATTGCAGCAAACAAACAAACTAAACCAACTAAGAAAACTAAAACAACTGACGCTCCAAGAAAAACACATAGTGCATGAAGCAATAAAAATATAGTATTTTGAAAGGTGACCTGATTTTTGCCGATGAAGAAGGGGTGCCTCGGGGGCATCCCCAAGCTTTGACGCTTGTACTTCTTGGATATTTCTTGGGGTGATGCATGGGCATCCCCAAGCTTGAGCTTTTGTCCATTCTTCAACTCATCTCATCATTCTCCAATCCCTACACTTGAAAACTTCCTTCATACAAAACTAAACACAATTCTATTAGCAACATTACTGTAAGCATAAAATATATTCAACCTCTTTTAGCTTCAGGTTTCAACCCAAAACCACCACATATAAAGTATATACTACTGTAGCAACTTCCACAAGAGTTCCATGATCAAAAAGAACTCAAAAGAAAGCGATAAAGTGGCAAAAACAAATATTGGCAGAAATCTGTCAAAACTGGACAGCTGATAATGGACGAATTTTTGAGGGATTTTCCGTTGCTCAAATCAAAAAGTGTTCAACTAAGAAAAGTTTGGATATAACCTGGGGCATATGCACAAGAAATTGCAGGTCCAAAAGATATACAGAGAATTTTCACGAATTTTTACGGTGCAGCACCGAAAACAGTTTCAGGACAGCAATAACCCCAAATCTTTACCTCACTCAAATTAGAGGCTTCTCTTGGCACAAAAACGAAATAAACAAGATAAGGAGCGGTCATTACAGTAGTAATGACTTCCAAGACTCAAGAAAAAGAAAAAGTACTGAAAAGTAAACAATGGGTTATCTCCCAAGAGTGCTTTTCTTTAACGCCTTTGAGCTAGGCGCAGAAAATTGCGAATCAAGTAATATCAATTGATGAAGCATCAAGCTCATAATTTGCTCTAAGAATAGAGTCAAAAAGTAATTTCTTTCTTTTCCTAGGGAAGTGTTCCATACCTTTATTTAGTGGGAATTGATACTTGATAGTGCCTTCCCTCATATCAATGATAGCACCTACAGTTCGAAGAAAGGGTCTTCCCAAAATAATAGGACATGAAGCATGGCATTCAACGTCCATAACAAGAAAATCAACGGGAACAAGGTTATTGTTAACCACAATAAGAACATCATTAATTCTTCCCAAAGGTTTCTTCTTAGCAACATCAGCAATAGGAACATCAAAATAACATTTTTCAAGCAGTGGTAAATCAAGCATGTCATAAATCTTTCTAGGCATGATAGAAATACTAGCACCTAGATCACATAAAGCATGGCAATCATAACCATTAACATGCATATCAATGATGGGTTCCCAACCATCTTCTAACTTCTTGGGAACAGAGGCTTTTTGCTTCAACTTTTCATCCCTAATCTTTATGAGAGCATTGGTAATATGCTTAGTAAAAGCAATATTTAAAGAACTAGCATTGGGAGTCAAAGCAAGCTTTTGCAAGAACAAAATAACCTCAGATATATTGCAGCCATCAACATCAAAATCATTAAAAGAAATAGAGCTATCATCTCCCACACTCCGAAAAATTTCAGCACTCTTTTGAGAAAAAGTTTTGGCAGTTTTAGGCTTTTTAACACAAGGAGTGGGAGTTTTCTCTACACCAATCAAAGTAAGAGGATTGCTATCAGTAGGAGCAACATCATTAGAGGTAGTAATAGTACATACCTTCATATCTCTAGCCATCTCATCTTCTCTTTCCCACCTGGCATGCAATTCCGCTAACAATCTAATATTTTTATCAATTCCAACTTGGGTAGCATTAGCGGCAGCAACAATATTGCTCACATTCACATCATTGGGAAACACTTTAAGTTTCAGAAGTTCAACATCATGCGCAAGGCTATCAACTTTAGAAGCAAGAATATCAATTTTGCCTAACTTTTCCTCAACAGACTTGTTAAAAGCAGTTTGTTTACCGATGAAGTCCTTGAGCATTACCTCAAGCTCGGAGGGCGCGGCCCTAGTGTTGTTGTAGGAATTACCATAAGAATTACCATAACCATTACCATTGGTAGAAGGATACGGCCTATAATTGTTACTAGCAAAATTGTTCCTATAAGCATTGTTATTAAAATTATTATTTCTAATGAAATTCACATCAACTTGCTCTTCTTGAGCAACCAAAGAGGCCAAAGGAACATTATTAGGATCAACATGAGTCCTATCATTAGCAAGCATAGCCATAATGGTATCAATCTTATCATTCAAGGAAGAGGTTTCCTCAACAGAATTTACCTTCTTACCTTGTGGAGCTCTCTCGGTGTGCCATTCGGAATAATTCACCATCATGTTGTCGAGTAGCTTTGATGCGGCTCCCAATGTGAGGGACATAAAAGTGCCTCCAGCAGCTGAATCAAGTAGGTTCCTTGAAGAAAAATTCAGTCCTGCATAAAAAGTTTGGATAATCATCCAAGTAGTCAGTCCACGAGTGGGGCAATTCTTTACCATAGATTTCATTCTTTCCCAAGCTTGAGCAACATGTTCATTATCAAACTGAGTAAACTTCATAATATTGCTACGCAACGATATAATCTTAGCAGGAGGATAATATCTACCAATAAAAGCATCCTTACACTTAGCCCATGAATCAATACTATTCTTAGTCACAGACAGCAACCAATCTTTAGCCTTTCCTCTCAAAGAAAAAGGAAACAACTTGAGTTTAATAATATCACTATCAACATCCTTATATTTCTGCATCTCACATAGCTCAACAAAATTGTTGAGATGAGCTGCAGCATCTTCAGTACTAGCACCAGAAAATTGCTCTTTCATAACAAGGTTCAATAAAGCAGGCTTGATCTCATAAAAGGTGGTAGCAGGAACAGTTGGTGCAATAGGAGTGCAGATAAAATCACTATTGTTCGTGCTAGCAAAGTCACACAACTTGGTATTTTCAGGAGTACCCATTTCAGCAAAACGAAAGTAAACAAGTAAAAACAACTACCAAGGATTCTAATTTTTTTGGGTTTTTGATATAAAAAGCAATGCAGATAAAATAAAGTAAAGTAAAGCAAAACAAATAACAAAGTAAAGAATTTGTGTGCGAAGAACTCCCCTCGCAGAAGTCTTCTCTTCCTTCCCCGGCAACGGCGCCAGAAAAAGTGCTGATGCCTTTGATGGCAACAGGCAGTCCTTGTGCGTGGTGAATGACCAGCCCGTTGGGAACCCCAAGAGGAAAGTATGATGAGTGCAGCAGCAAATTTTCCCTCAGTTAAGAAACCAAGGTATGTCGAACAAGAGAAGGGAGACAATGACGACTGAAGGTGTTTGTGGAACCTGCACACACACAGACAAATACTTTGTCCCCAACTTACGATGAGGTTGTCAATCTCACCGGTTTGCTTGAAACAAAGGTTATGAGTGTATCGAGTGGAAAACAGTAGTAATATGCTAGTAAAGTAAACAGTGCGGGAAAAGTAAACAGGTGATTGCAATATGATTAAAATAGGACCGGGGTCCACAGTTCACTAGTGGTGTCTCTCCATAGATAAATAACATGCTGGGTAAACAAATTACAGTTGGGCAATTGATAGAATAAAGATAACGTGATATGTCAAGAAGATCACTATGAGATTCACTCTGGGCATTACAACAAAATACATAGACCGCCATCCAACTGCATCTATGACTAATAATCCACCCCCGGGGATATCATCCGAACACCCTAGAAGTATTAAGTTGCGAACAACAGATAATTGCATTAAGCAAAGTGTGTAATGTAAACAAAGCATATGCCCTTGAGCATATGAATGTTGTTTTCTCCCTAGTAGCAACAACACATCTACCACCTTAGAGGTTTCTGTCACTCCCCCAGGTGAAATAGAGACATGAACCCACTATCGAGCATAAATACCCCCTCTTGGAGTCACTAGCAACTACTCGGCCAAGATAGCTACTAACAACGGAGAGCATGCAAGATCATAAACAACATAGAGATAACAAAAGATATAATTCAGTACAGCAACTTAATCATAAACACCAATATTCATCGGATCCCAACAAACCAACATCATAGTATTACATAACGGTGATCTCAATCATGTAGGGCAGCTCATGAGATCTAAACATGAAGCACATGGTGGAGAGGACAACCATCTAGCTACTGCTATGGACCCATAGTCCAAGGTAGACTACTCACTCATCGCTCCGGAGGCAAGCATGGCGATGAAGAAGACCTCCGGTGGCGATTCCCCTCTCCGGCAGGGTGCCGGGAAGAGCTTCTGGACCCTCCCGATCTTCGGGTCGACGGCGGCGGCGGATCGCGATGTATTCTGGAAAACTGATCGGGCCCTTAGGTTTTTCTCGTCAGGGGGTATATGTAGGCGAAGGGGGACTGTCAGAGGAGATCCCACGCTCCCTCACACAGGCCCGGCGCGGCCAGGGGCCTGGCCGCGCCACCCCTGTGTGTGGGGGCCACGTGGCCCCCCTCCGTCAGGTCTTCTGGTCTTTGGGAGCTCCCCGGTGAAATATGACTTCCGGAACTTGTTTCGTCCAATTCCGAGAATATTTCCTGTGTATCACTTCTGAAACACAAAAACAGCAGAAAACAGGAAACTGGCACTGTGGCACTTCGTTAATAGGTTAGTTCCGGAAAATGTATAAAAGTACCACTAAGTGTAACAAAACAATAGGCAAATGGTGTAAAAACAAGCATGGAGCATCAAAAATTATACATACGTTTGAGACGTATCAAGCGCTCTGCTTCTGGAGCTGGAAGTATTTGGACCACCCTTGGAAAAAGGGCTCTATGCCGGTGTACCCCTCGCAGAAAGGCGGCGAAGGCCGACAAAGTCATGACGGCGTTTGCCAACAAGTGGTGGGGTGCAGCTCGAAGTAGTCCAAGAAGTCCCGAAAGAAGTCACTCACCGGGAGAGCGAATCCTCACTCAAAGTGGGCAATGAACACCACCCTCTCATTTGCTTCTGGTGCCGGCACAGCTTTGTCGGCAGGTAGCCGGCATGATACCCCGGCCGAGATTTGCCGGATGTCAGTTATCCACTCAATATCGGCCGGAGTAACCTCCGACCCCTCCCAGCCAGAACAGCCAGGGGGAGGGGCCAGATTACTGTCTGTCGGCATAGAGATGGCAGTCAAACTTGAGGATGCCATCAACTTGGCCGAGATATGATGA
Source organism: Dactylis glomerata (assembly GCA_007115705.1). Taxonomy (NCBI): domain Eukaryota; kingdom Viridiplantae; phylum Streptophyta; class Magnoliopsida; order Poales; family Poaceae; genus Dactylis; species Dactylis glomerata. The sequence goes on from QXEO01001157.1 coordinate 1,346,808, forward strand.
GACAGCCGGGGTCCCGTGGCGTTAGTCCTAATAGAGACATATAAAGGGGGAAGTTAACCTCTCCAAGAACCGAATCTCACAGATGTTAGCATGGATGTTAGATCTACAGCGGCAGTTAAATCGGAAACAAATCGGAGGAAAGTATTGCAGTAAAGAACGGCCAAGAACACTACTGTGGCAAACCCTAGCAATGCTAGCTAAATTGGCGAAATAGCAGATAATCTGGCTCAAGCGGATCTAAGAGAGCGAGCCTATCAATGCAAAGCTACGAAGAATCACGAAGAAGAAGAACAGGAGCAAGAGGAGGAACTCACTGGAGTAATGGCATCAGCGGCGAAGTGCTTACAAGCTCCCAGTAAGCTGCAGATTCCACCGAGCAATGTAACATCGAGGAAGATAATCCGTGGCGGCATTGAGGGAGATGTCACGGCATCAAGTGCTGAACTAAGTTGGCCGGAATGGCAGCGAGGCAAGGTTACTGTGGCTCGGCGATGGTGAGCTCGAGAGAAGGGTGGCGAGAGGAAGAAGAAGGAGCAGGGGTAAAAGAGGATAAGTTACCCCGCTCCCCTATTTATACCCCCGGGCGGCGGTCGTGGGCGCAGTTAAAACACTCCACTACCGCGACAGTTGCTGCAGGCAATCAACACGTGGAGGCACATCGTGGGGCGGCGGTTCGAATAACCGTGCCACTAGGTGCATTATGTCACTGCAAACCATCACTTGATGTGACCATTCGCAGAGGTAGAGCAGCTGTAAGTTCCGAGGCAAAATGTCAGACTTATCTTCTCGAGGAAGATTCAGCTAAGTGCCGGCATGGGCAAAGAGAAACTGGTTTTGTCCGGAATACCATCGGTACCAGCCAGAACATTTTTTATGAGGAAGAAGAGGTGCCGGCATATAGACAGCTGGCCGACACATATGTTAATCTCCGGCACATATATAACAGCCGGGATATTAAAAGATGAGATTGTAGGTTGAACCTGCCAAGGCCCCTCAGTTGAAACTAGGAGACCTCGACAGCTTCGGGGACTAATGTCGGGGGGATGACCCCCAGTAGGGTCAAGAAACTAGAAAGAGATAAGATAAGAGATTGACTATAACAGGTTCGACTAGGTTTGGGCCAGGCCGGCATATAGGAGTCTCGGCCAGGCCGACACATAAGAGGTGTCATGCCCGGTACTCAGGAATCTCGGCTTAGCCGGAATATGATATGTAATATGCCGGCATGTATACTATGCCGTCCTAACCTAGTTGGTATATTATGTAGGAACAGGAGTAAGCCGGATTACCCGGTCAGGGGTTGGTGGTCCGGCATATGAGTCCGGGGTATGACCAACGGTTATATCCTGGACACAGAAGTCAACCAAAGGGTCATGTCCCTATAATCAAGGAAGGAACCTTTGTCGTCGTGGTGAAACAACATATGCCATGGGATGGCTTAAATGGGGGCCGAACTAGATGCTGGAGGATTTGGGAGAGGGGAACGAGCTAAGAAGCACGACATAAAGGGACACTGATCTACCCAGGTTCGGGGCTCTCGTAAGGAGATAACAACCCTACTCCTGCTCTACTGGTTGTATATTTGGATCGATGGAGTACACAACAATGGTGCTTCCAAGCTCTCTGCGAGAGGAGGAAGATGAACTATGAACTGAGAGACTAAGGACTGACCAACCCTTGGCTAGGGCTCCCTGTGTCACCTTATATAGTGGTGGCCAGGATTACAACGGTCACATACATGCATATGACACTAGCTATAGTCCAAATAGGACTAGGTGACGACGGCTGCCACCCTTGACTTTGGCCCTGATTGCTCTTGATGGGACTCACCATCCCTGTACCTTGTACTTCTTGGACTGTGACCTTACCACTATGATCTAAGGACTGTACTTGTGCACAGTGAGGGTTGGTAAACCACCACTGTGCACCCTGTCATCATGATCTCCCTCCATGCTTGGATGTTTCCTTCCATGATTGTAGGGATATGACACTCTAGTTGACTTCTATATCCCGGATATAGCCGTTGGCCATACCCTGGATAATATGCCGGACCAACGACATGCATAGCCGTGTAATCCGGCCTCCCCTGTTCCTGCATGACATAACAATTAAGTTAGGCCAGCATATCTAGACATATACCGGTATACCTCACCAGGTATCCCGGATAAACTGGCATATCTGAACACAATCCGGGATATTCCTTATATGCCGGTCTGGCCGATACTCCTATATTCCGGCCAGACCCAACCTTGGTCAACTGACATAAAGTCAACCTTATTGCTTATATCTTTCTAGTCTCTTGACCCTACCGGGGGTCATCCCCCCGACACTAGTCCCCGAAGCTATCGAGGTTCCCCAGTCTCAACTGTGGAGCCTTGACAGGTTCAACATATCATCTTTTCCTCATATCTCGGGACTTGATTATATGCCGGAGACAGGGTTATATATGCCAGAGCTCCGCCTATGTTCTGGCACCTCATCCTTTTCAAGAAAGTTAATCCGGCCGGTCCCAAAGGTATTCCGGACGGAACTCGTTCGGCGGACAATCACGCCGGCACATAGCCGAGCCTTCCTCGAGAAGCCAAGTCCGATAGTTTGCATCGAAACTTGCAACTGCCCTGCCACCACGAACGGTCACACGATGTGACGGTTCACAGTGCATTTACTGCATACCATCATTGCCTAGTGGCACGGTTACAAGAACCGCTGCCCCACTCCATGCCGCCACGTGGCGATTTATCGCAGAAACGGTCGGGGTAGTGGAGCACTACCACCCCCACGACCCTTACCAGGCAATATATAAATAGGGCGGTGGGGGTAAACTTCTCCTTTTTACCCCACACCATCGTCTTCTTCCTCCGTTCCTCTGTCTCCTGTGCTCCGCCGCCGGACCGAGAGAGCAGAGAACTTGCACCGCCGTCGACTTGCTCCACGCCGGCGCCGACGCTCGACGACGTCCGACACCTTCGCCGACGATGTCTCCGCCGCCACTTTTCTCTCGGACTGTACCGGGGGAGGTTGAATCTTCTTCTGGGAGCTCGCCGTCGTTCCATCGCCGTCGTTGAGCCTCGGTGAGTTCTTCGTTTTCCTCTGTTCTTCTCCTTTTCTGCCTCGATAACTTTGTACACTTAGATCTCCAGTAGCTTCTTTGCTTAGTATCTCATAGATTCGATTAGCATTGCCCGTGACGTTCTTCAGTGGTTCGCTGATGTTCTTCTCATAGGAATTTACTCATGATTATTTCCTATTTTGACTGCGATGGTAGATCTTTAGTTCCTACTAACTTCTGTGAGATTGGTATACCGGAGAGACTAACTTCCCTCTTTTCTCTGATCTTGATAGGACTAACATCACGGGACTCCGGCTCTCACGCCCTGTCCCGGCCACCCAGATGGCTTCCTCAAGTATGACGGCCAGCTCGGCTTCGGAGGAAGATAACTCGGCCCAGCTCCAAGGGCGCTCCGGCTGGGAGGGGTCAGAGGTAACCCCGGCCGACATATCCTGGGTCACAACCACCAGAAGAGTTCCGGAGGGCGTACCATGCTGGCTTCCCGCGGGAGAGACTGTGCTGGCACCTGAACCCGGCGAATGACGCCGACAGCATGGACACAGCTAGTTCCAAGAAGAAGAAATTGGCCGAAGCTGCGGCCACTGGCAATCCTGCTGATATACTGGCTGCGAAGCCCATTCCTATTGCCAGCGAGCTCCTCAGCATCCAGCAAAGACTTCACCTTCTGGCCGATGCCACCAACGTAAGTGTTCTCCTTACATATATCCCCAGTCCCCGAAAATGTCGGCTGTCTGGGATACGGACATCCGGGATTTTCCAATACCTTTTGCACTTAGCTGTTTTCACATCAACTGTCCGACATATAAGCTCGACCCGAGCTTCAAATCCTAGTCACTGAGGGCCGGGATAGGTGCGCAGCACCTGTGCCGGGTCTTCAAAAGAAAGCTAGAGTCTGTTGTAACTTTCAAATCCTCCTGACTGACATATAAGCTCGATTCGAGCTTCAAATCCTAGTCACCGAGGGCCGGGATAGGTGCGCAGCACCTATGCCGGGTCTTCCAAAAGAATGAACACTTGATATGATCTTCACCTTAACTGATATGCTAGATTTCTCTCATAACCTTTCAAATCCCAACATTTTTGCAGCGCATGAACAACACACGCGCCGATATGTACCATGACTTGGTGTGCGAGCATCGGAAGTTATCCGACGCGCATAGCAAGCTCCGGCTGGAACTGACCCAGAAAGGTAAACCCAGCCTACATACTATTATATGCCGGATTATTCTCCTGTTCTTTACTTCTTCATACACCTTTTACTGGCACACCTCAATATGCCGACACATAACCTTTTACCGGCATTCTGCAGCTGCTGCTGAAGAACAAGTCATCGAGCTTCTTAAGAGGGTGAAGGAGCTCACAGGTATGCCGAATCCAGCTAATCTCTGAATAAACACTTTGTACTTCAAATCCTTCAAAAAAATTCTTATTCCTCAAACTTCAAATCCTTTTGACTTCGAATCCTTGCAGATGAAAAGGCTGCACTAGAAGCACGCCACCAGGACTGTACTCCCTCAGTGGACGTGGCCAAGCAGTTGGACAACCGGGATACCGCCCACAAAGCTGAGGTGGAGCAGTTGAAGGGCCGGATTGCTGAGCTTCTGGAGGAGAAGGAACAGAGGGAGGGCCAACTTAACAAAGCCCAGGAGCTGCTCGTCACTTTAGAGACTGATGCATCCACTGCCCACGCAGAACTGGATGGCTTGAAGGAGCAGGCCACCAAATGGGAAGTTGATATTGCCTGGCTCAACGTCGATCTCGCCAGTAAGCCTCAAATCCTCTTCTGCCCGACACATCTTGTCCGATACATCTTTTCTGGCATAATATTTATGCCGACACACATTCCTTTTACTAACCTATTTGCCATCTTTTAGACCTATTTCCTGCTTCCGTCGAAGACGTTGAGAAGGCTCTGCAGGTGGACCGAGTGAACCGGGGTACCCCAGTCGACTCTCCCAACTGGACTATGTCAGAGCAGCTGCTCCCCCTGGAAGCCCGGAAGAACGCCATGACCTCCTATACTGAAGATCTCTTCCTTGGTGCCCAGGAAGCATACTCCGCCCTCTGGCCGGGACAAAGGACGCCCACTAACCCTGTTGATCTTGGCAATGATCTGTAGCTCTCCAAGGTTCGCTTCAGAGAATGGCGGGATTCCGGGGCAAGGGTGGGAGCCGATGAAGCTCTCACATACTTCCTCTCCTGGTACAAAAAGGCCGACTTAGAGACTTTGCGCACTGTGCGCGAAGGATCTATCTGGACCATGGATCCGGAACATATCCGGCACCAGCAGGAATTGGCCCACAACTATGTGGATTATGCCGACACCGAAGCCTTTGTCCGGGACATCCGTGAGCCGGAGAAGAAGGAGGACGATGCCAAGGATGCTGCCGACGCTGAGGGCTCCGACTCCAGCCAAGACGAAGAAGAAGCTGAAGAAGCCAACACTGAAGTTCCGGAACAGGGATCTGTCCCGGCCGGAGGTGATGGCTCCATTCCATCTGCTGGAATCGGCACACCTGAAGCCGACGTCTCTACTGCGACAGCTCCACCCGCCGGCGGCTCTGCTTCCACTCCAGCCTCTTGAACTTTGCATCAAAAAAAAATCTAAGCTTTATCAGATCCCCGGTATGCCGGGTGCAATTGTAAGATATACATTTAATTTCCCTTTGGTTTGCTACCTGAACAAGTTTTAACTTGGTTTGCTTGTTTTATCAATGCCGGATCATCTTTTGGCTAACTCACCGAGTTTGTTTTCCTGTTTCCCTAACTCCACAACCTTGGCTACTTGTCTACCTCTTTTGGCTTTTGACTTATGAGTCTCAAGGTTGCTTCATTAAACATACAGTACTTAAACTTTGAAACTTAGACTTCAAATCATTCGACACACCCAGTTTTAACTTGTGCGGTAAAGTAAATGTCGGTTCGCTTGTTTATCTTTCCTTAGCCGTTTTCCATGTGTAGACAATCTCTAACATCTACTCTTGCTAGCCATGAAGCTGGATTCCGGATAGCAGCTAAGTCGAAGAGCGGCCTTTGGTGCCGACACACTACTAGGCCGACATAGGAAACATTCAAATCAAGCCAGCCGGCACATAAATGAAAAACTGAATTTAAACAACAAGTATATACCGGAGGCAGTGCCCGAACTCCTCGGGATGCCAACATTTCATTCATTAGTCTTGTGCCGACACATAATGCCGGCACACAAAGCAAAATGGAAATACATACATTATGCCGCTTAGGAGTAAAATGGTCGGAGTAGGGCTATGTTCCATGGTCGCTTGGTTTCTTCTCCGGACCTGTCCACCTTGTTCTTCCTGGGTGCCTGCGCATCTATAAGATAGTACGCATCATTGTGCAGAGCTCTGCTCACAATGAATGGCCCCTCCCATGGCAGAGTCAACTTATGCCGGCCTTCTGTACCTTGCCTTAGCTGGAGCACTAGATCTCCCTCTTGGAATCTCCTTGGATTCACCTTCTGCGCATGATAGCGTCTGAGGTTCTGTTGATATACTGTTGTTCTTGACAGTGTTATTTCTCTTGCTTCTTCTAGCAGATCAACATCATTTTCTCTGGCTTCTTTAGCCTCTTCCTCGGTATATAGCACCACTCTAGGTGCATCATGTATTACATCTGTTGGAAGCACAGCTTCTGCTCCATATACAAGGAAAAACGGCGTATAGCCTGTTGACCTATTCGGAGTTGTCCTCAAACTCCAAAGTACTGCCGGCAATTCATCTAACCAACATCCCGGAGTCTTCACCAGTGGGTCTATCAACCGGGGTTTTATGCCGGATAGTACTAGTCCATTTGACCTCTCCACTTGGCCATTGGTACAAGGGTGAGCGACCGACGCAATGTCTAGCCGAATTCCCACCTCCTCACAATATCTAGCAAATGGCCCCTGGGCAAAGTTCGACCCATTGTCAGTGATGATGCTATGAGGAATACCATATCTCAAAATTATATCCTTTAAGAACTTCACTGCTGTGTGGCCATCACACTTGCTTATGGGCTTCACCTCAATCCACTTGGTGAACTTATCCACCATGACCAGAATATGGGTCATCTTTCCCCTTGCCGGCTTAAAAGCCCCGACCATATCCAGGCCCCAAATAGCAAAGGGCCAGGTTATCGGGATAGTCTTCAACGCTGATGCCGGCTGATGAATTTGGTGGGCATACATCTGACACCCATTGCATTTCCGGACCAAGTCTTCTGCCTCTTGCAGTGTCGTCGGCCAGTAAAACCCATGCCGGAATACTTTTGCCACAAGTGCTCTGGATGAAGCGTGGTGACCACACTCCCCCTGATGAATTTCCCGGAGCATCTCCAGGCCTTCAGCAGATTCAACACATCTCTGCAACACTCCGGTGGCACTTCTCTTGTATATTTCCTTGTTGATGATGGTATATCCTTTGGATCTCCTTGTAACCCGGCGTGCCTCAGTTTCATCCACCGGCACTTGACCATCTACCAAGAAATCCATTATGGGACGTGCCCATAAGGGTACTTCCCTCACAGTGAACACTGCCTGATCTATCTCCATCATTTTGACCGATATATAATCGATCTCCATGGGCTGCAAAGTCCCCATGACAAATGGATCAGTCCCCGGGTAGGCTGGAGTAGTCCCCGGGTATACCGGCATAATCTCTTGATACATTTTGCCTTTGCCTTTATCTCTGCTCTGGAATACTGCACTCACTGCATATGCCGGCCCAGTCCCCGGGACTGAGAGGGCAGTCCCCGGGTTATCTGAACTAGCTCCGGCATCTATCTCCATCGAAACTGCATCTTCCGGGCTTGGCGGAACATATATGGATGATGACTCTGGCGAGGGCTTGATTGATGGCTTCCTTAAATGTTCCAGCGAAATGTCGGGCGGAATTGAATATCTGGAAGATCCCAGCTTGGACAATGTATCGGCCGCTTCATTCTGAGCCCTGGGAACATGCCGGAATTCACAACCTTCGAAGTATCCACTCAGCTGCTGCACCAAGAAATGGTAGGACCCCATGTTTGCATCATGCGCATCCCATATGCCGGAACACTACTGAATTATTAAGTCAGAATCACCAAAACACATAATCCGGCGAATACCTATGTCCCTTGACACCTTCAAACCATGCACAAGTGCCTCATACTCCGTCACATTATTTGATGCTGCAAAGTGGATCTGCAGAACATATCTCAACTGGTCATTCTTGGGTGAAGTGAGAACTATGCCGGCACCCAAGCCATGAATTGTCTTGGACCCATCGAAATGCATCCTCCAATAGTTTGCATCGGGCAACGGCGGCTCATATTGTATCTCTGCCTAGTCAATGAAGAAATCAGCCAACACCTGTGACTTGATTGTATCTCTTTTGTCATATTGAGGAGTATACAGTGACAACTCTATTGCCCACTTGGCTATCTAGCCGCTGGCATCTTTGTTGCCTATGATTTCCGAGATAGGGGCCTCAGCCACTACCCGGATTGGATGCTCCTGAAAATAATGCTTGAGCTTCTTGGCCGCCATATAGACCCCATAAGTCATCTTCTGATAGTGTGGGTAGTTTTGCTTCGAGGTGGAAAGGACTTTACTCAAATAATATACCGGCCGCTGCACGGTTTTGCCTCCTTCCTCTCGCTCCACTACCACCACTGCACTGACAACTCTGTTGGTCGCCGCTATATAGAGCAACATTGGTTCCCTGGGCATCGGAGATGCCAACACTGGCGCTGTTGACAACATCTACTTCAGCTCCTTGAAAGCTGCATCTGCTTGCGTTGTCCAGACAAATGTGTCGGACTTCTTCATCAATTGATATAACGGCAACGCTTTCTCTCCCAACCGGCTTATGAAGCGGCTCAGGGATGCAAGGCACCCAGTGAACTTCTGTACTTCCTTCAAATCCGTCGGCGGCTTCATTCTCTCTATGGCGCGAATCTTGCCGGGATTCACCTCAATTCCCTGGCTGGAAACCAGGAAACCGAGCAACTTGCCTGGCGGCACACCGAAGGTGCATTTAGCCGGATTCAACTTCATCCGGAATCTCCTCAGGTTTGCAAAGGTTTCCCGGAGGTCATCTATGAGAGTTTTACTCTCCTTGGTCTTTATGACGACATCGTCGACATATACCTGCACATTTTTATCTATTTGGTCATGTAGACATTTTTGCATACACCTCTGGTAAGTTGCGCCGGCATTTCTTAAACCGAACGGCATAGTGAGATAGCAATAAGCCCCGTACGGGGTAATGAAGGATGTCTTTATTTGATCCAGCTCATACAAAGGGATCTGGTGGAACCCAGAATAGGCATCTACAAATGATAACAGTTCACATCCAGCTGTGGAATCAATCACTTGATCGATCCGAGGGAGCGGGAATGGATCTTTAGGACACGCCTTGTTCAAGTTGGTGTAACCAACACACATCCGCCATACTTTTACTATGGCGGGCTCTTCCTTTTTCTTTTCCACCAAGACCGGATTAGACTCCCAAATCGCTTTTCTCCTATCATCCGCATTCCGCCGAAGCGGCTGCTTCACCGGCTTTACATCCAGCCTTACATGTAGTGCGTGCTCAGCCAGCTCCCTCGGCACACCTTGCAGGTCCGAAGTGGACCACGCAAAAATATCCTGATTCTCACGAAGGAAGCTGGTGAGCTCGCTTTCCTATTTGGGATCCAAACCTGCCCCGATAAGAGCATGGCGCTCTGGGAAAACCTCGTCCAGAGGCACCTTCTTGACTTCCTTGCCCACTTGAAAAGAAGCGCTGCCACTAGGGTTTGCCATGCCCGGCATAGATTTGCCGGTCACGACCGTTTCAGCGATTTCCACCGCTCGCTTGAGCCTCTTCCTTTCTTCCGCAATGATCAGAGTCTTGGCCAGATTAGATCCGGCCGTGGCACACGCCATCGAGCGCTTGTAATCACCAACGATGGTAATCACTCCTCTGGGTCCCGGCATCTTCATCTTCAGGTAAGCCACATGAGTAGAGGCCATGAACTTTGCCAATGCCGGCCTGCCCAGCAACGCATGGTAAGGACTGTCCAGATCTACTACCTCAAACATGAGGTTCTCCACCCTGCAGTTGTCCCGGTTGCCAAACATGACATCCATCCGGATTTTGCCCATCGGCGCACACGAAAGCCCCGGCACAATGCCGTGGAATGTTGTTCTGCTCGGCTCCAGCATATTATCTTTGATGCCCAACTTTTGCATCGTATCATGGTACATGATGTTGATGCTGCTTCCATTGTCAATGAGGACCTTGCTGAACCTCACATTATTTGCTGGTCCGACGAATGTCGGATCCATCACTAGAGCATAGCCGCCGGGGTTTGGCATAATCTTGGGGTGATCTACCCTGTCCCAGCCTACGGCCTAGTCAGACCAGCGCATCAACTTCGGAACCGCCGACATAACGGCGTTTACCTCCAAACTCCGCCGGTATAAGCTCTGCTTATATGTTCTCTCGGTCTCAAAGACCATATAGCTCTGATCGGGCTCCTTGTACTCATTTCGGCCCGTACCTGTGCCTCCCGCATAGTACTCCGGATTATAGCTCTGGTCTACTTGATTTACGCCGGCATTTCCGGCATTGCTCTGGTTTCCGGGATTTACCGGCCTGGGCGGGACTGCAACTGTGTTTGCACCTGTCAACGGCGATGGAGCTGCCGGGATAGGTGGCCTAGCTGGCCCAAAAGGACCCGCACGACCCGCCAATATGTCGTCCAACCATGAACAGTTTCTGGTCAAATGATTCGCCGGCTTACCCGGCTGGAATGTGTGAAACACACAAGGTTTGTCCATGGCCAAACCCACTGTATACTTCGGCCATTGCTTCTTTTGGCCGGCGCCGCCACCGGCATTCTTGTTGACCCAGACATTTTTCTTCTGGAAAGGCTGCGCTTGCTGCTGCGGTTGTTGCTGCTGCTGCTGCTGATAGTTCTCATATCTCGGACGCTGGCTACTACCGGCGCCCCCTTGCTCCTCTTCGACGGCCGCTACCTGTGCCGATCCATACCGATAATCTGGCCGCTCATCTCTTCTCTTGTTCCGGTTATCAGGGCGATAGAACTGCCCCGATCCCCCGGTGTTGTTGTTCTTCTGAGTCTGCCCCTATCCTTGTGAGTCAAGGGTGGGCTGCATGGGATCTCCCAATGCATAACTGTCAGCTATCTTGATTGTTTCGGCCAACGTGGTCGGCATCTCCCTTTGGAGCTTTTGCCACAGCATGGTACCATGCCGGCACCCATGAGCAAACCACATGATGGCCTGCTGCTCCACAACTCCTTCGCAAGAATTGCGCAATGTGCACCACCTGGTCAGGTAATCACGATCAGTCTCATATTCTCCTTGCCAGCAGTTAGCTAGTTGCTGCGGGCGGTTGGGTCTCTTGTAAGTGCTGGTGAAGTTCGACACAAACTGCTCTTCGAAATCAACCCAGCCGTTGATACTTCCGGCCGGCGGATTGTTCAACCATATCCTGGCTGGTCCTTTGAGCATCTGCGGCACATATCGCACCGCCCATCTGAGGTTTCCTCCAGCGATGTTCACCGCAGTGGAGTAATCCTCCAACCAATCTTCCGGCTTTGTACTGCCATTATATGTTCTCGTGCCACGCGTGAGCTGAAAGCAGTAAGGTACTGGCTCACCCATAATACGGGGTCCAAAGCACATAGGACCCGGAGCTCCTTGTCTCTCCACCAACTCTGACTGGTGGATCCTGTCCAGCTTGAAGCGCGCATCATTTGCAGCCAAGGACCGAGGTCCGTGCCGGGATGCAATAGGACCTGCGATCATTTTTTGTTGTTGCTGCTCCGGCTGACACTGTTCATTCTGCTGGCCTTGCTGATGCTGCTGGCCTTGTTGATACTGCTGCTGATATCCCGTCCTTGCCAGGGCGGAATTCCCTTCATCTTCACGATGTCTCGGCTGACCCGTGCCTTGCAGCTGCACCGCATGTCCGGCGCCCTGATGCTGACGCCGGGCTGCACTATTACTCCGGCCACCACCGGCCGAACCTGCTCCTTGCCCGGCCGGCATATTCTGACCAGCCTTCTTGTTGCCAACATTTTGGTCAGCTTGGCCGGCACTTTTCTGAACTACTGCCTGCTTTCCGGCAATTGCTGGATCATACACTTGGATCTGCTTATCCCGGCGGCCAGAGGTCACACTTCCGGCACGCCGGGTACTTGGATGCGGGGACGAAGCTTGGCCCTTCGACCTCCCGCCGGCACCTCCTGCCGACACAACGTACTAGGATGCCCCGGCACCTGGATTTGCCTTCTTAAAGGCCTCCTACTGCTTGGTAGCTTCAGATAAAAGATGGTTAAGCCGGGCTTGCTGCTCACGCAGTGCTTCGCCGGATAAGTTAGATAAGTCCTTAGCTACCTCTATTGCTACTCTAAGGTTCTTTACTGGTGAGCTATAGACTACCTTAGGTACAGTACTAGTAGCAGTATGACTCTTAGTTCTAGCACCTTTATCTAGCTCAGTGTTAAGATCTCTACCCCTAGTTCTAACTTCCTCTATCCGGCTAGGCCGGGTTACCACAGGAGTAAAACCATGGGCTGCCTCATACTCACGGAGTTGCCGGTTAAACCGTTCGCGCTCCTAATGCATGGCCAGGGCCTCGTCGACGAGGGCCTGGCGAGATCCCTCCAGGACCTCCTTCGTCTACTCCGGATCATCACCGGATCGCACCGGCTCAAGAAGCCGATCAATGGTGGAGAGAAACACGTGGCCCCTAGCCGGCACGCTGGAAGTGCCGGCCAGGTTCTCTGCGCGCTCCAACGGAGGACGCGCTGACCTCTTGGCCTTCGGCGGCTCCGGGGGAGTATCCGCTGCTGCTGCCGCTGCTTTACCGGCACCATCTGCCGGCGGCATGGATGTGCCGGCCATCATCACCTCTGCCGACTCTACTAGGCGAGCGCTACGCCCAGCACGAGCCAGCAGATGCGACGGAGGATCCGCCGCCACCAGCACCTTCTTCCTGCAAATACTCTCAGTCCCCACGTACACCTCGTGGGAACCGAAAGACATGATCCGGCCATCCCTGGGGAATGGCCGGCCGCTGAGACATCCGGCGTTGTCACAGATCAAGCTGAGTGAGCCTAGCCTTTGGACAAGGCCAGAGACCACGCGCACCCCTGACGCCGCTATCACGGACCCCGTCCGAATGCATACTCCGTCCGGCATATCGATCTGCCCCATGGTGGGCGCCAAATGTCATCGTGGTGAAACAACATATGCCATGGGATGGCTTAAATGGGGGCCGAACTAGATGTCGGAGGATTCGGGAGAGGGGAATGAGCTAAGAAGCACGACAGAAAGGGACACTGATCTACCCAGGTTCGAGGCTCTCGTAGGGAGATAACACCCCTACTCCTGCTCTACTGGTTGTATATTTGGATCGATGGAGTACACAACAATGGTGCTTCCAAGCTCTCTGCGAGAGGAGGAAGATGAACTATGAACTGAGAGACTAAGGACTGACCAACCCTTGGCTAGGGCTCCCTGTGCCACCTTATATAGTGGTGGCCAGGGTTACAACGGTCACATACATGCATATGACACTAGCTATAGTCCAAATAGGACTAGGTGACGACGGCTGCCACCCTTGACTTTGGCCCTGATTGCTCTCGATGGGACTCACCATCCCTGTACCTTGTACTTCTTGGACTGTGACCTTACCACTGTGATGTAAGGACTGTACTTGTGCACAGTGAGGGTTGGTAAACCACCACTGTGCACCCTATCATCATGATCTCCCTCCATGCTTGGATGTTTCCTTCCTTGATTATAGGGATATGACACTCTAGTTGACTTCTATATCCCGGATATAGCCGTTGGCCATACCCTGGATAATATGCCGGACCAACGACATGCATAGCCGTGTAATTCGGCCTCCCCTGTTCCTGCATGACATAACAATTAAGTTAGGCCGGCATATCTAGACATATACCGGTATACCTCTCCAGGTATCCCGGATAAACCGGCATATCTGAACACAATCCGGGATATTCCTTATATGCCGGTCTGGCCGATACTCCTATATTCCGGCCAGACCCAACCTTGGTCAACTGACATAAAGTCAACCTTATTGCTTATATCTTTCTAGTCTCTTGACCTTACCGGGGGTCATCCCCCCGACAACCTTCCCAGGCATGGGGGAGGATGATGATAACAGGGTGCACAGTGGTGGTTTACCAACCACCACAGTGCTAAGGACTGTCCTTGCTGCCACAATGGTAAGGTCACAGTCAAAGAAGTACAAGGTACAAGCACGGTGAGTCCCATCGAGGGCAATCAGGGAGAAAGTCAAGGGTGGCAGAGCATCGTCACCTTGTCCTATTTGGAGTGTAGCATATGTCATGTATCCCCATATGACCGTTGTAACCCTGGGCACCACTATATAAGGTGCCCCAGGGAACCCTAGCCAGGGGTTGGACACTTGATAGTTGCATAGTTGATAGAGCTTCTTCCTCCTCTCGCAGAGAGCTTGGAAGTCACCATTGTTGTACCTCCATCGATCCATATATATAGGCAGTAGAGCAGGAGTAGGGGTGGTATCTCCTTGCGAGAGCCCCGAACCTGGGTAGATCGAGTGTTCCTTTCTGTCGTGCTCCTTAGCGTGTTTCCCTCTCCCGAATCCTCCAGTACTTAGTTCGGCCCCAACTTAAGCCATCCCATGGTATATGTTGTTTCATCACGACAACAAGAAGAACCTTTGAGCTATACAAAATTAGAACTTAAGCCAGATTTGACCTATGAGGAGAAACCAACGAAGATTTTGGATGAAAAGTGGAAATAGCTTAGAAATAGGGCAATAAAATAGTCGAGTGCAGTGGAAGCACCATCCCGAGAGAGAAGCCACATGGGAGAAAGAGGACGATTTACGCAGGGATTATCCTTATCTCTTCAGGTACTTAGTTCCGGCAACTTCGGGACGAAGTTCTTATAAGGAGGAGAGGATGTAACATCCCGACATATAGGACTCGCGGAAGGGGTAGTTTTAAAGTTGTGATTTGCATTTCAGTCCTTTAAAAAGGTGGATTTTAAAAAAAACTTATTTTGTTAAGGTTCAAAGTGTGAAGTTTGACTAGAGGTCATATTTAAACTTTGGAATTTGAATCAAATATCAAATTTGAAATATTTTGAACTTAGCAAAATATGGGGGATAAATATTATTAACAACACACATCATAAAAAGGAAGCTTATAAATTCATTAAACCACTATGATCATCAAATTATTTGTTTGAGTCCAAATCCAAATTTTGGATTTAAAATTATTCATATATGGATAATTTGGGTCAAATTCAAATATTCATAACAATTCAAATAAAAATTAGAAAAATATAAAATCAAGTGCATATGAAAGATAAAAATAATCTTTATTCAATAGAATCATACATATGTACTTTTACATACAACATAGTGGTCAGATTACAAAAATCTGAAAATAAATAGAAGAAAACCCTAACTAGCATATCTACTATCTTGATCTTTTCTTCTTCTGATCTTCTTCAACCTGCAAGCCAAAAACACTAAGAAAAGTTTGTATTAGGATTAAAATGTTGGTTTGACCTAGGGCCAGAAACTTGGTTCTGAACTCAATTAGCTAGGGCAGTGACCAAATTCAATAAGCTCAGACATGCTGGACGTAGGGTTTTACACGAGATCCCCTCTCGCGGCCTGAACCAGGGTAAAATTGATGTGTGCTTTATGAGTGCTTTCTGGAGTTGACAAAGGCGTCTTTCCCACGCCACTTGCCAAACAACCTAGGGGTGAATCTCCCGGTGTCCGTGGACGCACCCACGACAATGGCGCTATAGCAACCTAGGTTTTCAACCATAGAACTGCTCTTATGTGCCATCTCTTACAATGGACACCTTCAAAGGGAGGCAGACTTGTAGCCGCGGCTAAACTAGTTGGATTCAGTTGCCTATAATCAGGTTTTGGATCGTTGAAAATATAAGCATTTTACCATAAGATTTAATCTGAAATAACCAATAATAAAGCATGACTATAATTGTAGGAATTAACCTAACTAGCAAATTGTCCGTGTTCTACTGATTTAAAACTAATTATATTAAACAAAGTTTATTAGGGCTGGCATGTATATCAAAAAATCATAGCATAAATCGTGCTAACAATGTGCTACTTCTCAAATCTAATGGTGAACAGTGAGACAAATATTTTCGGACCAATCTCTCTTTAGAATTACCTTGTGAAAGCAACGTTTAAGGTTTAATTAATAGATAAATTAGAACCCTTATTCAAGTCCTTGTACGATGGTGACTAAATCACTTTCCTCTCATATCTCCAAAAACAATGTATATGAGGCCGACTGGCTAAATTGTTGCCACGAAACAAGGTACCTAAAATTTGGCACTAAACTTCACGATTCAGAACCTAATAGGCTAGCCCTTCATATCTAGTAAGAATCAGAACCTCACGACCACCGGCTTGACATCTACAAATCCCACCATGGTGTCTGTCAGCGCCAGTCCAAGAAGGCAGGAACCACCGGCAACAAGCCCTCCAGCACAAACTCGGACATGTAAAAAAATATTGAACAAAAAGAGGCGCCGAAAGCGTCAATTTTATTAAGCTCCACAACACCATACATCGTTAATTACAAGGTCCTGACAAAAGAAACTTTTACAAGGTAGAAATAGCAGGACAGATTGAGGATGAGTGAGGATGAATGAGTTGAATGTATACAACTAAAGATAGGCTGACTTAGACAATGCCTAAGATCTTGATGCGCATAGTTGTGGGCTACACCATTCAAATCTCTCTTAGTGTGGAACACCTGTGGAGTTAGACCAGCTGAATCATCGAAGAAGGTAGCCAATGTATGCCTGCTGTCCCAACTCAGAAGTGGGTGATAAATTCTCATGTGTTCGCAGCAATCTTAGCCTGCCCGTTAAGAAAGCTGGCCTATAAATAGTTTGTGAAATCATGAAACCAACAAGAAATTTGATCATGTTTTCAAAAACATATCAAATACAACAGTCTAATTGAGCAGATTTTGTGTAGTATATGGAGTAACTTGAGTTGTATTTTCAGACCACAAGTAAAAAAGTAGTGTACGTGATTGCATAGCATCGGGTAACAGTCCTCTGTGACCTTAGGTTCAGAGGATACCAGAAAAGATTTCAGCAAGAAACCTACATAATTGCTGACTCTAGCATGAGCATATAAAGTATGGGCTACGATTGATCTCTTTGCAAAAGACAGAGAAATAACCTGGTCGGCCATCCTTGCCTTGATGTGATTCATCTCGTAGCACATGAAGGAGAAATTTGTACCTGACTGGTTGATAGCTTTACCAGCTTCAGAGCTTCTCCATAGCAGTTCCATAGACGACAGTGGCAGCGACCGAAGACACGACCAAGAATAAAAATTCCTGGATCGCTTCAAGTTCTGCCTACTCCGCCGAGATGCACGACTCCATTTTCTTGGCCGCCGAGGATCTCTCTCGCTCTGATGTGCTCCCCGCGTGAGCCCGAGGCCGCCTCCATTGCTACCGCGTCGATGCACCGCTGCTTCAGTGCTCCCCGATCTGATGCTCAGGAGCTCCGCTACGTTACCCTGCCCTTCCACCAGGAGGGATCGAAGCCCAGCCCCTCAATCATCGGCGCTGTGGTTGTCTTCTCTGCCTCAGATTCGCGCGGCGCCGTGTGCTCCTCTGAAAGCTAGGGCACGAGGTCCTCGGGCGAGGGAATCAAGTGGGGATCGCAGGTTGATTCGTTGTAAGCAATTGAGGAAACTTAATTGAGGAAACTTCTCTTTTTTTTTTCTTAGACGGATGACGCACCTACGTACGTAGGTACCGGTCCGATCGCTGGTTTATTAGTAGAGATCATGCATACTAGCAGAATAGACAAACAGATCACATCTAAAAAAATAAACAGATTACATATATTCCAAACGCTAGTACAAGAAATTATAACAAAAACTGAAATAGATAGGAGTATAATGCATACGGTGCTGCATGAGGATTCATGTTCGCGTTGAGATTCGCGTTCGCATTAGCGTTGGCACCAGCGTCGTCGGCCATGTCGTCGATGTAGAGGTTGCCGATGTCCGAGAAGAAGTCCTCGTCGGGGAAGGTGTTGTCGGTCGACGTGATGCCGTCAGTAGTCGCGTAGAAGTGCTCCCCAAAAACCTGATCGCCCCTCACCCGTACAGGTTCACAAGAGGCGAGGTTCCGGAGGCCTACTGTCCCGTCGTCCGGTGCACGCCAGAAGAGGGGATGGAGAAGGTGTAGCGGCGGCGCAAGGCTCTAGAGGCGAGATATGTGATGTGATACAACATCATTAGGGTTTACGCCTAAGCCACTTATATATACCCGGTCGGGTTAGACGTGGGGCGCAGCCCACGTCCGAGTTAGTAACAACCCACGATCCGAAAAACCCGGAAACGGCTGATAGAAAATATCTCGTGCAGTGATTTTCCCGAATAGCAAAAAGATGAGATAAGCTCGGCACCGAGGCACAATTTCGCAAACCACGGTGTGTGTGCTTCGTGATGAGGCGAGGCGGGCGGGCGGCGGAGGAGCGCGTGACTCCTCTTCTCTCACTTTAGAAGGTAGTAGAACACCCCATTATATATATTGGTGCAACTCCCCTCAAACTAGCAAGGTGGAACTAAACTTTGGTGCCACCCCTTGCTAGGCATGAATGGGCCATGATAATTTTAGAATTTGTATTGGGCCATGGGCTAAAGCCCACAACCAAATTCCAACCGACCCATGGAGCGGATTGCCTCTCACTGGGAGATTGACTGAGGAGTGGATCAGCAAGCCCAGAAGCATAGCTAGGCCCAATTGATTAGGTCAAAGACCGACTCGGTCGTTATCTTTGTAAACCCTAGCTTGGTGACTCCATATAAGCCTCACTAGCGGTACCTAGCAGGGACATTCGCCCTCATACACCCAATAGAGGCAGTATTATGTCCAGCGCTTAGAGTTGCCGCCATTGTACTCACCATCAAAATCAATCTAGACAAGCAAGACGTAGGTCTTTACCTTCCGTAGGGGCGAACCTGGGTAAATCGACATGTGTCTTGCATCTCAACCCGCAGATGGCTACGACTCTCTTGCCCCATCCGACTGATGAGCAACCCCCGGTAGCATCTGACTTTCTCACGACAAGAACCATTATTTGTTAATCACGTAACTAGAGATATATGTGTCATTAGGTTTTACTATCCTTGGTTGATCGAGTGGTGATAACTAAATACTTAGAGATGAGGTCTTCAGGAAAATTGTCATTTCAAATTACTTCTATGAGTCAACAATTAGGGATACACTTCGTGTGAAATTTTTATATCTATGTTAAAATTTTAAACCTATGTTTTTTTATGTATGCTATAATGCGCAGAAGACTTGACATGCAATTGCATGTGCACACTTACTAGTTACAGCTTAGTTTGGCAACAATACGTCGCTCACATTATGTATGATATAATGTGCAGAAGTTTGAATCTAGGCCGCATAATTATATGGCTATGTAACGCTTCACTTAGTAATCTGAAGAACAAACACATGAGTATGAAGAATTGCACGATCCTAACAAACGGCGTCTTAGAGCGTCCGTCGTTGCGACTTAGGGTGTGTTTGGTAGGGTGTTTCTACTCAGAGATTCTGAGTCCAACCAACTTTTGGGTGTTTGTTAGCCTGCATATGCCCCTTCAGCCATGCCCACCTCCTGCGAAAACGGCCTAGCCCTGCCTGAGTGAGAAGCTGGAATCGGGCTTCGCACCTCGGCGTGGGCGAGTCCATCCCGCAGACCACTGTAGCAGGCCCCGGCGCCCCCCACCCTTAACCGTTCTTCTCCCTCATTTCTCCCCATCTTTTCTCTCTCCTGTCCCGCGCCCCCGCCTCCTCCTGTCCCGACGAGCTTCCGACGGCCGGTCGGCCTTCCTCGTAGCCCGACGAGCACGCCCACCGTGCGCGGAAGAGGAGAGGTGGCCTCCTAGTGGCGGCTCGCCGAGGAGAACGAGCTCCTGGCCGCCTTCGACTCATCTCCCGAGCTCCCAGTGCGGTGGCGGCGGTGTGGCCCATGGAGGCAGCGCACGGGGGTCGGCGGCTCCATCCTCAGACCCGACGCAGGCCCACTGCTCGGTCGGCCTCCTCCTGGTGGCGCCTAGAGGCATCACACGGCGATGCATGCCGGCCCGCCCTTGGCCTCCTCCTGGCGGCGCACAGCTGCGCGTGGAGGCGGCGCACGGCGACGGCGCGTGGAGGAGGTGGTGGGCGGCGCGTGGAGGCGGCTGTCCTCGCCGGCGCCAGCGTCTCGGCCGGCGAGCCACAAGGACTCGGTTGCTTTTTTTATTTTTGTTTTGGACCCGATTGCTTTTTATTTTCTGTTTAGGGACTTGATTGTTTTCTATTTTCTGTTTTGGTACATAATTGCTTTTCTATTTTATATCCAAGGACCTATCTAGAAAAAATTCGATTCTCAAGTCATATAAGCAACCAAACAACATCTCACTTCAACTTGTTTGAACCAACGGGGGCTACCAAACATGCAAGCATATCTCACCTCAGCTTGTCTAGATGCAGCATGTATAAGAAGAGATAGTGATTTTGAACCGGGCTACCAAACACGTGAGATCGGCGTTGGGTGGTCGTAGTCCCTCGAGTCCACCTCACGTGATGCGTCGCACAAACCATACTGCTTGGCCTCCCAGCCACCAAATCTAGACAGAATTTCTTCTCACGAATCCAGCCAACATGGATCCTCATGGTCTCGATCAAGCCCCGTCTTTGACAGATGGGAGGGAAAAGAGGACGCGCAAGTCATTTTGAAACGGGTGAGTACAAAATATGTCACAAAAAAGTACATCGTGACAAATCTACTTGTACTAATTTGGTAACTACACATATCCACACATTCGTCATTTTTTCAACAAGTGTCCGATTGATTTTTTGCATAGTAAAGATCTCATAATTATCATAGATTTTTCTAAACTCTTTTTAACTTTCAGATGCCATCTCCAATATTTTCAAAAAACGAAATCCCTGAAGCCTGGGATCAATTTATCCACTCCCATCTACATTCAAAGTTAAAATTAAAATGCATGCACTGCACTCTCCTGCCATCTACTGCGTCGGTTCACAACTGACAATTATGATTATTACACTGAGCTTCTGACGGTAGCACAAAAGACAAAACACCAATAGATATAAAACACCACAGCAAACTTTGGAATGTCAACAGGTTAAAACGGCAAATCCAAATCATGTACAGTACTCGGAGCATAAATTACTAAGCATTGCACTAGCAACCACTTTCCTTATTTCAATTCAGTAGTCTCCCATGAATGGCCTCCTTCTCTTCAGATCATGCCCTTACCACGATGCCAACTGCAGGACAGGAACAAGAAACATTGAGCATACAGTCTTTTGTCTAGTTAATCTCTAGCTCGATTTGGTGAGCTGGCAAAAATAATTATCGATTTGTCTTTTGGTTTCTGCATCCTTTGGTTTTAATAAATTAGTTTTCCTACTAACAGAAGCAGCTAACTTCTTGCTACGTGTGGCCATGTGGTTGTCCATTTACTTTGGACAAATGAATTTTTAGACATAATAAATACACAAATATATCGACTTACTCAGAGCGTTGCTCATCATAACTAGGTCTATCCCAAACAAAAACTTCTATATTTTCATGTGTTACTGACAAGAATAGATCAAACTTGGCAGGTTGACATTAAAAAGCAGCTGATCACGGCAAACTATATAGGTTGGTGGTTAGAAAATGCAAGAGGACCTTTATTGGCCAGAAGCACCAATATAAGTTTGTCTTCACACAGTTAAGCCTCAAGCGGTACACGGGCGGTGGTTCGAGTTCCCTACAGAAGGAAAAAACATACGAGCAAGGCATAATAATAATCCATGAGTAACCGATGAATAGATAGACGGTAATAACTTCACAAGAATAAGAAATTACCCTGTAAATACATCTTAGTCTCTCCACCTCTTCATCAGACTGCAAATGGCATGTACATAGCGATGAACATTGAAACAATAAAAATGTTCAATGCTACCTCTGTCCCATAATATCAGATGTTATGAAAACCAAATTATTCCTATATTGGTTGTAATAACATCTTATATTATCGGACAACGGGAGTAGCTTGCAAGGAAATAAACACACATACGTACATCTTCATCGTAGCACGAAGGAACTTCTACAGGAAAACTGCCAAATGGTAGGCAATACGAGGTATTCCTGCGACCACCAGTATATGCATTACCATCGGTGGGGTGCTTCATAGGAGTTAGACAGCCAAAGCAGGTACCTTTATTTAAAAAGAGGGGTCATCATTTAACAGCCAGATAACAAACCAGGGACGAACACATAATAAGAGCCTCAATTGAACGTAATAAACGGTGTTACCGTGTACATGCAGTCATTTAATATAGCTGCGCATGAACCAGATCGAAATATTAAGAATATAGAGGGCAAGCAATGGAACAGATGAAAGAGGGGAAAACAAATAGGCTAACACATTAAGAACCATTTACTAGAGACAGGAGCACATTCACAAAACCGTCTAACATGCAAGTTCAAGTTACTGCATATCACAAAATGTATTTCAACAGTACATAAGTTAAGATAGAGAGCACAGGATACCATTATCAGAAGGTTTGACCATGCAGCAACAGGTCACCGCTACTGCAGCAACTCCCAGCTCATATGTGACTTCAGCAAAGAATAGATTATCACTGCCAGTCTCAGAACCATCAGAACCTTTGGTCTTTGCAGTGAAATTCATATGCATGCACATTCTAGAGTTTTCTTCCTCCCAAAGTGACGGCTCATACAGCACATCTTTGACTTCATATGCACAATCCTAAATTAAGAAGCGTGGATATTGTTACATAAATGCACAATACAATATGATACACAACACAGTACTGGTAGCAGGACAGATTGAGGGTGGAGGCAGGGAGGACAGAGAGCAAACCCCAAAAAGATGGTGATGATCATTGTACTTGTACACCACAGCTTGAACCAATTGGTAAGTCGTATCACGCCTTTTATCAATTGATTGTCCTGCTTTCAAGCGTTTCTTTGTGCCGTCAGGAAAGAAACGACATCTTTGTACAATCTTATCCAGTTCAGAAAGTCCCATGCCCCTGTTCAGATTTATAGTATTCCATATGATTAGCTAACTTCTCATGAAATGTTCAAGAATAGTGTGATCGATGATATCATAACACAGGCTAAGAGTGAATTAATTTATGTGGAGAACTGTTGAAATGGATTTGAACAGCTCAGAAATTGCCTCAAATACAGCTTATAGTAATAATAATCAACAAAAACAGAACATAGCTGTTTCCAAGCCTGCCAGTACTCAAATGCCTTTTTCAAAGGTTACATCTATCTTTTTTTTCAGGTCCTCAACTCAGTGTGTGTCACAGTGTTTTGACCAGTAGAGGAAAATATTTTGAGACAGAATGTTTCTTTAACATTAATAAGTGGTTCTCAAACAGGAATAATACAAATTTTAAACTTGTCTGGTCCTTTTTCTCAACCAACTAAAGAGACATGCGTGTGTTTCCTGCTTCTTGTGATAATCTTGTGGCCTAGGTCATATAAGCTGTGTGCCTGTGTCTGAATATTTTAGTAGCAACTATGCAAACGGAACAGGATAGATGAAACGATGGAAATATATATACACAAAAACAGAAACCATACATTGTCAAATCCTCGTGGTCACTGAGGTAGCGATCAATAGCCTTGTTCGCTTCGTCTTTGCTATCAAACGGTCCGCCCACGTGAGGAAATGTGTGGAAATATCCTCTAAGATCTTTAGTGGTGTAAAATGTAATTCCCCACATAAAGTCACGCCGTTTCCAAATCGGTGACGAGGAAAGACTAGATGGTAGAGAGGCCTCAATGGTGTCATGCAGAGAAGGCAAGGATGCAGCAGTGGTAGAAAAACCCTCCATTGTCGCACTGTAGCGCTCCTTCAAGGACAAGGCATCCAGTTTATGCAATGTTTGTGCAGATGCAGGCTCAGCCACATGCTGCTCCTTAGACCTGAATTTGAACAAGCAGACCCAATGAGTAGCAGTCTATGTTAATTTAGAAGATGAATGAAACATCCACAATAACAACCTTTTGTAGATAGGGAAAAAACTTTATTTTGCTTCCTATCAAAACTCTTTATCAAAAGGCCAAAGATATGCTTGAAATATAATTGAAGAGAATCCACAATGTCATCCTCATATAGCTAGGGAAAAGAAACTAGGCTCTGCTTGAAGGCAAAGTTTTTTAGAAAGTTTGGTGTTGAAATACTACGTTTTAGATGCTCTGGGCAGTAAATACCATAGTCTATGAAAAATGCAGTTTCTTAAAGTATAGGGTGAATAGTATTGCTTTTGGCCATCTCTGTAATTGAACATTGCTAGTACTCATTAACAAATAATCAGATGGCCACTAGCTCCACTCCGTGCAAAAGATGTTTTGGTTGAGATGGCATTGTAGCCAGGAGTACACAACAAATTGGTGGTCATCGGCCAGACTAGTGGGCGGTGATTCACATCAGAGTGTGTACCTTTTGTCTAGAGCTGTTTAAGTGCCCTGCCTCTAAGGTCCGAACCTCTTTTTTAAAGATTACAAAAAGTACTGCAGTATAGAACATACCACAGTTTACAAAACTACAGTTTTCATAACTAGAACCAAGTACCTCAAAGTAATCAAAGCCGTCGGTCGGTTTTCTAAATACAGTGGTATTCTCATACTCCCTCCGTTCCTTGATATAAGGTGCATAGTATTCTGTAAAAAAAATCATAATGTAAGGTGTATGGTAGGATTGTGAGATTTGCTATGCTAATTTAGGAGTCAATTCGATTAGGAGAGATAGGATTCCAAGATTTCCCTATTTTTCCTCTAGTCTCACGTTTGATCGCTAGGGGTATTAACATCTAATAAAAAAACCATGCACCTTAAAACCGTGCAAGAAAACTAATTTAGTCAGGACCGTCCAAACAACCAATTCACATAGATCGATAAACACGATTAAGAAGTCGAGAAGGACATACGGTGTGGGTGTGCCGACGGTGCAGGGGGTGTGCCGACGGTGCATGAGTTTATCGATGCTCTCGAACCGTCCTCGAACACTTTCTGTCGAGTACAGCCCGTCCATAGCTAGGGCGACAAAGATCACCGGCCCGGAAATAATCGACGGTAATCGACGGAAATAATCTCTCGCCCACCGGCGACTGGAACATCAAAGTGCACCACCGACGAGCGTCCCGGGAGGAGTCTGCGGGCGCGGGCGCGGTCGCCGCGACGGGGTAGCGTCGGATAGAAGATGAGGATTAGGTCTTGGAAGACGGAGTGGAGGGGAAAGGTGCGTGGTCGCGCGTTCTATTCTTGGCTTGGGTCGCATTTATGTAGGGCAGTGTTAGGCGTACCCACGGCAATCGCCGGGATTAAGGGCCTGCTTGGATGGCCGGATTATTTTGCGCCCCAAGCTCTGCCCAGGCTCGGTAGGTCCGTGAATTAATACCCGGTTTTGCCTAATATACTAGTAGTAGGAACCAAGCGGGGCCTAAGGGGCAAATCTGTTCGATTTGGTCTGGTCGTCTTAGGACGCGTTTGGTAGGCCCATTGGCTCGGCATGTGGAGAGCAAACAAAATTTGGACAAGATATAGGGGTGCGTCTTGGCGCACGATCTCGTAGATTTCTTTCGGATGGTCATTTCATATGAAGAAGATAAAATATGGATACAAATATAATAACATATTGAAAACATTGCTCCTAAGATAAAATTATGAGATGCACGTAAGTTTATATGCAACAAAGGAGTCAGGGAAAACATATTACGTCTTGTAACATTTAGTGATTCAGTTGTGGTGGCGGCGACTAGGGGGGAAGGAGAGGAGAGGGGGGCTGGGCGGTGCGGGATTTGGGGATCCCCCCTCCGGCGGCACCTAAGAGGAGAGAGTGGAGGAGCTCTATGTAGATCCGCACGCACTATCTGGCCAACAGACAGGAGACACGTGTCCTGTCAGGTCCCATCTCTCAAATACTTGCTTCAATTAGAAATAAGTGTCGATAATTTTATACTAATTTTGTATAAAGTTTATACTAAGTTACCGTATTTATTTCCAGAGGGAGTAACTCATTTTCTTTTTTTCTTGTTGAAACTTGCCTTATCTTTTTTTTTCGAGAGTACACAATCGTGTACCATCTTTTTATAGAAGGAGAAGAAATTCGGTACAACGGTGACATACATGTTAAACTTAACATGTTGTCTACACTCAACACCACACCTAGCCTAAACCAAAAACTAATGCAGTAAGTGACGAAGGAATGCCAAATGGGCCCTCGACTTTTGCCTACCTGGCTTTTTGGTCCAGGAGGGATACCGTCGAAGGAATCCCGAAGCCCATGAAGATGACAGCCTGGCGCGGCCCAAGGACGTAACTTGACGTGCAAGATAGAGACTCGAAGAGGAAGACTTAGTCGAATAGGACTCATTTAGGGTTTATTCTGGCGGATCCGACCTGTAATCAACTTGGAGAACAATCCCGAGACCCAGCCTTCGCATATAAAAGGCTGGGAGGGAAGTCTCGAGGGATTAGACACACTTCCACTCACCTCACGCCAGAGCGCTCGATAACCTAGAGCTCTCTGTTTCGGCTAGATCCAATCTACGCCACCATTGTAACACCATCACCTGAGCCACCCCATCAATACAAAGTCAGACAAGCAGGACGTAGGCCTTTTACCTTCCGAGGGGGCCGAACCTGGGTAAACTCCCGTGTTCCTTTGCTTTCGTCTGATCGCCGTCGAGTTCGCCAGGTCCCCAATACGCTTCCTAGATCGAAAGCCCTTTAAGATGGGCATTGCCGGGGATAAACCTCGTCAATTGGCGCCGACCGTGGGGACGACGGGATCTAGATCTATGGATTCGCCGGCTCCATTATCAACCACCGCCAAGATCGACATCGACCCCGCCATCGACACTGTCGTCGGCATCGCTGTGCCGATCTACACCGACACCGCCGCCAAGATCGACGTCGACCCCGCCATCGACACTGCCGTCGGCATCGCTGTGCCGATCTACACCGACACCGCCGCCAAGATCGACGTCGACCCTGCCATCGACACTGCCGTCGGCATCGCTGTGCCGATCTACACCGACACCGCCGCCAAGATCGACGTCGACCCCGCCATCGACACTGCCGTCGGCATCGCTGTGCCGATCTACACCAACACCAGCGCCGACATCAGCATCGACGCCACCGCGTCAAGCGCCACCGAGCTAGTTTCGGCCGCAACTATCGTCGACCCAACTTCGGGCGCACCAGGAGCGGTTTCGGCGATCACTGGAGGTTTTGATATGGCCTTCGGGCTATTCAGCTTCCACGTGGACGGCAACGAGGACGCCGAGCTAATCTCCGTGGGCGATTCTGCACCACCTATGATGACCTCAGGCCCACCTCGTCAATTGACCGTGGGCGATTCTGCATCACCAGTCACCAGAGGCAATCCTTCGGCAACCGCGCCGCTAGCATCATCGGCGCCGCTGGAAAAGGAACCAAGGCTGGAGGAGCTGACCCCATCAGTAGGGTCTAATGGCTTTCAAGATCCACCGCCTTCCCCATCCACCGCATACTGTGATGACTGCGACGCATACCACTACGTGGGCGCCGGAGATTTCTCACCTTATAAGATCGCCGGCTGTGAAGATCCTCGGGGGGCACGGCAGCTGTCTACCCGACGATATCTGAGTGTGATCGGGCTCTCAATGCCCTTACGCTCCGCACTGCGCCGTATGACCCCTACTACGTCGAAGGGTTATATTCGGACTACACATGCTCAGACAACGACGACGACGTCTACCCCAAAGCTAAGGGGAAAATCGGCAATTCAGCGAGCTCCGCTTCACCATGCGAATCCATCGCATCCAGCGATGGCTATGTGGCCGATTACGATTCTGACTTCAACCCTCCAGCGCTGGGCGAAATCATCGATGATTCGACCCCGTGGTCTGGGGGCCACTGCATGATGGCATCGCACGGCGACAGAAACGAGAACAGAGACAACAACGACCGAAACCGGACAGACAGCGGCCGCCAGGTGGTCACGCACGACTAGATCCGGTTCGCAAGAAGGGTTTATGCGGGCGAGGTGAATTTCGGTCCTAACCCAAGCCCGAGCGATATGGCTGCACTACGCTTCGTCGTCCAGGAGCAGAAGGACTAGACCAGTGCTGACAGGCGAGTGCTAGAACGGCGCAGAGAGGAGGCCGATGCGTCCAGCAGAAGACGGGCCGAAAGATCGTCCCATTATTCATCGAGTGTCCAGCACCGATCGAGATCACGCACTCAGCCCGGGGCCGATATGCATAATATCACCCGAAATCTAGAAGCAGAGTTCAACGAGGCTGAATTAATGCCCAAGACCAAGGAAGCTGCGATCATGGCTGCGACAGCATACATCGCCGCAAACGCATCAAACGGCGACGAGCATATGCGACACCTGCGAAACCTGGCACTCGAAGGAGTAAGGGTGCTTCAAGGCACGCCCGGTCCAGCACATGATGCGACAGCAAGGGGAACTGCCCCACCGGCGGAGCAGGCCAGGCACCTAGCACCGGTACCACCTGTGGCGCCTCGAACGCAGGTGGTCGAACCCCTCAATGGGGAGCTTCGGCATGGTCTGGCCCAGCATAGAGTCGACCAAGGGCGAGCACGACGCGAGGCATGCTGCTTCGAGGAAAATCGTGAGGTGGAAACGTTTGGCGGCGCCAGCGATGGACTATGCGGAGCAGAGTGCTTCCGCCTTCTGATCCGCTCCACACCGCTGCCGAAGGGAATCAAGCTCAGCGACGGCGTAGTCAAGTTCAACGGGCAGCAGGATCCCCGAATTTGGCTCGATGACTTCATAACCGCTGTTAAAATCAGCGGCGGGTCCAGGGACAACGCCCTCCAGTTGTTGTCACTGCACTTGAAGGATAACGCAAGGGCATGGCTGAATAATCTCGCCCCAGATAGCATCCGCTCTTGGGAAGAGTTTCGGCAAGCGTTCATCGCTAACTTTCGAGGCACTTCATGACGACCCACGTCGTTCGAAGAACTGCGCCTGTGCGTACAGAGAAATGGAGAAAACCTGAGGTCATACATCTCACGGTGGATCAGCCTCCGTAACACGACGGAAAACATCTCACCCGAGCGGGCCATCGATGCCTTCCGAGACGGCCTCTTTCGACGCGAATTCAAGGAGGAGCTCGGACGTTGCAAGCCGAAGACCGTCAACCATCTCATGAGCTTGGCAAACGAGTGGGCCGATGGCGAAGACTCCATCGCAGCACCCAGAAGCCGTCGCCGGTCAGCAGAGCGCGATGTCGACGCGAAAGACCAGTTTCACCCCGGCTCCCGAAAGAAAGGTCGTCGGAACCGCTATGATGACACAGAGAACGCAGGCATGGTAGCAGCAGGCTACGTGCGCGAAGACCATGATGATAATCGCGACTTACCGCGATGGGGGAACAATTACCATGGCAGTAGCAGCAGAAGTACTAGCCGTGACCCGAAGCCAAGCAAGGAGTGGCGCCGACGACAACTTCAGTTGTCGGCAGAGGAGATGCTTGATAGCGGATGCCCAAGGCATACGTACCTCGACAAGGATGGAGTACGAAGGCCCGCGCACCTTCTCATAGAGTGCAGAGAATTCCTTCGTCTCAACCGAGCACTTCAGGAGAGGATGGGCATCGAGCAGCCAGTGGCGGGCGCGATAGCCTACAACGCTCCACCACCACCACCTAACCACCCGCCGGCGAACGTCGTACAGCAGGGCCACCAGGCCGCCACGATTCAGCAAGTCGAACCGCGACAACCGGCCAATGAGGAAGAAGAGTTCCCGCCACCACGAGGCTTCGTGCCCATGATTCAGAGAGGGCGCCCGATGAACAAAGTCCAGCGGAAGCGCGCAAGGGAAGTGTTTCACGCCGAACACGCGCCACCGGCCACTCCCGAATACCTAAATTGGTCCGAACATCCGATCGGCTTCGACCGGTCAGATCATCCACCGAAGATCCCACGCCCAGGACACCATGCCTTGGTTCTCGAGGCGCAGATAGGGGGTTTCACCTCGAAAAAAGTATTCATGGACGGAGGCAGCAGCCTGAACCTCATTTACGCAGACACACTGCGGAAGATCAAGATCCCGATGAACAATCTCCTGCCAACAGAGACTTCTTTCCACGGAATTGTCCCAGGGAAGCCAACGTATCCTTTAGGGGCGATACATCACGACGTCATCTTCGGTACACTAGCAAACTTTAGAAAGGAGAAGATCGAATTCGAGGTCGTTGACTGGCCCTCGCAATATCACGCCATCCTCGGACGACCAGCGTTCGCCCGATTCATGGCGGTGCCGCACTACGCTTACCTCAAGCTGCGGATGCCCGCAAATAGAGGACCACTAACGATCAGCGGCAGCTTCGCCCGATCCGAGAACTGCGACAAGGACTTCAACAGCATGTCCCAAACCTTCGGGGTGCACGAGGAGCTGCACCATATTCGGGAAGCCACTGTCATGGACATCGATCCACCGGCGCAGCAGTACGCCCCAGAACTATCATTCGATGCCACCAAAGACACCCGAGAGCACCAGATCCACCCAACGGATCCAACCAAGACGGCGCGGGTGTCGAACTCCCTCTCTCCCGCATAGGAAAGCACGCTCGTCGAGTTCCTCCGTGAGCACTGGAGGACGTTTGCCTGGTATCCAGCAGATATGCCAGGCATCCCCAGGGAACTCGCCGAGCACGAGCTTAAGATCTTTCCCAACGCAAAACCGGTCAAGCAATCTATGCGCCGGTATAATCCAGAGAAAGCCAAGTCGATGGGCGAGGAAATCAACCGCCTCCTCGAAGCCAAGTTCATCAGAGAGATCAAGGAAGCCACTTGGCTCTCGCCGCCGGTCATGCTGGAGAAGAAGGACACCAAGATCTACAGGATGTGCATTGACTTTACGGCCCTAAACAAGCACTGCCCGAAGGACTACTTCCCCCTGCCCCGAATTGACCAGATCATCGACTCCACGGCAGGATGCGAACGCCTTTCATTCCTCGATGCCTACTCCGGGTATAATCAGATATGGCTGAAGGTAGAAGACGAAGACAAAACAGCGTTCATCACCCCGCATGGGGTATACTGCTACATGACGATGCCCTTCGGGCTCAAGAACGCCAGAGTCACCTATCAACGGTGTATGCAGGCGTGCCTGAAGGAACAAATCGGCCGCAATATCGAAGTCTATGTCGATGACATTGTCATCAAGACCGCGAAGGCAGATAGCCTGCTCGAGGACCTTCGAGAAACCTTTGCCAACCTCGATAGATACAACATCAAGCTAAACCCAAAGAAATGCTCCTTCGGAGTACCCACAGGCCAGCTGCTAGGCTACCTCATCTCCGAGAGAGGGATCGAAGGCAACCCAGAGAAGATACAGGCCATCATCAACATGCAGCCTCCAAAGACGCTTCGACACATCCAATAGTTGACAGGTCGATTAGCAGCACTTAGCCGCTTCATCAGCAAGCTCGGTGAAAAAGTACTTCCTTTTTATCGGCTGCTTCGGAAGACGGACAACTTCATGTGGACAGAAGAAGCGCAAGCCGCGTTCGACGACCTCAAGCATCGCCTGTCGACCTCTCCGGTCCTAGTCACACCCCGAGAGAAGGAACCAATGTTGCTGTACATCGCGGTCACAAATCAGGTCGTCAGATCGGTACTCGTCGTCGAACGCGCGGAGGAGGGTAAAGAGCATAGAGTACAGAGGCCCGTGTACTACTTGAGCGAAGTATTATCTCCCACCAAGCAAAGGTACCCCCGTTATCAGAAGCTAGCATACGCCATCTACATGATGGGGAAGAAACTGCCGCATTACTTCGAGTGCCACTCCATCATTGTGGTTGCCTCGAATCCAGTCTCCAGCATCCTCAACAACCCAGACGCCACAGGGTGCATGTCGCTATGGGGAATCACGTTAGGACCCTGGGAGATCACATACCAGCGTCAGTCCGCAATCAAGTCCCAGGTCCTACCGGACTTCATAGCCGAATGGACAGAAGCCCAGATGCCCGAACTTCCAGACCTGTCGAACAACTGGACCATATTCGTCGATGGTTCCAAGCGGGTTTCGGGGGCAGGAGCAGGAGTGGTTCTCGTATCACCACAGGGGGACAGGATGCACTATGTTCTTCGGATGCGCTTCCCAAACCCCTCGAACAACGAGGCAGAATACGAAGCCGTTCTCCATGGCATGCGGATGGCAAAAGCATGCGGGGCTACCTGCATTAAGATCCATGGGGATTCGAACCTCATCGCCCAGCAAGTCATGAAGGAGTGCGACGCAACCTGTGCAAACATGATTGCATATCGCGCCATGTACGATAAACTCGAAGGCGAATTCGAGGGCTACGAAGTAACGCACATCGGCAGAGACAGCAACGAAGAGGCAGACAACCTGGCCAACATCGGATCAAGGTGCCTCCCAATACCGCCCGGAGTCTTCTTCGAAGAAATATTCGAGCGCTCTGTCAAGATCAAACCAGCAACCGACCCGGCGTTAGCAACACGCTCGGGGGCTCGACAGGCTAACAATGCCCCAGTGATACGTCTCCAACGTATCTATAATTTTTGATGCTCCATGCTTGTTTTTACACCATTTGCCTATTGTTTCGTTACACTTAGTGGCACTTTTATGCATTTTCCGGAACTAACCTATTAACGAGTTGCCACAGTGCCAGCTTCCTGTTTTCTGCTATTTTTGTGTTTCAGAAGTGATACACAGGAAATATTCTCGGAATTGGACGAAACAAGTTCCTGAAGTCTTATTTTACCCGGAAGCTTCCAGAGATCCGAAGGAGAGTCGGAGGGGGGCCACCAGGGCCCCACACACAGGGGTGGCGCGGCCAGGCCCCTGGCCGCGCGGGCCCCGCGTGAGGGCGCCTGGCTCCTCCTCTGACATCACCCCTTCGCCTATAAAGACCCCCCGACGGAAAAAACCTAAGTACCCGATCAGATTTCCAGAACACATCGCGATCCACCGCCACCGTCGACCCGAAGATCGGGAGGGTCCAGAAGCTCTTCCCGGCACCCTGCCGGAGAGGGGAATCGCCACCGGAGGTCTTCTTCATCGCCATGCTTGCCTCCGGAGCGATGAGTGAGTAGTCTACCTTGGACTATGGGTCCATAGCAGTAGCTAGATGGTTGTCTTCTCCACCATGTGCTTCATGTTTAGATCTCATGAGCTGCCCTACATGATTGAGATCACCGTTATGTAATTCTACATGTTTGGTTTGTTGGGATCCGATGAATATTGGTGTTTATGATTAAGTTGCTGTACTGAATATTATCTTTTGTTATCTCTATGTTGTTTATGATCTTGCATGCTCTCCGTTGTTAGTAGCTATCTTGGCCGAGTAGTTGCTAGTGACTCCAAGAGGGGGTATTTATGCTCGATAGTGGGTTCATGCCTCTATTTAATCTGGGGGAGTGACAAAAACCTCTAAGGTTGTAGATGTGCTGTTGCTACTAGGGAGAAAACAACATTCATATGCTCAAGGGCATATGCTTTGTTTACATTACACACTTTGCTTAATGCAATTATCTGTTGTTCGCAACTTAATACTTCTGGGGTGTTCGGATTGATATCCCCGGGAGTGGATTATTAGTCATAGATGCAGTTGGATGGCGGTCTATGTATATTGTTGTAATGCCCAGAGTAAATCTCATAGTGATCTTCTTGACATATCACGTTTATCTTTATTCTATCAATTGCCCAACTGTAATTTGTTTACCCAGCATGTGTTATTTTATGGAGAGACACCACTAGTGAACTGTGGACCCCGGTCCTATTTCCATCATATTGCTATCACCTGTTTACTTTACTCGTACTGTTTACTTTACTCGCATACTATATTGTTTTCCACTCGATACGCTTATAACCTTTGTTTCAAGCAAACCGGTGAGATTGACAACCTCATTGCAAGTTGGGAACAAAGTATTTGTTTGTGTGTGCAGGTTCCGCATCACCTTCAGTCGTCATTGTCTCTCCTCTCCTGATCGATAAACCTTGGTTTCTTAAACTGAGAGAAAACTAGCTGATATACTCATCATACCTTCCTCTTGGGGTTCCCAACGGGCTGGTTATCCACCACGCACAAGGACAATCTGCTCCCACGTCAACCACGTAGCAGCTTCTTTTCTGGCGCCGTTGCCGGGGAGGAAGAGAAGACGTCTGCGAGGGGAGTTTTTCGCACACACATCCTTTACTTTGTTATTGTTTTGCTTTACTTTATTTATTTTACCTGCATTGCTTTATATCAAAAACCCAAAAAAAAATTAGAATCCTTGGTAGTTGTTTTTACTTGTTTACTTTCGTTTTGCTGAAATGGTCAATCCTGAAAACACCAAGTTGTGTGACTTTACTAGCACAAACAATAGTGATTTTATCTGCACTCCTATTGCACCACCTGTTCCTACTGCAAACTTTTATGAGATTAAGCCTGCTTTATTGAACCTTGTTATGAAAGAGCAATTTTCTGGTGCTAGTACTGAAGATGCTGCAGCTCATCTCAACAATTTTCTTGAGGTATGTGAGATGCAGAAATATAAGGATGTTGATAGTGATATTATAAAGCTCAAGTTGTTTCCTTTTTCTTTGAGAGGAAAAGCTAAAGATTGGTTGCTGTCTTTGACTAAAAATAGTATTGATTCATGGGCTAAGTGTAAGGATGCTTTTATTGGTAGATACTATCCTCCTGCTAAGATTATATCCTTGCACAACAATATTATGAAGTTTACTCAGTTTGATAATGAACATGTTGCTCAAGCTTGGGAAAGAATGAAATCTATGATAAAGAATTGCCCAACTCATGGACTGACTACTTGGATGATTATCCAAACTTTTTATGCAGGACTGAATTTTTCTTCAAGGAACCTACTTGATTCAGCTGCTGGAAGGCACCATCAAATATCAATTCCCACTAAAGAAAGGTATGGAACACTTCCCTAGGAAAAGAAAGAAATTACTTTTTGACTCTATTCTTAGAGCAAATTATGAGCTTGATGCTTCATCACTTGATATTACTTGATTCGCAATTTTCTGCGCCTAGCTCAAAGGCGTTAAAGAAAAGCACTCTTGGGAGATAACCCAATGTTTTCTTTTCAGTAATTTTTGTTTTATTTGAGTCTTGGAAGTCATTACTACTGTAATGACCGCTCCTTATCTTGTTTATTTCGTTTTTGTACCAAGAGAAGCCTCTAATTTGAGTGAGGTAAAGATTTGGGGATATTGCTGTCCTGAAACTGTTTTCGGTGCTGCACCGTAAAAATTCGTGAAAATTCTCTGTTTATCTTTTGGACCTGCGATTTCTTGTGCATATGCCCCAGGTTATATCCAAACTTTTGTTAGCTAAACACTTTTTGATTTGAGCAACAGAAAATCCCTCAAAATTTCGACCTTTGTCAGCTGTTCAGTTTTGACAGATTTCTGCCAATATTTGTGTTTGCCACTTTATCGCTTTCTTTTGAGTTCTTTTGATCACGGAACTTTTGGGGAGGTTGCTTCAGTAGTATTTGCTATATATGTGGTGGTTTTGAGTTGAAACCTGAAGCAAATAGAGGATTGATTATATGTTATGCTTACACTAATGTTGCTAATAGAATTGTGTTTAGTTTTGTATGAAGGAAGTTTTCAAGTGTAGGGATTGGAGAATGATGAGATGAGTTGAAGAATGGACAAAAGCTCAAGCTTGGGGATGCCCATGCATCACCCCAAGAAATATCCAAGAAGTACAAGCGTCAAAGCTTGGGGATGCCCCCGAGGCACCCCTTCTTCATCGGCAAAAATCAGGTCACCTTTCAAAACACTATATTTTTATTGCTTCATGCACTATGTGTTTTTCTTGGAGCTTCAGTTGTTTTAGTTTTCTTAGTTGGTTTAGTTTGTTTGTTTGCTGCAATAAATGGTTGGACCCCAACAAATTTTCCTTTGGAGGAGATGTACTCGTTTTCATTTGCAAAGAACGCTCTAGTTTTCACTCTTATTAAAAATCGAGTGTTCTTCTTTTTCTGCTACTGCTTTTGGTTTTTGTTTTCGCCTTGATATGCGTTCAGACCCTGTCATATCTTTTCATCAAGGTGTATTTTTGCCTCTGATCTTTATTGGTTTTCATCAAAAGAGGTGTTTATAAAAATTTCAAATGGTGTTGGAAAAGAGAAAAAGCTTTGTGCAAAATAGTGATACAAGAAGGAGCTTGTGTAGACTGCGGCTTAGGCTTTTTCATGTCATGCTTGATGTCTTTTTGATAGTATGCTTAGTGGTTTTGCTGTAGCATGACTTGTCTCAAATAACTGAGATTGCTTAATGAGCCTTTGAAAAAATCATGCGTTGTTTTTATTGTATCGAAGCATTATTTTGGTTTTCTCCTTGATGCTTTATTTGGGTTGACTTGGCGCATGCTCACACATGTTAGACTCTTACAAAGTCGCCAATAGCCTTCATGATCATTTAGTTTTTGACTTTTGATGCCATCTTATGTTTCTTTTAATGTCGCTTTGTCACTTTACATGATTATGGCCATTACTGCTCTCTTAGTTGGTCGCTCCCAGTCTTTTGCTAGCCCCCGCCTTGTACTGAGTATGAGCTCTACTCGTGCATCCAACTTCCCAAAACCAAGTTTGCCATTGTGTCCACTATAAATTCATATGCATGGTATTTGTAAGCCATTCCAAAGTAAAATTTTCATGTGCTACCTTTCAAAAACCTTCAAAACACTTCTCGTTGTGTGACACTGTTTACAGCTCATGGGGACGTAGTGGCCGGATTTGCTATCTTCCATATTGCTTATTCCAAAAAGAAAAAAAAAGAAAAAAAAGAAAGGAAAAAAAGGCACTCCTCCAAGGAATGTGAATGTTGGTGGGCACCCGATGGAATCGGTTAGCCATGCTTTGTGAAAGGAAAAAAGGTGGGGAGGAGTGTCAAGCTTTATAAAAGAGCACAAAAGTGCCAATCTCTCTCTCAAAAACTTGCTTCATTTTTGTATGGAAGATAGTAAGAACCCCATTGCCAGTCGTTGACAAAGACAACCACCTCTCAAAACCAATTTTTATCTCTCTGTTTTACAAATGAAAAGCTCTAGCACATGTTTAATCACTGCTTCCCTCTGCGAAGGGCCTTTCTTTTACTTTTATGTTGAGTCACCACCTTCTTTCTTTATGCACCATTAAGAGAGCATAGTTGTCATTCTTAGTGTAATATGCATTGTCCCAAAGTTCATTGATTGATTCATATTGTTGGTTTCACTTGTTCTTAAATTATTTGTATCTAATCGCCCTCTTAAACTTGAAGGTGTCCTATGCATTTATGTTTTGCTCTCTTTGAAGGACAAGCTGAAAACTATTTGTATGTTTTTCCTTATGATTTGAACACACCTTTGACTTTCATTGTTTCATTTTCATGATCTTTTGTTTGTGTTCATTTGCATGTTTACAACATGGTTGCTAAGTTCTTATTGTCATGATTATATCTTCATGCCCATGTTTTAAGTTCTTATGATCCCAGCTCACCAATGCTTACATATATGATCAAGATTGTGTAGGTGCATGTCACCTCAAAAATTATTCTTTTGTTATCACTTACCTACTCGAGGACGAGCAGGAGTTAAGCTTGGGGATGCTTGATACGTCTCCAACGTATCTATAATTTTTGATGTTCCATGCTTGTTTTTACACCATTTGCCTAGTGTTTCGTTACACTTAGTGGCACTTTTATGCATTTTCCGGAACTAACCTATTAACGAGTTGCCACAGTGCCAGTTTCCTGTTTTCTGCTGTTTTTGTGTTTCAGAAGTGATACACATGAAATATTCTCGGAATTGGACGAAACAAGTTCCTGAAGTCTTATTTTACCCGGAAGCTTCCAGAGATCCGAAGGAGAGTCAGAGGGGGGCCACCAGGGCCCCATACGCAGGGTTGGCGCGGCCAGGCCCCTGGCCGCGCGGGCCCCGCGTGAGGGCGCCTGGCTCCTCCTCTGACATCACCCCTTCGCCGATAAAGACCCCCCGACAGAAAAAACCTAAGTACCCGATCAGATTTCCAGAACACATCGCGATCCGCCGCCACCGTCGACCCGAAGATCGGGAGGGTCCAGAAGCTCTTCCCGGCACCCTGCCGGAGAGGGGAATCGCCACCGGAGGTCTTCTTCATCGCCATGCTTGCCTCCGGAGCGATGAGTGAGTAGTCTACCTTGGACTATGGGTCCATAGCAGTAGCTAGATGGTTGTCTTCTCCACCATGTGCTTCATGTTTAGATCTCATGAGCTGCCCTACATGATTGAGATCACCGTTATGTAATTCTACATGTTTGGTTTGTTGGGATCCGATGAATATTGGTGTTTATGATTAAGTTGCTGTACTGAATATTATCTTTTGTTATCTCTATGTTGTTTATGATCTTCATTGCTCTCCGTTGTTAGTAGCTATCTTGGCCGAGTAGTTGCTAGTGACTCCAAGAGGGGGTATTTATGCTCGATAGTGGGTTCATGCCTCTATTTAATCTGGGGGAGTGACAAAAACCTCTAAGATTGTAGATGTGTTGTTGCTACTAGGGAGAAAACAACATTCATATGCTCAAGGGCATATGCTTTGTTTACATTACACACTTTGCTTAATGCAATTATCTGTTGTTCGCAACTTAATACTTCTGGGGTGTTCGGATTGATATCCCCGGGAGTGGATTATTAGTCATAGATGCAGTTGGATGGCGGTCTATGTATATTGTTGTAATGCCCAGAGTAAATCTCATAGTGATCTTCTTGACATATCACGTTTATCTTTATTCTATCAATTGCCCAACTGTAATTTGTTTACCCAGCATGTGTTATTTTATGGAGAGACACCACTAGTGAACTGTGGACCCCGGTCCTATTTCCATCATATTGCTATCACCTGTTTACTTTACTCGTACTGTTTACTTTACTCGCATACTATATTGTTTTCCACTCGATACGCTTATAACCTTTGTTTCAAGCAAACCGGTGAGATTGACAACCTCATCGCAAGTTGGGAACAAAGTATTTGTTTGTGTGTGTGCAGGTTCCGCATCACCTTCAGTCGTCATTGTCTCTCCTCTCCTGATCGATAAACCTTGGTTTCTTAAACTGAGGGAAAACTAGCTGCTATACTCATCATACCTTCCTCGATCTTGGGGTTCCCAATGGGCTGGTTATCCACCACGCACAAGGACAATCTGCTCCCACGTCAACCACGCAGCACCCAGCGGCCGAAAAAGGAGACCTCCCGAAAGACACGGCCACAGTCATGCTCGTCGAAGCAGTATGGACGAAGCCATACTTGGCTTACCTGATGCGGGGCGAGCTCCCAGAAGACCCCATCCATCGCCGACAAGTTATGCGGCGTTCCAAGTCCTTCACGATAATCAACGAGGAGCTCTACAAGCGTAGCACCACAGGGGTGCTCCAACGTTGCATAGCGCAGGAAGACGGGATTGCCCTCCTTCGAGAAATTCATGAAGGAACCTGCGGCCATCACGCCTGCAGCCGAACCCTTGTGGCCAAAGCTTTTCGGTCAGGGTTCTACTGGCTGTCCGCCCTCTACGACGCCAGGAACATCGTCCAGCACTGCGAAGCATGCCAACTATTCGCCACCAAACCTCACGCACCTGCGTCCGAACTGCATACCATCCCTGTGGCCTGGCCCTTCGCACAATGGGGTCTCAATCAAGTAGGGCCCCTCCCCAAGTCGTCTCGTGGAGGTCACACCTACCTGCTGGTTGTGGTGGACAAGTTCTCCAAGTGGATAGAAGCTGTTCTGGTCACTAACCAAGAGGCGACCACGGCGGTCAAGTTCTTCGAGTCCATTGTCTACCGGTACGGCGTCCCGAATAGCATAATCACCGACAATGGCACCAACTTCACGTCGGGCGAATTCCAGGACTTCGCCAAAAACCTCGGCATCAAGCTCAAGTACGCCTCGGTGTCGCATCCCAAGTCCAATGGCCAGGTCAAAAAAGCCAACGGACTCATATGCGGAGGCCTGAAGAAGCGACTACTTCGACCCCTCAAACACGCAACAGGCGTATGGGTCAAGGAACTGCCTTCGGTGCTCTGGAGCTTGCGGACAACGCCCAACTGTTCGACGGGCTACATACCCTTCTTCCTGCTCTTCGGAGCAGAAGC
Source organism: Dactylis glomerata (assembly GCA_007115705.1). Taxonomy (NCBI): domain Eukaryota; kingdom Viridiplantae; phylum Streptophyta; class Magnoliopsida; order Poales; family Poaceae; genus Dactylis; species Dactylis glomerata. Next base: position 1,387,129 of record QXEO01001157.1, read on the forward strand.
AGTGCTACCCACGGATGTCCGCTACAGCGCGCCCTGCGTGGTCGCCTACGTCGAGGAAGATGCAGACAAGGCATTAGCGGACGCCCGAGATCTACTAGACGAAGCTCGAGACATCGCCCTCGTTCGCTCGGCGGTGTACCAGCAAAGCCTCCGCAACTACCACAGCAGACGGGTCCGCGGACTCTCCTTCGAGCCAGGCAACCTTGTGCTCCACCTCAAGCAGACAAGCACGTCGAAGCTGGAGCCGCCATGGGAAGGCCCATACCTCGTCCACGAGGTCATCCCAGGAGGGGCATATCGCCTACGCAGCCCGAAAACGGGGAAAGAGGTAGATAACCCGTGGAATGCCGCGCAACTGCGCCGCTTCTACCCTTAGCTAGCAAAGCTGTCTCCCCCACCCCCTCTACTATGTAATCAAGCGCCGGCAGCAGTCCGCGCCCAACATTGTGCCGTCGACACCAAGCAATAAAGTTCAAGTTCCTTAGTTCATGAATCGACATCTGTGTACGCTTCGCCTTTTGACCCGTGCTCGGGGGCTTCACCCTATGATTTGGGGGCTTCGCCTTTCGACCTATGCTCGGGGGCTTTGCCCTATACTCGGGGGCTTCGCCCTTCGACCTACGCTCAGGGGTTTCGCCTTTCGACCCGTGCTCGGGGGCTTCGCCCTTCGACCTAAGATCGGGGGCTTCGCCTTTCGACCCGCGCTCGGGGGCTTCGCCCTATGCTCGGGGGCTTTGCCTTTCGACCTATGCTCGGGGGCTTCGCCCTATGATCGGCGGCTTCGCCTTTCGACATACGCTCGGGGGCTTCGCCCTATGATCGGGGGCTTTGCCTTTCGACCTGCGCTCGGGGGCTTCACCCTTCGACCTACGCTCGAGGGCTTCGCCCTTCGACCTATGCTCGGGGGCGTTGCCCTCCGGCCTACGTTCGAAGGCTTTGTCGTTTCGACCTATCCTCAAAGACTTTGCTCCTCAACCACACGACCCACACAAAGCATCCAGACGAGGTTCAAAGAAAGATACACATATACAATATATACAGAAAGTACAGGACTGGCTCAGTGCGCCATGATGCCCTGGTTCGCTCTCTGACGATCACTTTCGGTGATAATCTGCTGAGCTATACAGTCCGCCGTATCCCTGCAGGCAGCATAGTGCTGCTCCATGTTAACACGACCACTAGGGGACGGCGAAAGGGTTTTCAGTAACTCCAAGTCGGCCTCAGCATAGTGGGCGCGCACGAAGGCAAGGGCAACCACGGCTCCGCAGCGCAAGTGTTCTCGAACGAAGGAGTATACAACATTACCGTTCTCAAAATGGTCGAGCAGTGCCGGCAGACCTTTGGGCTGGTCGTTCAAAGGAAACATCGCCTCATGCACCAGAGCAAGGGCGCTTCGGCTCGTTTCAGCCAACACTCCAGCTTGGGTGATCCTGTCCTGAAGAAGTGTCAGCTTCATCGCTTTGGACCGATCTGCCCAGAAGTTGTCAGCAATCGAATTGGCATGTGTTTGGGCAGCAAGAAGGTGTGCATTCACGCGTTGGGCTTTGGCTGCACTGTCAAGGCACACATCTGCGGGAAGGGACAGTAATTCAAATCTTACAGGCTCAAATCACAAGGCACAGCGAGAGAGGTCGAGAGACTCACACTTTAGGGATTTTGCAAGATTCTCGATCTCCTCGAGAAGGAATTTCTCGCCGTCTGCAGCATGTGACGCCTTCGACAGAGCAACGTCGACTTTAGCAGTAACTACCCTCAATTGACGCTGCGTATTCTTGAGTTGGTCACGCAAAGATTGAATCAGCGCCAATTCGCTCGAGGAAGGTGCTCTTCGCTCAACGGCACCAGAGGTACTACCAACCGTTTCGTACGGAACGGGCCAAGCGCCAGAGATCACGGAGGGATCCTGCATGAGAAGCCGGGCATCACACACAAGCATTGGCAACCAAATGTCAAGCAGATTAACAGAACAGAAGAACAAGTTTTATAGCATGGAGGGGTCCTAATTAAAGTAACAGTCTTCAACATGGTGCTACCAAAGTTAATTACAGACACGCGGCAAAAGCATCACTCGCACTACGTCGAGCTACCGGCCTTGCCAGACGGTGCACCGGATGTGCTATGCTTTCGAGCCCTTGCCGCCGCGCGCTTCTCGTTCCTCTCGGCTAGGAAGCTCGTCATCCGGCCAGCCAAGTCATGAGCACGAGCAAGATAACTCTTGGCGGACTTGTCGCGTCCGTCCTTGTCTTTCGGATATGTGCTTGTGATCTTGTCAGCATCGAACTCCACATCGTGCATCATCATCATGGAGAAGACAGACTCGGATCCAATAGTTACCTGTCGGCGAACCACAGCAACTAACGGGTCCTCGCCGTCCGCCTTCACCGCCAGAGCTTCGAGGATCCCCGCAATGGTGTCGCTGATCGAATCAGGAACAGACGTGTTCCGAACGCGAACAAGCGTCGATCGCACCCTCGCCAGAGGTTGCCAACCTCTCGACTCAGGCGCTCGGCGAGGCCAATACTGGATTCGAGCTTAGTAGGCTCTTTCAGAGCCCCGGCGTCCAACTCAGTAGCGGCTACAAGAAAAACAAGCTCCCCAGGTCAGCAAGAGGATTCTTCGGAAGGAAAACTCAGCCAGATGAAGTCAAAAACTCACCACGTAAAGCATCAAGAGAAGATTGTAGACGCTGCTGCATGTCCTTTTCCTTTGCCTCGGCCTCCACGCGACGCGTCTGGATAAGCTCCTGGGCCTTGGTCGATTCGGACTTCAGCCGGGTGATCTCGTCGGCCAACTCATCGTTCTTGGCTTTCAGCCTCGAATTCTCCGCCGTGAGATCATCCAGCTGCGTCTTCAAGGATGTCTTGTCTGCGGCAGCTTGCGTGGCGATTCCTGATCATTTGGGAAGATCCGAGTTACAAATAAAGAAGCAAGGCTACAATCAGAGAATGAAATTAGAGGGGCAGAAGCAGTACTCACGTCGTATGTCCTCGAGCTGCTCGGACAATTTTTGGTTTTCTTCTTCCAAGGCGAGGAAGCTCCTACAAACCTTCGATAGGTCCCTAACAACGGGCTAAAGAAGACACAACCTAAATTAAACCTCGAGTCATTTTTCGGAGGGCAAGCCCAAGTGTAAACACTTAGACTCACCCTCGGGGGCTACTGATAGTCAAACACACGAAACGCAAGTTCTGAATTTCCGGACTTACATGGATCTTAGGACCGGAAGGCTCGCCAGACAAAGAAACAAGGACGAGCTCGTGTTTCGTCATCTTCTTCTTGGAAGAGGTCGAAGGCTTCGTGAGAACAGCTTCGGGGGCGGCGACATCGGCAGCCTTCTCCTGCGAATCCGCAGTTTCTTCGAGGGCGTCGTCATGGGGCCGGACTTGATATCGGTCCTGGTCTCCCAGACGTGTCGATGTCCCCTCGGAGGAAGATCGGAAGCAAACATTGACGTCAAAACAAAGCAACTGATTCGAGGCGAGTCCACAGGATGTATGAGTTCGGCAAGGTGAACTTACGACGCGTTGATTTCGAATTTCGGAAGGATCTTCTTCTCTGTTCGAGGAGGAGGGCGGCTGCTCAAAGGCATCGTGGGGATCACACTGTCATCATCGTCACCTGAAGAGAGGTGGGCATCGTCGAGGTCTTCTGAGTCCTCGACGACATCCGCGACCAGTTGCTTCTTCGAGGCTCTCGGAGGCGATGGAGCGGCAGAGGTCGATCCCTCCGGCACTTCGGTAAAATTGATCCCTGGATATTCACCCATCTCGGGCTGGGGCGGATAACATCGAGCTACCTCGATCACCTGAGTAAGGGTTTCAAGAGCATTCGACGCTAATCAACACAGATGTAAAACAAAAGCAATTTTCTATCAAGATCAAAAGCATACCTCGGTGTGGGGAAAAGCCTTGCTGAAGGCCACCGCGCCAAAGACTTTCGGCACGGGAGATTTCTTCTTGATATTCGTGACGGCATGCACGCATTCGTCGATCTCGGCCTCGCGCAGTTCGTCCGAAGAGATCCGGGTCGAATCCCGGCGATCGCTGTAATCCCACATGCAGTGGGCTCGAGCAGCGAGGGGCTGGATCCGACGCTCGATGAAAGTTCGAATCAGTTGGAGGCCTGAGAGCTCTTTCTTCGGAGTAGATCGAAGCTGCTCGATTTTCTTCATTAGTGGCTCTGTGATCTTCATCTCCTCATCCGAAAGATCATGCCTCCAAGATACGCGGGGGCAAAGTATGGTGGTGTTCTGGAATTCTTCAAGCCCGAATGTTTCGCCGCTGGAGAACTTGTCCTTGGCGTAGAACCACTTCGTCCTCCAGCTGGGATTGTTTTCGGGGGTTTGGAGGGAGAAGTAAGGGACATCTGGGCGTACCTGGAAGCTGAAGCCGCCAGTATGGTACTGCAGAGGGCGCCGAATGACGAAGATTCGGCGCGACAGTGCCCAGTGGGGTTCAATCCCCAAGAAGCACTCACAGAGCGTGATGAACCACGCAATGTGAAGAATTGTGTTGGGATTCAGGTCATGGAGCTGAATCCCGTAAGCGAAAAGGAGGCCGCGGAGGAAAGGATGCGGCGGCAGAGACAAACCCCGCAACAGAAAAGCGATAAAAATTACCCGGAATCCAAGGGGAGGCCGGGAAATGATCTCAGGGCCGGCGGCGAGCGATTCCGCCGGCGTGTTCTTTGGGAGGCCCATCTTCTCGGCCTGGGATAGCTCTTTGTCCCCGGCCTTGGTCTGGACCCCACGGCCGACGACGGGGGTGTCAGCATCTCCAGTCTTGGATTTCTTCACGGTGGCACCGGTGGCGGCTCCGGTCGCGGAAGAACTTCTCTTGCCCATGGGCTCGGAGCGCGGTAGAAGCTCTGAGAATGGAGATGAGGGAGATGAGCTACAGGAGCAGTGCGTAGGGAAGAAGACGATGGCGGCGGAGTGGGATGAACTGTTTACCCCGCCGCTATTATTTATTCCTCCTCTGGAAATCTACGTCGGATCTTAGCCGTTCACTGCGAAGTGGAAACGGCCGAGCAGATCTAGCCGTCCACATGTCAGTACCGCAGGAGCCGCGGTGTCCACTACGCACGGTATTCAAGGAAACAGTGCCGGTTATTTTTCACCCACGCGCGGGACGTGCGGTCAAACGCTGTCAATAGCCGGGACGCACGGCCACTGGACCCACCATATGTCTAGTCCTGTCAGGATCTCGCCATCCCTGCAGAGGATGGCGTGACAACTCGATGAGTTATGTCGTCAGCACTGACGTGGTTTCCTGGAAGAGTTGATCCTTTTCGACCCAAAGGGCGGGGTTAAGAAGGGTTCTTTCGAAAGTCAAAGGTACGCACCCCTCGCAATCGGGATATTCTTCTATACTGAGTTTCTTTCGAGGTTTAGCACTCCTCTCTTTTATGCCACTCAAGCACGTGCAAGGTTTTTATGGATGACTTTGTTTTTCGCTTGATGCTTCGCACTGGTTTCTTCGAGTAAGAAATGCCTTCCCATTCGAGAGAGTTTTCCTGATTCTTGATTGAAACGATTCTGAAACTCTTTCTTTGGGCCATCAGTGCCTCCATTTAATTCGAGTGCGGGCTCCGGTCCCTCGAATCAGTATTTTCGGGCCAGCAGTGCCTCCGAGTTACTCGAATGCGAGCTCCGAATCTCTCCTTCGGGCCAGCATCGCTTCCATATTGTTCGAGTGTGGGCTCCAGTCCCTCGAATTGCTTCTTTTGGGCCAGCAGCGCCTCCATATTTTTTGAACGTTAGCTCTCGCCTCTCGAATCGTCTTCATCGGGCCAACAGCGCCTCTATGTTATCCGAGTGCGGGCTTTGGTCCCTCAAATTATTCTCTTCGGGCCAGCAGCGCCTCTACGTTATTCGACTGCGGGTTTCGGTCCCTCGAATTATTCTCTTCGGGCCAGCAGCGCCTCTACGTTATTCGAATGTGGGTTTTGATCCCTCAAATCGCTTCCTTCGGGCCGGCAGAGCCTCTACACTATTCGGGTATGGGTGCCCGAACTCTCGAAACATGTCTTTCGATCGTTGGTGTTCGAATATGGGCTGATGCTCAGCCGAACCTCTCTCGGTCTATCAACGCTCCTCACTCAACATGCCCGAATCTTGGTGGCAATATACCAGTTCGGATGCCGTATGTCAAATACGAAGGTAAGTCCACGGTTTGCAACACCCGATGGCCCGGTATTCGTATCAAACGCGCTCTGCCGGAAATTTTCCATACCTACGGTATGAAGTTTGCACCGATGGACGCATCGGGTGCCTCACAATGAACTGGGCTTCGACCTGGTAAGTCCAACGCGGCTCAGGTCGGGGTAGCGCCAGCCGACGCGGGTTCGAGTCGGGGGACTTGAATCTGAGTAAGCTAACCGAATATCTTTGCGGCTATGCAATTAACTGAGACCCGGCGTGCGTCTCAGGCCGGTTATGCGCATCCCCCTGCAAACCAAGCTAAAACACTTTTTTGAGGCTCAGCATGAGCGTTGCTCGAATTAATCGTGTCTGTCCGATGCGTCATTGGCATACTTGCTGTGAATCTATGATTTTTCAGGAAGGGCGAAAATAGTCTCGGGCGATGAAAGGGAGCTTGAGTTAGTCCCTGCCATAGTCCTCGACTATCCCAGGCACTCGGGGGCTACTGACAAAGGAATGCCAAATGGGCCCTCGACTTTTGCCTACCTGGCTTTTCGGTCCAGGAGGGATACCGTCGAAGGAATCCCGAAGCCCATGAAGATGACAGCCTGGCGCGGCCCAAGGACATAACTTGACGTGCAAGATAGAGACTCGAAGAGGAAGACTTAGTCAAATAGGACTCATTTAGGGTTTATTCTGGCGGATCCGACCTGTAATCAACTTGGAGAACAATCCCGAGACCCAGCCTTCACATATAAAAGGCTGGGAGGGAAGTCTCGAGGGGTTAGACTCACTTCCACTCACCTCACGCTGGAACGCTCGATAATCTAGAGCTCTCTGTTTCGGCTAGATCCAATCTACGCCACCATTGTAACACCATCACCTGAGCCACCCCATCAATACAAAGTCAGACAAGCAGGACGTAGGCCTTTTACCTTCCGAGGGGGCCGAACCTGGGTAAACTCCCGTGTTCCTTTGCTTTCGTCTGATCGACGTGGAGTTCGCCAGGTCCCCAATACGCTTCCTAGATCGAAAGCCCTTCAAGATGGGCATTGCCGGGGATAAACCTCGTCAGTAAGCGAGTCAAATCCTCTCCTGTCTCGCTTGCTTGCCCTCCTTCGCATTGCCATCCACCAAGATTAGATGGAGTTCGTCTGCTCCGGAATATCCATTTGCACCTACAGGCGCTGGAAACACCCCAGCCACACCTGCTGGGCATACACACATCCCGTTAGGATTTAGAGGTGCGCCTTGGTGCATGATCCAGTGGATTTTTTACCGGTGTTTATTTTATATAAAGAAGATAAATTTAGATACCAATATGATAATACATCGAAAAAGGTTCTCTTAGGATGACATCATAAGATACAAAGTAACAACTCATGTTTGTATACAATCAAAGAGCCAGAGAAACATATTATAGTAAGCGGTGTGGAACGGATTAGGAGGCTAAAGCACTCTTCCCCGTAGAGTCCGCCGTGAGCGCCGCCGAACGTATCACGTTCTTCCTCGAAACGGCGCGCCTCCGTCGCGCTCGCCCTTGGTCGACTCTGTTCTGGGCCAGACCATGCCGAAGCTCCCTGTTGATGGGTTCAACCACTTGTGTTCTGGGCGCCACGACTGGCACCGCTGCTGGGTGCCTAGCCTGCTCTGCCGGTGGGGCGGCTATCCTTGGTGTCGCGTCATGTCCTGAGCCGGGCGTGCCTTGAAGCACCCTTACCCCTTCTAGTGCCAGGTTTCGCAGGTGCCTCATGTGCTCATCGCCGTTGGATGCGTTTGCGGCAATGTATGCTGCCGCAGCCATGATTGCAGCTTCCTTGGTCTTGGGCATCAGTTCAGCCTCGTTGAACTCTGCCTCCAGATTTTGGGTGATATTGTGCATATTGGCCCCGGGCTGGGTGCGTGACCTTGACCTATGCTGGACGCTTGATGAGTAATGGGACGATCTTTCGGCCCATCTTCTGCTGGACGCATCGGCCTCTTCTCTTCGTCGTTCCAGTATTCGCCTGTCGGCGCTGATCTGGTCTTTTTGCTCCTGGACGATGAATCGGAGCGCAGCCATATCGCTTGGGCTTGGATTGGGACCAAAGTTCGCCTCGCCCGCGTAAACCCTTCTTGCGAGCCAAATCTGATCGTGTGTGACCACCTGGCGGCCGCTGTTTGTCCGGTTTCGGCCGTCGTTGGCTCTGTTCTCGTTCCCGTCATCGTGTGACGCCATCATGCAGTGGCCTCCGGACCACGGGCTCGAATCGTCACTGATTTCGCCTAGCGCTGGAGGGTAGACGTCGTCATTTTCGATGTAGGGTCTGACCTCGATCATGAAGTTAGGATCATAATTGGCCGTGTAGCCGTCGCTTGATGCGGCGGATTCGCTTGGTGAGCAGGAGCTTGCTGAAGTGCCAATTTTCCCCTTAGCTTCGGGGTAGACGTCATCGTCGTCGTCTGAGCATGTGTAGTCCGAGTATAACCCTTCGACGTAGTTGGGATCATATGGCGCAGTACGGAGCGTGAGGGCGTTGAGAGCCCGATCGCACTCGGATATTGTCGGGTAGACAGCTGCCGTGCCCCCCGAGGATCTTCACAGCCGGCGATCTCATAAGATGAGAAGTCTCCGGCACCCACGTAGTGGTATGCGTCGCAGTCGACGCAGTATGCGGTGGTTGGGGATGGAGGTGGTTCTTCGAAGCCATTGGACCCTACTGATGGGGTCGAATCCTCCTGCCTTGGTTCCTCCTCCAGCGGCGCCGACGGCGCTAGCGGTGTGGTTGCCGAGGGATTGCCCCCGGTAACTGGTGGCGTGCCTGGGGTTGTCGCAGGTGGCGCGGAATCGCCGATGGAGATTAGTTCGGCGACTCCGTTGTTGTCCACGTGGAAGCTGAACAGCCCGAAGGCCATGTCAAAACCTCCAGTGATCACCGAAACTGCTCCCGTCGTGCCCGAGGTTGGGCCGACGATAGTCGCGGCCGGAACTAGTTCGGTGGCGCTTGACGGAGTGGTGTCGATGCTGATATCGGCGTTGGCGTCGGTGTAGATCGGCACAGCGATGCCGACGGCGGTGTCGATGATGGGGTCGACGTCGATCTTGGCGTTGGTGTCGGCGTCGATCGGCACAGCGATGCCGACGGCGGTGTCGATGGCGGGGTCGATGTCGATCTTGGCGTTGGTGTCGGCATCGATCGGCACAGCGATGCCGACGGCGGTGTCGATGGCGGGGTTGATGTCGGTCTTGGCGTCGGTTGGTGATGGAGCCGGCGAATCCGTAGATCCAGATCCCGTCGTCCCCACGGTCGGTGCCAATTGACGAGGTTTATCCCCGGTAATGCCCATGTTTAAGGGCTTTCGATCTAGGGAGCGCATTGGGGACCTGGCGAACTCGACGACGATCAGACGAAAGCAGAAGAACATGGGATTTTACCCAGGTTCGGCCCCCTTGGTAGGGTAAAGACCTACGTCCTTCTTGTCTGACTTTGTATTGATGGGGTGGCTTTGATAGAGGTGTTACAATGGTGGCATAGATTGTATCTAGCCGAACCAGAGAGCTCTGAGTTATCGAGCGCTCCGGCGTGAGGTGGGTGGAAAAGTGTCTAGCCCTACTACGTTCTCCCTCCCAACCTTTTATATGCGAAGGTTGGGTCTCGGGATTGTTCTCCAAGTTGATTACAGATCGGATTAGTTAGAATAAACCCTAAACGAGTCCTATTTCGACTAGGTATCCGTCTTCGAGCCTTTATCTTGTACGCCAAGTTACGTCCCTGGGCCGCACCAGGCCGTTATCTTCATGGGCTTTGTGATTCCTTCGACGGTATCCCCCCTGGGCCGAAAAGCCAGGTAGGCAAATGTCGAGGGCCCATTTGTCATTCCTTCGTCACTAACACTCGGTTTTTCAGTAGCAAAAGCGTGAAGCAAAAGCAAAAGCAACATCCACATAAGCTGCTTATGGACATTGTTGGAACGTGATTTTTAGAGGTTACTACACCACAAAAACCAGGCCTAACAGGTATTTGGATTGTCAAGAGCAAACATCGCTGCAAATCAGAAGGATAAATCAACCAGCAGTTAGAAATCGAGTCAAATATAGGAAATCTCAAGAGCCAAAGAATATTCCATGGACGCAACTAGGTAGCCTCCGGGGCTGGTTAGTAGGATCCAGCCCTCGCCCTATAAGGAAAGCATCCCGGCCACTTTAATTCCATCCAGAAAAGGAAAGCGAAGACACGGCGCGGGAATCGCGCGGCCAGCTGGGTCTGGCTAACGAGCCAACAAAGAGACAGACCACCCATTTCACCGAAAACCTGTTTCAGCCTTCTTCCTCCTCTTCCGGTTCTCCCTTCCTCCATATCTCCGATTTTCTTTGAATAAAGACAGCCCCGAAGCAACTGAAGGAGCAAAACCTCTATTTTCTTTGTGCAATGGAATCAACGGAAACAACGATCATCACAAGAAATTTGTCGCAGCTGACCAGTATTGAGCTATAGTTATTTCCCAACAAAAATAGCGATCATCACATGAAAAAACGAAAATCAAATGAATTAGTAGTCCACGGCGTCCTCGCCGCCTCCTGGAGCCACCGCCAGAGGCCGTGGCACCACCAGCTCCTCCTCCCAAACCCGGGAGGCCCGCATCGCCGCCTCTAGTTCCCGTGCCACACACTGGACTCGCCTCTGCTCTGGCCTCACTCCGAGCTCGAGGTGCTCCGTCATGGCTTCAGGTCCTCCTTAACGACCTCCTCCCGCAGTGCGCCATCGCTCACTGCCGCCTCCATGCACCGCCCGTTGACGGCTGCCTCCGTGCGTCGTTGGCCTGCCTGGGCACGCCCTCCTCCATGCCGCATTCAATGACCAGGGGGCACCACCACCGCTGGCGTCGACGACGGCAGCACCAGTGGGAGCTCAGGAAGGGCGGCTGCTAGCTAGGATTTTGGCCCTCTGCGGGTCGCCAACGCGTGCGACCCAGGAGGGGAGTTTGGAAATGACCATTTCCCTCTGGAAAAGTGGATTAGCTATATCACGAAAACAGCTTATGAGTTATGAATCATGACAAGAGCAACTTAAATGAATTAGCAGCCAACTTAAGATATTACTAATGTAAAACAACTTAGCTATATTGTGAAAACAACATAGCAACATTATGAATGCAACAGATATATTAAGAAAACACTTAGGAATAAGATAGGAGCAACTTAAATGAATTAGTAGTCAACTTAAGAATTCATGTTACTAATTTTAAAAACAACTTAGCTATTTGCTGAAAACAACTTAGCTATATTATGAAGACAACTTATGAATCATTACAGGAGCAACTTAAATGAATTAGTAGTCAATTTAAGAATTCATGTTACTATTGTAAAAAACAACTTAGCTATATATGAAAACAACTTAGCTATATTATGAAAACAACTTAGGAATTACGACAAGGGCAACTTAATGAATTAGTAGTCAATTTAACAATACATGTTACTAATGTAAAAACAACTTATAGCTATATTATGAAAACAACTTAAGTACCATGAGGGAAGCAACTTAAATGAATTACTATCCAACTTTTAAAAGTCTTGTTGCTAAAAAGAAACTTATCAACAATCTGTAAAGCAGAAGTTAATAAGTGTGAGAAATCAACCTAGTTACTTTCAGTAGCCAACTTAAGCATGGTATTAGAACCAGCCTAATCACTCTCAGAAGCCAACTTAATTGCCAGGGATAATCAACTTAACTAGAGTAGCACATCTACTAGTGTGAAATTTAATTAAATGGTACAAGTAACTTAACTAAGTTGGGAGGCAACTTAATTGATTAACCCAAGTCCATTACAAAGCTGATGCAGAACAACCTAAGATGCAATCAAACTCAATTAAGTGGTTGAAGTAGCTTAATCCCAAGTTGCATATGTATGAACAACGACCCCTCGCCCATGATGTGTAAGAAACAACTTAATAATAATCATTAAGTAACTTATCTGAGGGTGGCTGATAACTTAATTAAATGGATAAGCAACTTAATAGATGGATATTTGACTAGTGAATAAATACTACACCATGCATGTGCAAAAAACAACTTAAACATGAGTTGCCTCTGAAATATCTGTAGTTGCTGGGCTTCTTGGTGGTTGTTTCAGTCATAGTTATATCATGAAAAGAATACTTTAAAAAATATTAAGAAGGTAAACTAAAAAAACTTAGACTAGGATCTCTAATCAACTTAATTAAATGTCACAAGTAACTTAACTATCTTGGAGGGACATCTTAAGTGATAAATCAAAGCCCATTAGTAAAAAAGCTAGGGCAGAACAACCTAAGATGTCTAATCAAACTTAATTAAGCGGTAGAAGCAACTTAACAATATTGGCAAAGCAACTCCCACTACTTCCAACGATGCAACAAACTTAGTGAAAGAAATGTATAATGCAACTTCTTGGTGTTGTACTACTGTGCCCAACGACTACAGACAATTAGCAGCAACAAAGAAATGTATAATGCAACTTTGGAAAGAAAAAAAGATAAAATTTAAAGTGAGAATTAATATTATCCAAAATGGTGGGCAAGTTAACAAAAAAAGTTTGCTGCTTATGTTTTACTCCCTACGTCCCTGGGTATGGTGTAGAGAAAGCAATTTTCTTAAAAATTAGAAGCACCTAAAATGATACGAGGGAGCAACTTTTCTGAAGTTGAGAGCAATTATCTTAAGCTAAAGTAAAGCATCCATCATAATAATTTATTACTAGGCACAAAAATATAAGATCCACATCACTTAGCACTGTATGTAGGGAAAAAATCTATTGTTATGAAATTGAGTTTAGAGTGCCGAAATTGAGTTTAGAGTGCCAAAAGAATTATGATAACCAAAGAAAGCAAAGCATAATATGCATAGACGAAAATGTACATGTAATTCATCATTGTAATCATCGACAACCCTGTGACCTTCAAGCGCCCAGAACTTTGAAGGTGGCCTCAGTATCACCATTGAGAATTCGTGGAACGGGAGCCACTACAATTGCCAAGACAACTCGTCGTCAGTATCGACCACTACCCTATGCACTGCACCTGTCTGACCTTCCTCCTATTCTCTATTTCAATTTTATTTCAGTTCAGTTCCAAATGCAATGGAAGTGGAAAAACTTGGCTGCGGAACATGTTAACATTGTCTGATATTACAGCATCAAGTGTCTACTGTTTGTGTGGTTTAGCACCGCTGCCAACTGAAATAATAAAGCAGACATGGGCAGCAACAACTTTGTTTCAACTAATCACTAACATGTGGACAATGGTGATCCAGACTTATCCCCCATTTCTCCCTGGTTGAAACAAAAGCAGGCATTGGCAGCACTTATGTACGTCGCTAACAGAGATTGAAAGGAAACTAAATGTGTTGGAAAATAATGAATGATTGCTCACCTACACGAGCCGTCGTCGTCGTCGGGCAGGTCCCTAGCACTAGATCGAAGCGAGTAAAGGGGCTGCTGGTTTGGACCGCTCCAGCACCAGACCTCCAGATCCGTGGGAGTTGCTTCCGCGATGAGGTACTACTCCAACTCATGGGTTAGAGGTGAGCAGCAGCGGGCCCAATGCGGCCGCGGGAAGCCGAAGGCGAGCCGAATCTCAACGGAAGCGGTTGGTGGCCTGGTGCGGTGGGGGATTTGGGGGGCAGCTCGCTAACGCTTGAATTCGGGGCGCAACGCTTGAGTTCGCGGCGTCGCCGGCAGGGACTAGAACATTGGCGGAAATCCTGGGCGGCGGTACTCGGAGGCTGCGGCGAGGGGCACCACTAGGGCAGGCAAGCGGCGGAGAGAAATGGGATCGATGGGAGAGATGCGCGTGCGGGAGAAAGTGACGGCGGGGAGCGTTTTGTGGGACCCTCAGGTGAAAAGCTGTCGGGAGGATCAGCGCGCGACGCGTCGATTGGGTCGATCCGAGTCGATCGGACGGACACAAACCGAGGGCTCGTTTCGACAAGCTGGCCACCGTGCGCTTATTAGCACTTGGGAATAAAATAAGAGAAGTTTGATTTTGCTGGTGGAGTTCCTGTAGGCGTAGAGGAGGCAGATGGTAGCAGGAGCGACGAGTGAATAGAATAAGAGAAGTTTGATCTTGCCGGTGTGTGTGGCCATGAGGATTCACTGTCAGTTGGGAATCAACACTTTAGCATTCCTAATTTTGTCATTCAGCTCGTGGACAAAGAGGAGCCAAGCAATGGCAAGTATAGGCGACTTAATCTCGCATGAACTGGTACGCACTTTTCTCTTTCGCTAGTAGGAGTGATGCGCCGTATGGTGAATCAGTTAGGAACCCAAGTAAGTTTTTCCTCAGTTATGAAATTAAAGTTTAATCGACTAGTAGAAGAAAGAAACTACTTCCGAAAGTTGTTGCTAGCTGACTTGGCAACGGCACCAGAGAACTTGTTCTGACGCGTGGCTTCAGCGCCGGCAGCAACGTAGAGCCTGCACACAACACAACTGATGGGTTTCGCAGCATAGAAAACAAAATTTTCCTACGAAGACGAACAAGAACAAGCCAAAATCTGATCTATGAGATGCAAAACAACGAGCGGGGAAAACATATCTACATACTCTTGTAGATCGCACAATGGAACGTTCAGTTGAACGTGGTCGGCGTAGTCGTACTAGCGTCTCCTCCTCGCGATCCGATCCGATCCAAGCGCCACAACGGGCGGCGCCTCCGCGCGTTGCACACGTACAGCGCAGGGACGACTCCTCCTCCTCGGTCCAGCAAGGTGCGGTGGAGTGGTAGATGAGATCAGCAGCACGACGGCGTGGTGCTTATGGTGGAAAGTACATGCGGGCAGGGCTTCGCCTACGCACGCGAGGTGGAAGAAGATAGACAAAAGATTTAGTCAAACTAGACTAGAAAAGGGCTACCAGAGACACACGGACGATGGAGGCTGATCAAAATCAGTCACGCACGCCCCTGATCTTACTCCTTTTATAGGCATACCGATACCCTAGAGTAACATGCAAGTTTCTGAAACTTGGCTTTGAAGCTACCGTGATCTGCGCCGCCACCGCCACCTAACAGATCGATCTGGTATCGAATCCAGACAGCCACGCTCGAGCAGCCTCGTGGCGCGTGAAGGCGCTCGACCGAGCGAGCTTGGCCAGGCGCGTAGGATCGAAGCGATCCCAGCGATCACTCGCGAGCGCGGCCTGGCCGCCTTCCTCGATCGGCCCAGCGATCGGGCCCCTCCTTGGTGGCCACGGCCGGCCCAGCCGGTCCAACCGGCCTTCCCAGGTAAGTGGGCTCTGGCGGGGCAGTGGCGCATGTGGCCGGCCCAGCTGCTGGCCCATGTGCCCCCCCCCCGCCTTTCTCTTTTCTTTTTTTCTTTTTGCCTTTCTTTATTTATTAGTCTGTCTAAATGGACTACTAAATTAGCCCGTTAGCAAAACTAATCATGGACTACTTTTAGCCCTTATTTATTTCCAACAAATAAATATATATATTAATATTTATTAATTCAATTAATTAATAAAACATTAATCATCTTTCCGGAACAATTCCATAACTCTCTCAAACAATTTCCATAAATCCCGAAACTACCCTAGCATCGATGAGCGTTAAGTGTGTGATCCTACGGGTTCGAGAATATGCGGACATGATCACCATCAATAATCAATAGCGGGATCTGGAAATCC
This sequence comes from Dactylis glomerata, assembly GCA_007115705.1. Taxonomy (NCBI): domain Eukaryota; kingdom Viridiplantae; phylum Streptophyta; class Magnoliopsida; order Poales; family Poaceae; genus Dactylis; species Dactylis glomerata. The sequence goes on from QXEO01001157.1 coordinate 1,402,910, forward strand.
ATATTGACTCTCATATATTCAACGAAGATCATTATCGGTGAACCACGATGTCAGGATTCAAATAATCCCGTATACAAATTCCTTTGTCTCGCGATTTTTTACTTGCCCGAGATTCGATCGTCGGTATCGCTATACCTAGTTCAATCTCGTTCATCGCAAGTACTCTTTACTCGTTCCGCAATCCAATATCACCTTGTGATTAAACTCATTAATCACGTGTTTGCAAACGGTGTATGACATTGATTATCGAGTGGGCCCGGAGTATATCTCTCCGACATGGGAGGGATAAATCCCATCTCGATACATGCAACCCAACAAGTACTTTCCGATTACCTGAGAGACACCTTTATGATCACCTTCTCATAGGATGACGTTTGATGACCTCAAAGCTCTCTTCCGATACCAGGGAGTGGCATTATCTCATGGCCTAAGGAATATGATACTGACATAGGAATAGCTACGCAATTGTGAACACAATAACACGGTCTAATTGCTATGCTTAATTTGGGTCTATCCATCATATTATTCTTCTAATGACATGACCTCATTATTAACCAACAAATCATGTCTATGGTTAGGAAACCTTAACCATCATTAATCAATGAGCTAGTCTAGTAGAGGCATACTAGGGACACAGTGTTGTTCATAATCCACACAAGTATTAATGTTTCCGCTTAATATAATTCTAGCATGGAATATAAACATTATCATGAACAAGAAATATGATAATAACAATATTATTATTGCCTCTAGGGCATATTTCCTGCAGTCTCCCACTTGCACTAGACTCAGTTATCTAGTCAACTAGTTGGTACCCCGCGCGTTGCTGCGGAAATTTGTAACTGATATTTTGTCTCAGTTATTGACAAGGGTATAGATAATAAGGCCCGTTAGTTGAGTACCCCTGAGGCCCGTTAAGCTAGGCCCAATTGTAATAATAGTCAAAATACGAGTCTATATCGTATGTCAATGTTGTAATCTGTATCGGATCCCACCCGATCCTTGAGACCTGGCCACCTATATAAAGGGGCTAGGAGGGGACAGTGTGGGACAGATTGAAAGCAAGCCAGGTACTACACCCACGTTTACTTTCATAGCCACCTTGTTTGACTGAGTTTATCTTCGAGTTCATCCGACGCCCTGTCTCCCCGATCCTAAGTCCTTCATCTAGGACATTTGTCGAGTTTAACCCTCGTCAATTGGCGCCGACCGTGCGGACTATGGGCGTTGGAATCATGAATTCGACGGCTTTTTCGCTTTTAGCCAATAGCAATCCAGAAGTCGACGAAAATCAAGAGATGGAATTGACGTTCGGAAGTTTAAGCTTTTGCATCGGACCTTCGGGTTCAACTCGCCTTTCGGATCCGACGAAATCAGTTCCATCGGCGGGCAAAGCAGAGAGGATAACAGCATCTGGATCGTCTGTAGGCTCTTCTAGCGAGGCAAACTCGCCAGTCAGCCCAGCAGCAAAACAAAATTTGCAGGAACCCGACGAAATCGGGCAAGAGACCGATGTGGAAGAAGCAGTGGACAAATCAAGGGATATCGCCAGCAGAAGCAGTGGCGTCTCTGGGAGCGTACACCAATTGTGCGTTATTATCACCGAAGCAGCAGAAGAAGAAAACAATCACTCCGGCAACAAAGAGATTGACATGCAAGTCGATAAAATAAGGAGCAATGGCAAGAAAGAAAAGGAGAAAGTGCATGTTTCGGCTGGAGAGTGGAGAATGATCATGATAGCTGTCAACCACGGGACTGATGTACCCGCAGATTCAAGAAGAGAAGTTTTAATGGGATACCAATACGCACTACACCAGCGCAGGAAAAAGCTAAGGCAGGAAAGAGATGTGATTATGAGAAGCCCAGACTATAACAGCACAGCAAATGAAGGATATTGGAGCGAATATACCAACTCATCAGAATCTAGCATGGAGAGGCACAAAGACCCGAAGCACAATAGAAGGACAACAACACGTGTAGTAGAAGAAAGCTATACGAGAAGCCCAAGCGCGAACCAACCAGAAGAGGAGGAGGAATTCATGCAAGAAACACCAGAAGCAGCATTGATAGCAGCACAAGCATACCTACTAACCACGCAACCAAAACCTGGTGACCCACGGGAACAAATGCATCAAGCCACGATACGGAGCCTCGGGTTAGTAGAAGAAAAGCTAAAGGGAAATATTTCAGAGAAAAAGTCGACTCATCGTAGTGAAAGGAAAAAAGAAGAGGTCCAGCGCAAATCTTCGTGCAACGAAACTAGCGAGTCCTCAGAAGACGAGAAACGCCAAAAGAGGAAGGAGGATGCAAGAAACATAATAGCACAGGCAAGGGTAAATAACTCACGTTACGCGTGGAGGGAAGAAAACTACGAAGACGACGAAAAAGAGATGGGCGCGCTATGCTTTACCCGCAGGGTTCGCAGAACGCGAGTACCCCAAGGATTTAAGCTACCACATGATCAGGAAAAGTACGATGGGTCACAGAAACCAACATTATGGTTGTCAGACTATCTACAAGCAGTACAAATACTAGGGGGAACAAGAGCAACAGCAATACAAAGTTTGTAGTTACATCTCACCGGCACAGCAAGGTCCTGGTTAAATACACTATCCAACGATTCCATTGGAAGTTGGGGAGAGCTAGAAAGCCAATTCACAAGAAATTTTCGATTAACATACAAGCGACCAGCTTCATTGGAAGAAGTTAAATCATGCATACAAGGAAGGGACGAAACTCTGCGCTCTTACATACAACGTTGGAGTGTCATTAAAAACTCCGCAGAGGACGTCTTCGATGAAAGAGCAATAGACACTTTTTCAGCCGGACTTCGTCGCTCAGACCTCGTGGAAGAGATAGGAAGAATAAAGCCAAGAACAGTTTCAGAACTAATGGAGATAGCTAACAGATTTGCCAACGGATAAGACGCATATAACAACAAAAGGGGACGCTCACCGGAAGTCGACAAATCCAGCAGGCAAGGCGATGGTACCGCAACGGCGACAACCATGGAAGGAGAAATCAGGTAGCCGCGGGATACGACGAAAGGAACAAGGAAGGTTACGAAAAAAGAGAGTTTTAGGCAAGAGACAACAGAGGAAAAGGAGAAACCAAGGTACTCGGGTCCCTCAGCAGAAGATATGCTATATGGTCCTTGTTGCATCCATTACGCATACCTGGACGGGAAAAGAGTCTCCAACCACCAGATGAAGGATTGCAGAACCTTCCTAAGGTTACAAAACGCCATGGATTCAAACCACGGAACACGACAGGGAGGAAAAATAACAAGTCAAGGATACCAATGCAGCGACTAGCAAAGCAACTGGAGTCGAAGATATATATACCAGCAATGATTCAACGAGTGCCAAAGTCGAAGAAAGAGAGGAAGAGCATATCAAGACAAGTCAACCTGGCAATATCATCGCCACCAGCTACTACAGAGTACCTAAAGTGGTCCGATCAACCAGTTAAATTTAGCAGAGAAGACCACCCAAGGAAAGTACCCAGGCCAGGGCATGCACCAATGGTACTGAAAGCACAAATAGGGGGATACGACATTGGGAGAGTATTCATGGATGCAGGAAGCGGCATAAATCTGATATATGCGAGAACTTTGAGGGCAATGTGCATTTCACTAGAAAGTTTAAAGCCGACGGATTGCTCTTTCCACGGAATAGTACCAGGAAGTGCAAATTACCCTCTCGGGAAAATAGAACTCGACGTCTGCTTCGGAAACAGCAACAACTATCGCAGAGAAATGCTAGAATTCGAAGTTATGGATTGGCCTTCACGGTATCACGCAATCCTGGGGCGCCCAGCATTTGCAAAATTTATGGCAGTACCTCATTACGCGTATCTTACACTCAAGATTCCAGGACCCAAAGGAACAATCACAGTGCAGGGTAGCTTTGAAGTATCCAACACCTGTGACAAAGAATTCAACAGACTGGCGCAAACCTTTGGCATGACAGCAGAATATGCGAGACTAAAAGGCGAAACCGACCACAACGTACTACCCGACGTCAGGCGATCCCTGCCAGATCAGGCTTTCGATGCAACTCAAGACTCGAAGAAAATCAAGGTCCACCCTACGGACCCAAGCAAAACTACCTCTATAGCGGTAAACTTGGATCCCGCATAGGAAAGCGCGCTCGTCGTGTTCCTCTGTGAGCGCTGGGAAATCTTCGCCTGGTGTCCTTCAGACATGCTAGGGGTTCCCAGGGAACTCGTCGAGCACGCACTAAACGTCGATCCCAAAGCAAAACCAGTCAAGCAACCATTGAGAAGATTCGATGAACACAAAAGGAAGGCAATAGCGTCGGAACTGCACAGGCTAGAAAACGCAGGGTTCATCCGGGAAATCAAATCATCGACTTGGGTATCTAATCCATTCATAGTCCCCAAGAAAAATACGAACATGCAAAGAGTGTGTGCCGATTATACGTCTCTCAACAAGCACTGCCCAAAGGATCCCTTCCCTCTACCTCGCATTGATCAGATAATTGATTCAACAGCAGGGTGTGAAAGGCTTTCCTTCCTGGCGCATATTTTGGCTACAACTAGATCAAGTTGAAGAAATAAGACGAGGAAAAAACAGCTTTCATAACACCTTATGGCGTGTTTTGCTACCAAGTAATGCCTTTCGGCCTAAAAAACGCAGGAGCAACCTACCAGAGCATGATGCAAAACTGCCTCGGAAATCAAATAGGACGAAACATCCAATTCTACATCGACGACGTGGTTATCACCACGCAAAAAGAAGAGTCACTAATCAGTGATTTAGCAGAAACCTTCGACAACCTAAACAGATACAAGCTGAAGCTCAACCCGACGAAGTGCTCTTTTGGGGTATCCGCAGGGCAACTCCTCGGGTTCCTGGTATCCGCAAGAGGGATAGAGGCAAACCCAGGGAAGATCCAGGCAATACTAACAATGGGGAAACCAACAAAACTACACGATGTATAGAAGCTCGCAGGACGTGTCGCGGCTCTAAGTCGATTTGTGGCACGGCTAGGAGAAAAAGCACTTCCATTCTATGCACTGATGAAAAAATCAGACGATAAATTTGAGTGGACCGAAGAAGCAGACATAGCTTTCACACAATTGAAAAAAGTGCTTTCCACACCGCCGGTGTTGGTCTCACCAAAGGAAAAGGAGCCATTGTTACTCTATATTGCAGCAACACATCAGGTGGTGAGTACAGTACTAGTAGTCGAAAGAAGTGAAGAAGGAAAAACCCATGGAGTTCAGCGGCCAGTATATTTCATCAGCGAGGTGCTATCTCCAACGAAGCAAAGGTACCCGCACTATCAGAAACTTGCATACAGCGTGTTCACGAAAACTGCGGCAATACTTCGCGGTACACCCGATCATAGTGGTCAACTAAACACCACTATCCAATATATTGAATAACCCTTCAGCAACAGGATGTGTCTCCTTATGGGGAATTGAGTTGTCACCCCTGGACATCACGTACGAAAAGCAAAAGGCGATCAAATCACAAGTGTTACCAGACTTTACAGCAGAGTGGCTGGAATTGCAAAACACAGGACCACCAGACCTATCGAGTGTATGGACAATGTACTTTGACGGATCAAAAAGGGTCCAAGGCGCAGGAGCAGGAGTAGTCCTGATATCACCACAAGGCGACAAGTTGAAATATGTGTTAAGGATGAGTTTTCCCCAAGCCTCCAATAACGAAGCCGAATACGAGGCGCTACTCCATGGGATGAAAATGGCCAAGGCCTGCGGAGCAACTCGACTGAAAATATTTGGAGACTCGAATCTCATCGTCCAACAAGTGATGAACAAGTGCGATGCTATCAATGACAATATGACAGCGTACGGGAACTTATATTATTATCTTGAGGGGACATTTGACGGATGCAAAGTTTCGCATATCAGTAGAGCAAGCAACGAGGAAGCCGACAATTTAGCAAATATCGGTTCCCAGTGTTTACCTGTACCACAAGGAGTTTTTTGGGAGGAAATCGTAGAAAGATCAATAAAAGGAACTAAAGTTTCGACTACACGAGAGCAAGCCCAGCATCAAGCAACAGGCTCGGGGGCTGGTAGCAGCGGGACAGCTGAACCCGAAGAAGTCATGATGATCGAGGAAACCTGGATGCAACCATACTTGGCATACATGGTAAACAAAGCACTACCCGAAGACACAGTACACGCTAAAAGGATAATACGACGATCCAAGGCTTTCGTCGTGCTGCAAGGAAAACTATACAAGAAACGCATAACAGGCGTCTTACAACGATGCATCACCCCTCAAGAAGGGTAAGAAATTTTAAGAGATATCCAAGCAGGAGTATGCGGACATCACGCTAGCAGCAGATCTATCACAGCCAAAGCTTTCCGTGCAGGATTTTATTGGCTAACAGCCATTGAAGACGCAAAAGACATAGTAAGGAAATGTGAGGCTTGTCAACGCTTCGCATCTCGACCGCATGCGCTAGCAGCAGAGTTGCAACCAATACCGTTATCTTGGCCCTTCGCACAATGTGGTCTCGACATGGTAGAGAAATTACATAAATCTTGACCAGGAGGGCATGTCTATATGCTGGTAGCAGTCGACAAATTCACCAAGTGGGTAGAAGCAGCCCCAGTGACAACCCAAGATTCTACAGCCGCGATTAACTTCATCAAGTCCATAGTTTTTCGTTTCAGAGTTCCACACAGCATAATCACAGATAATGGGACAAACTTCATATCGAAGGAATTCAAGAGTTGCTGTGAAGGTCTGGGAATTAAGTTGAAATTTGCCTCTGTGGCACATCCAAGTCAAATGGGCAAGTCGAGAAAGCCAACGGCTTAATATGCAACGGGATAAAGAAAAGGTTGCTAGCGCCCCTCGAAAAAGACAAGCACGCTTGGGTGGATGAGCTACCCTCCGTCCTCTAGAGTCTACGAACTACACCGAACGCAGCTACTCAAGAAACCCCCTTTTTCCTGGTCCATGGCGCAGAACCCGTGCTTCCAGTCGAAATAACTCATGAAGCTCCAAGAATTGCGGCATATGATGAGGCAACTTCTACATAAGCACTTCAGGATGATGTTGATGCACTTGATGAAGCAAGAGATGTAGCACTTGCTAGAGCTACTCAATATAAGCAAAATCTACGAAACTACCACAGTAGTCGAGTTCGTCCATGATCTTTCATGGTGGGAGATCTAGTATTACGACTAAAGCAATATGGACATGGAAAACTGGAGTCCCCATGGGTGGGACCTTACATTGTGACAGAAGTAATACCAGGAGGAGCTTATCGACTACAAGACAAGAAAACGGGGAAGGACGAGAGTAACCCGTGGAATGCAGAGCAACTAAGACGGTTCTACGCATAGGCGAAATGAGGCGACCAAGGAGTTTTTCGAATTATGACCCTCTGAATCCAGAACATGAGGCCATAGGTCGGGTTCATTGGGTCAAATCGACAATATGTGTAAATATCTTACTTTGCATTTGGGGGCTAGGACCCTTAAGTTGTACGAAATAATATTAACAAGTTCTATGACTATCTGCGACATACTACAAGGTTGATTGCAACCCGATATTTCGATGGCACCAAAAACGGTTCAAAAGAACCCGATAAAATATTAAAGCACATACCTCGGAACCACGATTTGTTCCCATGGTCTAAACACATAATTCCAATACGATTATTTATTACAGATGAGCACGACGAAACAACTGGATTACATAAAGAAGGAAATTAGTAAAAACTACACTTTGGCTTCATACTCCTTCTGGCACTGGGTGCCATCATAGATTCTCACGTCGAACTTCGACATGCCAACATGGAAATCAAAGGTCACAAAGAACCCCTGATGGAGGTCATGATCCTCCGCAAAACGTGACCAGCCGCCCTTGAAGAACTGGTCACCAGCGCCATCGTACCATACCTCCACTTCGTATGGGGTTCCTCCACCAGAGTGTTCGCGGAGAACTGCTTCACGCAGTTCTCGCCCATCCATGAATTCAGTGAATTTCAGTGGCAGGCGCTGAATCTCGCGGCACTGCGCATTGCAGATGCAGAAGAAAGAGTAGATTCTGGGCGACGATGAAGAAGCCACAGGGGAAGGAGCACTTAAACCTGGCGCAGTAAAGGGCACCTTGGGTTTATTCTTGCTCCCAGCCGGACGACCGTGGCGTCGCTTCACCAAAGCAGAAGAGGATGCCCCAATGGTTGCCGTGGTAGTCTTATTTTCGCTACCACGCGGGCGGCCGCGACCCCGTTTCTCCACCGGGGCGCCGAGGTTCAAGCGAGATCCACTTGCATCGGCCATGGAGACAAAAGCCAGGGACGAAAAAACCCTAGATGGGTTAAGGAAGAGGCAGATGATGCGGCGGAGGAAAGCACTAGTGAAAGGATTAGGGTTTTTACCCTGGTCAAAGCATGCTTTATTTATAAGCACGAACTAGTGGGCCTTTTGGAGCAGCAAGGCCCAAAGAGTATGCTACCTAGTGGATGTGGGAGCTTATTACTCTTCAATCCCCGACAACAATCCTTGTGCGTGGTGAACAACCAGCCCGTTGGGAACCCCAAGAGGAAGGTGTGATGAGTATAGCAGCAGGTTTTCCCTCAGTTAAGAAACCAAGGTTTATCATTCTTGGAGAGAAGATGTGGGGACCCCGGATTTACCCATCCGAAATACCCGATATGCATACAATTCACGATCCCATGATCAGTGTGTCGTGAATCCACATATCCAAGCTGATAATAGAGTTACATCGTCTATTACAATATCGAATAATATTTACAATTGGTCACATGACCAAGTATTATATTGCCACGCAGGGCAAGTCTACAATTAAGCAGCGGATACCAAGCAGCGTTGATGACCCATGTCATGCCTACTACCCTACAGGCAACTGACTGGGAGACGTCCTAGTTCGCACCAGCGTCGTCGTAACCATCGTCACCTTCCGAGTAGTCTTCTCCATAGTCTGACCAAGTTAATAGCCAGGGACAAAGCCGTGAGTACATTTTGGAATTGTACTCGCAAACCATCTAAGAAGAAGTGTTGTCATGCAGTTTGGCTGTAGCAAGGAGAAAGGCTCTAATCTAGTTTATCCTATCTAGTCAATTTCTCGTGTCGATATAGCATGTCTTACGAAATTTCTATATCCTTATTAAAGAAAACATTTAGAAAACCTTTTTAGTAAAATCTCTAGGAAAGGGGGAAACTCATTTGATTTCCAAGAGAGAATCGATGGTCAATCAAACATGACCACCCTCCTTTATAAAACCAGGTCAATCACACATGACCATCTCCATTTCCTCGGCAGTACCCTGCAAGTACTCTGAACCATAACCGTGCCACGGCAGTACCCTCCGAGTACTCCGTCCAACACCTTTCTCTGTTTTTCCGAAAACACTTTATAAACCAAAACTTGACACAGGTTAAGTATGGCCATTCTAACCGTCCATGACCGAGGACGCGGCTATTCGAATAGATTACACTCTGCAGAGGTTGTACACTTTACCCACACCATTCGATAAATCCGCTGGGATACCACCACGGACCGTCATACACAAGTATGCGGGGTTCGGATAATCGATCGAAGCCCTCCATCTATCTACCTTAGTACGGGTGCCTACCCTATGGAGTTTACCTCCCCGGCACGTCCCGGCAGTACCTCCTCCAGAGCGCAACTCCGACGCCACGGCGGGAGAACCCAAGTGTCTTCCGGCGGCTTGGGATATGCCGTGATATGTGTTGACCTTTGTTTAGCATCAACCCGGATTCCGGGGTCCTGTAGACCCGTATATAGTTGTGAGGCTCCCCGCACTAAAGCAAATAAACTTCAAACTAAGCCCGTCCCATACCGGGTAATGTGGTTGCACGGGGGTAATTGGTTTGGCGAACACTTATACACAATGCCCTTTTTCTGAAAATCCACCAACTCCTTCATCTCCCATTGTCCACTCCTTGTTTATGAAACCATTTCTAAACATCTCAATGGAGTAGCAACTACTCCAAGGTTTTCAAAACCATTTTCGAAATGTTTCCCAAGAGTAAACCCAATTTCCTAGAGTTTTGGCTCCACTACAAGTTTTTCCAAAGACATTGATGCTAGCCATCAAGTCTCTACTATGAGGGGTGTAGAATAGGTCACAAGAGGTCTCATCTCTATGGATGATATTAAGTCGACTTGTGGAGCTAAGTCGCCAACTATTGCTATCTAGGGATTAATAGCAATATAGAAAACAATGCATAATTAAGAAAGCAGGAGTAAGCAATGCAAAGTGTAATAGTAGGATTCAGATATGCAACAAGTAGATGGCTTGCCTTTATCATCTTGTCCTTTGTCTTCTTCTTGATAATCGAATACTTCCCATTCCTCGGTACACTCAGTGTCGTTCGAATCTAGCGTCGAAAAAAAATGGCACACAATAAGCAAACAAGCATACACAAGGAACATGCATCATCACAATCAACTTCAAACAATCAGAGAGTATCAGAAGGAAACAATCTTAGATTCTGAACAAAATTTTATAAGATTTTACTAGCATAGGTAATCCTATTAGAACTAGGGTATTTTAATAAAGCAAGAAACCCTATTTCACTCCAAACAAGCATGCATGTGCCTAATTTGGTCAAATCTCAAACTCAGCATACCAGTATATAGACAACAAGTTTATGAACTCAACAAAGTTGGATTCAATACAAAATACTATGTGGTTATTTTTCCATGAATTTTATAGTAGCAACAATGACTAGAATACACAAATAAATCTCAGATATTCTCTGGGATTCAGAAAAATGTGCCAGATGATGTTTTGGAAAGCTTAAACAATGCATGATACAGAGAAATTGGATTCATGCTAAAATACCTATCCTATTTCAAATGAGAAAATAAATAATAATAAAAACTCTATTGGCCATTTTAATTGCTACTGTAGGTATATGCAACATAAAATATCAAACCAAGTGTCACATGTAAGCTAGGACATCATAGCATCACTGAAAAATGGATTCACTCCATTTCAATATACAGAACTACAAATTTGGATTTTTTTGATCGAAACTAGGGTTGATTTGCTAGTTAAAATAAAGGTATTGATACAGGGCTCTAAATGGAGTGAGGTCAGTGGCATTGGATAGACATGGAAACAAGGATTTCGCAGAAATTTGAATCAACTCATTTGCAGGTATATAACTTCAGATATGGATTTATTAGTGAAAAGAACACATTTTAGGGGATTAAATCCCAAAAATGATCTAGAAACTATTTTGACCAGAGACTTGCTCTGCATGGTAGATATTTGTATAAGTATTCCGTAGAAATTTGAATGAAGTCATTTGGATGCTTGGTTATGTTTTTATGAATTTTACAAGTTTCAGATCTGTTGAATAAGAGGTTAACAGATAACCCCAAAAAAACTGCTAAAGGCCGATTTGAACAGAACCTGGGCGAACCTCAGTGGGCCGGCCCATGTCTGCCCAGCCACGCGCATGGAAGACGACGGGCCCACTGGTCAAAGTAATGGGCTGAGGCAGAGTGGCATGCAGTCGTCGGATCGAGATCCACTGGTCGGCGACGGATCCGTCCGCGACGACGACGGAACGGTGGGGCTGCTGCGATGGTGAAGACGGAGGAAGGCGGGGGCTCACCGGGATGGCTGCGGAAGACGGAGGCGATGAGGGAGATGATGCAGAGGGTGCGGCGGCCCTATTTGACCGGCGGGGACGCAAAGACGAGCTCCCAGGCGTCAAGGAGGGTCGCAGGCGGACTCGACGCTGTTGGAGCTGCAACACGCAGCCCCTTTCTTCTACCTCCCGCTCTCAACAATCTCTCTTGTGTCTTCTCACTTTGTCCCTCTCAAGAACACACACGCACACACTCATATCAGAGAAGAAAAAACAGCTAGCTTTGCCGATGCATATCCCTCTCTGGTAAACACAAGAGCTACATTTTGCTAGTGCCTCACGGCTGCAATTTCTCATTAACTGAATGAAGTATATATACAAGTGCTTAACCCTCATCCACTAACCACTAACCCCACGCACCACTACCACCATGACCGCATACATGCATCGGCCACACTTGACTCGGCTAAGTACATGCATATGCAGCTAATCTTATCTTTCCTAGAATCTCTCTAGGCCAAATACTACTACGTGTATGTAGCTAACAACCTGAACCATGATGAATTACTAACAATAAGATTAGTTCCAACAATCACCTCCCTAATCTTATTGTTACTTAATTCTCTTGAAGCCCATAGTGATCGATGTCATCGGTTCAACACGCAGACGGCCACCAATGCCATCTTTGTCACGCCGATTGCAACCATCACTGTTGGCCTCGACGAGAAACGCACCTCCTACACTTTTACCATGAGCACGCTGCTGTGACACACTCGCCGCCGCATATCCGCCCACCAGCGCCGCAATTCGCCGATGACTCGCCACCATGTTAGCCACCGGTGCCGCAACTCGCCAGTGACTCGCCTTCATGGTTGCCGCCGGTGCCGCAACTCGCCGGTGACTCACCTCCATATTCGCCGCCACCGGTGACGCAACTCGCCGGTGTCTCACCTTCATGTTGTCGTCGATGACGCACCTTGTCGACGACTTGCACATGGATGGCGATCCCTTCATGGTAATGGCCTCCGCACCTTGGCCATCACCTCCTTGCCGCCGGTGACGCAACTTACCGGGCAGCATGCAGTTCTCCATCGCGTGACGCAGCTTGACGACGATGGAGACTCGGACCTCGAACGCACGAGGCTCTGATACCAATTGTTGGAGCTGCAACACGCAGCCCCTTTCTTCTACCTCCCGCTCTCAACAATCTCTCTTGTTTCTTCTCACTTTGTCCCTTTCAAGAACACACACGCACACACTCATATCAGAGAAGAAAAAACAGCTAGCTTTGCCGATGCATATCCCTCTCTGGTAAACACAAGAGCTACATTTTGCTAGTGCCTCACGGCTGCAATTTCTCATTAACTGAATGAAGTATATATACAAGTGCTTAACCCTCATCCACTAACCACTAACCCCACGCACCACTACCACCATGACCGCATACATGCATCGGCCACACTTGACTCGGCTAAGTACATGCATATGCAGCTAATTTTATCTTTCCTAGAATCTCTCTAGGCCAAATACTACTACGTGTATGTAGCTAACAACCTGAACCATGATGAATTACTAACAATAAGATTAGTTCCAACAGACGCCGGAGCGGAGTGGCACGGACGAACCCAATAGCAGCGACCTCACGGCGAGCTGCAGGAGAAACGGACGCGTGGTTAGGTTTAGAAGACCTCAGATGAGAAGAATGAGACAGAGAGAGGGGTGGAGGCGGTCTGCATCAAGCTTGCAAGGAGGCGGTGGCCGTGGCGGGCGGACTACGTTGAGCTCGAACTCGCGGCTGCCACCATTCCTGCATGGAATCGATAGCCTCGTTAGCTACAGGTACGAGAGGTGAAAATCAAGGAAGGGATAGGAGAGAGGGAGGCGGTCTGCAGCTTGCTGGCGATATGGAGGTCCTCGTGGCGGAGCTCGGGTCGGTGATGGGAAGAACTGAGTGGGGGAGGGGAGCTGGGGCTTGGCCTGGGGTTCATCTAAGAGGGAGAAGGTGCGAGTGAGAGGGAAAGAGGAGGCCGGGCGTGCTTATAACCGTGGGACGGTCGATGCCCTGCCAGGACGTGGCATCCGATGTCTGGCCGCGGAGCGCGGCGATTGCGGCTAGAAGGAATACGACAAGAGAAAGAGGCGGTGCTGCGCCAGTGGGTCTGCGAGAGTGGAACACGGTCTCTGGCGAGAGGGCAAGCGCGGCGGTGGTCGGTCGGCTTGGAGAGGAGACCGCCCGCCAGGTGCTCGACGCTGGTTCGGCTCTCAGAGCACGGTCGGTAGAGGACGTAGGGAACATGACAAGGATGAGGGGTTGCTTGGGTTTGACCATGGACATATAGGGGAGTCTAGTGGCGCGGTTATAGGTCCTATCTCACCCTTCTCCTTCCTGTCCAAGCCAGCTTGTGGCACAGGAGCGTGAGAGAAAAGGGTGAGCTGGGAGAGACCTAGCTCGAGACACTGGAGGGTAGGGTAGGCTTGCTGAGCTGGGGTGGCCTGCTGCTGTGGTTGGAAGTCAAATGAGAGAAGGTGGAGTGAGAGAGAGAGCACAAGATCTTGCAAGATTGCTGCATCGGGTCTCACCAAGCTCCATCCATAAGAGACAAGCAGGGCGTTGTAGCTGCTAGGGTCTTGACCAGAGAGAGGTTAGTAGGGTGCAGGAGTGGTCTATGCGATGGTTTGTGATGTTTTAGGAAGAGGGTTAAGAAATATAGATGAAATATGTACAAATGGTCATGCTTCCCATCTTTGCATTGATTCTTGTTTCAAGGCAATGGTGTGAGTAGATAGAGCATAGAGGTGAGGTGGAGATGATGTTCAGATTAGGAATTTATTTGGTATAATTTTGAAAACCTAGTGCGAGTAAGCTCAATTTTAAAGAGGTTTGATTTGAATTAATCCTTTGAAAATTTTGGAAAGTAGAGGATAAGATTTTGATTTTTTTAAAAAAGTTTACACGCAAACAAATGTTTTGGAAAACTTTCTCAAGTTTAATTGATGGGAAAGGTGCAAGAAAATGGATTGGTTGCCATTTCCATGCATTTGGTGTAATAAGAAAATTAGTAAAGAAATAAATTCTTGGAAATAAAATATAAGGGGGAAATAGAGTGATATGCAAAAGGAAAAAAAATTGGATTACACTTCTCAATTTTATTTGAGAAGAACTTTTTAAAACCAAAAAGGTCAAACTTTGAGGTGAGTTTCTAGAAAAGAAGGAAAATAGAAAGGAATAATGGTTTTAGAAATAAAGGGCCATAAGGTAAATGAGTTGAGATTGATAGAATAAACCAAGGATAGAGGTGATACAATGTTGTTTGAGTCTTAGGGGCAAAGGTAGAGTTTTTTTTTGCTAAACCAAGATTGGCTAGGGAAGAAGTGGGTGACAAATGGTCATTGTTTGATTATGGTCAGAAACACAATCAACACAATTAGCAGATGGCCTCAGATGAGGAGAGGGCAATGAAAGGCATGAAAGATTAGATGATAGGGAAGAGACCTAAGATGGAAGATTGCTATGGATAGAAGGTATGAGATTAATACAAGTCTCTGAAGATTGAATCTGTTAATAGAAGTGAAGATAGGGCCAAGTTTTGAATTTGGATGATTTGGCATTTTAACTTGCCTCTTTGATTTCTATGGGCTTCACATAGATACTATCAAGCATTAATAAGGTTTTAATGAGAAATGAAAAGAACTAAAAGTAATTCTCTAAGCAAAGCATTCATACACACAAAAAGAAGTCAAATACAGTCAAACATATGCAACAATCATCATATGAGTAATGGTCCGAGCAAGTGCTCAATAATGAGGATGTCATGGTGAAGTTGAAAAGAGCTTCAAGGAAAGGAGTAAGGCTTTAGTAGATATTTTCGGAAACAAATGGAGACATAAACATCTCCTTTGTAAAGTTTTCTCAAAGGTGTTTGAAAACCATTTTTTTTCAAAGGTTTATAAATTAGTGGGATCACAACACTATGTCCCTGTAGTTTTGGAAATACTGAGTTTTGGTAAAGTTTTCACTTTAAAATAGGTCTTGGCTCCTATTTTGGAAAAATTAAAATATTTTGAAATTAAGGAGGTGCCAAGATATTTTATTTTGAGAAAAAGCTAGTAACCCAAAAGATGACCTGACCACTAGATCACAAGGATTGAGTTGGTCCACAAACTCGTCCATCAAACAACACTCTTGCTAGCAAGATTTTCACAACATTTCATCCAAACATGCAGGAAACACTATTTTATTTATTTAACTGCAAAAAGCTTTTGTTGGCCCTCATTTTTGGCTTACTAAACACTGCTTAAACAGGGCTACAAAAGTTGGGGTGTTACAGAAGAGACAAACGACTGAAGGTGATGCTTGCTAGTTTGCGATAGCTTCAGACAATTTATATATGGCGCCTCGCCCAAGCTTTGCTTGCTAGCTGCAACGCGGAACCTGCACACAACACAACCAAGTACTTTGCTCCCAACTTGCGATGAGGTTGTCAATCTCACCGGTTTGCTTGAAACAAAGGTTATGAGTGTATCGAGTGGAAAACAGTAGAAGTATGCGAGTAAAGTAAACAGTGCGAGTAAAGTAAACAGGTGATAGCAATATGATGGAAATAGGACCGGGGTCCACAGTTCACTAGTGGTGTCTCTCCATAAGATAAATAACACATGCTGGGTAAACAAATTACAGTTGGGCAATTGATAGAATAAAGATAAACGTGATATGTCAAGAAGATCACTATGAGATTTACTCTGGGCATTACAACAAAATACATAGACCGCCATCCAACTGCATCTATGACTAATAATCCACTCACGGAGATATCGTCCGAACACCCCATGAGTATTAAGTTGCGAACAACGGATAATTGCATTAAGCAAAGTGTGTAATGTAAACAAAGCATATGCCCTTGAGCATATGAATGTTGTTTTCTCCCTAGTAGCAACAACACATCTACAACCTTAGAGGTTTCTGTCACTCCCCCAGGTTAAATAGAGGCAAGAACCCACTATCGAGCATAAATACCCCCTCTTGGAGTCACTAGCAACTACTCGGCCAAGATAGCTACTAACAACGGAGAGCATGCAAGATCATAAAGAACATAGAGATAACAAAAGATATAATTCAGTACAGCAACTTAATCATAACACCAATATTCATCGGATCCCAACAAACCAAACATGTAGAATTACATAACGGTGATCTCAATCATGTAGGGCAGCTCATGAGATCTAAACATGAAGCACATGGTGGAGAAGACAACCATCTAGCTACTGCTATGGACCCATAGTCCAAGGTAGACTACTCACTCATCGCTCTGGAGGCAAGCATGGCGATGAAGAAGACCTCCGGTGGCGATTCCCCTCTCCGGCAGGGTGCCGGGAAGAGCTTCTGGACCCTCCCGATCTTCGGGTCGACGACGGCGGCGGATCGCGATGTGTTCTGGAAAAGTGATCGGGTACTTAGGTTTTTCCCGTCGGGGGGTCTTTATAGGCGAAGGGGTGATGTCAGAGGTGGGGCCAGGTGCCCTCACACCATGGCGGCGCGGCCAGGGACTGGGCCACGCCAGCCTGGTGTGTGGGGCCCCTGTGCCCCCCGCCTTCTCCTCTTCAGATGACTGGAAGCTCCCGGATAAAATAAGACTTCAGGAACTTGTTTCGTCCAATTCCAAGAATATTTCCTGTGTATCACTTCTGAAACACAAAAATAGCAGAAAATAGGGAACTGGCATTGTGGCAACTTGTTAGTAGGTTAGTTCCAGAAAATGCATAAAAGTGCCACGAAGTGTAACGAAACAGTAGGCAAATGGTGTAAAAACAAGCATGGAGCATCAAAAATTATAGATACGTTGGAGACGTATCAAGCATCCCCAAGCTTAACTCCTGCTCGTCCTCGAGTAGGTAAGTGATAACAAAAGAATAATTTTTGAGGTGACATGCACCTACACAATCTTGATCATATATGTAAGCATTTGTGAACTGGGATCATAAGAACTTAAAACATGGGCATGAAGATATAATCATGACAATAAGAACTTAGCAACCATGTTGTAAACATGCAAATGAACATAAACAAAAGATCATGAAAATGAAACAATGAAAGTCAAACATGTGTTCAAATCACAAGGAAAAACATGCAAATGGTTTTCAGCTTGTCCTTCAAAGAGAGCAAAACATAAATGCATAGGACACCTTCAAGTTTAAGAGGGCGACTAGATACAAGTAATTTAAGAACAAGTGAAACCAACAATATGAATCAATCAATGAACTTTGGGACAATGCATATTACACTAAGAATGACAACTTTGCTCTCTTATGGTGCATAAAGAAAGAAGGTGGTGACTCAACATAAAAGTAAAAGAAAGGCCCTTCGCAGAGGGAAGCAGTGATTGCAAGTTTTATAACCTTCAAAAAATTATGGTACTTACCGGCTTTGAGCTCTCATTGCCCCCATCATAAGCATCTTGAATGGTTAAAGTTAATGCGAGAACAATTATGATGCATATGCTTGACAAATCATAAGTTGAAAACCTCGTGTCCCGTGAATATGAGTACCCAAACCTCATGCTACTTTACTTAGAGTCCCAAGCAAGGCTCTTGTCATTGTAAGTATATGCATATCATTGAGAACCGCCAATGGGGTACCTCCGTGCCCGATGACATGGAACAAGCCCACATCAAAATGACAGGACAAGCAGACAATGAACACCTCGACATCTCTTTTATTTGCCATTTATTTAGCTTTTTATTGTGAGATGCGTCGTCGAATGTTCACCATGGGTATGCTGCAAATTTCCACCATGAATTATGCATGGCTTAGATTAGCGTCCCGGCGTTTCCCTAATACATTTACAAACTCCATGATTCCCACAAGATTCCCAATTCATTTCACACCGCGGGCATCCATAAACAAAAGATCACGATATCAACTCAAATAAGAAGTGCAATGTTGAAAGCTTGCCCCATGACAGCATGGATGGGCTAGAATCCAACTTACAACTTGCAAGCATAACAACTCAACATAAAAGACCACAATGTCAAATTTTTAAGAACAAGAAAAAGTAAAGTGTGCCTTCCGGTTCGTGAGAGCTTTACTGACCGAATTTCACATAACACTGATAAGAGTTTAATTTGAAGAGATAATAAAAGCAAGTCAAATTTACTTGGAATAACAAATTGCTAGTAGGTATGTATGGTGGACACTTTGGAAAACTTTAACTTTTAGGAGTTGGATGCACGAGTAGAGCTCATACTCAGTACAAGGCGAGGGCTAGCAAAAGACTGTGAGCGACCAACTAAGAGAGCAATAATGGCCATAATCATGCAAAGCGACAAAGCGACATCAAAAGAAGCATAAGATGGCATCAAGAGTCAAAAACTAAATGATCATGAAGGCTATTGGCGACTTTGTAAGAGTCTAACATGTGTGAGCATGCGCCAAGTCAGCCCAGATAAAGCATCAAGGAGAAAACCAAAATAATGCTTCCATATAATAAAAACAACGCATGATTTTTTCAAAGGCTCATTAAGCAATCTCAGTTATTTGAGACAAGTCATGCTATAGAAAAACCACTAAGCATACTATCAAAAAGACATCAAGCATGACATGAAAACGCCTAAGCCGCAGTCTACACAAGCTCCTTCTTGTACCACTATTTTGCATAAAGCTTTTTCTCTTTTCCAACACCATTTGAAATTTTTTAAAGACACCTCTTTTGATGAAAACCAATAAAGATCAGAGGCAAAAATACACCTTGATGAAAAGATATGACAAGGTCTGAACGCAAATCAAGGCGAAAACGAAAACCAAAAGCAGTAGCAGAAAAAGAAGAACACCCGGTGAAATTCTAAGAATAAAAACGGAGTGTTCTTTGCAAATGAAAACGAGTACATCTCCTCCAAAGGAAATTTGTTGTGGTCCAACCATTTATTGCAGCAAAACAAAACAAACTAACTAAGAAAACTAAAACAACTAACGCTCCAAGAAAAACACATAGTGCATGAAGCAATAAAAATATAGTGTCTTGAAAGGTGACCTGATTTTTGCCGATGAAGAAGGGGTGCCTCGGGGGCATCCCCAAGCTTTGACGCTTGTACTTCTTGGATATTTCTTGGGGTGATGCGTGGGCATCCCCAAGCTTGAGCTTTTGTCCATTCTTCAACTCATCTCATCATTCTCCAATCCATACACTTGAAAACTTCCTTCATACAAAACTAAACACAATTCTATTAGCAACATTAGTGCAAGCATAACATATAATCAACCTCTTTTTGCTTCAGGTTTTAACTCAAAACCAACACATATAAAGCAAATACTACTATAGCAACTTCCCAAAAAGTTCCGTGATCAAAAGAACTCAAAACTGAACAGCTGACAAAGGCCGATTTTTTGAGGGGTTTTCTGTTGCTCAAATCAAAAAGTGTTCAACTAACGAAAGTTTGGATATAACCTGGGGCATATGCTCAAGAAATAGCAGGTCCAAAATATATACAGAGAATTTATAAGAATTTTTACGGTGCAGCACCGAAAACAGTTTCAGGACAGCAACATCCCCAAATCTTTACCTCACTCGAATTAGAGGCTTCTCTTGGCACAAAAACAAAATAAACAAGATAAGGAGTGGTCATTACAGTAGTAATGACTTCCAAGACTCAAATAAAAGAAAAAGTACTGAAAATAAACATTGGGTTATCTCCCAAGAGTGCTTTTCTTTAACGCCTTTGAGCTAGGCACAGAAAATTGTGAATCAAGTAACATCAAGTGATAAAGCATCAAGCTCATAATTTGCTCTACGAATAGAGTCAAAAAGCAATTTCTTTCTCTTTCTAGGGAAGTGTTCCATACCTTTCTTGAGTGGAAATTGATATTTGATGGTGCCTTCCCTCATATCAATGATGGCACCTACAGTTTGAAGAAAAGGTCTTTCCAAAATAATAGGACTTGAAGCATTGCATTCAACATCCATGACAAGAAAATCAACGGGAACAAGGTTATTGTTAACCACAATAAGAACATCATTAATCCTTCCCAAAGGTTTCTTCTTAGCAACATCAGCAATAGGAACATCAAAATAACATTTTTCAAGCGGTGGTAAATCAAGCATGTCATAAATTTTACTAGGCATGATAGAAATACTAGCACCTAGATCACATAAAGCATGGCAATCATAACCATTAACATGCATATCAATGATGGGTTCCCAACCATCTTCTAACTTCTTGGGAACAGAAGCTTTCTGCTTCAACTTTTCATCCCTAATTTTTATGAGAGCATTGGTAATATGCTTAGTAAAAGCAATATTTAAAGAACTAGCATTGGGAGTCAAAGCAAGCTTTTGCAAGAACAAAATAATTCAGATATATTGCGGCCATCAACATCAAAATCATTAAAAGAAATAGAGCTATCATCTCCTACATTACGAAAAATTTCAGCACTCTTTTGAGAAAAAGTTTTGGCAGTTTTAGACTTTTTAGCACAAGGAGTGGGAGTTTTCTCTACACCAATCAAAGTAAGAGGATTGCTAGCATTAGGAGCAACATCATTAGAGGTAGTAATAGTACAAACTTTCATATTCCTAGCAATCTCATCCTCTCTATCCCATCTAGCATGCAATTCTGCTAACAATCTAAGATTTTCATCAATTCCAACTTGAATAGCATTAGTAGTAGCAAAAACATTGTTCTCTTTCACATCATTTGGCAACACTTTTAATTTCAGAATTTCAACATCATGAGCAAGGCTATCAACTATAGAAGCAAGAATATCAATTTTGCCTAACTTTTCCTCAACAGACTTGTTAAAAGCAGTTTGCTTACCGATGAAGTCCTTGAACATTACCTCAAGCTCGGAGGGCGCGGCCCTAGTGTTGTTGTAGGAATTACCATAAGAATTACCATAACCATTACCATTGGTAGAAGGATACGGCCTATAATTGTTACTAGCAAAATTGTTCCTATAAGCATTGTTGTTAAAATTATTGTTTCTAATGAAATTCACATCAACATGCTCTTCTTGAGCAACCAGAGAGGCTAAAGGAACATTATTAGGATCAACATGAGTACTATCATTAGCAAGCATAGCCATAATGGTATCAGTCTTATCATTTAAGGAAGAGGTTTCCTCAACAGAATTTACCTTCTTACCTTGTGGAGCTCTCTCGGTGTGCCATTCAGAATAATTTACCATCATGTTGTCGAGTAGCTTTGTTGCGGCGCCCAAGGTAAGGGACATAAAAGTGCCTCCAGCAGCTGAATCAAGTAGGTTCCTCGAAGAAAAATTTAGTCCTGCATAAAAAGTTTGGACAATCATCTAAGTAGTCAGTCCATGAGTGGGGCAATTCTTTATCATAGATTTCATTCTTTCCCAAGCTTGAGCAACATGTTCATTATCAAACTGAGTAAATTTCATAATATTGCTACGCAAGGATATAATCTTAGCAGGAGGATAGTATCTACCAATAAAAGCATCCTTACACTTAGCCCATGAATCAATACTATTCTTAGTCAAAGACAGCAACCAATCTTTAGCTTTTCCTCTCAAGGAAAAAGGAAACAACTTGAGCTTAATAATATCACTTTCTACATCCTTATATTTCTACATCTCACATAGCTCAACAAAATTGTTGAGATGAGCTGCAACATCTTCAGTACTAGCACCAGAGAATTGCTCTTTCATAACAAGGTTCAACAAAGCAGGCTTAATCTCGTAAAAGTTTGAAGCAGGAGCAGGTGGTGCAATAGGAGTTTAGATAAAATCACTATTGTTCGTGCTAGTAAAGTCACACAACTTGGTGTTTTCAGGATTGGCCATTTCAGCAAAACGAGAGTAAACAAGTAAAAACAACTACCAAGGATTCTAATTTTTTTGGGTTTTTGACATAAAACGATGCAGGTAAAATAAATAAAGTAAAGCAAAACAATAACAAAGCAAAGGATGTGCGTGCGAAAAACTCCCCTTGCAGAAGCCTTCCAATCTACCCGGCAACGGCGCCAGAAAAATAGCTGCTACCTAGTGGACGTCGGAGCTTATTACTCTTCAATCCCCGGCAACAATCCTTGTGCGTGGTGAACAACCAGCCCGTTGGGAACCCCAAGAGAAAGGTGTGATGAGTATAGCAGCAGGTTTTCCCTCAGTTAAGAAACCAAGGTTTATCGTTCTTGGAGAGAAGAGACAAACGACTGAAGGTGATGCTTGCTAGTTTGCGACAGCTTCAGACAATTTATATATGGCGCCTCGCCCAAGCTTTGCTTGCTAGCTGCAACGCGGAACCTGCACACAACACAACCAAGTACTTTGCTCCCAACTTGCGATGAGGTTGTCAATCTCACCGGTTTGCTTGAAATAAAGGTTATGAGTGTATCGAGTGGAAAACAGTAGAAGTATGCGAGTAAAGTAAACAGTGCGAGTAAAGTAAACAGGTGATAGCAATATGATGGAAATAGAACCGGGGTCCACAGTTCACTAGTGGTGTCTGTCCATAAGATAAATAACACATGCTGGGTAAACAAATTACAGTTGGGCAATTGATAGAATAAAGATAAACGTGATATGTCAAGAAGATCACTATGAGATTTACTCTGGGCATTACAACAAAATACAACAAAATACATAGACCACCATCCAACTGCATCTATGACTAATAATCCACTCACGGAGATATCGTCCGAACACCCCATGAGTATTAAGTTGCGAACAACGGATAATTGCATTAAGCAAAGTGTGTAATGTAAACAAAGCATATGCCCTTGAGCATATGAATGTTGTTTTCTCCCTAGTAGCAACAACACATCTACAACCTTAGAGGTTTCTGTCACTCCCCCAGGTTAAATAGAGGCATGAACCCACTATCGAGCATAAATACCCCCTCTTGGAGTCACTAGCAACTACTCGGCCAAGATAGCTACTAACAACGGAGAGCATACAAGATCATAAACAACATAGAGATAACAAAAGATATAATTCAGTACAGCAACTTAATCATAACACCAATATTCATCGGATCCCAACAAACCAAACATGTAGAATTACATAACGGTGATCTCAATCATGTAGGGCAGCTCATGAGATCTAAACATGAAGCACATGGTGGAGAAGACAACCATCTAGCTACTGCTATGGACCCATAGTCCAAGGTAGACTACTCACTCATCGCTCCAGAGGCAAGCATGGCAATGAAGAAGACCTCCGGTGGCGATTCCCCTCTCCGGCAGGGTGCCGGGAAGAGCTTCTGGACCCTCCCGATCTTCGGGTCGACGGCGGCAGCGGATCGCGATGTGTTCTGGAAAAGTGATCGGGTACTTAGGTTTTTCCCGTGGGGGGTCTTTATAGGCGAAGGGGCGATGTCAGAGGTGGGGCCAGGTGTCCTCACACCATGGCGGCGCGGCCAGGGCCTGGGCCGCGCCAGCCTGGTGTGTAGGGCCCCTATGCCCCCCTCCTTCTCCTCTTCGGATGACTGGAAGCTCCCGGATAAAATAAGACTTCAGGAACTTGTTTTATCCAATTCCGAGAATATTTCCTGTGTATCACTTTTGAAACACAAAAACAGCAGAAAACAGGGAACTGACACTGTGGCAACTTGTTAGTAGGTTAGTTCTGGAAAATGCATAAAAGTGCCACGAAGTGTAACGAAACAGTAGGCAAATGGTGTAAAAACAAGCATGGAGCATCAAAAATTATAGATACGTTGGAGACGTATCAGAGTACTTTTGGATTTTTACAGTGCAAAAGAATTAAACGTATTAAGGAAAAGCATGCAAGGGAAAAAGCAGGGAATAAGAAAATGTCTGTCAAAAAGACACAAGTGTACCTCATCTTCGACTCGGGGGCTTGTGTTACGAAGAGGAAGGAAACCCATGCAAGGTTGAAAGGAGTCGACAAAATTATGTGAAAAAGTAGTATAAGAAACAAGTTTTATCTATTCTCTTGAGCCTATACCCGAAAATTTCGGCTATAGCCTTGGGGGCTACTCTCATCGGGAGCGCTGTCGTGCACCCGATAGAAAGAAGTCGACAAAAAGGACGGAAAGAAGTGGAAACAGGTGATAAAGGGGAAAAGTTGATGAAAGCGAGGTGTATGTATAATTTGTTGCTTTTCGTCAGCAAAAAGCATCGACTATATTGTCGACGAAATAAGACGTCGATTACTCCCATCGGGAGTCTATTCATGAGAAGATAACTCGAAAAGTTATGTATATTGAATCAGTCAAACAAGGCTGCGAAATATAATTCTTGAGTTGAGTTATCGCAACAAAACTCGAATGCCATGGTATATCATGAAGGTAAGACCCCAGGATCCATCATGTGTGGCCCGGTATACGCACATGGATGCGCTCTGCTGGTATGTATTCGTGTCTACGGCGCGAAGAAAAATCCTGGTGGACGCACTGGGTACCCTAAGAACCACTGGGACTCATTCTTTATAAGTCCTAAATGCGGCAAAAGAGTGGGTTTGACCGGTTTCCCGAATTCAAGTTCAAGGGGATTGAATTTGAAGTAGGTGGCAAGTGTCTGTTCCGGCAGTTAACTGACCTCTTGATCCGTCAGAGTTGTCAGGCTTGTTCATCAAAGCCCCTTGCGAGATATTATAGAGAAAAATAAGTCGAAAGACCAAGTCGAAGATTTCAAGATTTGAAGAAGTCAAAGAATTGAAGATCTAAGATTCAACCCGAATCTGCAATTCTGGTAGAATCTCGGGGGCTACTGACAAGGGTATAGATAATAAGGCCCGTTAGTTGAGTACCCCTGAGGCCCGTTAAGCTAGGCCCAATTGTAATACTAGTCGAAATACGAGTATATATCGTAAGTCGATGTTGTAATCTGTATCAGATCCCACCCGATCCTTGAGACCTGGCCACCTATATAAAGGGGCCAGGAGGGGACGGTGTGGGACAGATTGAAAGCAAGCCAGGTTCTACACCCACGTTTACTTTCATAGCCACCTTGTTTGACTAAGTTTACCTTCGAGTTCATCCGACGCCCTGTCTCCCCGATCCTAAGTCCTTCATCTAGGACATTTGTCGAGTTTAACCCTCGTTAGTTATAGTAGTGTAAAAACTTGAGTAGTTAGAGGTATGAACTATCAATTTCTGTTACAAATTTCCGCATCAGATTATGACATAGACTAATAAAGAACAGTGTTTGTGTTCCCCCTTGGGCTGATACACAAATACAGTAGCATTGATCATGTATGTTCAGATTTTCAGCAGAGTAAAGCTTTTGCCACACATGGGTGATTATTTGCACTAAAAAATTTGAGTTACAGGTATCTCCTTTGAAATCTCGATGAGTATGTATTATAAAAATTATAGCAGATAGAAGTCAGACTTATTGATAGTTACCTAGAAAATTAGTGAAGATCGACCACCAAGAAAATTTGTGCTTCGAGGAAAACGAACCAACATGAGTTTCCTCCGTACATCAACTCAGTTCATCATACTTTCCCGTGAGCCTCTCAAACCTGAATATTGTAGGAGCGCACAATATTATAACTCACTTTGTTTTCTTTGTTATATTCACACAGGCAGATACTTCCTGTGCCAAAACATGCGCAAATCATTTTGAAATAAAATCCAATAAAAGAATTTTTTATATGTGTAGAAAGCTAACTTAAATTGTACTGCATATCAACATCTGCATAGAATTGGAGGAATCACGGCCATTCAAGTTATAAAGGCAAGCAAATACATGTATACTTGGAGAGATTGAATTCCACTGACATACATGTGACTGAGAGCGCTTTCAAATAATACCATCCAAATAATAAAAAGCTGCATCAAACGAAAAACACATATGAGAATAAAACCAATGATTTTAATCAGGAGTACTCTCTGATTACTACAATCAAAGGCAGATTGATCGTGAGTAGCAGAGAAATTGCTGAATATATTGTATAACCTGCAATGGAGAAATAACAATCAAGGAGAATAACAATCGGGGAGGATGAAATAGATTGTATGGGTGATCAATCATGGACTCCTGGGATCATCCATGCAAACTGGGAAGGACACGAAGCCGTGACACATCAGATCCGATAAAAGAGGAAGGCTATCAGCCGGCCATGTCCGTAGAGCAGACCTTGAGAGTAATCGGAAGGAAGAGGACGTTGCGCTCGAGCTGCTCTTCACACGTTAATGGATAGGCGATGGGTCTGTGAAGCAATAGAAGAGGAGACGAAGAATGTAGGATTCAGGTGGAGGCAACGGAAATATTTAAGGGCAATACAGTGCATATGGGAGACAGAAAGTCACTTCACGCAGTAGATGATGGGGCTGTCGATTCGGTGCACTAGGGAAAATATGTTAGTAGCGATGCTGCGTCTACGTCTATATACTAATCTCCATAGATTTTGAATCTGACGGATAGAAATAATTGGAGTGATGTGGCTGCACTAGGTTTTAGCTTGCAAACATTAAATGCATTTTAGTGGGGATGAACTTTATAGATATTATAGATACTTATGCATTCAACACCTATGGCATTCCGGTGTTACTCATACGTGCTGCACGTGGTAAACCTTATCTACGGGTCTGACACTTTCAGGTCCGTTTGTATTTGCATATCTTTTGCGTCATCACGCATTACTCATCTTGACATGAGATGGCATCGTATAAACTTGGTCTTCTGGTGAGTCCTTTTGTTTCTTGGCCGAGACTATGTTGTCACTATTGTCATACAATAGAACTACATGGTACTAGCACACTTGGAACTACACCTAGTTCTCTTGCTACTTCTCAAGCAATTATACTAAGCCTTCGTTGCAGTATCCGTCACAATGTCTAACTTTGAAACTCATTCAAGTTATCATGGAACTTTCTTCCATCTTATTGTGCCACCTTCTAACTCAAAACAAATAGCCTAAAATTGAGATAAAATTTTACCTGTATATGTGACAAAGACAATGTAACACATTGCAATGAACCATTTGTCACTTCTGCATACATGATATATTCTTAGTTCTTCTAAAGTACATAAGAATATCTTTACTATTGTCCAACGATCATCATATGAATGCTCGTAACCTTTAGAGCATCAGACATATCTGGATCTACATATCATGGTATACAAGATTGATAAAATCATTCTTGTGGTTTCACTCATCAAGTGTCAAAACATTTGATTCTTGCTTCAACCTCTTCCATGCAACAAGAACCGTTCTTATTGATTCCATATTGAACAAATTCAATATTTCATCTATGTACTCTGGCAAAACTATATTAGTGCCTCAATCTATCTGCATAGACATTGATGCTCAATATTCTAATTTTACCTAAATCTTTCATCAAAATCTAATTTTTAATGAAATCTTAATAATATCAAGAAAAACATATTATTTCCAATAAATGATATGCCATGTACATAAAGTATTCGAAATATGTCTCAGCGCTCCCACTTACTTTCTTGTAAATACAAGCATCTTCAAATATCTTGATGAAATTAAACTCTTTAACATTTTCATCATTGAAGATTCCAACTCCGCTATGCTTACTTCTACCATCGAAGTTTGCATACATATCTAGCAACCTTTGAATCAACAAAACCCATTGGATTGTGTCAGGTACACGTCCTTGGTGTGCATTCCGGTAGAGGAACGTTGTTTCATTTATTCAACTATCATATCTCAATATGTAATTGTTGCTAGAGTAATCCACATGACGAAGTCAGGGCCCATCACCTCTTCTTTGTATAATGTCGGTTGCTATTATCTAATAATATATCATCCTCAAATCTTGCTATTTGATTACGACCAACTGGGTTAAATAGGAACCTTGATGTCCGGTACTACAACATATTGTAGGTGCAGGAGCCATGGGCGCAGTTGCCGCATCCAGAACATTTTCCGGTGCTGTGCTACTTTGCTCATCATGCTCAGGTTCAATAACCCCATCAAGTTCTATTTTCCTCCCACTTAAACCTTTCGCGAAAAACTCCTTCATAAGAAATTCACTTCTTTTAGTGACAATCACTATGAATTCGGGTTCATAGTAGAAGGAATACCCAACGTCATTCTTTGGGATAACCTACAAAGACTTACTAATCCGATTTTGGTTGTAAACATTTTACATATGCCTTGCATACCAAAATTTAAGAAAAAGACAACTATAACTTGTAAAGTGTCATTTCAGCGGATTATGATGGCTCTATTCAGTGAAAAGCGGAAGTCTCTAAAGCATAATCCACAAATTATTTTGGCAGTTTTATTTCATCATTGATCTAACCATGTCAAACAAGGTTTGATTACTGATGCGGCACAGTGTTGATAGTTTTTCACCGTCCAGTTGGGAACCCCAAGAGGAAGGTATGATGAATATAGCAGCAAGGTTTTACCTCAGTAAGAAACCAAGGTTTGTCGATCAGGAGAGGATGAAGCCAATACGACTGAAGGTGATGCTTGCTAGTCTAGTGACACTCCAACAAGGACGCCGTTTACGATCAAACGAGTTAGCGCGTCTTCAACTAGTAGCAACGTGGAACCTGCACACAACACAACCAAATACTTTGCTCCCAACTTACGATGAGGTTGTCAATCTCACCGGTTTGCTGTAAACAAAGGAATGAGCGTATCGAGTGGAAAATAGTAATAGTATGCGAGTAAAGTAAACAGTGCGAGTAAAGTAAACAGGTGATAGCAATATAAAGGAAATAGGACCGGGGTCCACAGTTCACTAGTGGTGTCTCTCCATAAGATAAAATAACACATGCTGGGTAAAAAAATTACAGTTGGGCAATTGATAGAATAAAGACAACGTGATATGTCAAGAGGATCACTATGAGATTTACTCTGAGCATTACAACAAGATACATAGACCGCCATCCATGACTAATAATCCACTTGTGGCGAATCAATCCGAGAACTCCACAAGTATTAAGTTGCGAACAACAGATAACTGCATTAAGCAAAGTGTGTAATGTAAACAAAGCATATGCCCTTGAGCATATGAATGTTGTTTTCCCCCTAGTAGCAACAGCACATCTACAACCTTAGAGGTTTCTGTCACTCCCCCAGATTAAATAGAGGCATGAACCCACTATCGATCATAAATACCCCCTCTCGGAGTCACTAGCAACTACTCGGCCAAGATAGCTACTAACAACGGAGAGCATGCAAGATCATAAACAACATAGAGATAACATAAGATAATATTCAGTACTTCAACTTAATCATAACACCAATATTCATCGGATCCCAACAAACACAACATGTAGAATTACATAACGGTGATCTCGATCATGTAAGGCAGCTCACGAGATCTAAACATGAAGCACATGGTGGAGAAGACAACCATCTAGCTACTGCTATGGACCCATAGTCCAAGGTAGACTACTCACTCATCGCGCCGGAGGCAAGCATGGCGACGAAGAAGACCTCTGGTGGCGATTCCCCTCTCCAGCAAGGTGCTGGGAAGAGCTTCTGGACCCTCCCGATCTCGGGTCGACGACGGCGGCGGATCGCGATATGTTTCTGGAAAAGTGATCGGGTATTTAGGTTTTTCCCGTCGGGGGGTCTTTATAGGCGAAGAGGCGGCGTCAGAGGTGGCCCTGGTGGCCCACACCATAGGGGGGCACAGGCCAGCCCTAGGCCGCGCCCCCAGGTGGTGTGGCCCACCAGTGGCTCTCCTTCGTCTTCTCTTTGGTCTTCTGGAAGCTCCGTGAAATATCTGGACGTCTGGCTTTGGTTTCGTCCAATTTCGAGAATATTTCCTGTGTAACTTTTCTGAAACACAAAAACAGCAGAAACCAGGGAACTGGCACTCTGGCATCTCGTTAATAGGTTAGTTCTGGAAAATGCATAAAAACGCCACGAAGTGTAATGAAACACTAAGCAAATTGTGTAAAAACAAGCATGGAGCATCAAAATTTATAGATACGTTAGAGACGTATCAGCATCCCCAAGCTTAAATCCTTCTCGTCCTCGAGTAGGTAAGTGATAATAAAAGAAATAATTTTTAAGGTGACATGCACCTACACAATCTTGATCATCTATGTAAGCGTTGTGCGCTGGGATCAAAAGAACTTAAGACATGGGCGTGAAATATATAATCTTGATAGAAGAAACTTAGCAACCATGTTATAACATGAAAATGAACACAAACAATAGATCATGAAAATGAAACTATGAAAGTCAAACGTGTGTTCAAATCATAAAGCATTTGCATAAAGCATTTTCTCTTTTCCAACACCATTCGAACTTTTTATAAACAACTCTTTTGATGAAAACCAACATGGACCAGAGGCAAAAATACACCTTGATGAAAAGATATAACAAGATCTGAACAAAAATCAAGGTGAAAAAGAAAGCTAAATGCAGTTCTAGAAAAAGAGAACACTCGTTAAAATGGTAAAAGTGAAAAACGGAGTGTTCTTGGCAAATCAAAAGCAAGGCAACTTCTTCAAAAGAAATTTGTTGGGGTGCAACCATTTATTGCAGCAACCAAAACTAAACAAAACTCAAAACTAAAACAACTGACGCTCCAAGAAAAACGCATAATGCATGAAGCAATAAAAATATAGTGTTTTGAAAGGTGACCTGATTTTTGCCGATGAAGAAGGGTGCCTCGGGGGCATCCCCAAGCTTTGACGCTTGTACTTCTTGGATATTTCTTGGGGTGACATGGGAATCCCCAAGCTTGAGCTTTTGTCCATTCTTCAACTCATCTCATCATTCTCCAATCCCTACACTTGAAAACTTACTTCATACAAAACTAAACACAAATCTATTAGCAACATTAGTGTAAGCATAACATTGAATCAACCCTTTTTGCTTCAGGTTTTAACCTAAAACTACCACATATAAAGCATATACTACTGTAGAAACTTCCCCAAAAGTTCCGTGATCAAAATAACTCAAAAAGAAAGCGATAAAGCGGCAAACACAAATATTGGCAGAAATCTGTCAAGACAGAACAGCTGACAAAGGTAGAATTTTTAGAGGGTTTTCTGTTGCTCAAATCAAAAAGTGTTCAACTAATGGAAGTTTGGATATAACCTGGAGCATATGCACAAGAAATCGCAGGTCCAAAAGATATATAGAGAATTTTCACAAATTTTTACGGTGCAGCACCGAAAACTGTTTCAGGACAGCAACATCCCCAAATCTTACCTCACTTAAATTAGAGGCTTCTCTTGGCACAAAAACGAAATAAAAAGGATAAGGAGAGGTTATTACAGTAGTAATAACTTCCAAGACTCAAATAAAAGAAAAATAACTAAAAGTAAAAACATTGGGTTATCTCCCAAGAGTGCTTTTCTTTAACGCCTTTGAGCTAGGCGCAGAAAATGCGAATCAAGTAATATCAAGTGATGAAGCATCAAGCTCATAATTTGCTCTACGAATAGAGTCAAAAAGCAATTTCTTTCTCTTTCTAGGGAAGTGTTCCATACCTTTCTTGAGTGGAAATTGATATTTGATGGTGCCTTCCCTCATATCAATGATGGCACCTACAGTTTGAAGAAAAGGTCTTTCCAAAATAATAGGACTTGAAGCATTGCATTCAACATCCATGACAAGAAAATCAACGGGAACAAGGTTATTGTTAACCATAATAAGAACATCATTAATCCTTCCCAAAGGTTTCTTCTTAGCAACATCAGCAATAGGAACATCATAATAACACTTTTCAAGCGGTGGTAAATCAAGCATATCATAAATCTTTCTAGGCATGATAGAAATACTAGCACCTAGATCACATAAAGCATGGAAATCAAAACCATTAACATGCATATCAATGATGGGTTCCCAACCATCTTCTAACTTCTTGGGAACAGAAGCTTTTTACTTCAACTTTCCATCCCTAATTTTCATAAGAGCATTGGTAATATGCTTAGTAAAAGCAATATTTAAAGAACTAGCATTGGGAGTCAAAGCAAGCTTTTGTAAGAAAAAAATAACTTCAGATATATTGCAGCCATCAACATCAAAATCATTAAAGGAAATAGAGCTATCATCTCCTACACTCCGAAAAATTTCAGCACTCTTTTGAGAAAAAGTTTTAGCAGTTTTGGGTTTTTTAACACTAGGAGTAGGAGTTTTCTCTACACCAATCAAAGTAAGAGGATTGCTAGCATTAGGAATAACATCATTAGAGGTAGTAATTGTACATACCTTCATCTCTCTAGCCATCTCATCTTCTCTTTCCCACCTGGCATGCAATTCTGCTAGCATCCTAACATTTTCATCAATTCTAACTTGGATAGCATTAGCAGTAGCAAAAACATTGTTCTCTTTCACCTCATTGGGCAACACTTTTAATTTCAGAAGTTCAACATCATGAGAAAGGCTATCAACTTTAGAAGCAAGAATATCAATTTTGCCTAACTTTTCCTCAATAGACTTATTAAAAGCATTTTGCTTACCGATGAAGTCCTTGAGCATTACCTCAAGCTCGGAGGGCGCGGCCCTAGTTTTGTTGGAGGAATTACCATAAGAGTTACCATAACCATTACCATTGGTAGAAGAATACGGCCTATAATTGTTACTAGCAAAATTGTTTCTATAAGCATTGTTGTTGAAATTATTATTTCTAATGAAGTTTACATCAACATGCTCTTCTTGAGCAACCAAAGAGGCCAAAGGAACATTATTAGGATCTACATGAGTCCTATCATTAGAAAGCATAAGCATAATAGCATCAATCTTATCACTCAAGGAAGAGGTTTCCTCGACAGAATTTACCTTCTTACCTTGTGGAGCTCTCTCGGTGTGCCATTCAGAGTAATTTACCATCATATTGTCGAGAAGCTTTGTTGCGGCGCCCAAGGTAAGGGACATAAAAGTGCCTCCAGCAGCTGAATCAAGTAGGTTCCTCGAAGAAAAATTTAGTCATGCATAAAAAGTTTGAACAATCATCCAAGTAGTCAGTCCATGAGTGGGACAATTCTTTATCATAGATTTCATTCTTTCCCAAGCTTGAGCAACATGTTCATTATCAAACTGACTAAACTTCATAATATTGCTACGCAAAGCTATAATCTTAGCAGGAGGATAGTATCTACCAATAAAAGCATCCTTATACTTAGCCCATGAATCAATACTATTTTTAGGCAAAGACAGCAACCAATCCTTAGCTTTTCCTCTCAAAGAAAAAGGAAACAACTTAAGCTTAATAATATCACTTTCAACATCCTTATATTTCTGCATCTCACATAGCTCAACAAAATTGTTGATATGAGCTGCAGTATCATCAGTACTAGCACCAGAAAATTGCTCTTTCATAACAAGGTTCAACAAAGCGGGCTTAATCTCATAAAAATTTGCAGCAGGAGCAGGTGGCGCAATAGGAGTGCAGATAAAATCACTATTATTCGTGCTAGTAAAGTCACACAACTTGGTGTTTTCAGGAGTAGCCATTCTAGCAAACTAAAAGCAGACAAGTAAAAACAACTACAAAGGATTCTAATTTTTTTTGGGTTTTTGATAAAACGATGCAAGTAAAAATAAACTAAAAGCAAAACTCAAAACAAAGTAAAGGATGTGCGTGCGAAAACTCCCCTCACAGAAGTCTTCTTCTTCCTCCCCGGCAACGGCGCCAGAAAAGAGCTTGATGCGGCACGGTGTCGATAGTTTTTCACCGTCTAGTTGGGAACCCCAAGAGGAAGGTATGATGAATATAGCAGCAAGGTTTTCCCTCAGTAAGAAACCAAGGTTTGTCGATCAGGAGAGGATGAAGCCAATACGACTGAATGTGACGCTTGCTAGTCTAGTGACACTCCTACAAGGGCGCCGTTTACGATCAAACGAGTTAGCGCGTCTTCAACTAGTAGCAACGTGGAACCTGCACACAACACAACCAAATACTTTGCTCCCAACTTACGATGAGGTTGTCAATCTCACCGGTTTAGTGTAAACAAAGGAATGAGCGTATCGAGTGGAAAATAGTAATAGTATGTGAGTAAAGTAAACAGTGCGAGTAAAGTAAACAGGTGATAGCAATATAAAGGAAATAGGACCGGGGTCCACAGTTCACTAGTGGTGTCTCTCCATAAGATAAAATAACACATGCTGGGTAAACAAATTACAGTTGGGTAATTGATAGAATAAAGACAACGTGATATGTCAAGAGGATCACTATGAGATTTAATCTGGGCATTACAACAACATACATAGACCGCCATCCAACTGCATCTATGACTAATAATCCACTTGTGGCGAATCAATCCGAGAACTCCACAAGTATTAAGTTGCGAACAATAGATAACTGAATTAAGCAAAGTGTGTAATGTAAACAAAGCATATGCCCTTGAGCATATGAATGTTGTTTTCCCCCCAGTAGCAACAGCACATCTACAACCTTAGAGGTTTCTATCACTCCCCCAGATTAAATAGAGGCATGAACCCACTATCGAGCATAAATACCCCCTCTTGGAGTCACTAGCAACTACTCGGCCAAGATAGCTACTAACAACGGAGAGCATGCAAGATCATAAACAACATAGAGATAACATAAGATAATATTCAGTACTTCAACTCAATCATAACACCAATATTCATCGGATCCCAACAAACACAACATGTAGAATTACATAACGGTGATCTCGATCATGTAAGGCAGCTCACGAGATCTAAACATGAAGCACATGGTGGAGAAGACAACCATCTAGCTACTGCTATGGACCCATAGTCCAAGGTAGACTACTCACTCATCGCGCCGGAGGCAAGCATGGCAATGAAGAAGACCTCTGGTGGCAATTCCCCTCTCCGGCAGGGTGCCGGGAAGAGCTTCTGGACCCTCCCGATCTCGGGTCGACGACGGCGGCGGATCGCGATATGTTTCTAGAAAAGTGATCGGGTATTTAGGTTTTTCCCGTCGGGGGGTCTTTATAGGCGAAGAGGCAGCATCAGAGGTGGCCCTGGTGGCCCACACCATAGGGGGGCGCGGGCCAGCCCTAGGCCGCGCCCCCTGGTGGTGTGGCCTGATGCTTGCGGTGGTGTTATCTTTTCACCGTCCAGTTGGGAACCCCAAGAGGAAGGTATGATGAATATAGCAGCAATGTTTTCCCTCAGTAAGAAACCAAGGTTTATCGATCCAAAGGGGAACAAGCCAAACGACTGAAGGTGATGCTTGCTAGCTTGCGACAGCTCAGGACAATTTATAAGGCGCATCATCCAAGCTTTGCTTTGCTAGCTGCAATGCGGAACCTGCACACAACACAACCAAATACTTTGCTCCCAACTTATGATGAGGTTGTCAATCTCACCGGTTTGCTTGAAACAAAGGAATGAGCGTATCGAGTGGAAAATAGTAATAGTATGCGAGTAAAGTAAACAGTGCGAGTAAAGTAAACAGGTGATAGCAATATAAAGGAAATAGGACCGGGGTCCACAGTTCACTAGCGGTGTCTCTCCATAAGATAAAATAATACATGCGGGGTAAACAAATTACAGTTGGGCAATTGATAGAATAAAGACAACGTGCATATGATGAGAGGATCACTATGAGAGTTACTCTGGGCATTACAACAAGATACATAGACCGCCATCTAACTGCATCTATGACTAATAATCCACTTGTGGAGAATCAATCCGAGAACTCCACAAGTATTAAGTTGCGAATAACAGATAATTGCATTAAGCAAAGTGTGTAATGTAAACAAAGCATATGCCCTCGAGCATATGAATGTTGTTTTCCCCCTAGTAACAATAGCACTTCTACAACCTTAGAGGTTTCTGTCACTCCCCCAGATTAAATAGAGGCATGAACCCACTATCGAGCATAAATACCCCCACTTGGAGTCACTAATAACTACTCGGCCAAGATAGCTACTAACAACGGAGAGCATGCAAGATCATAAACAACAATAGAGATAACATAAGATAAATTTCAGTACATCAACTCAAGCATAACACCAATATTCATCGGATCCCAACAAACCAAACATGTAGAATTACATAACGGTGATCTCAATCATGTAAGGCAGCTCATGAGATCTAAACATGAAGCACATGGTGGAGAAGACAATCATCTAGCTACTGCTATGCACCCATAGTCCAAGGTAGACTACTCACTCATCGCTCCGGAGGTAAGCATGGCGATGAAGAAGACCTCCGTTGGCGATTCTCCTCTCCGGCAGGGTGCCGGGAAGAGCTTCTGGACCCTCCCGATCTTCGGGTCGACGGCGGCGGCGGATCGCGATGTGTTCTGGAAAACTGATCGGGTCTTTAGGTTTTTCCTGTCGGGGGGTCTTTATAGGCAAAGGGGCATCGTCAGGAGTGGACCGAGGCGGTCTCACACATAGGGGGCGCGGCCCAGCCCCTGGCCGCGCCGCCCTGGTGTGAGGGCCCCTCGTGGCCCCACTCCGTCTCCTCTTCGGTTCTCTAGAAGCTTTGGTGAAATTCTGGGCGACTGGCTTTGGTTTCGTCCAATTCCGAGAATATTTCCTGTGTAGCTTTTCTGAAACAAAAAAACAGCAGAAAACAGGGAACTGGCACTGTGGCGACTTGTTAATAGGTTAGTTCCGGAAAATGCATAAAAGTGCCACGAAGTGTAACGAAACACTAAGCAAATGGTGTAAAAACAAGCATGGAGCATCAAAACTTATGGATACATTGGAGACATATCAGCATCCCCAAGCTTAACTCCTGCTCGTTCTCGAGTAGGTAAGTGATAACAAAAGAAATAATTTTTGAGGTGACATGCACCTACACAAACTTGATCATATATGTAAGCGTTGTGCACTGGGATCAAAAGAACTTAAAACATGGGCATGAAAGACATAATCTGGATAGAAGAAACTTAGCAACCATGTTATAACATGAAAATGAACACAAACAAAAGATCATGAAAATGAAACAATGAAAGTCAAACGTGTGTTCAAATCATAAGGAAAAACATACAAATGGTTTTCAGCTTGTCCTTCATGGAGAGCAAAACATAAATGCATAGGACACCTTCAAGTTTAAGAGGGCGACTAAATACAAATAATTTAAGAACAAGTGAAACCAACAATATGAATCAATCAATGAAAACTTTGGGACAATGCACATTATACCCAGAATGACAACTATGCTCTCTTAATGGTGCATAAAGATAGAAGGTGGTGACTCAACATAAAAGTAAAAAGAAAGGCCCTTCGCGGAGGGAAGAAGTGATTAAACATGTTCTAGAGCTTTTCATTTGTAAAACAGAGAGATAAAACTTGAGTTTTGAGAGGTGGTTGCTTTTGTCAACGACTAGCAATGGGGTTCTTACTATCTTCCATACAAAAATGGAGCAAGTTTTTGAGAGAGAGAGATTGGCACTTTTTGTGCTCTTTTTATAAAACTTGGCACTCCTCCCCACCTTTTTTTCCTTTCTCAAACCATGGCTAACCGATTCCATCGGGTGCCCACCAACATTCACATACCATGGAGGAGTGCCTTTTTCTTTCTTTTTTTCTCTTTTTCTTTCTTTCTGGAATAAGCAATATGGAAGATAGCAAATCTGACCACTACGTCCCCATGAGCTAAAAACAGTGTCACAAAATGAGAAGTGTTTTGAAGGTTTTTGAAAGGTAGCACATGAAAATTTACTTGGAATGGCTTACAAATATCATGCATAGGAATTTATAGTGGACACAATGGCAAACTTGGTTTTTAGGAGTTGGATGCACGAGTAGAGCTCATACTCAGTACAAAATGAGGGCTAGCAAAAGACTGGGAGCGACCAACTAAGAGAGCAATAACAGCCATAATCATGCAAAGCGACAAAGTGACATTAAAAGAAGCATAAGATGGCATCAAAAGTCAAAAACTAAATGATCATAGAGGCTATTGGCGACTTTGTAAGAGTCTAACATGTGTGAGCATGCGCCAAGTCAACCCAAATAAAGCATCAAGGAGAAAACCAAAATAATGCTTCCAAACGATAAAAACAACGCACGATTTTTTCAAAGGCTCATTAAGCAATCTCAGTTATTTGAGACAAGTCATTCTACAGCAAAACCACTAAGCATACTATCAAAAAGACATCAAGCATGACATGCAAAAGCCTAGGCCGTAGTCTACACAAGTTCCTTCTCGTACCACTTTTTTGTATAAAGCTTTTTCTCTTTTCCAACACCATTCAAACTTTTTATAAACACCTCTTTTGATGAAAACCAATAAATATCAGAGGCAAAAATACACCTTGATAAAAAGATATAACAAGATCTGAACGCAAATCAAGGTGAAAATCGAAAACTAAACGCAGTTCTAGAAAAAGAAGAACACTCGTTTAAACGAATAGAGTGAAAAACGGAGTGTTCTTGGCAAATGAAAAGCAAGGAAACTTCTCCAAAATAAATTTGTTGGGGTCCAACCTTTTATTGCAGCAAACTAAATTAAACTAAACTGAAAACTAAAACAACTGACGCTCCAAGAAAAACGCATAATGCATGAAGCAATAAAAATATAGTGTCTTGAAAGGTGACCTGATTTTTGCTGATGAAGAAGGGGTGCCTCGGGGGCATCCCCAAGCTTTAACGCTTGTACTTCTTGGATATTTTTGGGGTGATGCATGGGCATCCCCAAGCTTGAGCTTTTGTCCATTCTTCAACTCATCTCATCACTCTCCGATCCCTACACTTGAAAACTTCCTTTATACAAAACAAAACACAAATCTATTAGCAACATTAGTGTACGCATAACATGGAATCAACCCTTTTTGCTTCAGGTTTCAACCTAAAATCACCACATATTAAGTATATACTACTATAGCAATTTCCCCAAAAGTTTCGTGATCAAAAGAACTAAAAAAGAAAGCGATAAAGCGGCAAACACAAATATTGGCAGAAATCTGTCAAAACAGAACAGCTGACAAAGGTCGATTTTTTAGAGGGTTTTATGTTTCTCAAATCAAAAAGTGTTCAACTAATGAAAGTTTGGATATAACCTGGGGCATATGTGTAAGAAATCGCAGGTCCAAAAGATATACAGAGAATTTTCACGAATTTGTACGGTGCAGCACCGAAAACTGTTTTAGGACAGCAACATCCCCAAATCTTACCTCACTCAAATTAGAGGCTTCTCTTGGCACAAAAACGAAATAAAAAGGATCAGGAGAGGTCATTATAGTAGTAATAACTTCCAAGACTCAAATAAAAGAAAAATAACTGAATGTAAAAATATTGGGTTATCTCCCAAGAGTGCTTTTCTTTAACGCCTTTGAGCTAGGCGCAGAAAATTGTGAATCAAGTATTTTCAGAAGAAGCATTAAGATCCATTGTAGGAACAAAGAAATGAATACTGTCCAAATGAGGTTTTGAGTACCCCTTGTAGTCACGCTTTGGTACACTATTTTCATCAAAAAGATTTTCAGGACAAATCCAACTAAAATTATTTTCCAGGGCATCATGAATTCCTACAAGTTTACAAGATATTGGCACTCTAAAATCTTCATTGGGTGTACCAACAACTTCAACAGGCGAGCCAAGCTTATTAAATTTCTTAAAAACTTCCCTAGCCTCAATAGCAACATCTCTAAATTCTATGCGCAAAGTTTCCAAGATAAAAGCTTTCTTTTCAGGATCCTCAACTTCATGAAGCTTTAGAAACATGTATTGCATAAAAGGATTAAGGCTAGCAAACCTAGCTTCTAACATGTGAATCAAATAAGCAAAAGCAACTTCATAACTAGGAGCAAGCTCAGGCAAAGACTTTTCCTCAACTTCTTTATGCATACTAATATGATTAAAGAACTCCTCAATGTTACTTTTTTCAATAATCGAACCACTACCTACTGAGAGGTCCTCCAAAACGTACTTAGAGAACAACATAATGAACTAGAAGTAAAGAAATAACAACTACCAAGGATTCTAATTTTTTTGGGTTTTTGATAAAACGATGCAAGTAAAAATAAAGTAAAAGCAAAACTTAAAACAAAGTAAAGGATGTGCGTGCAAAAACTCCCCTCACAGAAGTCTTCTTCTTCCTCCCCGGCAACGGCGCTAGAAAAAGTCTTGATGCTTGCGGTGGTGTAATCTTTTCACCGTCCAGTTGGGAACCCCAAGAGGAAGGTATGATGAATATAGCAACAAGGTTTTCCCTCAGTAAGAAACCAAGGTTTATCAATCCGAAGGGGAACAAGCCAAACGACTGAAGGTGATGCTTGCTAGCTTGCGACAGCTCAGGACAATTTATAAGGCGCCTCGTCCTAGCTTTGCTTTGCTAGCTGCAACGCGGAACCTGCACACAACACAACTAAATACTTTGCTCCCAACTTACGATAAGGTTGTCAATCTCACCGGTTTGCTTGAAACAAAGAAATGAGCGTATCGAGTGGAAAATAGTAATAGTATGCGAGTAAAGTAAACAGTGCGAGTAGAGTAAACAGGTGATAGCAATATAAAGGAAATAGGACCAGGGTCCATAGTTCACTAGCGGTGTCTCTCCATAAGATAAAATAATACATGCTGGGTAAACAAATTACAGTTGGGCAATTGATAGAATAAAGACAACGTGCATATGATGAGAGGATCACTACGAGATTTACTCTAGGCATTACAACAAGATACATAGACCGCCATCCAACTGCATCTATGACTAATAATCCACTTGTGGTGAATCAATCCGAGAACTCCACAAGTATTAAGTTGCGAACAACAGATAATTGCATTAAGCAAAGTGTGTAATGTAAACAAAGCATATGCCCTCGAGCATATGAATGTTGTTTTCCCCCTAGTAGCAACAACACATCTACAACCTTAGAGGTTTCTGTCACTCCCCCAGATTAAATAGAGGCATGAACCCACTATCGAGCATAAATACTCCCTCTTGGAGTCACTAGCAACTACTCGGCCAAGATAGCTAATAACAACGGAGAGCATGCGAGATCATAAACAACATAGAGATAACATAAGATAATATCCAGTACTTCAACTCAATCATAACACCAATATTCATCAGATCCGAACAAACACAACATGTAGAATTACATAACGGTGATCTCAATCATGTAAGGCAGCTCATGAGATCTCAACATGAAGCACATGGTGGAGAAGACAACCATCTAGCTACTGCTATGGACCCATAGTCCAAGGTAGACTACTCACTCATCGCTCCGGAGGCAAGCATGGCGATGAAGAAGACCTCCGGTGGTGATTCCCCTCTCCGGCAGGGTGCCGGGAAGAGCTTCTGGACCCTCCCGATCTTCGGGTCGACGGCGGCGGCGGATCGCGATGTGTTCTGGAAAACTGATCGGGTCTTTAGGTTTTTCCCATCGGGGGGTCTTTATAGGCGAAGGGGCATCGTCAGGAGTGGACCGAGGCGGTCTCACACGTAGGGGGCGCGGCCCAGCCCCTGGCCGCGCCGCCCTGGTGTGAGGGCCCCTCGTGGCCCCACTCCATCTCCTCTTCGGTTCTCTGGAAGCTTCGGTAAAATTCTGGGCGACTGGCTTTGGTTTCGTCCAATTCCGAGAATATTTCCCGTGTAGCTTTTCTGAAACACAAAAACAGCAGAGAACAGGGAACTGGCACTGTGGTGACTTGTTAATAGGTTAGTTCCAGAAAATGCATAAAAGTGCCACGAAGTGTAACGAAATACTAAGCAAATGGTGTAAAAACAAGCATGGAGCATCAAAACTTATGGATACATTGGAGACGTATTATGGCCCACTAGTGGCTCTCCTCCGTCTTCTCTTCAGTCTTTTGGAAGCTCCGTGAAATATCGGGACGTCTGGCTTTGGTTTCGTCCAATTCCGAGAATATTTCCTGTGTAACTTTTCTGAAACAAAAAAATAGCAGAAAACAGGGAACTGACACTATGGCATCTCGCTAATAGGTTAGTTCCGGAAAATGCATAAAAACGCCACAAAGTGTAACGAAACACTAAGAAAATGGTGTAAAAATAAGCATGGAGCATCAAAAATTATAGATACATTAGAGACGTATCAATTACATCCATCAAAAACTCCATACTCATATAGTGTTTATCATGATGCAAGTTTGTGGAACAATTCCTTTAACTCTTAGATGTTAGCTAAACTTGTAACTCATATATTATTCTTTATGATCCAATCATAAAAACTTGAATTTTCTTGTTACTACAATTTTCACTTCATAAATTGAACAATTTCAATCATTTCATATTTCTATCTCATCAAGTAGATATACCATACATCTATTCAAGTCATCGATGAAATAGTAAATACACCGCAATCGACTTACCACCATGGACTACATACATCAACATGTACAGTCTCCATTTAGTTAGTCGTTTTTTCTGTCCATGGCCCATGAACGGAGTTTAATCATCTTTAGGAAAATTCTCACAAGCGTCAATCAATTTAAAAATTAGATGACTCGAAAATCCATCAACATGGAATTTCTTTCATGTTTTGTTTCCAATATAACTTAAAAGGTGGTGTCATATATAAGTGAAATTCGTTTTGTCTTGTGACCTTTAGCATCAGTGTTATAGATGTCTATTTTACCAAAAAGATTTATAATAATCCATCCATCGATTATGGAAGACGGTAATAATTTGAACAACCATTGCTCTCATAATA
Source organism: Dactylis glomerata (assembly GCA_007115705.1). Classification (NCBI taxonomy): domain Eukaryota; kingdom Viridiplantae; phylum Streptophyta; class Magnoliopsida; order Poales; family Poaceae; genus Dactylis; species Dactylis glomerata. The sequence continues at coordinate 1,445,956 of QXEO01001157.1, forward strand.
CCAGAACAATATAACAATTATTAAGTTCTTAACAAATCTTGAAGGCTAGGTTTTGATGCCGATCGAAAACACAATAACAAATTTATTTGTTTCTCGATGCGCATTGTCACCACATTCTTTTGCTAGTTATTTAGGCCACTGTAGTTCTTGCATCGTGTTGCTTTGTATGACATTTCATACCAACAAACCAGTATCAAATACCCAAGAATTACATTGTTAACGAGCAAAGAATACATCTATAACATGTATATCATTTATATACCCGAGCTGGACATTTCCAGTCTTTTCCTTTTCTACCAAATATTTTGCAGATCCTATTTAGCATTTCCTCTCCATTTAGAAGAATCAATCAACATCAAGTGCTGTCAATAATTTGACACATGGTCCAAAGCATGTTAGTCAAATACTAATGACCTTGGATTCTGCACATTGATGTGGATCACCATCATCATATAATTGGTATTCTTCCGGGTTCCATTCTTTAGTAATCTTTCGGTATAGCAAAACAATTTAGCCGATACCTTTTCATCCATCTTATCATGACAACTTCCATGATGAAACTACTATAGCTCATAAGGATATGCATGTATAATATTTGCTCCCAAACTGTTGGGTGATCTGTACGCCTAGCGTCTTCAATCTTCGCATATATTCATACAATATGAGCATATGTTCTTTTACTAAATTACACTTAATCATTTTTGCAAACAATCAAAGTTTAGGATATCAAATATCTTTCACCTCTTGTTTGTTTCTGAAACAATTCTTTCATCTCCAAGGAGCAAGCAAGGTTTGCTAAAGTTTGCAATAGGACTTAATCTTTAGTCTTGACATTCTAACTAAACGGTAGTAGTCCGTAAAGTGATTATTCAGAATTCTATAGTTCTTTTAACTCAATTAAACTAAGTGTCGGTGGAAAACGGTTGCCAAAGACTACAATGGCTTATGCAAATACACTAAGATTTAGTTCATGATAATTAGTTCAAGTTAATCAAATTACAAATGAACTCCCACTAAATTCAACATCCATCGAAGTTGTTTTAGTGAAGCATGATCCAAATTCACTACACCAAGACCGATCATCACGTGAGATGATGTAGCTTTAATGGTGAACATCAACATGTTGATCATATTATCCATATGACTCATGCTTGACCTTTCGGTCCGTGTGTTTCGAGGCCATGTCTGTACATGCTAGGCTCGTCAAGTTTAACCCATGTATTTTCACATGTGTAAATCTCGCTTACACCCGTTGTATGTAAACGTAGAGTTTATAGCACCCGATCATCACGTGATGCTTCAAAATGACAATATTTCGCAACGGCGCATACGAGCGGAGAACACTTTTATCTTGAAATTAAGTTTGAGGGATCATCTTATAATGCTACCGTCACGATCAAAGCAAAATAAGATACATAAAAGATAAACATCACATGCATATAATTTTATGTGATATGGTATAGCCAATCTCCGCGCAATGATCTCCATCTTGTGCGCGCCGGCATGATCTCCATCACTCCACCATGATTGCCTCCACCATGAATAGCAACTACAACTATTGCTAACTACTTAGCGATATAGTAAAGCTATTACATGGCGTATAAGAAGTTGACACGCAGGTCATACACAATTATAAAGACAACCATATGGCTCCTACCGGTTGTGAACTCATCGACATGCAAGTCGTGAAACATTAGAAAACATGATAATCGTATACATCACATATATCATACACATCACATCTTGTGGCAATACCATATCACAAACACTCCCTACAAAAACAAGTTAGACGCCTCTAATTTGATGTTTGCATGTTTTACGTGGCTTATGGGAGCTACGCTTAAGAACGGTTCTTACCTACGCAGGGCCACAACGGTGATATTATGGTTGCCAACATCCATTGTAAATCCCATGACAACTATAGTGAGAGAAACTGGCATCCACCAGCCGCATGTGTGGAACAAGCCACACGTCAAGTGCGGAGCCGGTCTTGTGAACGAGGTCGCGTAAGGTTGGCCTGGACCACTTCGATCTTACTATACCGCGCCATAAGAAGTACACAAAATAGAGGTTTTCAATATAAAACATCAATGCCCGCAACAAGCATGTTGCGTTTTACGCGTGTAAAACATCTACGCATAGATCTCGCTCTGATACCACTGATGGGTTTTGCAGCATAGAAAACAAAATTTTCCTACAAAGACGAACAAGAACAAGTCAAGATCTGATCTACGAGATGCAAAACAATGAGCGGGGAAAACAGATCTACATACCCTTGTAGATCGCACAGCGGAAATGTTCAGTTGAACGTGGTTGGCATAGTCGTACTAGCATCTCCTCCTCGCGATCCAATTCGATCTGATCCAAGCACCACAACGGGCGGCGCCTCCGAGCGTTGCACACGTACAGCGCAGCGACTCCTCCTCCTCCCCGGTCTAGCAAGGTGCGGTGGAGTGGTCGATGGGATTAGCAGCACGACGGCGTGGTGCTTATGGTGGAAAGTACATGTGGGCAGGGATTCACCTACGCGCGCGAGGTGGAAGAAGATAGACAAAAGATCTAGTCAAACTAGACTAGAAAAGGGCTACCAGAGACACACGGACGATGGAGGCTGATCAAAATCAGTCATGCACGCCCCTGATCTTACTCCTTTTATAGGCATACCGATACCCTAGAGTAACATGCAAGTTTCTAAAACTTGGCTTTGAAGCTACCATGATCTGCGCTGCCACCGCCACCTAACAGATCGATCTGGTATCGAATCTAGGCAGCCACGCTCGAGCGGCCTCATGGCGTGTGAAGGTGCTCACCCGAGCGAGCCTGGCCAGGCGCGTAGGATCGAAGCGATCCCAGCGATCGCTCGCGAGCGCGGCCTGGCCGCCTTCCTCGATCGGCCCAGCGATTGGGCCCCTCCCTGGTGGCCACGGCCGGCCCAGCCGGTCCAACCGGCCTGCCTAGGTAAGTGGGCTCTGGCGGGGCAGTGGCGCATGTGGCCGGCCCAACTGCTGGCCCATGCGCCCCCCCCCCCCCGCCTTTCTATTTTCCTTTTTTTTCTTTTTGCCTTTCTTTATTTATTAGTCTGTCAAAATGGACTACTAAATTAGCCCGTTAGCAAAACTAATCATGGACTACTTTTAGCCCTTATTTATTTCCAACAAATAAATATATATATATATTAATATTTATTAATTTAATTAATTAATAAAACATTAATCATCTTCCCAGAACAATTCCGTAACTCTCTCAAACAATTTCCATAAATCCTGAAACTACCCTAGCGTCGATGAGCGTTAAGTGTGTGATCCTACGGGTTCGAGAATATGCGGACATGATCACCATAAATAATCAATAGCGGGATCTGGAAATCCATATTGACTCCCACATATTCAATGAAGATCATTATCGCTGAACCACAATGTCAGGAAATAATCCCGTATACAAATTCCTTTGTCTCGCGATATTTTACTTGCCCGAGATTCGATCGTCGGTATCGCTATACCTAGTTCAATCTTTTTCACAACAAGTACTCTTTACTCGTTCCGCAATCCAATATCACCCTGTGATTAAACTCATTAATCACGTGTTTGCAAACGGTGTATGACATTGATTACCGAGTGGGCCCGGAGTATATCTCTCCAACATGGGAGGGACAAATCCCATCTCGATACATGCAACCCAACAAGTACTTTCCGATTACCTGAGAAACACCTTTATGATCACCCTCTCATAGGATGACGTTTGATGACCTCAAAGCTCTCTTCCGATACCAGGGAGTGGCATTATCTCATGGTCTAAGGAATAGGATACTGACATAGGAATAGCTACGCAATTGTGAACACAATGACACAATCTAATTGTTGTGCTTAATTTGGGTCTATCCATCATATCATTCTTCTAATGACATGACCTCATTATTAACCGACAACTCATGTCTATGGTTAGGAAACCTTAACCATCATTAATCAATGAGCTAGTCTAGTAGAGGCATACTAGGGACACAGTGTTGATCATAATCCACACAAGTATTAATGTTTCCGCTTAATACAATTCTAGCATGGAATATAAACATTATCATGAACAAGAAATATGATAATAACAATATTATTATTGACTCTAGGGCTTATTTCCTTCAACAACCAAGATACTTTGCCCCAACTTGTAGTGAGGTTGTCAATCTCACCGGTTTGCTGAAAACAAAGGATTAAATGTATCGTGTGGTAATAGATATTTGTTTGCAAGAAAGTAAATAATGCTTGTAGAAAGTAAACGGTAATATGAATGTAAAATAATGGACCAGGGTCCACAGTTCACTAGAGGTTTCTCTCCATAAAGATAAATAACATGCTGGGTAAACAAATTACAGTTGGGCAATTGAAAAAATAAAGAATGCATAGCAATACATATACATGTCATGAAGATCACTATGGGATCCACTTGGACATTACAACATAATACATAGACCGTAATCCAACTGCATCTATGACTAATAATCCACCCGTCGGATGTCATCCGAGCAACCGTTGGGTATTAAGTTGCAAGCAACAGATTATCGCCTTAAGCAAAGTGTGTAATGTAAATAATACAAATGTCCTTGAACACAAGATTATTGTTTTCTCCCTAGTAGCAACAACACATCTACAACCTTAGAAGTTATTGTCACTCTCTCAGATTACTAGAGGCATGAACCCACTATCGAGCATAAATACTCTTTATTGGAGTCACTAGCATCTACTCGGCCAAGATATCTACTAGCAACGGAGAGCATGCAAGATCATAAGCAACATAGAGATGATAATTCCCAAATCAACTTGACATAGTACTCAATATTCATCGGATCCCAACAAACACAACATGTAGAATTACATAACGATGATCTTGATCATGATAGGCAACTCACAAGATCTAAACATGAAGCACATGGTGGAGAAGACATACATCTACCTACTGCTATGGATCCATAGTCCAAGGTAGACTACTCACGCATCACTCTGGAGGCAGGCATGGTGATGAAGAAGGCCTCCGGTGGTGATTCCCCTCTCCGGTAGGGTGCCGGGAAGAGCTTCTGGACCTCCCAAACTCGGGTCAACGACGGTGGTGGCTTGCAGTATGTTTCTGGAAAAGAGTTCGGGCCCTTAGGGTTTTCTCGATGAAGGGAATAAATAGGCGGAAGGGCGATGTCAGGAGGTGGACTGTGGTGCGGTGTTGATATAGGAGTTTTGTAGATGACCGCCCAGTTGGAAACCCCAAGATAAGGTGTGATGAGCACAGCAGCAAGTCTTCCCTCAGTATGAAACCAAGGTTTATCGAACCAGTAGGAGAAAGAACCAAACTTCCGAAGGTTGATGCTCGCTAGCTTCGCGACAGCTCTGGACAATTTGTATATGGCGCCTTGTCCAGGGCGTAGCTTTGCACAGCAGCAACGTGGAACCTGCACACAACACAACCAAGTACTTTGTCCCAACTTGCAGTGAGGTTGTCAATCTCACCGGTTTGCTGTAAACAAAGGATTAAGCGTATCGAGTGGTAAAAGATAGTAGTTTGCAAGAATGTAAATAAAACAAGTAAATGGTAAACGGCAATAACAATGCAAAAGAATGAACTGGGGTCCACAGTTCACTAGTGGTGTCTCTCCATAAGATAAATAACATGCTGGATAAACAAATTACAGTTGGGCAATTGATAGAATAAAGCAAACGTACGAATGTCATGAGGATCACTATGAGATTCACTTGGGCATTACAACATAATACATAGACCGTAATCCAGCTGCATCTATGACTAATAATCCACCCTGCGGATGTCGTCCGAGCAACCATTGGGTATTAATTTGCAAGCAACAGATTATCGCCTTAAGCAAAGTGTGTAATGTAAACAATACAAATGTCCTCGAACACAAGATTGTTGTTTTCTCCCTAGTAGCAACAGCACATCTACAACTTTAGAGGTTTCTGTCACTCCCCAAGTTACTAGAGGCATAAACCCACTATCGAGCATAAATACTCCCTCTTGGAGTCACTAGCATCTACTCGGCCAAGATATCTACTAGCAACGGAGAGCATGCAAGATCATAAACAACATAGAGATAACATAAAGATGATAAATCAATAGATCAACTTGACAAAGTACCAATATTCATCGGATCCCAACAAACACAACATGTAGAATTACACAACGATGATCTTGATCATGATAGGCAGCTCACAAGATCTAAACATGAAGCACATGGAGGATATGATAACCATCTAGCTACTGCTATGGACCCGTAGTCCAAGGTAGACTACTCACACATCACTCTGGAGGCAGGCATGGTGATGAAGAAGGCCTTCGGTGGTGATTCCCCTCTGCGGCAGGGTGCCGGGAAGAGCTTCTGGACCCTCCCGATCTCGCGTCGACGACGGCGGTGGCTTGCAGTATGTTTTGTGGAAAATTGATTGGGTCTTTTAGGTTTTCCCGTCGAGGGGAATATATAGGCGGAAGGGCGGCGTCAGGAAGTGGACCAGGGCCCACACCATGCCATGGCGCGGCCAGGGGTGGCCCGCGCCATGGGGTGGTGCGGCCGCCTCCTGGTTCCCCTCCGTCTCAGCTTTGGACTCCGTCACGCTTCGGGAAAAATAGAAACTTGGCTTTTGTTTCGTCCAATTCTGTGAAATATTATTGGACACCAATTCCTTGAACATTTCTCTCATTTCTCTGATGTGATCCAGTAGATATTATCTTGCCAAGTAGATGGTCAGTCTGACTGTTGGCTCAGGTGCCCTTCCATGCTTGAGCAAATCACTTCTCAAACATGGCACAAAATTTGTGTGATCAACATATAGGTTCGGTACTGTCAACTATCAGTCGATGTCAACTATCTGTGTATCATTCACTAATTTACTATTTTCTGATGTTGGAGTACTTAGATCATGTCAATTTAGCAAATCCACCAACTGAACATCAATGCTTTGCACGAAAACTAACACATAAAAATCACCAAAAATGGTGCATTTTCTGAATCTTGCAAAGAATATAGGGAACATGACAGCTTCCAGAGAAGGCTAGAGGGGGAATTGGCAGTACCTAGCTTTTAAGTAACAGCAACAACAAAATATAGATAATAATAACACAACAAAATATGTCAATTTAGCAAATCCAAACAACTGAACATCATTCCATTTCTTGGTCATACAGATAAACATAACACAACAAAATATGTCTATTACAAGCAGATAATCAATCACAGAAGCTTTACACATCATCATACTAGTGTTCGTTAACTTAAGTTTAAAAGTAGAACACTTCAAGGTAACTAGTCTTATGGCTCTCCCCAACCTCCCACCAAAGGATGAGTTGGGGGAGCCCGGGGCATTGTTGGGACGATCCACATTGGCGCCTCCCACTCATTGTAATAAGAGTCTTGGTATATCAGTTGTGATCCTATTCTCGGAGCTCCTCCATTGACGTGTATATGGCTCCAATCTGGCACTGGCCGATGGGGGTAGGGACGAGCTCGATGGTATGCAGCAAACACACAGTCTCGTTGGAACAAGGACATGCCTTGTCCATCAGATGGACCAGCTTTTGCAACATCATCAGGGGGTTGCTGGTGGAAGATTGGGTAGTTGATTCCAAGAAATACTGAAAGCCCGTGCAGATGATCCTGCCTGATCCATGCTGGATCATCAACAAGATCGTCTTCTTCGGGCCAAGATTAAAGGGATGCCTTGCAAAAACGTGGCACCATAGACTAGGATAAGTGCTCAACCGTATCCCATCTTCATACTGTGCAGGAGCATTGCTGTGTCTATCACCATCTATCTGAATCCAAAGTAGATCGAAATTGCCATAATGGTAGGTATTAGATGCCAAGAACCAGGTAGGGCATGAATTAACCACTACTTGATCTGCATCTTCATCAATGACTTCATCCGGATCGGCAGGAAATGCATCTCCTTCAGCCGCATCGCCAACAACTGCAACACCCGCATCGCCAGCAACTGCAACGCCTTCAGCCGCATCGCCTGGATCCCCTTGTGCAGCAGGTACAGCAGCGGCATCGCCTTGAGGAGCAGCTGCATTATTCACATCCTCGATGTTCGAGGCTAGTATTATACGCGGGCCTTCATCTATGCCTGCGTATGGAAAAAGATAAGCCACAATACAACAATGAAGTAAGCAGGTAGAACTAACTGTAAATTCAGATTGGAAGAGGGCATAACTCACCCCAAGTATGTGGTTCCCAAACCAGAACGTCTCCTCGTGGTTCTGTAACCGTGTACACGCGGTACAATTCTGTCTGATTACCGAATCGATGAAATGCACAGGCGTCGACATACCTGCGAGGTGCTAGGTGGTAATTTTTGAGGATGACCCAGTCGTTGTCTTGGGGCATGTCTACATAGGCGATCAGTTTGTCAAAGATCACGATTGCTTCATAATGCCACTGATCACTGCCTTATTCCATGTACGTGGTTTTGGTAATCTGTATCTTCAGAAGTTGTAACTCACACTGCTTGTATGAAAACGTGAATGTTAGATGCACGGGCAAAACTCCAATACGAGCCAGTAATGGGAGATCAATAATCACATCTTTGTACATGTGGTGGATCTTCAGGAGGCCAATTTCCGTGACTAATGCCATCCAGTCACCGTGACTTCCTACCCAATGCCCTGATCCATCAAAGTCATTGCAATGCACGTGTGCTTTAACCGTCTTCTTGTTTAACGACATAAAGAGGGCGCGAATGCCCTGCAATTGAATTTGTTTGGAAACTTTGTACAAATTAAGGTGTTCGACAGAAGGAAAAGTATGCTTAAATAGATGGAAAACTATATAGGTAAACCGTTACAAAAAGAGGGGTCATGTGCACAGTAACAGTTATACAAGATTATTCCAATTTTTGGTACATCAAAATTCATTGCATGGTATTCGACAGAATGCTCACTGGATTGCAAGAACATTGTTTGGAAAAATGCCAAAAAAGGCTATGCAGACTAGATGTTCGACAGAAGGATAACTACGCTTGAATACATCATAAACACATACAAGATGGAAAACTAAGTCCATAAACCGTAACCAAAAAAGGGGTCATGGGCGGAGTAACTATATTTTTCAGAATTATTGTATCTAAAAAGTCGATGCATGCAAGGTGTTCGACAGAGAGATCGGTGGATTGCAAGAACATAAACAGATAGAAGATCAATATAGATATATATATATAGAGAGAGAGAGTCGCGCTATTTGACACCCTGGGTGCAGAATAACTATTCTGCACCCGGGCCAACCTGCGGCGCGCGCCTCTCCATCCGACCCGCGCGGGCGCTCCAGCAAGTTACACCAGCCGACATAAAATAAGGTCGCATGCGACGTAAGAAACCCACGCAATCGTAAGAACTGAGGCACGCACCCTGCCCACTTTTCTGCAACGGCCTGTTCAGCCCACGATGGTGTTTTTGAGAACCACCAGTGTAAGATTAGTGGAATTGCGTACACAGTATACGTCCAGCTATTCAGCCACATTATCTCATCATCACTATAAGAAATCTGGCGACCAATGTAAGAAAAATTGGCTGCCAACACATTCCTCTACTTCAGCTAGCAGTAGCACAGTTAAGAAAACTGAAAGATGACGTAAATTACATCTGACATGATCATATGGATACAAAAATATTTCCAATACATTACTTCCATAAAAATTCGAAGGCATTCCAGGTGCCAGTGTAGCGTAGGAATCCTGGCATAATGACACTACATAACTCATGGGCTCCGAGGGCATTGTAAATAAGATACAATGATGCACAAACGTGCATACCTGCCTCATTTGCGGAAAAGATAAATACTAGAATTATTCTTGTAATCAAATTACATTCTACAACTGACATGATCATCGGTGGAGTGAAAACCATTGACATTCATACTATTAACCACTGGGGACATGCTAGTTCCTTTCCATTTGCCACAATTTCGAAGCGTGCTTAGTTTAGAGCAGAAGTTATGCCTTTATCGTTTCAGTGTTGAGCAGTTCCTGTTTGATGCCTGAAATAGCAGAAAAAATCAGTAAGATACATCCAAAAAGGGTACACAAACAACAAGATAAGAAAAAAATAAGCTTTAGTTATAACATGTGGCTTGCTTTGCCGTAGAGCTGGCCATAGAAAACTTCTTCAGGTGCATTGCTAAAATCACATCACTGGACACTGGTTCTGTGTCATATAATTTGTGTAGTAGAGACACCCAACAGATCTTGTAAATTAAAATCACGCAACTAGAAAAGTAAGGAACATGTTAGCAGATCCATGTATGGCAACACATGAAGAAATTACCAAAGGCCAAGTTCGAATGCTAGCACCTAGCAACCTTGTCGTTGTTAGAGAATATGTGCCTACATAAAAAAGACACTGTGTTAAGCAATGGGCTCACGTCGTCATAAAAATTTGCAAGCCAGAGCTAGCAAACCATGGCACAAGGATCATATATAACTACTCCATGTGCCGAGCTTAAATTTCAACATATCACCAAGGAAAATAAAGAAACTGCTTCCTTATTTATAGATATACCTATTTCCAGAGATCAATCACAACTGAAATCACACCACGGGCATTATAGGTGCTTCATGTATACACCATATTCTCTTGTTGTATGTAGGTAGCCTGTCCGTAACCTTATAAAACTAGCTACTCACAAAGTACAGTTGAGTTACACTTGAAACATTATTACAGATGAGCAAGCATGCAGCTGAGTCATGGAGATGTGTGTATGAACTGGAGTGGGAAAAATCTTAAAATGAGTACATGACAAATGCTTCCAATGGGATATTGATAACATATTGAGACCGAACCAAGGCTCTAGAATCTGATTCAGTAGTGCAATGGTCATCCGTAATTTATATTCACCATGAGATTTCAGCTTCTTGGTTGCTACAAAAAGCAATTGTGATAATTGACAAGGAATTCTATGAAAGAAATTACGTAATTTATTACATCTAGAGCGGACAGAGTTTGAACAAATACACAAATAATGAACATCGGCTGGGAAATTGAGAGACATATTTTTGCTAGCGTTTCATACCACTGTGGCCTGACTGTCGATGATGGAATGCAACCAGGAGACCCCGTAGTGGGACGACCCATAGCATAGCTGAGGCCGCCGGCTGACACCCAGAATGCACAGGCGCCGGCTTCCGACCACGACGCAGAGGTCGCAACCATGATAATAAAAAACCGTCGATGTAAATAAAAAAACGGAAAATATAGCAGCTGGGCCGCATGCCCGCACCAGCTTAGGTCAACACGAGGTGGTCCGGTTCGCTCGATCGACCCAGGGGTCTAATAGAGTTTGCTCGCGCTTGACCCATCCGTACGCACCGGACACTCCGTCGATCCCGCGGGGAATGCCCCACTGGCTCGCTCGCACCATCCCGCCACGCTCCTGGCGACGTAAAAAAAACGCATGTGACATAAGATTGTGTCCGCGTCTGGTCCCAGCGCCCGACCCCAATGCGCCACGCTCCAATCCCGTGATTCTCTATTTGCCAACCAAAATGCGCAAGCACGTACTCCATAAAAAGCTTGTAGTATGTTGTACAACTTATATTTAGATCCTAACTCGAATTTATGGGTGCAATAAACCCATACTTAAATGACAAAAACCAAGCTTGCACCCATAGTTTTAAAGTGGAGGTTCAGTAAAATGACAAAAACCAAAGCTTGCATTAAAAAATTGGACTAGAAATTGACTAGGTGCTAATAAAAAATGCAGAAATATATGACCCATGTAGCATCAGGTGCAAGAAGAAAGTATGATGCGGCCATTTAGAATTATGTCATATTTCCAACTGGAGTGAAAATAAATTATCTCTTAAAAATCTTAGAATGTCATCTATGCTAGGCCAGCAAACTGACATAAGCTCCACATACAATGAATTTACCATATTTAAAAAGAACATTTGGCATACTTTGGTCTGTATCTGTCCACAAGGCAAAATCTACTAGGCTTGGGACATGATCCAAGCTCGAACAAAATCAACTAACATATTACACTAACTTCCATGCATTTGCTATTCACACTATCATCATTTTTCATGCACATGACAATATAGTACAACTAGGCATCTAAAAGAGGGAGAGGCATTTCTGCATAACAAAAGAGGTATGCATAATAATAAGAAAAGCATGAAAGATGAGAAGCATGCCAAACAGAAAGAGGTTAAAAGAGTTACTAACAGAAGGTATCACAACCAGCTAGTAAACCATGTGCGCAAGGACCACATATCTACTCCAGCTAGTAATCGGTTTCTTACCAAGTCAGTTGCTGTTGTGCTTTTTCTCAATAGCAAAAGAACTAGCTTGTCACCACCGGCTGCGCTGACCAATGCCAATGCCGCCAGCAGTGACACTGGCAACCACCTATATAAATATACATAGTACAATTGCGCAATAGGTTGGAGGACTATAGCCATCATTATCCTCCTCCTGAATGGCCATCCTCCAGGGCGCCAACTGAGGATATACCCAAACGCATACTTATTTGTGCATAAAACCCATTTCCAAAGACCATATGCTGCTGAAATAACATTATGGGGCATTGACATGCTTTGTAAGAATATCATTTTCTCTTGCTGTATGTGGGTAGCATTTTCATAACATTATCTTTCATGTGAATCCAAATATTACTTAGTTGGCATGTAATAACAAGTGCATATGCTCAGTTTGCAGAAACATGAATCAACACTAGACTACGATGCTCAAGAGACAGCGGTGTCAGGGTTGCTGCAAACGGGAAATAATGGCATTTATCATTAGAGTAATGATAAAATTATCGATGCAAGGTTCTACAAATCATGTTTGCAGGTTTTTGAACTGCTAGCAGTGACCGACAAGATTATATTGGGTTGCCACTCTGGAAATGAAATTATACTGAATTAGGATGAAAATAACTTGACTTGTTGTAGATTATAGAAGCTATAATAAGAGAAAATTCTAGTCTATTTCATGACAAATCAGAAATTACCATTGGTGATATGCAGTAAAGTGAGCCAACCATTTCTTAAATTTTTACATGAAAGACTGCATAGCTAGTCATAAGTTAATTTGTGTCAACAAAAGAATAAAGCCAAGGCACGCTATGAGCCATCGTTTGGTTGCAGTAAGAGCATTATTTCTTAAAAAAAATACAAATGCTTACAAGTTGACCGGAACAATGCGTGCATTCCTGAACCAAAAGGTAAATGATGCAATCTCCTAGTGCTTAATAATGAACATTTGATGGATGGGAACAGACAAAGAAGTGGCGAACCTGAGGAGGCTTGGTTCATCCGTATGGGAAGACGAAACAGATCGGTAGCAGAACTCAGTGCAGCCGTAGGTCTGAATTGGAGAGAGATCTTTTCGATTTGTCCCTGAGATCTAGCAGACCAGATCACCACCGCCCACCGTGAAACGAATCACAGCAGAGCTGAGGCCGCCGGCCGCACACCACGATGCTGATTTGCCCGCAGCGCCGCCCGCAAACATTACCGGTTGCGCTGCACCGCCTGGAGCCACCACCGGGTGCGCTTCCCGACCAGGATGCCGATGCCGCCGGAAGCACCACCGATTCAGCCGGCCAACCACGACGTCACCGAGGACACGGTCGGTGTAGAGCCCACCGCCGCACGCCTGACCTCCGATTATGCCCGCCGCTCGCCCGGTCGTTGCCGGCCGTGCACCCACCCGCCGCTGCCGATCTCAATTCCAACTTCCCACCGCTCGCCGTCGGACACGGTTGACTAGAAACCCAGAGCGAAAAAAGGCAGGTGTGGCTGAGTAATGGGATAGCTACCCACGTCTGTAATTAGAAAAGGAAACTGCCGAGGTAAAACAGAAACAAAATGAAAAGGAAACTGCCGAGGTAAAACAGAAACAAAATTACAGCAGGCGGTATGCGTCGCAGGCCATAGTAGGTTCGGTGGAACCAGGTCATGTTCCGGCTCAGCATATCGACCCGGGTGCAGAATAATATTATGCACCCAGGGGGTCTAATAGAGTTACTATATATATATAACAGGAATACCGAATCTAGTTACTCTTACTTGTACATCACGATCATGTGGCCACCAGAATTCGTCGCTGTGGAGCAGGCTCAGCGCATGAAGTGGTAGATTCAGGGTCCCTCGAATGGCACGACGCATGCCAACCATGCCGACAGCAAGGCGAGCAACACTTAAGATGCCGACAGCAATTTCACTATCCTCATCTTCCTCTATGTCTGAAACAGGAGGACCTTCATTTTCTTCCTCTACATCATCATCACTAGGTTCACTAGCGATGCCAAGTACATCACACATTGTTTTCTCTGCCATGGGTTCGTCGAAGCCATCACCTCCCATGGGTTTGACATTGACATTATGCCAATCTACTTGTTGTGCTGAGAAATTTTCTCCCACATCTGTCTGTACTAATGATGGTGGTTCTGCACTTTGTTCCATAAAATCTTCTTCAATTTGGCATTCCCATTGACAAGTATCCTCGTTATCTGAGTCTGCTAACGTCTAGTCCTTTGTAGGGGGTGGTGTTTTTGTAGGGGGTGGACTCCTTGTTGGTGTTTCCGGTGGGGGTGGACTCCTTGTTGGTATACTTCTTGGGGGTGATCTTCTTTGTGTTTGACTTCTTGGGGGTGTTCTTGGTGGTCTTCTTTGTGGTTGACATCTTGGGGGTGTTCTCCTCAGTGGTCTTCTTTGTGGTAGACATCTTGGGAGTGTTCTTCTCGGTGGTCTTATTTGTGTTTGATTCTTGGGGTCTTATCCTCGGTGGTCTTCTTTGTGGTTAACTTCTTGGGGGTGGTTTCCTCGGTGGTGCTCTTTGTGGTTGACTTCTTGGGGGTGGTTTCCTCGGTGGTCTTCTTTGTGGTTGACTTCTTGGGGGTGTTCTCCCCAGCGGTCTTCAGTGTGGTTGAATTCTTGGGGGTGTTCTCCTCGGCGGTCTTTAATGCGGTTGATTTCTTCGGGGTGTTCTCCTCGGCGGTCTTCTTTATGGTTAAGGGGGTGTTCTCCTCGGTGGTCTTCTTTGTGGTTGAGTGGGTGTTCTCCTAGGGGGTCTTCTTTCTGGTTGACTTCTTGCAGGTGTTCTCCCCCTTGGTGGTCATCAACCACTCTGCCCTAGACTGCGCAGAAGCATTCTTTTTGGGGGAGGTCTTTTTGCATAGGAGATTGCGGGTCCGCTTCAGAGTATCTGTTAGAGTAACCTTTGCAGTATTCTTTGGACTATCCTTTCGAGTATCATCCTTACTAGGGCTGACCCAATCCCTTATGGAATTAGGCATGTTCCCGTTACCTTGAGTTAAACCATACTTTGGATCAGCCCGGGTGGTTACGCTACCTATAAACAGTACATGTTTGATGTTTCTATATTTCTCCATTGCCACATCTAAATTAGGTTGATTGTCAATGCCAATGTCAATGTAATCCATGATCCTTCTATTATACCAAAAATATCTTGCTTTTTGGTGAGATCTCATCAGCAAGTTCTCACTAAACTTTCCAATCAGATCAGCTACTTGTATCCCCTTCTGGTGATCAACATAGACATCAACATCGTGTGCTTTAACGAGAACATTTGAGCCATCATCAAGTTCTACAGTGTAGTCATCGAATGTGGCCACCAATCTGACAGGAGGTTCAGCAGCAGCAGGTTTTGCAACACAAGCAGGAGGTTCAGCAGCTGGATGATGTTTACCAGTAGCAGCTTTAGCAACAGCAGCAGATATACCAACAGCATGTATAGCAGCTTTAGCACCAGCAGCAGATTTTCTTATATTACCAACATGACGAACAATATCAGCAGGAGATTTCTTGGATGCCAGGGCAACATCACCATCTCGTGTTGCACCAACAATTTTAGCATGTAACATGTGGCCAGGAGAGTCTGTTAACCTTTCCAATTGATCTTCAATCAGTTGCCTGTCCACAGGTGTAACAACCCCCTGCGATGATACCCATTCGAATTCTACAGTTTGTGCAGAGCCCATTGGAACAATTCCACGAACAAGTTCAACCATCCCAGATATAGACTTGAAGCTTCTTTCTGGAGCGATCAAGTTTACCGTATGACCCTCCACAACTAGGGAGTGGCCATTGTCAAACATAGCAAGGTACTGATGAATTTGTAGAAGGAGTCTGTAATCTTTGCGAATCCTACTCGACACAAAGTTGGGGAAATAAGAAATGCTTGTTATTGTTTGACTAACAAACATTTCTCGCTAAAATATATCTTTTCCTACATCCAGCTAGCAGATACCGATGAAGAAGGGTAAAAAACATAAGAGAAGAGAAGCTCACCTCCTCCGGCTACTCTAGGTGAGACATGATTCCTGAGTCGAGGGCCCTTCCATCCACTGTGCTGCTCAGCTCGTCTCCCAGTGATGGTGATCTAACTACGCGCAACGGCTCGCTCGATATTCGGCATCACCGCGGGCCGTTGGGTGCGGGCACGTGAGCTGTAAGCAGCGCTATCTGTCTGTGTCACCGCCGCCGTCCTAGGGTTCATGCAAGGTTAAGGGTGGAGGAACGAACTAGATCTTGACCATACACCACTGTGGAGTGACCCCATTACATCGAATTGTCACGCAGATTGACACGCTGGAACTAACATGAAACGGAGAAATACTGACATGCGGGACCACAATGGGCCCAGAACGGGAGAAGTCACGACAATATTTGGTTTGGCCTACATTCGTTCAAAATGGGCCCTCTGAGGAATTGGCTACCCAACTTTTTAAATGGCAGCTATTACAAGCAATAAAGGTATCTGTGAGCCTGTGGTAAGGAACTCCGTGACCGCAAACCCAATATCCCGAGCACAATGGAGTGAGCTAGCTGACCGTTGTATCAGATCTAGCCCACTTTAGTGTAGGGGCTTAGACCACTCACCTTTACAAGTGAGGGCATTCCTGGTCATAGTTTCCTTAATACTGGGTCGCTGTGGCGGGCGACTGCTGATCATGGGAGGAAGCTCGCTCCGCACTGTCTAAATCTTTTTTTATTGTCACATGTCCATGTGTATCTTCCACGCCATCACAATTCCCGCTACGTCGTCGTCTCATCTCCAATGTTTTTTAAATACACCAATTACTTTACAAAAAATAAAAACTGTTTACAACTTTACTCTCATAAAATCTATATTTAGAAAGTTGATAATATACATTCATATAATTCAAAATAATAATTGTTCACAAGATTTACAAACAATTTTCATTAGAGGAAACAATATTCATGCAACACAAAAAACATGTTTGCTGCCTTTTTAATTTTTTCTACAAGAATAAATATACACTTGGTACAACATAACTGGTGACGAAGGAATGACAGATAGGCCCCCGACATTCGCCTACCTGGTTTTCGGTCCAGGTGGGGTGTTTCAGGAAAGGCTTTCGAGGCCTATCAAGGCAGTGGCTTGACGCGGCCCAGGAGCATTACTTGGTGTACAAGCTAGATTTCGAGGAGTCCAAGTTAGACTAGTTTTCGGACGATCCGATTTGTACTTCGCTTGAGAGACACTCCTGAGACCTAGCCTTAACTTATAAAAGGCTGGGAGGGAGATCTCGAAACCCTAGATTCACTTTCACCCACCTCACGCCGGAGCGCTCGATAACTTAGAGCTCTCTGCCTCGGCTAGATCCAATCTACGCCTCCATTGTAACACCAACATCGCCATCACCACATCAATACAAAGTCAGACAAGCAGGACGTAGGCCTTTTACCTTTCGAGGGGGCTGAACCTGGGTAAATCCTCGTGTCCCACTGCTTTCGTCTGATCGCCGTCGAGTTCGCTAGGTCCCCAATACGCTTCCTAGATCGAAAGCCCTTTGACATGGGCATTGCCGGGGATAAACCTCGTCAATTGGCGCCGACCGTGGGGACGACGGGATCTGGATCTACGGATTCGCCGGCTCCATCACCAACCACAACCAAGATCGGCATCGACACTACCGTCGGCATCGCTGCGCCGACCAACGTCGACACTCCCGCCAAGATCGACACTACCGTCGGCATCGCTGCGCCGACCAACGTCGACACTCCCGCCAAGATCGACACTACCGTCGGCATCGCTGCGCCAACCAACGACGATACTACTTCCAAGATCGACATCGACACCATCGCCGGCATCGCTGTGCCGGCCATCGTCCACATCAGCCCGATGGAACTCGAGACTGGCGCCGTTGATTCGATTGTCGTCGACGGCACCTCGCCAAGCGCCATCAACTTCACCCCGGCGGCAAGCGTCATCGACCTCGTCCCAAGCACGGCAGGGGCAGCGCCCGAAGGCTATGACATGGCTTTCGGATTGTTCAAATTCCATGTGGACAGCAATGGAGCGATGGAATTGCTCTCCATCGGCGAATCGGCTCCGCTCGTGGCCGAAGCGACGACACCACCATCCGTCGGGGGCAAACCCTCGGCGAGCGCGTCACTAGCGCAATCGAAGGAGGAGCCGAGACTGAAGATTTCGACCCCATCAGTAGGGTCGAACGATTTCGAAGATCCGCCTCCATCCCCGACCACCGCATACTGCGTCGACTGCGACGCCTATCACTACATGGGCGCCGGAGACTTCTCACTCCATGAGATCGCCGACTGTGAAGATCCGCGGGGAGGCACAGCAGCCATCTACCCAACGGTATCCGAGTGCGATCGGGCTCTCAACGCCCTCACGCTTCGCGCCGCACCATATGACCCTGACTATGTCGAGGGACTATACTCGGACTACACGTGCTCCGATGACGACGACGACGTCTACCCCGAAGCCAAGGGGAAAATCGGCAATTCAGCAAGCTCCGCCTCACATTGTGAATCCAACGCATCCAGTGATGGCTACGTGGCCGA
This sequence comes from Dactylis glomerata, assembly GCA_007115705.1. Taxonomy (NCBI): domain Eukaryota; kingdom Viridiplantae; phylum Streptophyta; class Magnoliopsida; order Poales; family Poaceae; genus Dactylis; species Dactylis glomerata. Next base: position 1,464,792 of record QXEO01001157.1, read on the forward strand.
TTACGATTCTGACTTCATGATCGAAGTCGGGCCCTACGTCGAAAGCGACGACGTCTATCCTCCAGCACTGGGCGAAATCAGCGATGATTCGACCCCGTGGCCCGGGGGCCACTGCATGATGGCATCACACAACGACGGAAACGACAACGACGGTCGAAACCGGGCAGACAGCGGTCGCCAAGTGGTCACACATGACCAGATCCGGTTCGCAAGAAGGGTCTATGCGGGCGAAGAAAACTTCGGACCCAACCCAAGTCCAAGCGATTTGGCTGCACTTCGATTTGTCGTCCAGGAACAAAAAGATCAGATCAGCGCTGATAGGCGAGTGCTGGAACGGCGCAGAGAGGAGGCCGACGCATCCAGCAGGAGGCGGGCAGAAAGATCATCGCATTATTCTTCGAGCGTTCAGCATAGATCAAGGTCGCGCACTCAGCACGGGGCCGATATGCAGAATGTCACCCGAAACTTGGAAGCAGAATTCAATGAAGCTGAGTTAATGCCCAAGACTAAGGAAGCAGCAATCATGGCCGCGGCGGCATACATTGCTGCGAACGCATCTAACGGTGACGAACATATGCGACACCTGCGAAATCTAGCGCTCGAAGGAGTAAGGGTGCTGCAAGGCACGCCTGGCTCAGCACATGGTGTGACGACAACAAGAACCGCTCCACCACCGGAACAGGCCAGGCACCCAGCACCAGCGCCAGCCGTAGCGCCTCGGGCGCAAGTGGTCGAACCTCTCAACGGAGAGCTTCGGCATGGTCCGGCCCAGCATAGAGTCGACCAAGGGCGAGCGCGACGCGAGGCGGAAGCGTTCGGCGGTCCCAGCGATGGACTCTGTGGGGCAGAATGCTTTAGCCTTCTGATCCGCTCGGCACCATTGCCGAAAGGAATCAAACTCAGCGACGGCATAGTCAAGTTCAACGGGCAGCAGGATCCCCGAATTTGGCTAGATGACTTCATAACCGCTGTCAAAATCAGCGGCGGATCTAGAGACAATGCTCTCCAGTTGTTGTCACTACATCTAAAGGACAACGCAAGGGCGTGGTTGAACAATCTCGCCCCAGATAGCATCCGCTCCTGGGAAGAATTCCGACAAGCATTCATCGTAAACTTCCGATGCACTTCACGACGACCTACATCGTTCGAAGAACTCCGCCTGTGCGTGCAGAGAACTGGAGAAAATCTGAGATCATATATCTCACGGTGGATCAGTCTCCGGAACACGACGGAGAACATCTCACCCGAAAGAGCCATCGACGCCTTTCGGGACGGCCTTTTTCGGCGCGACTTCAAGGAAGAGCTAGGGCGCTGCAAGCCTAGAACCATCGACCACCTCATGAGCTTGGCGAACGAATGGGCCGATGGAGAAGACTCCATCTCGGCTCCCCGAAGCCGCCGTCGGTCAGCAGAACGCGACGTCGATGCGAAGGACCAGTTTCATCCTGGATCCCGGAAGAAAGGCCGACGAAGCCGCTACGACAACACGGAGAACACAGACATGGTAGCAGCTGGCTACGTGCACGAAGACCGCGACGACAATCGCGACTTACCGCGACGAGGAAATACTTACTACGGCAGCAGCAGCCGTGATTCGAAGCCCAGTAAGGAGTGGCGTCGCCGGCAGCCACAGCTGTCGGCAGAGGAGATGCTTGATAGCAGATGCCCAAGGCACACGTACCTCGACAAGGACGGAGTACGAAAACCTGCACACCTCCTCATCGAGTGCAGGGAGTTCCTTCGTCTTAACCGGGCACTTCAGGAGAGGATGAACGTCGAGCAACCAGTGGCAGGGGCGATAGCCTACAATGCCCCACCGCCACCGCCGAACCCACCAGCAAACGTCGTACAGCAAAGCCACCAGACCGCTACGATCCAACAAATCGAGCAGCGGCAGCCGGCCAACGAGGAAGAAGAGTTCCCGCCACCAAGAGGTTTTGTGCCCATGATTCAGAGGGGGCGCCCGACGAACAAAGTCCGGCGAAAGCGCGCGAGAGAAGTGTTCCACGCCGAACACGCGCCACCAGCTACTCCCAAATATCTGAATTGGTCCGAACATCCGATTGGTTTTGATCGGTCAGATCACCCACCGAAGATCCCACGCCCAGGACACCACGCTCTGGTTCTCGAAGCGCAAATAGGGGGTTTCACCTCGAAAAAGATGTTTATGGACGGAGGCAGCAGCTTGAACCTCATCTACGCAGACACACTGCGAAAGATCAAGATTCCACTAAACGATCTCCTGCCAACGGAGACCTCTTTCCACGGAATCGTCCCGGGAAAGCCGACGTACCCATTGGGGGCGATACACCTCGACGTCATCTTCGGCAATAAAGCAAACTTCAGAAAGGAGAAGATCGAATTCGAGGTGGTCGACTGGCCCTCGCAGTACCATGCTATCCTCGGGCGACCAGCGTTCGCCCGATTCATGGCGGTACCCCACTACGCCTACCTCAAGTTACGGATGCCCGCAAACAGAGGACCACTGACGATCAGCGGCAGCTTTGCGCGGTCAGAAAACTGCGATAAGGACTTCAACGACATGTCCCAGACTTTCGGGGTGCACGAGGAACTGCACCACATTCGGGAAGCCACTGTCATGGACATCGACCCACCGGCGCAGCAGAACGCCCCAGAGCTGTCTTTCGATGCCACCAAAGACACCCGAGAACACCAGATCCACCCGACTGATCCAACCAAGACGGCGCGGGTGTCGAACTCCCTTTCCCCCGCATAGGAAAGCGCGCTCGTCGAGTTCCTCCGTGAGCACTGGAGGATGTTCGCCTGGTGTCCAGCAGATATGCCAGGCATCCCCAGGGAACTCGCCGAGCACGAGCTTAAAATATTTCCCAACGCGAAACCGGTCAAGCAGTCTATGCGACGGTACAATCCAGAGAAGGCCAAGTCGATGGGCGAAGAAATCAATCGCCTCCTCGAAGCCAAGTTCATCAGAGAGATCAAGGAAGCCACGTGGCTCTCGCCACCGGTCATGGTGGAAAAGAAGGACACCAAGATCTATAGGATGTGCATCGACTTCACGGCCTTAAACAAGCACTGCCCGAAGGACTACTTCCCTCTGCCCCGAATCGACCAGATCGTCGACTCCACGGCAGGATGCGAGCGCCTCTCGTTCCTCGACGCCTACTCTGGGTATAACCAGATACGGCTGAAAGTAGAAGACGAAGACAAGACGGCGTTCATCACCCCGCACGGGGTATACTGTTACATGACGACGCCTTTCGGGCTTAAGAACGCCGGAGCTACGTATCAGCGGTGTATGCAGGCGTGCCTGAAGGAGCAAATCGGACGCAATGTCGAAGTTTATGTCGACGACATTGTCATCAAGACATCGAAAGCAGATACCTTGCTCGATGACCTTCGGGAAATCTTCGCCAACCTCGACAGATATAGCATCAAGCTTAACCCGAAGAAATGCTCTTTCGGGGTACCCACCGGCCAACTGCTGGGCTATCTGATCTCCGAGAGAGGAATCGAAGGCAACCCGGAGAAGATAAAGGCCATCATCAGCATGCAGCCTCCGAAGACGCTTCGACATGTCCAGCAGTTGACAGGTCGACTCGCAGCGCTCAGCCGCTTCATCAGCAAGCTTGGCGAAAAAGCACTGCCCTTTTATCGACTACTCAGAAAAACAGACAACTTCACGTGGACCGAAGAGGCGCAATCCACGTTCGACGACCTCAAGCGACGACTGTCAACCTCCCCAGTTCTCGTTACACCTCGAGAAAAAGAGCCAATGTTGCTGTACATTGCGGCTACAAATCAAGTTGTCAGCTCGGTGCTTGTGGTCGAACGTGCAGAAGAAGGCAAAGAACACGGCGTACAGAGGCCCGTGTACTACTTGAGCGAAGTCCTGCGCCAACCAAGCAAAGATACCCCCATTATCAGTAGTTGGCATACGCCATCTACATGACGGGGAAGAAACTGCCGCACTATTTCGAGTGCCACTCCATCATAGTAGTGGCTTCGAATCCAGTCTCCAGCATCCTCAACAACCCAGACGCAACAGGGCGTGTGTCGCTATGGGGAATCACGCTAGGACCCTGGGAGATCACGTACCAGCGCCAGTCTGCGATCAAGTCACAAGTCCTTCCGGATTTCATAGCCGAATGGACAGAAGCCCAGATGCCCGAGCTCCCAGACCTGTCGAACAGCTGGACTATTTTCGTTGACGGGTCCAAGCGGGTCTCGGGGGCAGGAGCAGGAGTGGTCCTGGTGTCACCACAAGGGGATAGGATGCGCTACGTCCTCCGCATGCGTTTCCCGAATCCCTCCAATAACGAGGCAGAGTATGAAGCCGTCCTTCATGGTATGCGCATGGCGAAGGCCTGCGGGGCCACCCGCATCAAGATACACGGAGACTCGAACCTCATCGCCCAACAGGTCATGAAGGAGTGTGACGCAACCTGCGCGAACATGATCGCATACCGCGCCATGTACGACAGGCTCGAAGGCGAATTCGAGGGCTGCGAAGTAACGCACATCGGCAGGGAAAGCAACAAGGAGGCAGACAACCTGGCCAACGTCGGCTCAAGGTGCCTCCCAATACCGCCTGGAGTCTTCTTCGAAGAGATATTCGAACGCTCCGTCAAGATCAAGCCAGCAACTGACCCGGCGTTACCAACGCACCCGGGGGCTCGATCGGCCAATACCGCCCCGGCAGCAGGAGCAGCAGACCTCCCGAAGGATACGGCCGCGGTCATGCTCGTCGAAGCAACATGGACAAAACCATACTTGACATACCTAACGCGGGGCGAGCTCCCAGAAGATCCCATCCATCGCCGACAAGTTATGCGGCGCTCCAAGGCCTTCACGATAATCAACGGGGAACTCTACAAGCGCAGCACCACAGGAGTACTCCAACGGTGCATAGCACAGGAAGATGGGATCGCTCTCCTCTGGGAAATCCACGAAGGAACCTGCGGGCACCACGCCTGCAGTCGAACCCTCGTGGCCAAGGCTTTTCGATCCGGGTTCTACTGGCTATCCGCCCTCTACGATGCCAGGAACATCGTCCAACACTGCGAAGCATGCCAGTTCTTCGCCACCAGGCCGCACGCGCCGGCATCCGAACTGCACACCATCCCTGTGGCCTGGCCCTTCGCACAATGGGGGCTCGATCAAGTGGGGCCTCTCCCCAAGTCATCCAGAGGAGGTCATACCTACCTCCTAGTCGCAGTGGACAAGTTTTCCAAGTGGATAGAGGCTGTTCCGGTCACCAATCAAGAGGCGACCACGGCAGTCAAATTCTTCGAGTCCATCGTCTATCGATACGGCGTCCCGCACAACATCATCACCGACAACGGCACCAACTTCACCTCGGGCGAATTTCAGGACTTCGCCAAAAACCTCGGCATCAAGCTCAAGTACGCTTCGGTCTCACACCCTAAGTCCAATGGCCAGGTCGAAAAAGCCAACGGACTCGTATGCGGGGGCTTGAAGAAGCGACTGCTTCGACCCCTCAAGCGCGCAGCAGGCGCCTGGGTCGAGGAACTGCCGTCGGTGCTATGGAGCCTACGAACAACGCCCAACTCCTCGACAGGCTACACACCCTTCTTCTTGCTTTTTGGAGCAGAAGCAGTGCTACCCACGGACGTACGCTACAGCGCGCCCCGCGTCGCCGCCTACGTCGAGGAAGATGCGGACAAGGCGTTAGCAGACGCCCAAGATCTGCTGGACGAAGCTCGAGATGTCGCCCTCGTCCGATCGGCGGTCTACCAGCAGAGCCTCCGCAACTACCACAGCAGACGGGTACGCGGGCGTTCTTTCGAGCCGGGCGACCTTGTGCTCCGACTCAAGCAGACAAGCACATCGAAGCTGGAACCACCTTGGGAAGGCCCGTATTTGGTCCACGAGGCCATCCCGGGAGGAGCATATCGTCTACGCAACCCGAAGTCGGGGAAAGACGTAGATAACCCATGGAACGCCGCGCAACTGCGCCGCTTCTATCCTTAGCTAGCAAAGCTGTCTCCTTTACCTCCTCTCATATGTAATTAAGTGTCGGCAGCAGTCCGCACCCAACATTGTGCCTTCGGCACAAAGCAATAAAGATCAAAATTCCTCACTTCATGAGTCAACATATTCGCATACCTACACTCGGTCCTTCGACTCACGCTCGGGGGCTCAGACTTTCGACCTACGCTCGGGGGCTCAGCCTTTCGACCCACGCTCGGGGGCTCGGCCCTTCGACCCACGCTCGGGGGCTTCGCCTACGCTCGGGGCTCGGCCCTTCGACTCACGCTCGGGGGCTCAGCCTTTCGACCCACGCTCGGGGGCTCAGACTTTCGACCTACGCTCGGGGGCTCAGCCTTTCGACCCACGCTCGGGGGCTCGGCCCTTCGACCCACGCTCGGGGGCTTCGCCTACGCTCGGGGGCTCGGCCCTTCGACTCACGCTCGGGGGCTCAGCCTTTCGACCCACGCTCGGGGGCTCAGACTTTCGACCTACGCTCGGGGGCTCAGCCTTTCGACCCACGCTCGGGGGCTCGGCCCTTCGACCCACGCTCGGGGGCTTCGCCTACGCTCGGGGGCTCGGCCCTTCGACTCACGCTCGGGGGCTCAGCCTTTCGACCCACGCTCGGGGGCTCAGACTTTCGACCTACGCTCGGGGGCTCGGCCCTTCGACTCACGCTCGGGGGCTCAGCCTTTCGACCCACGCTCGGGGGCTCAGCCTTTCGACCCACGCTCGGGGGCTCAGACTTTCGACCTACGCTCGGGGGCTCAGCCTTTCGACCCACGCTCGGGGGCTCAGCCTTTCGACCCACGCTCGGGGGCTCAGACTTTCGACCTACGCTCGGGGGCTCAGCCCTTCGACCCACGCTCGGGGGCTCGGCCCTTCGACCCACGCTCGGGGGCTCGGCCCTTCGACTCACGCTCGGGGGCTCAGCCTTTCGACCCACGCTCGGGGGCTCAGACTTTCGACCTACGCTCGGGGGCTCAGCCTTTCGACCCACGCTCGGGGGCTCGGTCCTTCGACCCACGCGCGGGGGCTTCGCCTACGCTTGGGGACTCGGCCCTTCGATCCACGATCAGGGGTTTCGCCTACGTTCGGAGGCCCGATCCTTCAACCCACGCTCGAGGGATACGTTCTCTCGACCTACGCTTTCTCGCCCTCCTCATTAACGCTCGGGATCTCCGACGTTTTACCACATACAAATATAAACACATGTATACAATACATGTGCAGCGTGAAGATACAGTCATAGCCACAGGGCCAGTTCATGGTGTCGCGGCACCTTGATTCGCCCTCTACCGATCACTTTCAACGATAATCTGTCGAGCGATGCAGTCGCCAGTACTTCTACAAGCAGCATAGTGGTGCTCCATCTCATAGCGGCCACTGGGCGACGGAGGAAGAGTCTTCAGAAGCTCTAAGTCAACCTCAGGATAGTGAGCACGCACGAAAGCAAGTGCGACCACAGCTCCGCTGCGCAGGTGCTCCCGGACGAAGGAATACACAGCGTTGCCATTCTCGAATCGATCGAGCAGCGCCGGCAAACCTTCGGGCTGGTTGTTCAAAGGGAACATCACCTGATGCACCAGTGCTAGGGCGCTTCGGCTGGTCTCAGACAACACCCCAGCTTGAGCAATCCTATCCTGAAGAAGGGTCAGCTTCGCCGCTTTCGACCGATCAGCCCAGAAGTTATCAGCAATAGAGTTGGCATGATTCTGGGCTGCAACAATATGCGCATTCACGCGCCGGGATTCAGCCGCACTATCGAGGCATACATCTGCGCAAAGGGACCGAAGATCAAAACCTGCACATCCAAGTCAACACACAGCGAAAGAAGTTTAGAGACTCACACTTCAGAGATTTTCCAAGATTTTCGATCTCGTCGAGAAGGAATTTCTCGCAGTCCGCAGCATATGACGCTTTCGAAAGAGCGACGTCGACCTTGGCAGTCACCACTTTTAGTTGACGCTGCGTGTTTTGGAGCTGATCGCGCAACGATCGAATTAGCGACAATTCGCCTGAGGAAGGCGCTCTTCGCTCAACGGCACCAGAAGTACTGCCAACCGTTTCGTACGAAACAGGCCAGGCACCAGAGGTCAGCGAAGGATCCTGCACGAGGAGTCGAGCATCACATACAAGCATTCGGCGGCCAAAGACCAAGCAGATTAACATAATCAAAGAGCAATCTTTACACCAGCAGTCCTAGTGAGGGTCACTGCCCTCGGCGCGAGACCTTAAAAGCTAATTACAAGTGGGCGCCAGAAAACACCGCTCGCACTACGCTGAACTACCAGCCTTGCTAGACGGCGCGGCGGATGCCCCACGCTTCCGAGCCTTCGCCGCCGCACGCTTCTCATTCCTCTCGGCGAGAAAGCTCGTCATTCGGGCAGCCAGTTCACGAGCACGGACAACGTAAGCCTTGGCGGATTTGTCGCGTCCGTCCTTGTCTTTCGGATACGTGCTCGTGACCTTGTCAGCATCAAACTCCACGCCGTGCATCATCATCATGGAGAAGACAGACTCGGTGCCGATAGTTACCTGACGGCGTACCGCGGCAAATAACGGGTCTCCGCCGCCCGCCTTCACTGCCACAGCGTCGAGGATCCCCGCCATGGTGTCGCTGGTCGAGTCGGGTACAGACGTATCCCGAACGCGAACCAGTGTCGGCCGCACCCACGCTAAGAGGTTGACAACCTCTCGGCTCAGGCGTTCGGCGAAGCCGATACTGGATTCAATTCCAGCAGGCCCCTTCATTGCCCCGGCGTCCAATTCGGCAGCAGCTACACGAACAAGCAAACAGCCAGGTCACAACAGGACTTTTTGGCACGAAAATTCTTTCGGACAAAGCTCGAAGAACTTACCACGCAAGGCGTCAAGCGAAGTTTGCAGGCGCTGGGTTAGCTCTCCTTCTCGGGCTTCGGCGTCCAGACGGCTTTTCTTCGCACGCTCCTCAGCTTCGGACGATTCGCCCTTCAGTCGGGCGATTTCGTCGTTTAGCTCGGTGACCTTAGCCTTCAAGCCCGAATTCTCAGTGGCAAGGTCGCCCAGCTGAGATTTCAGGGAAGTTTTGTCAGCAGCAGCCTGGGCCCCAATCCCTAATCAGTAAAAGGATGTCGTCAGAAAAAGAAGCGTCGTATCATACACAAAGCCGAATTTTACAAGCGAGGTGGCAGTACTCACGACGAGTTTCGTCGAGCTAATCGGACAGCTTTCGGTTCTCTTCCTCTAAGGCGAAGAAGCTCCTACAAACCTTCGACAGGTCCCTAACAACGGGCTAGAGAAGGCAAGGCAGAAGAATTAAACTTTGAGTCATGGTTTAGAGGGCAAGCCTAAGTGTAAACACTTAGACTCACCCTCGGGGGCTACTAATGGTCAATCACGCGATGCGCAAGCAGAAAATCTTCAAACTTACATGGTTGCTAGGACCAGAAGGTCCGTCAGATGAGGAGACAAGTACGAACTCATGTTCCGATGCCTTCTTCTTCGAGGAGGTCGAAGGCTTTGTCGGAGCAGCCTCGGGGGCGGCAACGTCGGCAGCTCTCTCCTGAGAATCTGCAGTTTGTTCGAGGGCGTCGTCGTGGGGTCGGACCTGGTATTGGTCTTGATCCACCGGACATGTCGACGTTTCCTCGGTAGAAGACCTGAAACAAGCATCGATGTAGAACTGGACAATCAAGTCAAAACAAGACCACATGATGTGCGAAGGAAAACTTACGATGCATCGATCCCGAACTTCGGAAGGGTTTTCCTCTCCGTTCGAGGAGGAGGACGGCGGCTCAAAGGCGAAGCGGGGATCGCACTATTGCCATCATCACCCGAAGTAAAACGGGTGTCATCAGGGTCCTCCGAATCTTCGACAACGTCCGCAATTCGTTGTTTTTTCGGAGCCCTCGGTGGCGACGGAGCAGCGGAGGTCGATTCCTCCAGAACTTCGGCAAAATCACGCCCCGGATATTCGCCCATCTCGGGCTGGGGCGGATAGCATCGAGCTATGTCAATTACCTGCACAAGGGTGAGGACGGCGTTCATCACTGGACGATTCGGTTAAGAAATAAGCAAGATGTTCGACTAAGAGCAAAATCATACCTCAGTACGGGGAAAGGCCTTGCTAAAGGCCACGGCGCCGAAGATCTTCGGCACGGGATCCTTCTTCTTGATGTTCGTGACGGTGCGTACGCACTCGTCGATTTCGGCCTCGTGTAGCTCGTCCTGGGAGATGCGAGTCGAGTCCCAGCGATCGCTATAATCCCACATGCAGTGGGCTCGAGCGGCGAGCGGTTGGATTCGACGCTCGATGAAGGTTCGGATGAGCTGGATCCCCGAAAGCTCCTTCTTCGGAGTAGCTCGAAGCTGTTGGATCTTCTTCATCAGCGGCTCTGTAATCTTCAGCTCCTCGTCCGAAAGGTCGTGCCTCCAGGAGACACGAGGTCGAAGAACGCCGGTGGGATGGAATTCCTCAAGTCCAAAGTTTTCGCCGTCGGAAGATTTGTCCTGGGCGTAGTACCACTTCATCCTCCACCCGGGATTATTTTCGAGCGTTTGAAGGTTGAAATACTCGACGTCTGGGCGCACTTGGATGCCGAAGCCGCCAGTTTGATAGGGCAGAGGGTGCCGAATCACGAAGATTCGGCGCCACAGTGCCCAGTGGGGTTCGATCCCCAGGAAGCACTCACAAAGCGTGATAAAGCACGCAATGTGAAGAATGGAATTGGGATTCAGGTCGTGGAGCTGAATCCCGTAAGCAAAGAGGAGACCGCGGAGGAAAGGATGCGGGGGAAAGGACAAGCCCCGCAGCAGGAAAGCAATAAAAATTACCCGGAATCCGAGGGGTGGCCGGGGAACGATCTCCGGACCGGCGGCGAGCGATTCCGCCGGCGCGTTCTTCAGCAGGCCCATCTTCTCGGCCTGGGCCAGTTCCTTGTTCCCGACCTTGGATTGGACCCAGCGGCCAACGCCGGAGCCTTCGGCATCGGCCGTCTTGGCCTTCTTGGTGGCAGCGGCGGCATCGGCGGCGGTGGAGCTCCTTTTACCCATGGCCTCTGGGTGCAGCGAGGATTGCGGAAATGGAGATGGAAAGGTAGAGCTACAGGAGCAATGCGCGAGGTAGAAGACGATGGCGGCGGAGTGAGACGGACTATTAACCTGCCACCGTTATTTATTATACCGCTGGGAATCTGCGTCAAATCTCGGCCGTCTGCGGCGAAGTGGAAACGGCCGGGCTGATCCAGCCGTCCACGTGTCGGCACGCAAGCACCGCGGCATCCACTACGCACGGTAATCAAGGAAACCGCGCCGGTTATTTCTCACCCACGCGCGGGACGTGCGGTCAAACTCTGTCAACGGCCGGGACGCGCGGCCGGAGGGCCCACCGTGCGTGTAGTCCTGGCAGGGTCAGGTCACTACTGCAGAAGATGATGTGACAACTCGACGAGGCATATCGTCAGCGATGACGCGTTTCTTCGAGCAGGTCGATTCCCTTCGAACTCGAAGGGCAAGGATTGGCGAAAATTCTTCCGAGTCTCGAAGGTATGCGCCTCTTGTACTCAGACGGCCTTTTAACTGGGTTTCCTTCGAGGCTTTTTGTGCTTTTCCCTTCTGGGCCATCCGAATGTACACCGGGTTTTTCGACGACTCTGTCTTTCGTTCCTTCGAGGGGATTTTTCGGTCCCTCGAATTGCTTCTTTCGGGCCAGCAGCGCCTTCGAGATATTCGAGGTAGGACTTCGTTCCCTCGAATTGCTTCTTTCGGGCCAGCAGTGCCTTCGAGATATTCGAGGTAGGACTTCGGTCCCTCGAATTGCTTCTTTCGGGCCAGCAGCGCCTTCGAAATATTCGAGGTAGGACTTCGGTCCCTTGAATTGCTTCTTTCGGGCCAGCAGTGCCTTCGAGATATTCGAGGTAGGACTTCGGTCCCTCGAATTGCTTCTTTCGGGCCAGCAGCGCCTTCGAGATATTTGAGGTAGGACTTCGGTCCCTCGAATTGCTTCTTTCGGGCCAGCAGTGCCTTCGAGATATTCGAGGTAGGACTTCGGTCCCTCGAATTGCTTCTTTCGGGCCAGCAGCGCCTTCGAGATATTTGAGGTAGGACTTCGGTCCCTCGAATTGCTTCTTTCGGGCCAGCAGCGCCTTCGAGATATTCGAGGTACGACTTCGGTCCCTCGAATTGCTTCTTTCGGGCCAGCAGCGCCTTCGAGATATTCGAGATCGCCGAATCGTTTTCTTCGAACCTTTCTTTCGGGCTATCAACGCTCCTCAATCAACATGCCCGAATCGTGGTGGCAATATACCCGTTCGGATGCCGTATGTCAAATACGAAGGTAAGTCCACGGTTGCAACACCGGATGGCCCGGTATTCGTATCAAACGCGCTCTGCCGGAAATTTTCCATACCTACGGTATGAAGTTTGCACCGATGGACGCATCGGGTGCCTCACAATGAACTGGGCTCCGACCTGGTAAGTCCGACGCGGCTCGGGTCGGGGTAGCGCCAGCCCACGCGGGTTCGAGTCGGGGGACTCAAATCTGAGTAAGCTAACCGCATGTCTTTGCAGTAATGCAATTAACTGAGACCCGGCGTGAGTCTCAGGCCGGTTATGCGCATCCCTCTGCAAACTCAACTTAGCATTTTCGAGGCTCTAAATGAGAGTAACTTGAAAATTTTGTACCAAACAAGCATACTACTCGAATGATTTCTATGCATTTACAGTTTTACAGGCTAAGTGCTCATATCGGGTGCGGCTAGGGAGACTTTCGGGAGGAGTCCCTGCCATAGTCTTCGGCTATCCCAGGCACTCGGGGGCTACTGACGAAGAAATGACAGATAGGCCCCCGACATTCGCCTACCTGGTTTTCGGTCCAGGTGGGGTGTTTCAGGAAAGGCTTTCGAGGCCTATCAAGGCAGTGGCTTGACGCGGCCCAGGAGCATTACTTGGTGTACAAGCTAGATTTCGAGGAGTCCAAGTTAGACTAGTTTTCGGTCGATCCGATTTGTACTTGGCTTGAGAGACACTCCTGAGACCTAGCCTTAACTTATAAAAGGCTGGGAGGGAGATCTCGAAACCCTAGATTCACTTTCACCCACCTCACGCCGGAGCGCTCGATAACTTAGAGCTCTCTGCCTCGGCTAGATCCAATCTACGCCTCCATTGTAACACCAACATCGCCATCACCACATCAATACAAAGTCAGACAAGCAGGACGTAGGCCTTTTACCTTTCGAGGGGGCTGAACCTGGGTAAATCCTCGTGTCCCACTGCTTTCATCTGATCGCCGTCGAGTTCGCCAGGTCCCCAATACGCTTCCTAGATCGAAAGCCCTTCGACATGGGCATTGCCGAGGATAAACCTCGTCAACTGGTAACGAGTTCATGTATTATGCAAAAAATATTCATATTTTTTTCTTAAAAGTCATAGTCATAAATAAAGAAAAGTAAAATAACACAAAAAGAAAACAAAGGAGAAGAACTCTACCTGTGTCGGCCCGCTAGGCGAGAGCCTTGAAGCGTCAGTGCACTAAGAGATGTCGAAGGCGTCATATAGTTTTGCCTCCACAAGTATGCCCAACCAACTTTTCTATTATGTCAACCCATCTTTTTTCTAATCATTTCGTTGACAAGCTTTTATTTTATTTTTCTAATTTACCCTTTTTATGTTATATTTATACTAGTTTCTCCATTCAGTATTATAAAACATGTTAGTTTTTTTCCTAGAAATGCATGTATTAGACGTGTTTCAGTAGGTTATCTAAAATTTCCTATAATAGTGAACGTAGAGATACTGAACTTCCTTTGATTTTACTATTGCTTTTTTAAATTACTTTTGTAGTCTTAAATTGGTGTGCAAAATTAACTTAATCTTTGGGCTAGGCGAGCTCAGAACTAAGCTTTCCTTTTCCGGTTGCACCTTTGGATGGTGAACCTTAGCTTTCTGTATTTCCTTCTCTCGGGGAACCCAATGGTAGCACTATTAGTTTCTATCGAAATAATGATTAGAAATCATTAGATACATTTTTTATTTGACATACATACAAATATTTTAGTGTGATGAAAGGTCCTCCATTGACAAGCAAATATTGGTCCTACCAAATCCACCAAAAAGGATTCCTATACTAAGGAGTACACTGAAGTATTTAAGGGAAACCCAACCAATTCAAGGTATCAATCACCAATCAGCCAATTAATCCAAACAAGTCAATGTAGTAGTACCACATGTTGACTAATTGAGCAACAAAACCTCTTAAAAAAATTGAGCAACAGAAGGCCTACTTAGCTGGCTAATAGCTCCCTACGTGCACGAATAAAGGCCGTAGCAAATTCGAGTGTACATGGACCATGCCGATTAATTCCGGGACTTATGAGCTACGTGGCCTCCCTCCTGGATCCCTTGCCGTAGCTTTTGAGGTTTTTGTTGTTCGATAAGGCGTTGGTTGGTTGGTGTTGGTGGCGACGCGAACCAAGAATTCGAAGCTGCTGTTCGAAAACGACCCGCGGGCGCCTGCCGTGCCCCTGCTATCCCATGATCGGACTATCGGAGTCCCTGTCTCTCTCGCTCATCACTCGATCTTTTTTAGTTGGACGAATGTGCATGAGCTTCTTAATTTTTAGGTCACACCCGTTCAGTCGGCGCTGACATTATAAAATAAAATAGAATACAATACGGGGATTTTTCTTTTGATATTTATATAGCCATCAAACAAATCAGTGAACTAAACTTGTTAGTTTTTATGAGAGTAGATATATAGGTGTAGATACTGGCTGGACTGATACTTGTTGCTGTACGCGGGTTGACGCGCGTTTGACTCTGTGTGTCCGACTGTCCCGGCCGGTCGTTGTTACGGTGGATGCATCGAGCTGGGGATCGCTCAGATAGGACGGACGACGTAGATAGCAGCACACAACGACACGGTTGCGATCGACAGTGCCGGTGCAGCGTGCACATCGTAGCTAGCGAGGGCCGAGGGGTGGCCCCTGCCGCCGTTGACAACTTAATTTTCTCTTAGCCGGCTGGCCCATACTGAAGCCAACCCGTAGGTCCGTTCACCTATCTAGCTCGAGGAAATTTGGGGATCGGTCGAGCTCAGCTATACGTAGCTAGCTCACTAACTCTGATGAGCAATGGCAGTTACAGAGCTCGAGAGATTGAGATGCGCAGATAGTGAGCGTGATTAGTACCACTCCGGGTTGCTAGCTCCGTCGATCGGGTGAAGTGGATGGGCCGACCTGCAGCTGGAGAGAGAGAGAGAGAGTGAAAGATCGACGGGGCTACCGTTCAGTTCTACATGGCCAATTGCTAGCCATGAATGACCAAGAGGGAGCGCTGGCGAAGAGGAAACCAGCCATCCCGAGTTCCTGATTGGGGTTGACATCGATCGTCGATCGATGCAGGCGGCCGGCCGAGTCAGGCTGTCACCTCAATCTCGACGAAGGAAACAGACATGCAGACTTGCATTGGCAGGTCAGAGAATGCATTGGGACGATCTGCGAGTAGTTCATTCGGAGTTTATATGCCCATGCATCTCTTTGCCTACAGTGAATGGAAGACATATACGGCAGGTTCCCGTAGGAAAGAGGCATGGCCCCCAATGAGAGCGTCATTTTGACACCCCGGGCACTCTGGAGCCCTTAAATTTGAACATTCAGAAAAAAAAAACTATTTACATATAGGCAATAATATATTCTTTCAAGTCTGCCAAGTCTCGATCCGAAATATAGTGTATTCTACTATACATAATAAATAAAAAATTATAGATGTGTGTAGTGCATATTTAAATCTTGTCAGATTTTATCTTTTTTTATATTTGCTGGAATATAAAGTATTTGTATTAAGATATTGCACACTTGTAGTATACATCACTACTTCAACGTACATATTTTTTTCAAAAAATTATAACATCAAAATATCATTTTCGAACTTTTAAAATAAAGTGCTTTAGGGAGCTTGGGCTCCAAATGCATTTTTTGGGCCCTCAATACATTTCATTATCTAGCCAGGGTTTCCTACCGTTCCATAATTGGTGTACTGTATCCTGAGATTTCGTAGAGTCTTCTACTCGATCGGCAGGCTGGCCTGATAGCTTCGTCTTCCATCGATCACACTGATAAAGTCAGCATACTGTGCCAATATAATCTTGCTCAAAAAGGAAACTACATGTATACAATACTGGTCAGGGATCAGGAGATACCTCCAATTATTTTTTGCTTTCTTATTATGACGGCGGGCATGCAAGATTTTGTTCTTCAAGATGGTATAGGGTAATGAATTTTTTCTTTGTAAGGCTTTGTTGAATAATTTAAATAAAAAAAAACTATGTGTATCACTTTGATGCAATGGCAGGGGTTCAACCTTCATTTCAAAGAAAAAAAATTAGGCAACTGATGTAAGCAAGGTGTGTGTTAGATGTCACCTAGATCCCTTGCATGGAGGCCGGACAAGATACTTGCAATCACCCATTTTTGGCAGGTACCCGACTAAGGCAAGGATAGCCTACAAGCAACTGAGGACCAGGTGGACACGTCAAGTTCTAGGCCAAGTTCTGAAGGATTCGAAGTGGGCCGTTTGAAGGCGTAGCAGACCAGATCCAGAAGAGATATAGTTCCTAAAGAAAAGCCAATTATGGGCCGACTTTTGTCCAGAAGCCTAAAAACAAGCCGGTTTGGAGTCTGGAGAGTGAAGGAAAGTTGACTACGACATTTTGGGACAAGGCGAAGCGCATAAGTCTAGGCAGGTGTTCGAAGTCCAAGTCTGGCATGAAGTAGGAGTCGACTTAGTTTTAGGACTTTGACATAGTTTAGATACCAACTTTATATTAAGTAGTTGATGACCCACAAGTATAGGGGGTGTATCGTAGTACTTTCGATAAATAAGAGTGTCGAACCCAACGAGAAGCAGAAGGTGTTGACAAGTGGTTTTGATCAAGGATTCACTGTAAATACTAGCAAACGGGGTTTTAGGGGTATTTAGTAATGTAAGTAAATAAAGTATGAGTAAATAAAAGACAATAATAGTAATTGCTGCAAGTGGTCCAATCCTTTCAAGAGCAAAGTACAAGCCGGTTGTGTAACTTATGATTACCAAACGTTCCTGGGGACACATGAGAGTTTCTGTCAAGAGCTTTCGCTCCATGTTGCTAAGTAATCTTTATTGGTTTGATAAGTGTTATGGGGGTGAACCTGTGCTAGCGTACTACCCTTACTAGGACTAATACACACTTGTGATTATACCCCCTGCAAGCATCCGCAAATATAAGAAAGTAATTAAGATAAATCTAACCACAGCCTTAAACTCTGAGATCCTACGCTCCCTGGTGCAATGGTTTCCTAACGGGGGTTTAGGTTTCTGTCGCTCCGGCAACCCCACAATTAGTAGCCAAATACACAATGCATTCCACTAGGCCCATAAATGGTGAAGTATCATGTAGTCGATGTTCACATGACACCACCAGTAGAATAACACCACAACATAAATATCAAACCATTAGATATTACTCAACATAGTTTCACTACTAACATCTCGACTTCTCCCATGTCCTCAAGAACTAAACGAACTACTCACAAGACATCATATGGATCATGACCAGAGGTGAAATAATGGTAAATAATAATCTGAACATAAATCTTAATTCAACGGTTCCACTTAATAGCTTCAACTACAAAGGTAATCAACACCGGGAAAGTTTCCCCTAAGAATTTGACAAGATTCAACCCAAGATGTTACAGCGGGATGGCGTGGTGATGGTGGAGATGAAGGTGCTGATGATGATGATGATGGTGATGATGATGGTGATGATGATCCCAATGAAGTCCAGCGCGATGATGATGACGATGGCGACGATCTCCCCTCTCCGGGAAGGAATTTCCCCAGCAGATTTCTGCCTGCCGGAGAGCCTTTCTCTCTCGGCGTTTTCCGTCCCGCAGAGGCGGCGGTGTCTATATCTGATCCCCCCTTGACTTAGGTTTTCAGGGACGACAATATACGTGAGGGGGCGATGGCAGTATTGGGCTAGGGTGGCCTCACCACAGGGCGGCGTGGCCAGGGGTGGGCCCGTGCCACCTGGTGGTGAGCCCACCCTGCTGCTCCTCTCACCTCCTCCTTCTGGCTACTTTCGTCTTCTGATATTATATGAATTTCTGGGTATTTCTTCGGAATTGTTGATCTTCAAAAATATGGTGTCTTGACGGTCCCTTTTCCAGCAGAATCCTGACTCCGGTAGCAAGTTCTCCAATGATCATCAAACATGTAAAAATAGAGGAAACAACATAAGTATCATCTCTAAATATGAAATATATCAATGAATAACAGTAAATTATGATATAAAATAGTGATGCAAAATGGACGTATCAAAACCCCAAGCTTAGACCTCGCTTGTCCCCAAGCGAAAACTGAATTCGGTAAACATGACAACAGGTTTATGGAGTGAAGTGTCGATAAACAAAATACGGACAAGAAGCATCACATTTACCAAGGCACAAGTTATAATAGACATCAACTTCCCTTCATATAATATAGACTTGCAATAAGCAAAAGTGAATCACAAATAAAGATGCACAAGGTAAATCATGATTGGTGATGGCAAACCTTTGTTCTTGGTCAGAGAATAATGAACAAACTATACTTATTTTTGAACGGAGCCTTTTATAACAAAGCTAATATAGCAAAAACCATATGCTCAACGAAACAAACTTTTTACAATCATAGAAAGCTTTCAAAGATATATTCCTTCAGATAAAAGCATCGTATTAAATAAAGGAAGATAGTAAACATGGTTGAACAGATCAACATATGGATGAATGAAACATAACAACTCAAATGCTTGCTTGACATAGAAGGGAATAGGTTGACTCAACATAAAAGTAAAAGATAGACCCTTCGCAGAGGGAAGCAGGGATTAAACATGTGCTAGAGCTTTTCATTTGTAAAACAAAGGTAAAAGTTGTTTTGAGAGGTGGTTGCTTTTGTCAATGACTAGCAATAGAGTTCTTGATATCTTCCATACTAAACAAGTGAGAGCGGTTCCGAGATGTTGATTAATTGGCACAATTGTGCTCTTTTATAGCTTGGCACTCCTCCCCACTTTTCCTTTCTCAAACCATGGCTAACCGATTCCATCAGGTGCCCACCAACTTTCACATACCATGGAGGAGTGTCTTTTTCTTTTTAATTTCTTTTTTAGATTACAATGGTCTGACCAGCTCCCATGCAAAATTAATGACGAGCAGATGAAGCATGCAAGTCGATGAGTACTCAATTTAGTATGGAAGATAACAAACCCAACCACTACGTCCTCATGAGCTAAAAACAGTGGCACTAAACGAGAAGTAGTTGAAGGTTTTTGAAAGGTAGCACATGAAAATTTACTTGGAATGGCTTGAAATACCATGCATAGGAATTTATAGTGGACTCTTTGGCAGTAACTTGGTTTTAGGGGATTGGATGCACGAGAAGTATTCCCTCTCAGTACAGGTTTTTGGCTAGCAAAGCTGGGTAGCAAGCATAAGAGTTGCATGAAATAAACAAACATACATGTGATAGAAACAATCATGCAAACTTCCTTGAAAGTACAAATGATTTTAACTTGAGAATACTATTGCTTATGAGCCAATCATGAAGGAAAGCTGAAATGATGTATCTACTAACACTTCCTTCTTTTTCTACTCAAACCTCAAGGTAATGTTGCTACTGACCAAGCTAAGTTTGCCAAAACCAACTAGATTTACTCATGCTCCCAAAGTGATACCAATACTAATCAACAAGGCTAATCATATAAGAAAGATTGCAAACTAAAATAAAGTGCATGGAAAGTAAATGATAAAACTTCTCATTAATATTTCTCAACCGCAACTCACACCAAGGGATACATAGGTAACCAACTAAAGGAGGATACTTCCACACTGCAAACTATTCTATAAGATAACTTCTCTATTCATGATATGACTCTACTTGAAAAGTAAATGGCTAAAAGATAATGATGTGATACCACGGCACTCCCCCAAGCTTGGAACAAACCAAGGGGATGCCTATACCAATGACGAATTACTCCTTCGGCGGTGGTGGCAAGTCTTTAATAAGCTTCTCAATAAGTTCCTTCAACTCATCAATCTTGTAGGTGAGATTACGAATCATATCCGAATTGTGCTCAATCCGGCTCATGAACATGTCGGTCTGTGAATCCCAACTCTTGGAGTTATTTCCCCAACCTTCTTCACTTTTTGAACTCTCTTTCTCTGCACGGGTAGAACGATCTATATCCCAACTAGAGGGTAATTTTGATTTAGGCACCCTTTGGAATTGATGTTCATGTATGAGAGTATGGAAGGGGTTGTTGCCTGAAGAAGATGTCCTTGGACCTAAGGAGTGACATGGAACACCTCCCCCAGATCTTATACATGCACTCTTCTTAAACTTGTCATGACTTGTCACCACCCCAATGCTTGCAATCATGGTGCTTGGGCATGAATTTTGGTCTTCTTTCATCTCTTCTTCTCCGGCTTCACTTTCAACTTCTTCCTTCAGCTGGAGGTCTTGGTGATCATCTTCTGGAGGCGTCTTCTCCTTATCATTACTTGCGGAGGCCATTATGCCTCTAAAAGTGAGAACAGCTCCTGGCAGAAACAGATCGAAACAAAAACACGATGAGAACACGATATACAGACCTCGGGCAATCTGGGGGTTATATAGGTGAAAATTAAACATCGAAACGAAGTCATAGGAGGAAACCGGGACGGAAACAAGTTTTGGGGTGGTCTCACCACAAAGTGGCGCAGCCAGGAGGGGGCCCGCGCCACCAGGTGGTGAGGAGCCACCGGACTCCGTTTCCCACCCGTTTTCGTCTCATGATTTTTCATATTTAATAAAAACAACAAAAATATAAATAGAAAAGTTCAACGCGAACCTTTTCTGACTAGAACTGTTACCTATTCGGAAACGGACTCTGCAGTTTCCTGCATATGTTCTTTGATGAATTCTTCTGGAGTAATCATTTGAATAACATCAATATCTTCATTATAAGAATCTCCAGAAATATAATGTTTGAGTCTTTGCCCATTCACCACTTGTGTAGTGTTATCTTTAAGCGAAGCAATCTTTACCGCACTTGAGCGATACACCTCTTCAATGACAAAGGGTCCTTCCCATTTCGAGAGTAATTTTCCTGCAAAAAATCTGAGATGAGACCTATACAATAGAACTTTCTCACCAACGTGAAACTCTCTCTTAAGAATTCTCCTATCATGCCATTGCTTGACTTTCTCTTTGAAGAGTCTGGCATTCTCATAAGCTTTGTTTTTCCACTCATCTAAAGAACTCAAATCAAGCAACCTTTTCTTACCGGCGAGTTTAAAATCCCTATTGAACTCTCTCACTACCCAAAAAGCTTTGTGTTCTAATTCTAAAGGCAAGTGACACGCTTTTCCGTAAACCATTTTGTAAGGAGACATGCCCATGGGGTTCTTATAGGCAGTTTTATAAGCCCATAAAGCATCGTTCAACTTGCTAGCCCAATTTTTCCTAGATCTATTAACAGTCTTCTGCAAGATAGACTTGATCTCTCTATTTGATAGCTCTACTTGCCCACTAGTTCGGGGATGATAAGCAGAAGCAATTCTATGATTAATGTCATATCTAGCAAGAGTTTTCCTAAAACCGCCATGAATAAAATGAGAACCTTCGTCAGTCATAAGATATCTAGGCACACCAAACCTAGGAAAAATAACATCCTTAAGCATTTTTAATGAGGTCTCACCATCGGCACTCTTCGTAGGTATAGCTTCTACCCACTTAGTAACATAATCAACAGCAACAAGTATATGAGTATAACCTTCTGAAGGAGGAAAAGGACCCATAAAGTCAAATCCCCAACAATTAAATGGTTCAATAACAAGAGAATAAATCATAGGCATTTCATTGCATCTAGAAATATTACCAACTCTTTGGCATTCATCACAAGATAGAATAAACTTTCTAGCATCTTTAAAAAGGGTTGGCCAATAAAAACCTGATTGTAGAACCTTTTGTGCAGTTCTATCTCCAGCATGATGTCCTCCATAAGCACTACCATGACATTTTCTCAATATCTCTTGTTGTTCATATTCTGGAACACATCTTCGCATAATACCATCCACTCCTTCTTTATATAAGTGTGGGTCATCCCAAAAATAATGCCTCAAGTCATAAAAGATTTTCCTTCTTTGCTGAGCTGTAAAGGTTGGAGGCAAATACTTGGAAACAATAAAGTTAGCATAATCAGCATACCAAGGATTCTCTCGCGTAGTTACCTTTATTGAAGCCAACTGTTCATTTGGAAAACTATCATTAATAGGAATAGGATCAAAAGAAATGTTTTCCAACCTAGACAAATTGTCAGCAACAGGATTTTCAGCACCTTTCCTATCTACAATATGCAAATCAAACTCTTGTAAAAGCAACACCCATCTAATAAGCCTAGGCTTAGCATCCTTCTTTGACATAAGATATCTAATAGCAGCGTGATCAGTATGAATAGTAACTTTTGAATCTACGTATATGGTCTAAACTTATCACATGCAAAAACAACAGCAAGAAACTCTTTCTCAGTAGTAGCATAATTCTTTTGAGCAGCATCAAGAGTCTTACTAGCATAATGAATAACATTCAACTTCTTATCTACGCGCTGTCCAAGAACAACACCCATAGCAAAATCACTAGCATCACACATAATTTTAAAGGGTAAATTCCAATCTGGTGGTTGAACAATAGGAGCAGTAGTTAAAGCCTACTTAATAGTTTCAAAAGCTTTCTTATAATCATCATCAAAAACAAATGGCACATCCTTTTGAAGAAGATTAGTAAGAGGCTTCAAAATCTTAGAGAAATATTTAATAAACCTCCTATAGAAACCAGCATGACCAAGAATACTACGAATACCTTTAACATCACTGGGACAGGGCATTTTCTCAATTGCTTCAACCTTTGCTCTGTCAACTTCAATACCTCTTTCAGAGATTTTATGTCCAAGAACAATTCCTTCATTCACCATAAAGTGGCATTTCTCCCAATTTAGAACAAGATTAGTTTCTTCACATCTCTGCAAAACTTTATCAAGATTGTGCAAACAATTATCAAAAGAAGTTCCATAGATGGAGAAATCGTCCATGAATACCTCCACAATTTCTTTGCAAAAACCATGAAAAATAGCAGACATGCATCTTTGAAAAGTAGCAGGAGCATTGCACAAACCAAAAGGCATACGTCTATAAGCATAAGTTCCATAAGGACAAGTAAAAGTGGTTTTCTCTTGATCTTGCTTTTTAACAGCAATCTGAGAGAAACCAGAGTAACCATCAAGAAAATAAAAATGAGTTTTCTTCGATAACCTTTCTAGCATTTGATCTATAAACGGTAAAGGATAATGATCTTTCTTAGTAACTTCGTTGACCTTTCTAAAATCAATGCACATCCTATAACCAACTACTACCCTTTGAGGAATAAGCTCGATATTCTCATTAGGCACAACAGTGATACCTCCTTTCTTAGGAACAAAATGAACGAGACTAACCCATCTACTATCAACAATAGGATAAATAATACCAGCATCAAGGAGCTTCAATATCTCATTTCTTGCCACTTCCTTCATCTTAGGAATTAAGCGGCGTTGATGTTCAACAACTGGCTTTGCATCTGGCTCCATGTTAATATCATGCTGACACATAGTAGGAGAAATCCCTTTTAAATCATCAAGAGTATATCCCATAGCTCCTCGGTGCTTCCTCAATGTTTCTAATAACTTTTCTTCTTCCTTTCCTGAAAGTTTAGAACTGATAATAACATGATATATCTTCTTGTCATCAATATAAGCATATTTAAGCTCATCAGGTAAAGGTTTTAAATCAAAAACATGATCTTCCTTGGGTGGCAAAGTGGTACCCAAATCCTCCACAGGTAAATTGTGTTTAATCAACGCTGGTTGATGAAAAAGAATATCGTCAATCTCATCTCTTTCTTCCGTGAAGACCTCACTTTCATGGTCCTCCATAAATTACTGCAAAGCATTATTAGGAGCAAGACCAATAGAGGCAAGTTGTTCAACTCGAAAATCTTCATTAGGCAATTCATTTTCATAAGGAGCTTTAGTAAACTTAGAAAAATTAAACTCATAAGATTCTCCATCAAACTTAGTCAAAATTTTCTCCTTCTTCCAATCTATAACAGCGCCATAAGTATTCAAAAAGGGTCTACCGAAAATAATAGGACAAGTTTTACTAGCTTCTTTACCAAGTACTAGAAAATCAGTAGGATATTTAGTCTTACCACAAAGAACTTCCACATCTCGAACAATACCAATTGGCAAGACAGTCTCTCTGTTAGCAAGCTGAATAACCACATCAATTTCTTCAAGTTCACAAGGGGCAATTTCATGCATGATTTCTCTGTAAAGCTCATAAGGAATAGCACTTGAATTTGCACCAATGTCGCATAAACCATAATAGCAATGATCACCAATCCTGACAGAAAGCACGGGAACACTTGTTTTCCTAGATCTACTAGGATGTGAAACAATGTCAGAAGCATCTTCACAAAAGACAATATGTTCATCTTCTACATTTTTAGTAACAAGATCCTTCACTATAGCTACAGGAGACTTAATAGTAATTTTCTCATAAGGTTCTGCAGCTTTCTTTGCACTTTTCTTAAGCACACTAACTAAAGTAGAATGTTCCTTTACCTTAGCAGAGAAAGGCGTTTTCTCAAAATAAAGCTCAGGCAGAATGCGATCAACAGTGCAAACTTCGGTAGTTCTAGCAGGAGCACAACTATTAGTATCTTTATAAGGTGCATGATACTTGTTCCGATCCTTCTTTGGAACATCAAGATACGAGGCAAAGGCCTTAAAACAGTTAGCAAGTATTTGGGAATCAATACCATAAACAGTACTAACATCATGAAAGTCATTGGTTCCCATAAAAGCTTTAATGCATTCATAATCATAACTTATACCTGACTTTCTACCTTTGTCATTCTCCCATCCTTCAGTATTTTCTTGAATACGGTCAAGAAGATCCCATTTAGCTTCTCCTTTAATATGTGTAAATTATCCAAAGCAAGAAGCATCTAATAAATCCTTGTCATGAAGAGCAAGCCTTGCATAAAAGTTATCAATAACAATATTACTGGGGAGCTCATGAATGGGACATTTGAGCATTAGTGACTTCAATCTCCCCCACGCTTGGGCAATAAACTCTCCATCATGTGGCCAAAAATTATATATCTGATTACGATCTTTATGAATCTCACTTGGAGGGTAAAATTTGGAATAAAAGTGAGGTACAATTTCCTCCCAGCCAATAGATGGACCATCCTTAAGCAGCCTATAGCATTCCACAGCTCTGCCCTTTAGTGATAAAGAGAATAGCTTTCTCTTAACCTGGCTTGATGAAATACCTGCACACTTGAACAACTCACAAAATTCATGTATAAAGAGTAAATGATCTTCCGGATGGACAGTTCCATCTCCTGAATAGCGGTTATTTATAACACATTCAACAATTTTCATAGGTATTTTAAAAGGATCTAATTGAGCAGGCGGTGGTTCATCTACCACCGTAGCAGAGGCAGTAGTATTCCCAAATAGGGAACCAAATGGAGAATTCTCCATAGCAAAAATAAAATAAAATAAAAGACAGAAATAAAAATAATATTCACAGCGAAAGTTACCTTTACCAATTTCACTCTTCAATAGCGCTTCACTCCCCGGCAACGGCGCCAGAAAATAGTCTTGATGACCCACAAGTATAGGGGGTGTATCGTAGTACTTTCGATAAATAAGAGTGTCGAACCCAACGAGGAGCAGAAGGTGTTGACAAATGGTTTTGATCAAGGATTCACTGTAAATACTAGCAAACGGGTTTTCAGGGGTATTTGGTAATGCAAGTAAATAAAGTATGAGTAAATAAAAGACAATAATAGTAATTGCTACAAGTGGCCCAATCCTTTCTAGAGCAAAGGACAAGCCGGTTGTGTAACTTATGATTACCAAACGTTCCTGAGGACACACGGGAGTTTCTGTCGAGAGCTTTCACTTCATGCTGCTAAGTAATCTTCATTGGTTTGATAAGTGCTACGGGGGTGAACCTATGCTATCGTACTACCCTTACTAAGACTAATACACACTTGTGATTATACCCCCTGCAAAGCATCCGCAAATACAAGAAAGTAATTAAGATAAATCTAACCATAACCTTAAACTCTGAGATCCTACGCTCCCTGGTACAATGGTTTCCTAACGATGGTTTAGGTTTCTGTCGCTCTGGCAACCCCATAATTAGTAGACAAATACATAATGCATTCCACTAGGCCCATAAATGGTGAAGTATCATGTAGTCGACGTTCACATAACACCACTAGTAGAATAACACCACAACATAAATATCAAACCATTAAATATTACTCAACATAGTTTCTCTACTAACATCTCGACTTCTCCCATGTCCTCAAGAACTAAACGAACTACTCACAAGACATCATATGGATCATGACCAGAGGTGAAATAATGGTAAATAATAATCTGAACATAAACCTTAATTCAACGGTTCCACTGAATAGCATCAACTACAAAGGTAATCAACACCGGGAAAGTTTCCCCTAAGAATTTGACAAGATTCAACCCAAGATGTTACAACGGGATGGTGTGGTGATGGTGGAGATGAAGGTGCTGATGATGATGATGGTGATGATGATCCTGATGAAGTCCAGCGCGATGATGATGACGATGGCGATGATCTCCCCTCTCCGAGAAGGAATTTCCCTGGCAGATTTCTGCCTGCCGGAGAGCTTTTCTCTCTCGGTGTTTTCCACCCCGCAGAGGTGGCGGTGTCTATATCTGATCCCCCCCTTGACTTAGGTTTTTGGGGACGACAATATACGTGAGGGAGCGATGGCAGTAGTAGGCCAGAGTGGCCTCACCACAGGGCGGCGCGGCCAGGGGTGGGCCCGCGCCACCTGGTGGTGAGCCTACTCTGCTGCTCCTCTCGCCTCCTCCTTTTGGCTACTTTCGTCTTCTGATATTATATGAATTTCTGGGTATTTCTTTGGAATTGTTGATCTTCAGAAATATGGTGTCTTGACGGTCCCTTTTCCAGCAGAATCCTGACTCCGGTAGCAAGTTCTCCAATGATCATCAAACATGTAAAAACAGAGGAAACAACATAAGTATCATCTCTAAATATGAAATATATCAATGAATAATAGTAAATTATGATATAAAATAGTGATGCAAAATGGACGTATCAGTAGTGTAGTTTATAACTTTGCACGGACAGTCTAGCCGGCTCTGTATATTGTAAGGGGTGCAAGTCGATCGAAATTAAGCAAACAATCATCCAACTATCAATACACCTACATTTTATCTCTACCTATGTCCCTTCTTTCGTTATTCGACGACTTCACATAGATTTGGCCCATAGATCAACATCTCGAGCGGTCAACCGGCTTAGTCCAGCCAATAGTCGCCGAAACCATTGATGGGCCCGACGAACTGGGACTTTGATTCTAAAAGTCAAACTTTCTTGTGTACCACATTTTCGACCAGCCTCTGTGATGTGAGTTGTAGAGCATCTCCCTCGGCACCACAAGTAAAAGGTTTATACAAGTACATATTTGCCTGACACGTTTTAAACAAAACAATATTGTTGGGCCTATGCCTAAACTAATGGCAAGATATTGTTTGGTTTTCTCTATGTAATCTCAGGGACAGCTGGACATAAGTTTGCACCAGTGCCGTTTCAGCGACATGACGATAGGGATATCATCTTGGGCGCTTTTGAGCGATGCCTTGGGTGTTAGGCTTACCTTCCTGTCCTACATACTCCCTCCGTCCCAAAATGTAAGACGCCTAAGCTTTAGTCAAAAGTCAACATATTTTAAGTTTGACCAAATTTATACGTAAAATATAAATATTCACAATATCAAATTAATAGCAATAGATTCACCAGAAAGTATAGTTTCTCAAAATGTCCATGTAATATTGTAGATAGTCATATTTTTTCGTATAAACTTGGTCAAACTTAGAAGATGTTGACTTTTGGTTAAAGCTTAGGTGCCTTACATTTTGGGACGGAGGGAGTACTCCGGTGGTTGCAGTTCTTGGCGACCAAAGGAGTGGAGGCCTGATGCATGCAAAATTCATGCACAAACTTTGTAGTTTATTGATGCATATTCCAACATATTAAGATGTTATGAGATGTTAAAATCATGTTTTGCATTGATTTACGGGGATTATCCATCGATCTCTGATGACTCCCAAGTGGAGGAGATCAATTGTAGTACCTTTAGATATAGAAAAGGTTATCGAACCCAAGAGGAGCTGAAGGTATTTGTTAGCAAGTTTAACAAATAATAATAACAAAGGTGTTTTGTGGTTTTTGAGTATAAGCATGCAAGGAAATAAATACTGAAAGTACAATTTGCATTAATGTAAATACCCTTTTCAGAGAAAGCCCAATCCTCTATGCAGCAAGAGGACAAGCTTGAGTGTATACGATAGGTGACAAATGTTCCTAGGGATGGCATGGATTTACTTAGCATATAGATTTCTAGGCCAATATGAACGAGTATCTTGTCAAGTTTTATTCTCATTGGACGGAGCCAAAAATAGGTGTAGTCATAATATTATGATGATACAAACCTCTAATGATTGTTCCTAAGGTCATTTGTGTGATCACTTAGTGATACATTAAGACACAACTGTCCAACCATTGCATAAAGCTCTAAGGTCTCCGATCAAGAACCTCCCTAAAAATAACGCTGAGTCTAAGAAATAGGCTTCTGTCTCTCCCTCATTCCACATTCTCATTATTACCCTAAGGCGCAGCCCTATGAGCCCATATAGGTGAAGTAATTTACAGTCGATGTTCGCACATTACCATCATAGAACCACATAAAAGATCAAAACTTAACCAAATACTCCATGCATATTATATAGAAATCATAGCTTCCTATGCCCCCAGGAACAACGGGAACTACTGACAAGTGTCAAACATGATCATGATCATGATCAGTGGCATATGAGATACAACACAATATGAAAGTATAACTTTACCAT
Source organism: Dactylis glomerata (assembly GCA_007115705.1). Lineage (NCBI taxonomy): Eukaryota > Viridiplantae > Streptophyta > Magnoliopsida > Poales > Poaceae > Dactylis > Dactylis glomerata. The sequence continues at coordinate 1,493,827 of QXEO01001157.1, forward strand.
AAAATAATGACAAGTTGGCAAGCACAAACATGCACACAACACTTAAACAGTATCCAGGGTTTGATCTACCACAAACTATGAGGGGGGATAACGTCGAATATTGAGGTGGAGATGGTACTGATGTTGAGGATGATGAAGATGGTGCTAAAGATGTGATGGATATGCTCCCCTACTCCAACAAGGAGTCGGTGGTGATGATGGTGGCAATTTCCCTCCGGTAGCAGCAAATCAGCCCTTCCGGAGGTGGAAGAAGGGTCCCACCTTTGCCGCTGATGTCTACGCACTTCTATTCTTGTAGACACTTGTTGGGCCTCCAAGTGCAGAGGTTTATAGAACAACAGCAAGTTTCCCTTAAGTGGATCACCCAAGGTTTACCAAACTCAGGGAGGAAGAGGTCAAAGCTATCCCTCTCAAGCAACCCTGCAATTACGATACAGAAAGTCTCTTGTGTCCCCAACACACCCAATACACTTGTCAGATGTATAGGTGCACTAGTTCGGCGAAGAGATAGTGAAATACAAGCGGTAGTGATGATTATAAGTAGTAACTGTGGTATGAAATAAATATCGCTGCGAGCAAACATGTAACAAAACAGCAAGTAAACGGTGTGCAAAGCTTGGAAACAAGGCCTAGGGATCATACTTTCACTAGTGGACACACTCCCAACAATATAACATGATTGAACAAATAAACAACTTCTCTCCACTATGGTACTCTGAATTACTCTCCTATTGAACAACACTAATCATTGTGTAGTGGCTACAGAAGCACCCCTTAAAGTTCATCAAGTACTTGACAAACACCACTCATAGAGATATCCAAATCAAAGCACAACTCAAGATAGATATTATTGCAACTTAGACCAAGTACTAACACGGTGCACACACTGTCAACATTACACCATGAAAGGAGGAATAGATCACTTCAATACTATCATAGCAATAATTACTCTCATAATCCATAACAGATCACAATCGTAGCCTAGACCAAGTACCACCACGATGCACGCACTGTCACCGTTACACCAAGGCAGGAGGAATAGATTACTTTAATAATACCACTAGAGTACACATAATATCTGAATAATAACATCTACTTGTTCAACATGATACAAAGCTCACGATCACATAAAGATCACATCATGGGAGAGAGAGGTGAACCACATAGCTACCGGTAGAGCCCTCAGCCCCGGGGATGAACTACTCCCTCCTCATCATAGGAGACAACAAGGTTGATGGAGATGGCGGTGAGATCGATGGAGACGGCGAAGACGGCGATGGAGACCGATGGAGATGGCTCCGGGGGCACTTCCCCGTCCCGGCAGGGTGCCGGAACAGAGACTTCTGTCCCCCGAAATTCATCGGTGGCGGCGGCGGAACTACGGAACTCTTTCTGGAAAATTGCCGACTCCCCTAGGGTTTTCCGTCCCGAGGCTTCTTATAGGCGAAGGGGCGATGTCAGAGGCGGCCCCAGGTCTCCTCACACTAGGGTGGCGCGGCCAGGGCCTGGGCCGCGTCAGCCCTGTGTGAGGGAGGCCTGTGGCCCCTCTCCTTCCTCTCTTCGGATGTCTGGATGCTCCCGGGAAAAATAAGACTTCTGGCTTTGGTTTCGTCCAATTCCGAGAATATTTCCTGTGTATCACTTCTGAAACACAAAAACAGCAGAAAACAGGGAACTGGCACTGTGGCATCTTGTCAATAGGTTAGTTCCGGAAATCGCATAAAAACGCCACGAAGTGTAACGAAACACAAGTCAAATGGTGTAAAAACAAGCATGGAGCATCAAAAATTATAGATACGTTTGAGACGTATCAAGCATCCCCAAGCTTAACTCCTGCTCGTCCTCGAGTAGGTAAGTGATAACAAAAGAATAATTTTTGAGGTGACATGCACCTACACAATCTTGATCATATATGTAAGCATTGTGAGCTAGGATCATAAGAACTTAAAACATGGGCATGAAAGATATAATCTTGACAATAAGAACTTAGCAACCATGTTGTAAACATGCAAATGAACACAAACAAAAGATCATGAAAATGAAAAAATGAAAGTCAAACGTGTGTTCAAATCATAAGGAAAAACATACAAATGATTTCCAGCTTGTCCTTAATGAGAGAGCAAAACATAAATGCATAGGACACCTTCAAGTTTAAGAGGGCGACTAGATACAAATAATTTGAGAACAAGTGAAACCAACAATATGAATCAATCAATGAACTTTGGGACAATGCATATCACACTAAGAATGACAACTATGCTCTCCTAATGGTGCATAAAGATAGAAGGTGGTGACTCAACAAAAAAAGTAAAAGAAAGGCCCTTCGCAGAGGGAAGCATTGATTAAACATGTGCTAGAGCTTTTCATTTGTAAAACAGAGAGATAAAAATTGGTTTTGAGAGGTTGTTGTCTTTTGTCAACGACTGGCAATGGGGTTCTTACTATCTTCCATACAAAAATGAAGCAAGTTTTTGAGAGAGAGATTGGCACTTTTGTGCTCTTTTATAAAGCTTGGCACTCCTCCCCACCTTTTTTCTTTCTCAAACCATGGCTAACCGATTCCATCGGGGGCCCACCAACATTCACATTCTATGGAGGAGTGCCTTTTTTTCTTTCTTTTTTTCTCTTTTTTTTTTCTTTTTGGAATAAGCAATATGGAAGATAGCAAATCCGACCACTACGTCCCCATGAGCTGAAAACAGTGTCACAAAACGAGAAGTGTTTTGAAGGTTTTTAAAAGGTAGCACATGAAAATTTACTTGGAATGGCTTACAAATACCATGCATAGGAATTTTTAGTGGACACAATGGCAAACTTGGTTTTTGGGAGTTGGATGCACGAGTAGAGCTCATACTCAGTACAAAATGAGGGCTAGCAAAAGACTGGGAGCGACCAACTAAGAGAGCAATAACGGCCATAATCATGCATAGCGACAAAGCAACATTAAAAGAAGCATAAGATGACATCAAAAGTCAAAAACTAAATGATCATAGAGGCTATAGGCGACTTATTTTGTAGTCAACATGGTGTAAGCATGTGCCAAGTCAACCCAAATAAAACATCAAAGGAGAAAACCAAATAAATGCTTCCATATAATAAAAACAACGCATGATTTTTTCAAAGGCTCATTAAGCAATCTCAGTTATTTGAGACAAGTCATGCTACAGTAAAACCATTAAGCATACTATCAGAAAGACATCATGCATGACATGCAAAAGCCTAGGCCGCAGTCTACACAAGCTCCTTCTTGTACCACTTTTTTGCATAAAGCTTTTTCTCTTTTCCAACACCATTCAAACCTTTTTGAGGAAACTCTTTTGAGGAAAACCAACATATACCAGAGGTCCAAATACACCTTGATGAATAAATATAAGAAGATCTGAATGCAAATCAAGGCAAAAACGAAAACCAAAAGCAGTAGCAGAAAAAGAAGAACACTCGGTGAAACGATAAGAGTGAAAAACAGAGTGTTCTTGGCAAATTAAAAACGGGTTCATCTCCTCCAAAAGAAACATGATGTGATCTAACCATTTATTGCAGCAAACTAAACTAAACTAATACTAAGAAAACTAAAACAACGGACGCTCCAAGAAAAACACATAGTGCATGAAGCAATAAAAATATAGTGTCTTAAAAGGTGACCTGATTTTTGCCGATGAAGAAGGGGTGCCTCGGGGGCATCTCCAAGCTTTGACGCTTGTACTTCTTGGATATTTCTTGGGGTGATGCATGGGCATCCCCAAGCTTGAGCTTTTGTCCATTCTTCATCTCACCTCATCATTCTCCAATCCCTACACTTGAAAACTTCCTTCATACAAAACTAAACACAATTCTATTAGCAACATTAGTGTAGCATAACATAGAATCAACCCTTTTTGCTTCAGGTTTCAACTCAAAACCACCACATATATAGCAAATACTACTGTAGCAACTTCTCCAAAAGTTCCGTGATCAAAAGAACTCAAAAGAAAGCGATAAAGTGGCAAACACAAATATTGGCAGAAATCTGTCAAAACTGAACAGCTGACAAAGGCCGAATTTTTAAGGGGTTTTCTGTTGCTCAAATCAAAAAGTGTTCAACTAATGAAAGTTTGGATATAACCTGGGGCATATGCACAAGAAATCGCAGGTCCAAAAGATATACAGAGAATTTATACGAATTTTTACGGTGCAGCACCGAAAACAGTTTCAGGACAGCAACATCCCCAAATCTTTACCTCACTCAAATTAGAGGCTTCTCTTGGCACAAAAACGAAATAAAAAGGATAAGGAGCGGTCATTACAGTAGTAATGACTTCCGAGACTCAAATAAAAGAAAAATTACTGAAAATAAACAATGGGTTATCTCCCAAGAGTGCTTTTCTTTAACGCCTTTGAGCTAGGCGCAGTAATTTGCAAAGATGCTCATGTGGGCGCCATATAAGAGCTTGAGGCAAATGCGCCATATAGGAACTTAAAGCAATAGAGAGCATCAAAAAGCAAGTATGGAACACATTTAAATCTAAACCACTTCCTATGAAAAATAGTCTTGTAAAGAGACAAGTCATGAAATCGCAAAGCAAAAAGCATAGGAAGGCAAAGCAAGTACAACTTCAAGAATTGCAACATAAAGAGGGGAAACTCAATATTGTTGAGATCCATCAAACCATGTTTCCCTCTCTCATAATAACTTTCAGTAGCATCATGAATAGAATTAACAATAGAACTATCACATAAAGGATCTCTATCATGAGCCACATGCATAAAAGAATTAATACTCCCCACATGAACAATAGTAGTAGGAGCAGATTCAACAGAATAATTATTATCATCACCATAATCATCAAAAATAGGAGGCATATTGTAATCATAACTATTTTTCTCCTCAAAAGTAGGTGAACTGAAAATATTATACCCATCATCATAACCATCATAGACTAGAGGCTTAGTATCATCACAAGCTAGAGAGCAACTATTTCGCAAAGCATATTCATCAAACATATCATCATAAGAAGGAACATGGATAACACTAATGGTACTACAATTATTAACCTTAGAATTGGTACCAAAAAGATTTTCAATATCAAAAGTAGAGTGTTTTTCCCAATCATGATCACTAACATAGGTAACATGCATAGGAACATCATCCCAATCAGAATTATCATAATCAATAGCAGGGTCATAACGCTTAGGGGAAGATATCGTGTCCTCTCGCCTTTTACTCCTTTTCTTCTTCTTCTTCTTCTTCATACTCTTCTTACTCTCTCCTTTAGGAGGGAGAGACTTGAAGGGCATCTTCTCCACATATTCTCTAGGAGGAAAAGGCATCTTCTCCACATAATCTGGTTTGCTGACAGGAACAACAGAAGAAACTTTGGAGGATTCCTCCTCTCTATTAATAACATCGAAACATCTATTAGTCCTGTCATAGCTTGGCAAAACATCATGCTTTATAAGATCTTGTAAGTAAGTATTTGCGAGGCAATCTTTAGCACAATAAAGACGACAACCACGAAGGGTGCTATGAATATCAACATCATTCATGTCTACCAAAGCAATCTTTCTAGATATCTCTTCACAATTCAAAAACAAAGTAAGCTCATCATACTGATTGAAAGTAATCTTATCATCACAATACAAATCTGCGGTACTCGTTCGATTAATTGGGCATTGAAAATTAATGTGCCCCTTTTCACCACAAAATTCACAAAGAAAAGGATAAAGCTCACAAACCCTTTCACCAAGCACATCTAGATCCTTGAGCCACATACTGGTTTCTTCATTTGCGTGGGTGATGCAATAATCTTCTTTGTTGTAACTCTGTTCACAAGGTCTATGTATTCCACAAAAATTAACATGCTTATAAGAAATAGGACTTTTAGAAGTTTGAGCATGTTTATTGCAATCATCAATAACAATATCACTTTCTATGCAAGTGTCCTTAAAAGGTTCATGATACACGTCCCCATTTCCTTTAGGAACATTCATATGGGAAGCAAAGGCTTTAAAGCAATCAACCATAATTTGAGGATCAAGACCATATTTAGCACTAAGCTCTTGAAAATTAGCAGTTTCAGCGAAAGACTTAATGCAATCAAACTCGTAATTCATACCTGATCCTTTACCTTTGTCGCTATCCCATCCTTCAATATTGTTTTGAATTGTTTCAAGCAGACCCCACTTGGTGTCGACATCCTTGCTTGTGAAAGACCCATCAAAGCATGTATCTAGATAGTCCTTGTAATGTCCTGAAAGCCTTGCATAAAAATTATTAATAATAATATTACGGGGAAGATCATGAATAGGACATTTATGCATTAGTAACTTCAATCTTCCCCACGCTTGGGCAATGCTTTCTCCCTCATGAGGCCAAAAGTTATATATCCGATTACGATCTTTATGAATTTCACTTGGAGGATAAAACTTGGAATAAAAGAGAGACACAATTTCCTCCCATGCAATAGATGGACCATCTTCAAGCAGCCGATACCATTCCTCAGCTCTGCCTTTCAGTGACAAAGAGAATAGCTTCTTCTTAACTTGGTTCATTGAAATACCTGCACACTGGAACAACTCGCATAATTCATGTATAAAAAGCAAATGATCACCAGGATGGACAGTTCCATCTCCTAAATAGCAGTTATTCTTAACATGATCAACAATTTTCATAGGTATTTTAAAAGGATGAGGAGCACAAGCATCATTAGAAACATCACATATGGGAGATAAAATATCATCAGAGCAAACTTTCTCCACTAAAGCTGGGGGACTAAAAATATCATACTTAACAAAACCAGCTTCCCCAAGCTTAGACTTTTCTATAGCATTAGCATTAACAGTATTCAAAGTATTCGTACTAATAACATTGCTATGCCAAATAAGCTCCAAAGGATTTTCAATTTTCTCTTCAAATCTAAAATCAGGAAAAAGACTAAAGAACTCTTTGTTTTCCATTAAGCCTAACTAGTGAAAATAAAAACAAGAAACAAAAAGATGTAATTGCAGAATCTAAAGGAAATAACTCCGAGTACTCACACAGGAGGATGCGAGTACCTTTTACCTTACCTCCCCGGCAACGGCGCCAGAAAAGAGCTTGATGTCTACGCACTTCTATTCTTGTAGACACTTGTTGGGCCTCCAAGTGCAGAGGTTTGTAGAACAGCAGCAAGTTTCCCTTAAGTGGATCACCCAAGGTTTATCGAACTCAGGGAGGAAGAGGTCAAAGCTATCCCTCTCAAGCAACCCTGCAATTACGATACAGAAAGTCTCTTGTGTCTCCAACACACCCAATACACTTGTCAGATGTATAGGTGCACTAGTTCGGCGAAGAGATAGTGAAATACAAGCGGTAGTGATGATTATAAGTAGTAACTGTGGTATGAAATAAATATCACTGCGAGCAAACATGTAACAAAATAGCAAGTAAACGGTGTGCAAAGCTTGGAAACAAGGCCTAGGGATCATACTTTCACTAGTGGACACACTCCCAACAATATAACATGATTGAACAAATAAACAACTTCTCTCCACTATGGTACTCTGAATTACTCTCCTATTGAACAACACTAATCATTGTGTAGTGGCTACAGAAGCACCCCTTAAAGTTCATCAAGTACTTGACAAACACCACTCATAGAGATATCCAAATCAAAGCACAACTCAAGATAGATATTATTGCAACTTAGACCAAGTACTAACACGGTGCACACACTGTCAACATTACACCATGAAAGGAGGAATAGATCACTTCAATACTATCATAGCAATAATTACTCTCATAATCCATAACAGATCACAATCGTAGCCTAGACCAAGTACCACCACGATGCACGCACTGTCACCGTTACACCAAGGCAGGAGGAATAGATTACTTTAATAATACCACTAGAGTACACATAATATCTGAATAATAACATCTACTTGTTCAACATGATACAAAGCTCACGATCACATAAAGATCACATCATGGGAGAGAGAGGTGAACCACATAGCTACCGGTAGAGCCCTCAGCCCCGGGGATGAACTACTCCCTCCTTATCATAGGAGACATCAAGGTTGATGGAGATGGCGGTGAGGTCGATGGAGACGGCGAAGACGGCGATGGAGACCGATGGAGATGGCTCCGGGGGCACTTCCCCGTCCCGGCAGGGTGCCGGAACAGAGACTTCTGTCCCCCGAAATTCGTCGGTGGCGGCGGCGGAACTACGGAACTCTTTCTGGAAAATTGCCGACTCCCCTAGGGTTTTCTGTCCCGAGGCTTCTTATAGGCGAAGGGGCGATGTCAGAGGCGGCCCCAGGTCTCCTCACACCAGGGTGGCGCGGCCAGGGCCTGGGCCGCGCCAGCCCTGTGTGAGGGAGGCCTGTGGCCCCTCTCCTTCCTCTCTTCGGATGTCTGGATGCTCCCGGGAAAAATAAGACTTCTGGCTTTGGTTTCGTCCAATTCCGAGAATATTTCCTGTGTATCACTTCTGAAACACAAAAACAGCAGAAAACAGGGAACTGGCACTGTGGCATCTTGTCAATAGGTTAGTTTCGGAAATCGCATAAAAACGCCACGAAGTGTAACGAAACACAAGGCAAATGGTGTAAAAACAAGCATGGAGCATCAAAAATTATAGATACGTTTGAGACGTATCAGCCACCACCTCAGAAAATTATGGGACAAAATAGGGCGTCCCTTTTTTGTCAAAACAAAGGCATCCATAAAAAATATGGAGATGACACGACGCCCGAGGGCCAAATGAGACCTTGTTGCGCAGCCTGGTCAGTAGGCCGCACCACGAAGGCTCTTTTGGGTCTCATGGCTCCTCTCATTTGCTTCAACCTTTCCAGATGCTTATCATGATAAAATATGAACATTGTAAAAATCCTCGATCAGACTGCGATCCAGAAGGTCCCTAAAATAGCAAAATACAAAAACAAGAGACTTAAATACCAAAGGGGACACTTTGTAAGAAAGTCTCGTAAATCAACTAAAATGCATGAATAATGAATGATTGATACAAATAACAATATGAAATAGTTCTATATGATGAAAATATTATGATGTAAAATGCAAGTATCAATCCCGCTTATTTTGGTTATAACTCTGCAGAACAGGAAAACCCTGTTTTATATATTTTGATGTTTCAGGGATCTTCCAGAACTCAAATTGATCTAGGATTTTTCTGGCATGACTATTTTTACATGAGAAGAAACCTGAGGATAATAAGTATGAGAGGGGGCCACCTGGGCACAAACGAGACCAGGTGGCACGGGCCCCAAGGCTAGCCACGCCACCTAGGTATCTTTGGCCCTTGGACCTCTGATGTCATCCGTCTTTGGTCCAGATTGCTTAGCTTGACCTAAAAATGCCTATATAAAGACCCCCTCCCCCTCGAGGCGTTCTATCAAGGAGGCGGGGGAGAAACATGAAACCACGAAATTGAAGGGTTTCGTAGCATAGTAAATCAAAAATTTTCCTACGGATGCGAACAAGAAAGCCAAGATCTAATCTAGGAGATGTAATCAACGAGAGAGGTAGATGAGATCTTCATACCCTTGAAGATTCGCACAGCGGAAACGTTCAATAGAACGTGGTTGACGTAGTCGTACTCGCCGTCTCCTCCTCGCGATCCGATCCGATCCTACGCCGCAAGTGGCGGCGCCTCCGAGAGTTGCACACGTGCGGTGCAGCGACGTCTCCTCCTTCCTTGGTCCAGCAAGTATGGTGGAGAGATAGATTGGATCAGCAGCACGACGGCGTGGTGCTTATGGTGGAGAGTTTCTGCAGCAGGGCTTCGCCTACGCGCAGTCGCGAGAGAGAGGGAGGGAGGGCAGCAGTTGGCGGCTAGGGTTTGGGTTAGGGGGTGGAGAGGGCTGCGCCCTTGCCCCCCTATATATAGAGGGGTGGCCGGCCAGCTTGGCCTCTCCCCAAACCCTAGGACGCCGACTTGGAGTAGGAAGAGTGGGGGGCAAGTTTCCCCCCTTCCTTCTTTGAAGACTCCCTTAGGGTTTCCCCTTGGGCTGGCCGGCTGGGCCTTAGGGGCCTTGTGCGCCTGGCCCAAGGCGGCCAGGGCACTTCCCCTTAGGCCCACGCAGGCCTCCGTCAAGTGGGCCCACGTTGGTCCCACTCCGGAACCTTCTAGAACCTTCCGGTACAATACCGATAAACTCCGAAACCTTTCCGGAATCCAAAAACTGCTTTCCTTTATATGAATCTTATTCTCCGGACCATTCCGGAACCTCTCGTGACGTCCTGGATCTCATCCGAGACTCCGAACTAAAACTCATAAACCAATTATCCATTCTATCCTAGCATCGATGCACGTTAAGTGTGTGACCCTACGGGTTCGAGAATATGTAGACATGATCTTCTATCAATAATCAACAGCGGGATCTGGAAACCCATATTGACTCCCACATATTCATCGATGATCATATCGAATGAACCACGATGTCAGGATTCAATTAATCCCGTATATGTATTCCCTTCGTCACACGATATTTTACTCGCCCGAGATTTGATCGTCGGTATCGCCATACCTAGTTCAATCTCGTTCACAGCAAGTACTTTACTCGTTCCGTAATCCGATATCACTTTGTGATTAACTCATTAACCACATGCTTGCAAGCGGTGTTGATATCGATTACCGAGTGGGCCCGAAGTATATCTCTCCGACTTGGGAGGGACAAATTCCATCTCGATACATACAACCCAACAAGTACTTTCCGATCACCTGAGAGACACCTTTATTATCACCCTCACATAGGATGACGTTTGATGACTTCAAAGCTTTCTTCCGATACTAGGGAGTTGTATTATCTCATGGTCTAAGGAATACAATACATGACATAGGAAAAGCTTCGCAAAGATGAACACGATGACACGATCTAATTGCTCTGCTTTATTTGGGTCTGTCCATCACACCATTCTCCTAATGATATGATCTCATTATTAATTGACAACTCATGTCTATGGTTAGGAAACCTTAACCATCATTTAATCAATGAGCTAGTCCATAGAGGCGTACTAGGGACACGGTGTTGTTCATAAACCACACAAGTATTAAAGTTTCCGCTTAATACAATTCTAGCATGGAATATAAACATTATCATGAACAAGAAATATGATAATAACAATATTATTATTGCCTCTAGGGCATATTTCCTTCAGTCTCCCACTTGCACTAGAGTCAATAATCTAGTCAATACTTGCGCATTCAACACCTATGGCATTCCGGTGTTACTCATACGCGTTGCACGTGGTAAACCTTATCTACGGGTTTGACACTTTCAGGTCCGTTTGTATTTGCATATTCTTTTGCGTCAGCACGCATTACTCATCTTGTATGAGATAGCATCGTATAAACTTGGTCTTCTGGTGAGACCTTTGTTTCTTGGCCGAGACTATGTTGTCACTATTGTCATACAATAGAACTACATAGTACTAGCACACTTTTAAAAATAGCGATATCCACCGTGCGTTGAAATACTCATTGGTCCGCACACATCGGTATGTATGATTTCCAATAAGTCCGTTGCTCGCTCCATTATTCTGGAGAACGGGGTTTTGATCATCTTGCCCATGAGGCATGGCTTGCACGTGTCAAATGATTCAAAATCAAGAGACTTCAAAAGTCCATCAGAATGGAGTTTCTTTATGCATTTTATGCCAATATGACCTGGACGATAGTGCCACAAATAAGTTGGATTATCACTATCCACTTCGCATCTTTTATGCCGCTTCTTAAAACGATTATATACTTAGCCCTCGTTGCAGTGTCCGCCACAATATTAACATTGGAACTCATCCAAGTCATCATGGAACTTTCTTCCATCTTATTGTGCCACCTTCTAATCTCAAAACAAATAGCTTAAAAATTGAGATAAAATTTTACTTGTATGTGTGACAAAGCCAATGTAACTCATTGCAATGAACCATTTGTCACTTCTGCATACAGAACATATTCTTACTTCTTCGAAAGTGCATAAGAATATCTTTTACTATTGTCCAATGATCATCATATGAATGCTATAACCTTTAGAGCATTGGACACATCTGGATCTACATATCATGGTATACAAGATTGATAAAATCATTCTTGTGGTTTTACTCATCAAGTGTCAAAACAATTGATTCTTGCTCCAACCTCTTCCATGCAACAAGAACCGTTCTTATTGTTTCCATATTGAATAAATTCAATATTTCATCTATGTACTCTGGCAAAACTATATTAGTGCCTCAATCTATCTGTATAGACATTGATGCTTAATATTCTGGTTTTACCTAAGTCTTTCATCAAAAACTAATTTTTTTAATGAAAACTTAACAATATCAAGAAAAACACATAATTTCCAATGAACGATATGTCATCTTCATAAAGCATTAGAAATATGTCTTAGCGCTCCCACTTACTTTCTTGTAATACAAGCATCTTCAAATATCTTGATGAAATTAACACTTTAACATTTTCATCATTGAAGATTCCAACTTCGCTATGCTTACTTCTACCATAGAAGTTTACATACATATCTAGCAACCTTTGAATCAACAAAACCCATTGGGTCGTGTCAGGTACACGTCCTTGGTGTGCATTCCGGTAGAGGAACGTTGTTTTGTTTATTCAACTAACATATCTCTATATGTAATTGTTGCTAGAATAATTCATATGACGAAGTCAGGGCCCATCATTGCTTCTTTGTATATTGTTGGTTACTATTATCTAATAATATCTCGTCCTCAAATCTTGCTATTTGATTACGACCAACTTGGTTAAATAGGAACTTCGATGTTGTGACTACAACATATTGTAGACGTGTGAGCTATGAATGCAGTTGCCGCTTCCAGAACATATTCTGGTGCTGCGCTACTCTGATCAACTTGCTCAGATTCAATAACCTCATCAAGTTCTATCTTCCTCCCACTTAAACCTTTCGCAAGAAAACTCCTTCATAAGAAATTCACTTCTTTTAGTGACAATCACTATGTGTTTGGGTTCATAGTAGAAGGAATACCCATCGACATTCTTTGGGATAACCTACAAAGACTTACTAATCCGATTTTGGTTGTAAACATTTTACACATATGCCTTGCATACCAAAATTCAAGAAAAGACAACTATAACTTATATGGTGTCATTTCGGCAGATTATGATGGCACTCTATTCAGTGAAAAGCGGTAGTCTCTAAAGCATAATCCACAAATTATATTGGTAGTTTATTTCATTATTGATCTAACCATGTCAAACAAGGTTTGATTACATCCATCGAAAACTCCATACTCCTATGGTGTTTATCACGATGCAAGTTTGTGGAACAATTCCTCTAACTCTTAGATGTTTGCTAAACTTGTAACTCAAATATTCTTCTTGATGATCTAATCATACAACTTGAATATTCTTGTTACAACAATTTTCACTTCATAAATTGAACAATTTCAATTGTTTCATACTTCTATCTCATCAAGTAGATATACCATACATCTATTCGAGTCATTGATGAAATAGAAAATACACCATGATCGACTTCACACCATGGACTATATACATCAATATGTATGATCTCCATTTAGTTAGTCACTTGATCTGTCCATGGCCTATGAACGGAGTTTAATCATCTTTAGGAAAAGTCTCACAAGCGTCAATCAATTCAAAATCAAATGACTCGAAAATCTATCAATATAGAATTTCTTTCATGTTTTGTTTCCAATATGACTTAAACGGCGGTGTCATATATAAGTGAAATTCGTTGTCTGGTGACCTTTAGCATCAGTGTTATAAATGTCTATTTCACCAACAAGATTTATAATAATCTATCCATCGATTATGGAAGACGATAATGACATGAACAACAATTGTTCTCATAATACCAGAACAAGATAACAATTATTAAGTTCATGAAATATCTTGAAGGCTAGGTTTGATGTCGACGAGAAGCACAATAACACTTTTATTTGTATCTCGACATGCATCATTACCATATTCTTTTACTAGTTACTTAGGCCATTGTACTTCTTGTATTGTGTTGCTTTGTATGACATTTCATACCAACAAATCAGTATCGAATACCCAAGAATTACATTGTTAACGAGCAAAAGAATTCATCTATAACATGTATATCATTTATATACCTGAGCTGGACAATTCCAGTCTTTTCCCTTTTCTACCAAATAATTTTGCAGATTCTATTTAGCATTTCCTCCCTTTTAGAAGAATCTATCGACATCAATAGTGGCGTCAATCATTTGACACATAGTCCAAAGGATTTTTAGTCAAATACTAATAGCCCTGGATTTTGCACTTTGAAGTGGATCGTCATCATCATATGATTGGTATTCTTCCAGATTCCATTCTTTAGTATTCTTTTGGTATAGCAAAAACAATTTAGCCGATACCTTTTCATACGTCCTATCATGACATCTTTCATGATGAAACTACTATAGCTTATAAGGATGAATGCAAGTATAATATTAGTTCCCAAACTTTTGGGTGATCGGGACGCCTAGCATCTTCAATCTTCACATATAGTCATACAATATGAGCATATGTTCTTTTACTAAATTATACTTCATCATTTTGCAAACAATCAAAGTCTTAGATATCAAATATCTTTCACTTCTTATTTGTTTCTAAAACAATTCTTTCAGCTCGATGATCACTTTGATTCTCAAACAATTTTGAAGATCAATTTATCATGAAGGCAAACATATGATCTTTAGATACTAAACTTGAATCGTTGCTCTTAGATTAATACAATTTATTAAATCGTATGGAGCAAGCAAGGTTTGCTAAAGTTTGCAATAGGACTTAATCTTTAGTCTTGACATTAAACGGCACTAGACCGAAAAGTGACTATCCAGAATTCTATAGTTCTTTTAACTCAATTAAAACTAAGTGTCGGTGAAAAACGGTTGCCAAAGACTACAACGACTTATGCAAATACAACAAGATTTAGTTCAAGATAATTAGTTCAAGTTAATCAAATTACTAATGAACTCCCACTAAATTCAACATCCCTCAAAGTTGTTTAGTGAAGCATGATCCAAATTCACTACACCGAGACCGATCATCACGTGAATGATGTAGCTTTAATGGTGAACATCAACATGTTGATCATATCATCCATATGACTCATGCTTGACCTTTCGGTCCGTGTGTTCCGAGGCCATGTCTGTACATGCTAGGCTCGTCAAGTCAAACCCAAGTATTTCCGCGTGTGCAAAACTGGCTTGCACCCGTTGTATGTGAACGTAGAGTTTATAGCACCCGATCATCACGAGATGCTTCAAAACGACGAACTTTCGCAACGGTGCATACATGGGGAGAACACAATTTTATCTTGATCTTTAAGTGAGGAATCATCTTAAAATGCTACCGTCGCGATCTAAGCACAATAAGATACATAAAAGGATAAACATCACATGCATATAATTTTATGTGACATGGTATAGCCAATCTCCGCGCCATGATCTCCATCTTGTGCGCGCTGGCATGATCTCCATCACTCCACCATGATTGCCTCCACCACGAATAGCAACTACAACTATTGCTAACTACTTAGCGATAAAGTAAAGCTATTACATGGTGTATAAGAAGTTGACACGCAGGTCATACACAATTATAAAGACAACCATATGGCTCCTGCCGGTTGTGAACTCATCGACATGCAAGTCGTGAAATATTACAAAACATGATCATCGCATACATCACATATATCACATCACATCTTGTGGCTATACCATATCACAAAACACTCCCTGCAAAAATAAGTTAGACGCCTCTACTTTGTTGTTGCATGTTTTACGTGGCTTATGGGAGTAACAGGCTAAGAACGATTCTTACCTACGGAAAGCCACAATGGTGATATTATGGTTGCTAACATCCGATGTAAGTCCCATGACTACTATAGTGAGAGAAACTGGCATCCACCAGCCGCATGTGTGGAACAAGCCACACGTCAAGTGCGGAGCCGGTCTCGCGAACGCGGTCGCGTAAAGTTGGCCTGGACCGCTTCGATCTCACTATACCGCGCCATAAGAAATACACAACAAGAGGTTTGCAACAGAAAACATCAACGCCCGCAACAAGCATGTTGCGTTCTACTCGTGAAACACATCTACGCATAGATCTAGCTCTGATACCACTGAAGGGTTTCGTAGCATAGTAAATCAAAAAATTTCCTACGGATGCGAACAAGAAAGCCAAGATCTAATCTAGGAGATGTAATCAACGAGAGAGGTAGATGAGATCTTCATACCCTTGAAGATTCGCACAGCGGAAACGTTCAATAGAACGTGGTTGACGTAGTCGTACTCGCCGTCTCCTCCTCGCGATCCGATCCGATCCTACGCCGCAAGTGGCGGCGCCTCCGAGAGTTGCACACGTGCGGTGCAGCGACGTCTCCTCCTTCCTTGGTCCAGCAAGTATGGTGGAGAGATAGATTGGATCAGCAGCACGACGGCGTGGTGCTTATGGTGGAGAGTTTCTGCAGCAGGGCTTCGCCTACGCGCAGTCGCGAGAGAGAGAGAGGGAGGGCAGCAGTTGGCGGCTAGGGTTTGGGTTAGGGGGTGGAGAGGGCTGCGCCCTTGCCCCCCTATATATAGAGGGGTGGCCGGCCAGCTTGGCCTCTCCCCAAACCCTAGGACGCCGACTTGGAGTAGGAAGAGTGGGGGGCAAGTTTCCCCCCCTTCCTTCTTTGAAGACTCCCTTAGGGTTTCCCCTTGGGCTGGCCGGCTGGGCCTTAGGGGCCTTGTGCGCCTGGCCCAAGGCGGCCAGGGCACTTCCCCTTAGGCCCACGCAGGCCTCCGTCAAGTGGGCCCACGTTGGTCCCACTCCGGAACCTTCTAGAACCTTCCGGTACAATACCGATAAACTCCGAAACCTTTCCGGAATCCAAAAACTGCTTTCCTTTATATGAATCTTATTCTCCGGACCATTCCGGAACCTCTCGTGACGTCCTGGATCTCATCCGAGACTCCGAACTAAAACTCATAAACCAATTATCCATTCTATCCTAGCATCGATGCACGTTAAGTGTGTGACCCTACGGGTTCGAGAATATGTAGACATGATCTTCTATCAATAATCAACAACGGGATCTGGAAACCCATATTGACTCCCACATATTCATCGATGATCATATCGAATGAACCACGATGTCAGGATTCAATTAATCCCGTATATGTATTCCCTTCGTCACACGATATTTTACTCGCCCGAGATTTGATCGTCGGTATCGCCATACCTAGTTCAATCTCGTTCACAGCAAGTACTTTACTCGTTCCGTAATCCGATATCACTTTGTGATTAACTCATTAACCACATGCTTGCAAGCGGTGTTGATATCGATTACCGAGTGGGCCCGAAGTATATCTCTCCGACTTGGGAGGGACAAATTCCATCTCGATACATACAACCCAACAAGTACTTTCCGATCACCTGAGAGACACCTTTATTATCACCCTCACATAGGATGACGTTTGATGACTTCAAAGCTTTCTTCCGATACTAGGGAGTTGTATTATCTCATGGTCTAAGGAATACAATACATGACATAGGAAAAGCTTCGCAAAGATGAACACGATGACACGATCTAATTGCTCTGCTTTATTTGGGTCTGTCCATCACACCATTCTCCTAATGATATGATCTCATTATTAATTGACAACTCATGTCTATGGTTAGGAAACCTTAACCATCATTTAATCAATGAGCTAGTCCATAGAGGCGTACTAGGGACACGGTGTTGTTCATAAACCACACAAGTATTAAAGTTTCCGCTTAATACAATTCTAGCATGGAATATAAACATTATCATGAACAAGAAATATGATAATAACAATATTATTATTGCCTCTAGGGCATATTTCCTTCAGAAATAGATACTATTCCAACAAAGATTGGAGGGGGAAACGCTGTTGGAGTCTCCCCCGGTCACTTCTCCAAGCTCTCCAACATCACCAACACCGCCAGCATGATGAAGAGGGAGCAGCCTGATGGGTTCGTAGCATAGAAAACAAAAATTTTCCTACGCGTGAACGCATAAACTGGCCAAGAAACTCTACGAGATGGTAGCAACGGATACTCACCCTCGACGACCGTGAGCGGGGATTACGTTCCCGCACAAACGTTGATGAGGGAGAGTTGGTGAAGACGCACGTAGTCGACGTAGTTGTTCACTTGATGTAGTCGACGTCGTGGTTCACTTGACGATCACAAGATCGTGTAGCCGGCGCCACAAGTGGCAGCGCCCCCGTACTCGCACACACGTGCAGCTCGACGTCGACTCCTCCACGCCCTCGGTCCAGCGGGGCAGCGGAAGAAGGGATCCGCCGGACACTCCTCCACACACTTCTCCAAGTGTGTGAACTACGAACTACTATTCCGGCAGAGCTTCGCTAAGCCAAGACGGAAAGTGGGCAGCAACTATGCAAAGGAGGGAGGATCAAGAAGTGTGTGACCAAGGGAGAGAGGGGGGGTTTATATAGAGGAGGAGGGCAGCCAAGGGGCTGGCCGGCCAAGGGCCTCCCCTCCTCTTCATTTCCCCTCTTTATTCCCTTTATGGAGATTAATCCCTCATCAACATGAGGTAACCCCCATTTTAATGCATGACATTCATGCCAATTAAAATTCACACTTATTGATTTAATAAAACATTTTTATTTATTTAATATTTGTTAATTCATTCAATTAACAAACATTAACAAATACACCCTTGAGTTATTTCGATATCCCGAAACAGTTTCGGTGCTTTTCTGAAACAACCCTTATGCTGTCCTGTAATTCGATCGGAGTATCGTATCCACTCAAAAACGACGACGAGCCTTAAGTGTGTCACCCTACGGTTCGTGAATAACGTGGACATGATCGAGACTCCTCTCCGATCAATAATCAACAGCGGGATCTGGAAATCCATGATGACTCCCACTTACTCAACGATGAACTAGTGATCGTGTGAACCGGTAACGAACATAGTTAATTCCTTTTGTCTCGCGATATTATTACTTGTCCGAGATCCGATCATTTGGTATCAACCATACCTAGTTCGATCTCGTTCCCGACAAGTCTCTTTACTCGTTCCGTGATAATGCATTCCTGTGACCTAGTCACATGCTTGCAAGCGATTCCAATGCAATATCACCGAGAAGGGCCCAGAGAATATCTTTCCGTCATCCGGATGGACAAATCCCACTCTTGATCCATGAGCCTCAACTAATACTTTCAGAGTACCCAAATCAACCTTTATAATCACCCTATTACGGTGTGACGTTTGATATCATCAAAGTACCCTTCCGGTATCAGTGATTAACATGATCTCATGGTCTAAGGATTAGAACTACTTCGCATGAGTTTGATATAGCAATGAACTTGATGACTTGATCGTATTGCTATTCGTACTGTGGGTGTGTGTGTTCATCACATCATTCCTCTAATGATATGACCCCGTTATTAACAACATCCAATGTTCATGATCAGGAAACCTTGATCATCAGTTAATCAACGAGCTAGTATAAAAGAGAGGCTTTACTAGGAACCCTTTTAGTTTATTAATCACACAAGTATTAATGTTTCCGATTAATACAATTCTAGCATGAAAAATAAACATCTATTATGAACACGGAATAATATAATAACAACTTTATTATTGCCTCTCGGGCATATTCCTTTCAGTCTCCCACTTGCACTAGAGTCAATAATCTAGATTACATAGTGATGAATCTAACACCCATTGAGTTCTGGTGCTGATCATGTTTTGCCTTGGGGAGAGCTTTAGTCAACGGGTCTGCCACATTCAGATCCGTGTGCACTTTGCAAATCTTTACATCACCATCCGCGACATGTTCACGGATGGAGTGAAATCGGCGCTTTACATGCTTGAATTTCTTGTGAGACCTTGGCTCCTGAGTATTGGCTATGGCACCATTGTTGTCACAATAGATAACCATTGGATCCAATGCACTCGGAACCACACCCAGTTCGGATATGAACTCCTTCATCCAAACTGCTTCTTCTGCTGCTTCTGAAGCAGCAATGTATTCCGCCTCTGTAGTCGATCTCGCTACCACGCTTTGCTTGGAACTCCTCCAGCTTACCGCTCCTCCATTCATAACAAATACGTACCCGGATTGAGACTTAGAGTCATCCGGATCAGTGTCGAAGCTAGCATCGACGTAACAACTTGCGACGAGCTCTTCTTCACCGCCATATACGAGAAACATATCCTTAGTCCTTCGTAAGTACTTAAGGATATTCTTAACCGCCGTCCAGTGTTCCAAACCTGGATCAAATTGGTACCTACTAGTCAAACTAATAGCATGTGCCACATCTGGTCTTGTACATAACATGGCATACATGATAGAGCCTATGGCAGAGGCATAGGGAATCTTATTCATCTCTTCTCTATCTTCAGCTGTAGCCGGACCTTGAGTCTTACTCAAGATCTTTCCTTGCAACATAGGTAAGAACCCTTTCTTACTATCTTCCATTCTAAACTTCTTTAGAATCTTGTCAAGGTATGTACTTTGCGATAGCCCAATTAAGCGTCTCGATCTATCTCTATAGATTTTGATGCCTAAAATATACGCCGCTTCACCAAGGTCTTTCATTGAAAACTTACTGTTTAAGTAATCTTTTACGCTCTTCAAAAGTTCCGTATCATTTCCAATCAGCAATATGTCATCCACATATAATATTAGAAATGCTACAGAGCTCCCACTCACTTTCTTGTAAATACAAGTTTCTCCATAAGTTTTGACAAATCCAAACCCTTTGATAACTTCGTCAAAACGGAGATTCCAACTCCGGGATGCTTGCTTCAGTCCATAAATGGATCGCTGAAGCTTGCATACCTTGTCAGCATCCTTAGGATCAACAAAACCCTTGGGCTGTACCATGTACAACTCTTCCTCAATGTTACCATTAAGGAACGCGGTTTTCACATCCATCTGCCAAATTTCATAATCGAAAAATGCAGCAATTGCTAACATAATCCTAACAGACTTTAGCATCGCTACGGGTGAGAAAGTCTCATCGTAGTCAATTCCTTGAATTTGTCGGAAACCTTTTGCGACAAGTCGTGCTTTATAGACGGTCACATTACCATCAGCGTCTGTTTTCTTCTTGAAAATCCATTTATTCTCAACGGCCTTTCGGTCATTGGGAAGTTCCACCAAAGTCCATACTTGGTTTTCATACATGGATTCCATTTCGGATTTCATGGCTTCATGCCATTTGTTGGAATCTGGGCTCATCATCGCTTTATCATACGTCGCAGGGTCATCGTTCTCAACAATGGCATTTACGACAAGATCACCGTACCATTCAGGAGCAGCGCGTGTTCTTGTCGACCTGCGAGGTTCGGTAGTATCCTCTTTTGGAGTTTCATGATCTTTATCATTAGCTCCCACTTCATTTGGTGAAGTCACCACCGGAACGGTTTCTGGCGCTGCGCCACTCGCCAATTCATGAAGAGGAGGTTCAATAACCTCATCGAGTTCTACCTTCCTACTATTCACACCTTTCGAGAGAAACTCTTTCTCCAAAAAGGATCCGTTCTTAGCAACAAACACTTTGCCTTCGGATCTGTGATAGAAGGTGTACCCAATTGTTTCTTTAGGGTATCCTATGAAGACACATTTTTCCGCTTTGGGTTCGAGTTTATCAGGCTGAAGTTTCTTCACATAAACATCGCATCCCCAAACTTTTAGAAATGACAGCTTAGGTTTGTTTCCAAACCATAATTCATACGGTGTCGTTTCAACAGATTTAGATGGAGCCCTATTTAAAGTGAAAGCGGCTGTTTCTAGCGCATAACCCCAAAAAGATAGTGGCAGATCGGTAAGAGACATCATAGACCGAACCATATCCAATAAAGTACGGTTACGACGTTCGGATACACCATTTCGTTGTGGCGTTCCAGCGGGAGTGAGTTGTGAAACTATTCCACATTCTCTCATATGTGCGCCAAACTCGTAACTAAGATATTCTCCTCCACGATCGGATCGTAGAAATTTAATCTTTCTGTTACGATGATTTTCTACTTCACTCTGAAATTCTTTGAACTTTTCAAACGTTTCAGACTTGTGTTTCATTAAGTAAATATACCCATATCTACTTAAGTCATCAGTGAAAGTAACAAAATAACGATATCCACCACGCGCCGGCACACTCATAGGTCCACATACATCGGTATGTATGATTTCCAATAAGTCTGTCGCCCGTTCCATTGAACCGGAAAACGGCGTTCTAGTCATCTTGCCCATAAGGCATGGCTCGCATGTTTCAAATGATTCATAATCAAGTGATTCCAGAAGTCCATCAGAATGAAGTTTCTTCATGCGTTTAACACCAATATGACCTAAACGGCAGTGCCACATGTATGCGGCTATATCATCATTTGACTTAATTCTTTTGGCATTCACATTATGAATATGTGTTTCATTACTATCAAGATTCAAAAGAAATAAACCTTTCTTCTCAGGTGCGTGTCCATAAAAGATATTATTCATATAAATCGAACAACCATTGTTCTCAGACTGAAATGAATAATTGTCTTGCATTAAACAAGATCCGGATATAATGTTCATGCTCAACGCAGGCACCAAATAACATTTATTCAGGTTTAAAACTAATCCAGATGGTAAATGTAGAGGCAGCATCCCGACGGCGATCACATCAACTTTTGATCCATTGCCGACGCACATCGTGACCTCATCCTTCGCAAGTTGCCGCCTATTCCTTAGCCCCTGTTTCGAGTTACATATGTGAGCAACCGAACCGGTATCAAATACCCAGGTGCTATTGCGACTACTAGTAAGGTACACATCAATAACATGTATATCATATATACCTTTGTTAATCTTCCCGTTCTTCTTATCCGCCAGATACTTTGGGCAGTTGCGCTTCCAGTGCCCCGTTTCCTTGCAGTAGAAACACTCAGTTTCAGGTTTAGGACCAGCCTTGGGTTTCCTCTCAGAACCGGCAACAGATTTGCCGTCCTTCTTGTTTCTACCCTTGGACTTATTATCCTTTCTACCTCTCTTGAAACTAGTGGTCTTATTGACCATCAACACTTGATGTTCCTTTTTAATCTCCACTTCTGCAGTCTTAAGCATTGAGAGAAGCTCGGGGAGAGACTTCCTCATGCCCTGCATGTTGTAGTTCATCACAAAGCTCTTGAAGCTAGGTGGGAGAGATTGGAGAACCCGATGTATTCCCAACTCATTGGGAATCGTTATTCCCAAGGAGATGAGCTTATCGGCGTACCCAGACATTTTGAGTACGTGCTCACTAACGGAGCTGTTCTCTTCCATCATGCAGCTAAAGAACTTTTCTGAAGCATCATAACTCTCTACGGCAGTATGGGAGTCGAAGATCAGTTTCAACTCTCCCATTGTATCATAAGCGTTGCTGTTCTCGAAACGTTTTCGCAGCTCCGGCTCAAGTCCATACAGTATGCCGCAATGAACTAAACTGTGGTCCTCCTTACGAGTCAGAAAAACATTTTTCTCTTCATCGGGAGCATCTTCTGCAGGCGGGTTACCTAGCGGTGCCTCAAGCACATAGCCCTTTTGAGAGGCATTGAGGAGGATCCTCAAGTTAAGTGCCCAGTTGGTGAAGTTGCTACCGTTGGTGGCTAGTTTTTCTTTCTCCATGAACGCATTGAAATTCAGAGCAGGTGGTGCCATGATCTACAAATTATTTGCAAAGTTAACTTAGACTAAGTTCAAATAGAATGAGTTCAGGTTAAATCAAATTCTACGTGAACTCCCACTTAAAAACAACATCCCTCCTAGTTTTCTTAAGTGATTACACGAACCAAATCCACTATACCGAAACCGATCATCACGTGCAACGGTATAGTTTCAAAGGCGAACATCACCATGTTCATCATATCAGCCATATGACTCATGCTTAACCTTTCGGTTCGTGTTCCGAGGCCATGTCTGTACATGCTAGGCTCGCCAAGTAGAACCATAACATTTGCGTGTGTAAAACTGTCTTACACCCGTCATATGTGAACGTAGAGTCTATCACACCCGATCATCACGAGGTGTCTCAAAACGACGAACTTTCGTGACGGTGCATGTTATGGGAGAACACATTTTATCTTGATATTTATGTGAGAGGGATCATCTTATAATGCTACCGCGCGATCAAATCTAAGCAGAATAAGATGCATAAAAGGATAAACATCACATGCATATATAATGTGATATGATATGGTCCTTCATGCACTCGATCTCCATCTTGTGCGTCATGGTATGATCTCCATCATTCCACCGGCGCAGCACCAAGGTCCATGGCGCGCCAACTTGGTTGTCTTCCTCCATTACAATATATCACTTGGATATATATACGGCACGCAGGCCATTTAAATGTAAAGACAACCATATGGCTCCTGCCGGTTGTTTATAACTTACAAAAAGGATCATCGCATACAATTTGTAACATAAACAATTTGACCATATCACATCACATGCCCCCTGCAAAAACAAGTTAGACGTTTCTAATTTGTCTTGCATATTTTACGTGGTTTGGGGCTTTCTAGGAAGAACCGTTCTTACCTACGAACAAGAACCACAACGGTGATAAAAATATTATTAACAATTCTTTGTATAATAGATCATAACTATAGTGGGAGAAACGTGCACCCGCAAAGCCACATATGCCGAAGCATGTCAAGTGTGGGACAAGTCTTGTGAACGCGGTCACGTAAGGTTAGTCTCGGGCAGCTTCAATCCCACTATGCCACTATGATCCAAAATACCAAAAAATTGCAATAACATGATCATCAACGCCCACATCCACATGTGTTCTAACCGTGCATACCAACTACGCATAGAGATGGCTCTGATACCACTGATGGGTTCGTAGCATAGGAAAAAAAAATTTCCTACGCGTGAACGCATAAACTGGCCAAGAAACTCTACGAGATGGTAGCAACGGATACTCACCCTCGACGACCGTGAGCGGGGATTACGTTCCCGCACAAACGTTGACGATGGAGAGTTGATGAAGACGCACGTAGTCGACGTAGTTGTTCACTTGATGTAGTCGACGTCGTGGTTCACTTGACGATCACAAGATCGTGTAGCCGGCGCCACAAGTGGCAGCGCCCCCGTACTCGCACACACGTGCAGCTCGACGTCGACTCCTCCACGCCCTCGGTCCAGCGGGGCAGCGGAAGAAGGGATCCGCCGGACACTCCTCCACACACTTCTCCAAGTGTGTGAACTACGAACTACTATTCCGGCAGAGCTTCGCTAAGCCAAGACGGAAAGTGGGCAGCAACTATGCAAAGGAGGGAGGATCAAGAAGTGTGTGACCAAGGGAGAGAGGGGGGGGTTTATATAGAGGAGGAGGGCAGCCAAGGGGCTGGCCGGCCAAGGGCCTCCCCTCCTCTTCATTTCCCCTCTTTATTCCCTTTATGGAGATTAATCCCTCATCAACATGAGGTAACCCCCATTTTAATGCATGACATTCATGCCAATTAAAATTCACACTTATTGATTTAATAAAACATTTTTATTTCTTTAATATTTGTTAATTCATTCAATTAACAAACATTAACAAATACACCCTTGAGTTATTTCGATATCCCGAAACAGTTTCGGTGCTTTTCTGAAACAACCCTTATGCTGTCCTGTAATTCGATCGGAGTATCGTATCCACTCAAAAACGACGACGAGCCTTAAGTGTGTCACCCTACGGTTCATGAATAACGTGGACATGATCGAGACTCCTCTCCGATCAATAATCAACAGCGGGATCTGGAAATCCATGATGACTCCCACTTACTCAACGATGAACTAGTGATCGTGTGAACCGGTAACGAACATAGTTAATTCCTTTTGTCTCGCGATATTATTACTTGTCCGAGATCCGATCATTTGGTATCAACCATACCTAGTTCGATCTCGTTCCCGACAAGTCTCTTTACTCGTTCCGTGATAATGCATTCCTGTGACCTAGTCACATGCTTGCAAGCGATTCCAATGCAATATCACCGAGAAGGGCCCAGAGAATATCTTTCCGTCATCCGGATGGACAAATCCCACTCTTGATCCATGAGCCTCAACTAATACTTTCAGAGTACCCAAATCAACCTTTATAATCACCCTATTACGGTGTGACGTTTGATATCATCAAAGTACCCTTCCGGTATCAGTGATTAACATGATCTCATGGTCTAAGGATTAGAACTACTTCGCACGAGTTTGATATAGCAATGAACTTGATGACTTGATCGTATTGCTATTCGTACTGTGGGTGTGTGTGTTCATCACATCATTCCTCTAATGATATGACCCCGTTATTAACAACATCCAATGTTCATGATCAGGAAACCTTGATCATCAGTTAATCAACGAGCTAGTATAAAAGAGAGGCTTTACTAGGAACCCTTTTAGTTTATTAATCACACAAGTATTAATGTTTCCGATTAATACAATTCTAGCATGAAAAATAAACATCTATTATGAACACGGAATAATATAATAACAACTTTATTATTGCCTCTCGGGCATATTCCTTTCACAGCCCACCTCTAGACTATGGGTTTATGGCAGTAGATTATTCTATGTCTCTCTTGTGCTATGGTGTTTAGATGCCATATGGGCTTCCCAACATGATTATGGTCATATTATGTAATTCCTATGTGGTGGTTCCTTATTTTATTGGATGATCTATGAGATGTGATACTTCATTATGTTCTTGATGTATGAGTAGATGCATATTCTTACCCCGTTCTTTATTACTTGTTCCGATCCAACTAGTATGCGAGAGCATGAGGGGGATGGTGTGTATTAGGTGGAGTAACCCTGTAGTGGTAGTGAATTTGTGGCAGCAATTTCATGAACTGCTATGGTGATTGACAATTCCGTAGTTACCTCACTAGGGATAAAAAGAATGCATATGCTATAATTTTTAGTGACAGCTAGGAATCCTAAGTTGTCATTCATAGACTTCATTCTATTGTAATATGTCCAAGAGGTAGCATATTTATTATTCACCATTATGTCAAAATACCTAAGACTATACTCTGTTAATTCTTAATACTAGATTGCTTGAAGGTTATTCCTTTCTAGTGGAGTATAAGTAAGATGAGTAGTATCATTTTTTATGTTAGGACGTGATGCCCATATGAATATTATCAAGTAACATTATAAACTCATGTCATTGTTTCGGTCATCTATCTTGCGCTTAATGCCACCACAATTTTATGAGAGAGTAGACAAGTGAACCCCGGTCCAATTTTAATCATAAGAAACACCTTTCCAATGCTTGCACGTGTCTTTTTATTTTTAGTTATTATTAAATCCGAAAATCTGAAAATATCTTTTACTTTTTGCAATCATATAAAATCCAAAAAACTTCTTTATTTACAACATTAGTTTACTTTCCGCATTTATTTTATTTTATTTTATTTTATTTGTTGTACTTATTCCAAAATCTTGTGCTTGACAACCACTCGGTGGAGTTGGGGACGCAAGAGAAGGAGTTTGTTTTGCAGGTTGCGTGACGAGAACGAAGAGAGCTTTTTCGACTGTTCCCCGAGATTTCGATATTTACCTTGAGTCATCCTTGTGGGAAAATTACTCTTGCTACAACACTCTGCACTTGGATTCCCAACAAAGTGGCACATTGCTTACTATCATCAAGGCCATAGCTTCATCAAATAAGCTCGCCCACTAGCCAGATCTAAGGGACTTGGTCTTGCATCTTTGTCCATCTGTAGGTCTCCCTAGTGGATGAACAAAGATGGAGAAGGAGGAGACCGACACTGCATCTAGGATCACATCATCAGTAGTGCATCATCGGCCTAGGGACACTATTCCATCGATTCTTGTAGCCGAAGGGCGACTGCTCCAAGTTGGTCATCATGAAACAAAACTGTCCATGACCACCATCGGATGAAACCGGATGGTGTGTTGTTTAATTTTGATTTTGAGAAGGAATTTGATAAAGTGAAATGGTTCTTCTTGTTGCAACGTTCATATGGAAGAATTTACACAAAAGTAGTGTGAATGTATTGGAGAGTTTGTGTAGAGAGGGGGTGTGGGAATAAATGTCAATGATTATATCTAACATTGTTTCTAGACTAGAAAAGGATTGAGACAAGGAGATCCTTTATCTCCAATACTTTTCAATACTGTTGAGGACATGTTGGTAATCCTTATTGCTAGGCTATGGTGGAAGGTCAAGTGGGAGACCTCATCCCACATCTAGTTGAGGGAGGGGTATCAATATTACAATACATAGATAACACGTTATTTTTCATGGGACACGACATAGATAAAGACGTCAACAAGAACTTAATATTGTGCATCTTTGAAAAATTATCCAAACTTAAGATTAAATACCACAAGAGCGAAATGTTCTATTTTGAGAAGGCAAAAGATGAGGAATAACAGTAAAGACAACATTTTGGTAGAAGTCTGATATCTTGAGATCCTTGTTCATTATGGAAAAATTAGTTACTCAGAATGGTATCATAGTGTAGAAAATTGTTTTGAAGGGAAACTTGACAGCTTGAAAGGCAATTTTTTCTCACATGGAGATCGACTTGTACTTACTAGTTTTGTTATAACAAGCCCTTGTATGTTTATGTTATCATTTCTCAAAATACCAACTCGACTTTGACATATCAAGTTTTCTATGGCAAAGCGAGGAAACCAAATAAAAATATAGGATAACCAAGTGGAACATTATATGTCGACCAAAGATAAGGGCGGGTTAGGTATTGAGGTGTTAGATATTAAAAATAAATGTTTACTTATCAAGTGATTGTTTAAGTTACTTAATGAAGAGGGAGTGTGACAACCTTTGATACATAGCAGGTAGCTTCAGAACAAAGTGTTGACTGTGTGGACTCTTTTTTTTTTATAGGTCTTAAGCGGGTTAAATATGATTTCTATAATAAAGGCTCTATTAAAACTGGAGATGGTCTCATTACGAGGTCCTAGGAGGTTATTTGGCTAGCTAGGTGATAATCCACTGACCCAACAGTACCCATCTCTGCACAACATAGTCCATAAGAAACGTGTCCCTATCTCTAATGTTTTGACACATG
Organism: Dactylis glomerata; assembly: GCA_007115705.1. Lineage (NCBI taxonomy): Eukaryota > Viridiplantae > Streptophyta > Magnoliopsida > Poales > Poaceae > Dactylis > Dactylis glomerata. The sequence continues at coordinate 1,522,858 of QXEO01001157.1, forward strand.
TGCCTTTGAGCCTTGGTTCCATAATTATTAATCGGTTTTAAGTGGAATGGCCTCAAGTGTTTTTGGGTTAAATCTATATATGTATGTATGTATGTATGTATGTATGTATGTATGTATGTATGTATGTATGTATGTATGTATGTATGTATGTATGTATGTATGTATGTATGTATGTATGTATGTATGTATGTATATATGTATGCTAACCTTATGAATGGTCTACTAGGTTCCTATGAAATATCTTTGGAAACTAAAACACCCACTTAAGATAATATTTACGTGGTTCCTGAATCAAATAGTGCTACTAACTAAGGGTAACCTTGTTAAACGTAATTGGAATGAATGTACTAAATGGTGCTTCTGTGATTCGGAAGAAAAAATTGAGCATCTATTCATCTCATGTCCTTCTGCTCGTCTAGTATGGCACATAGTATTTGTTACGTACAATCTTCCACCAAAAACGAATTTCAGAAATAGGTCTAGAAATTGGTTGAAAGAAATCGTCAAGAAGACTAAGGATAAACTCATAGTTCGGCTTTATGTTGGCCGGTATGGAATTATGGCTATAATATCTATCTATCTATTATTATATACTAAAAGCACAATACATGGGATCTAAAATAGAGACACCACGTTAATCCACATCTACAAAATTATTTTAACTGTTAGATCTATAATTTGATGGACAAGATTTAACGGTTTATATAACATGTACGAGCATATTTCCTAGACATAACAGATACGTGTCGTGTTGGTAGAAAAAAAAACAAGTCCCGATGCTTCCATAACAAAGAGTTTGGAGGTTTCACGTTTCTATGAGGCTTCACGTTTATGTGCGTGAAAGAAAAAAATCAGTTAGCTTTCGGTTATGATTTCAATACAAACTTAGAGCTTATAGCTCATTGTTTGGAAATAATTTAATATATAGATTTTAATCAGATTAAGTGGTTCAAATATATAAATTAATATCTGTATTCTAGGAATCTCCAGAAAATTTGACATGGTCTATATCCTATTATTTGCGTACATACCATGAGGCTAAAAAAATGGATCCACTCTTCCTTTAGAAAACAAACGGGTTGCACGTCAATCACTAAAAATATGATTTATATATTGTTACGAATCTTAGAATAGAAACCATAATAGCAAATCTATCTTTGTATTTACGTGGACTGTGGAACTATATATAAAGTAATATGAATATCTTTAAAATTGTGGGTGGATTTCATAGTAATTTTGACAATAAGAATGATGCCATCTCATTTGTGAGGGCTACTCTTCTAGGAAGTTTAATTATATTTTCATTTGAACTTCTGTCCTAATATATGTTCATAGCACACAGAGTGTACTCTATATTAAAATAAAGAAGAGATAATATGGCTAGAAAATTCTAAGGTAAAACAAACCATATACATAAATACAGGAAAATTTTATTCTGCGAAGGCATGAGACATAAAGTTTTATAGCGTATCGTGGATGGCTTTTGTAAAAAAGAACTGCCATGTGAAAAATTTGCCGGGCTCACATATAACGATCTCGTGGCAACACTCGCCTGGGTCATGCTACCGCGCCTAGGAGAAATCGTTAGGGCCATACTGAAAAATATAGAAAACTTATATTTTGTTAACCATGGCGGATTGATCTTCATGGTTGTACATAGACATATCCTTTGTGGCAATTACTCTGGTGGACATTTTATTCAATAAATTATGTTAATATTAACCCAAATCAATTAGCTTCCAGTCAGGATTCCAATACAAACTAAGAGCTTATAGCTATTTGTATAAAACAATTTAGCAGTAAAATATATGGATTTTAATTAGATTAAGTGGCTCGAATATACAAATTAATATCTATATTTCAAGAATCTCTGGAAAATTTGACATGGTCTATATCTAACTATTTACGTACGTACCATGAGGCTACAAAAATTGGATCCACTCTCCCTTTAGAAAACAAACAGGTTGCATGCCAATCACTAAAATATGATTTATATGTTGTTACAAATCTTAGAATAGAAATCATAATAGCACATCTATCTTTGTATTTACGTGGAGTGTGGAACTATAGATAAAGTAATATGAATATTTTTAAAATTATGGGCGGATTGCATAGTAATATTGACACAATATATAAGAATGATGCCATCACATTTGCGAGGGCTACTCTTCTTGATATTTTCATTTGAACTTCTATCCTAATATATGTTCATAGCACACAGAGTGTACTCTATAGTAAAATAAAGAAGAGATAATGAGAGGCTAGAAAATCCTAAGGTAAACAAACCACAAACATAAAGCTGGAAAATTTTATTTTGCGAAGGCATGAGTCATCAAGTTTTATAGCGTATGGTGGATGGCTTTTGTAAAAAGCAGCTGCCATGTGGAAAAGTTGCCGGGCTAACATATAACAATCTTCTGGCAACACTCGCCTGGGTCACGCTACTGCGCCTACGAGAAATTGTTAGGGCAATATTGCCGTCCTTAATCTTGTACCCATAGAAACCTATATTTAGTTAACTGTGGCGGATTGATCTTCATGGTTGTACATAGACACATCCTTTTTGGCAATTACTCTGGAAGACATTTTATTTCACGAAATTATGTTAATATTAACCCAAATTTCAACTTTATCTCTGTTTATAGGTATAAAGCCACTTACAGACTAGGTCGAGAGATTTGATGCTCATTTTTGAGTTATGAATACCATGTGCTAATGACCATACAATAAGTTATTAATATATATGTGGATTTATAAATGACACAACGATAATTTTTCCACAAATTTAAGTTGGTTATAGACAGTGGCTATAGAACCAAAGTGTTGATGTTCAATCTGGTAACATGAAGATATAAGTAAACTTTTAATATAAATACTTTCAATGCAGTAAAGATGAAGCCCTCACATTTGCGAGGGCCACTGTGCTAGTTATGTTTAACAAGACTAGATATTTCCATCTGCAGGTATGGTTTTTTCTCCTTCCGATGGATTAACGGGAGCCTATACTTTCTGGATGATATCTTCAGCCGGGCTCACCAGTGGCATATTAGCGGACTACAAGATGCTTAGGTGCTAGTATATGCTAGATTTGTTTCAATGGTTAATTCATGTATTAAACTTATGTTATCCTTGATTTACAATATCTTAATGATCAACTTCGAAATGAAGACGACTATGTGCATCTATTCATGTAGATGACAGGTCTTACTCACCTTTGAAAGAAATGTCTAACATTTCGGCCGACATAGCCAAATAGACAAACAAAAACAACAACAATCCCCCATCCATAATCAGTCCCGTAACCAAGGTAAAATTCGAGTCATATTACCCAGTGAGATGATATTAATAGTAAGATGTACCACCCACAGTGCAACGCTAGCTATTTACAATAAGAACAATAAAATGCTGGATGATCTCCTTGGAATGAAAACTACGAAGTGTATTACCATGTCAGTTTCACATCGACACATTAAAGTGAGAGTGACAGGATGAAATAGATACCCAACCATGATCTTATTATGATCAGTTTTGTTGTTATTACAGTTTCGTATATTGTAAGACCACCATATTTTACATGTGCTACCTGACTAATTGCTTGTATAACTATGATCGTGATGGGAATGATCTGATAGGATAAGATACCGTCGATCTCGAGGGACAGGAACCCGTGTGATTGGCGTTGGAACAGAAGTACTACGGTGAAAACGTCTGACAGAAATTACGACTGACACTTCCATTCCGCACTAATTAAGGCACCACATTTCCTAGTAGTAATATATTCATGTCTTGTTCACGTCATTGCCATGTCCTTGTACGTTGTGCACCAGTCTAAGCAAGCCATTACTCATTTACTCTGATAACAATGTTCCTTGAGATCTTTGTATCCGTTTTGCACCAGTATAAGCAAGCCACTAATTTACTCTGATAACATCATAACAATATTCTCAATCAAACCGGCTTATATGCGGGTGACCGCGGACACGGTTGAACCCGACCACGTATCACCCGCGCAGGCCACGCAGGCCTCACCACTGAAGCGTGTCCCCCACAGGCGGATGTTATTTTATAAAATGTGGCATTCGCTGTCTTGGTCAGGCTTTCTCCACCCGCATGCAGCCTTTTCTAGCAGAGCTCTCGCTCCCATGCATTTGACTAGGCCTCTTCCGCTTGGGATTCAGCCTCTATTGGCCCAACAAGTTCATTCAAGTTGAGATGTTGCAAAGATAATTTGGCTAGCTTGGCTATGTAAAATAGAAAGTTACCGAGGATGGAATGTGAATTTTTTATAGGATAACTCCTTCTAAATGGGATAACTTGAACAAATACGGTGCATGGAGACAGCCACAGAGTGTATTTTTCCTACTCCCTCTGGCCCTAAATACTTGTCGTCAATTTAGCCTATGTTTTGCCTAAATCTACGACAAGTATTTAGGGCCAGAGGGAGTAGCAAATTCAATGGAGATGTGCTATGGCCACTTAGCTATTGAAGAAGCGTGCGATCTCGTCCTTGGTCTGGTAATCCTTCACAGATAAACCAAAGGAATCAAATTCAATGGAGACAAGATTATCACGAGTGAAATGGCAAACAAAAATAAGATTTTTAGTAAGAGAGGGAGCAACAAGAACATCATGAAAAAGAAGTGGTTTTAGTGGGGAGTGAATTTGAGCTTGACCAACATAGTGTATGGGAATAGAAGAACCATCACCAAGAGAGATAGAGGAAAATGAGATAAAGTGCAAGAAGACATCAAATTACTAGATGCAGACATGTGACTAGAAGCACCTGAATCGAAAATCCAATCTGTACCTGAGGTTCCTTGCGCAGCAAAATTGTTCATGGCCTGCAGAAAGACAGCTTGATCCCAGCTCGGTGGTAATGGCGGTGTCGACAGCAGGGCAGGCTGAGGCGTGGTGTAGTAGCCGCTTCCGTCGTAGTATGGCGGTGGAGATATGTACCCGTAAGACTGGTATGTCGGAGCAACATGATAGGCATGTGCTGGCTGGCGCGTTGCAAGAAGTCCAGGGGAACCAGTATGCGGGCGGACGCTATGCTGCCAAGCACCGAAGTAGGCAGGGGCACCGAGTGGAGAGGGTGCAGACCACGACATGGGCTAGGCCTGAACAAGTCTAGTCTAGGGATCATGCGGATGGCGCCATCTCAGGGAGGCCGACGGAGCACTTGGAGGCGGCAGCGGAGCGGGAGGAACCGATGTCGAGGGCGCCAAGCACGGTGACAACGGCTGTGGAGGCCGGTAGATAGGGTTCTTGCCGCGGTAGTTGGGGCTGGGACGCCAGCCTGAAGGTGGTGTAGGGGGCGGTGGCACGGGAGGGGCGGCCATACCCTAGGATCGGGTTAATCTGATACCATGTAAACTTGGAATAAATCTCATAAAGCTTAAATAATTGGGATTTCTATTTTCGTGCCCTCAGGTCCTTAGTTGTACTCAGTTTTCCCCAGCACGTTAGTTTTTCCTCAGTTTTCCCCAAGCCGTTGTTTGAAACCCTCAGAAGGAGCTCGGACGGGAGGATTCCCGTTTAGTTGACCGTTTCCGTGCTGACGTGTGGGGCCGCGTCGCGTGGGGCTGGTAGAAAGGGACCACGTGGGATAGAACGAGACCGCGTTTGGTTGTACGTGAGAGCTCGGTTCTGTCTCTCTCGGGCCAAATTGGCATTGCCTTTTCAGAGCGCCTTTTCAGAGTGCCTTTTTCCCCTCTCCCTCTGTAACAGTTCTCTCTCTTTTCACCAAATTAGTATCAAATCTAGAGAAGCTTCTATTTCTGTCTTTCTTCAATGATTGTTGCCTTTTGGCCATCGTTTTTTGCCCAATATGGTAACAAATCTAGAAGCTAGTATAGGATAAATTCACAGCAGCATAATAAATCTAGAAAACTAAGTATAATACATAAACTGTATACAGCAGCCAAAAGCAGCCAATAACAATGTTCTTCATTCTGTATCATATATTTCGTCGTCGCTATAATTCATGAGATGAAAGAAATATTCACTGAACTCCCTCTGTCTGCAATGTGCAGTAAATACATCCTCCAAACGGTATGGCCTTTGTTCATTTTTTGGACCATATCCTATTCTATCCGCACGTCGTGGCCACTCATCCCAGGCCTTTCTATCATCATCATACTCTCTGATATAACCCAAATCCGCGTAGTAGATGCAGCCAGGTCGAACTGTCGGGTGCACTCTGGTGTCGATGAAGATACACCGGATAAAATTGACGAAGAGGGCATGACTGCCAATGTTACTGACGGCATGGAGAGAGCGGCTCTCAGTGTCCACATGGTACACCAATGGTTGACCTTCCTCCAAATGCCTGTTGTCGTCAGTGCTGTGATACGTCTCCAACGTATCTATAATTTTTGATGCTCCATGCTTGTTTTTACACCATTTGCCTACTGTTTCGTTATACTTCGTGGCACTTTTATGCATTTTCCGGAACTAACCTATTAACAAGTTGCCACAGTGCCAGTTCCCTGTTTTCTGCTGTTTTTGTGTTTCAGAAGTGATACACAGGAAATATTCTCGGAATTGGACGAAACAAGTTCCTGAAGTCTTATTTTACCCGGAAGCTTCCAGAGATCCGAAGGAGAGTAGGAGAGGGGCCACCAGGGGCCCACACACAGGGGTGGCGTGGCCAGCCCCTGGCCCGCGCCACCATGGTGTGAGGCCGCCTGGACCCTCCTCTGACATCGCCCCTTCACCTATAAAGACCCCCCGACGGAAAAAACCTAAGTACCCGATCAATTTTCCAAAACACATCGCGATCCGCCACCGCTGTCGACCCGAAGATCGGGAGGGTCCAGAAGCTCTTCTCGGCACCCCGCCGGAGAGGGGAATCGCCACCGGAGGTCTTCTTCATCGCCATGCTTGCCTCCGGAGCGATGAGTGAGTAGTCTACCTTGGACTATGGGTCCATAGCAGTAGCTAGATGGTTGTCTTCTCCACCATGTGCTTCATGTTTAGATCTCATGAGCTGCCCTACATGATTGAGATCACCGTTATGTAATTCTACATATTTGGTTTGTTGGGATCCGATGAATATTGGTGTTTATGATTGAGTTGATGTACTGAATATTATCTTTTGTTATCTCTATGTTGTTTATGATCTTGCATGCTCTCCGTTTGACGAGGGGTTAACTCGACAAATGTCCTAGATGAAGGACTTAGGATCGGGGAGATAGGGCGTCAGATGAACTCGAAGGTAAAGTTAGTCGAAATAGGTGTATGTCGAAAGTAAACTTGGGTGTTCAACCTGGCTTGCTTTCAATCTGGCCTACACCGTCCCCTCCTGGCCCCTATATATAGATGGCCAGGTCTCGAGGATCGGGTAGGGTCCGATACAGATTACAATATTGATATACGGTAAAGACTCGTATTCGACTAGTATTACAATTGGGCCTAGCTATACGGGCCTTAGGGGTACTCACGGTCCTGCTCCTTCTTCTACCCGTGCGTTTGGTTCTCAGATTTCGTCGACTCCTAGTCGATGCAGCCGATGCGCAGAGTACTCTTCCAGGATTTCCGATCTTGAGGCTCGTCTGACTTTAGCCAAGCGTCAAGCACAGATGGCTATTAACAAAGCTAGCAAAGCCAGTGGTTATATGAAGCAAATATCTTCACTAGACGAAAAGGTCTCCAGCTTGACGGCTAAGATTCTGCATAATGAAGAATGCGAATCCTTTATCCTTGGCATTGTCGAGTCTGCCTGCGAGATGTTACGATGTGAGTTTTCTTTTGACTCCTCCTTTCCCTGTTTGTGCACTGCTGTTCTTGTGACACCTTTTACCATTGTAGGTACTTGTTTAGATTTTGCTGCTGAAGAACGTCGAGTTGCTGAGCGAAACGCGGCTTTGGAGAAAATGTCGACTGGCTGTGAGACTTTGTGGTCTGATCCTCGACGCCGGGGCGCCATTGTATTGCTTCAAGACCGTGCCCAGCATGTTGGTGAGTCAGTTGATGGTTGCCGGCGAGCTCTCACAACTATGCACTCCGTTATGCTTCCTCGTAATCCCTTGCCTGCAACTTTCCCACTTCTTCTTGATACTTTCAGATCCAGCCATCGTATTCATAGGTTGATAGAGCTGAACTTAGTGGCTGGTGCCAATTTTGCTCTCGGGTGGATACGCAAGTGGCACCCCAGGATGAATTATAGCATGATGTCCCTGAGTTTGGCTCCAGGTGGAGCTAGCCTTCGGGTACATATGGAGAACACGCTGCAACCTGCTCGAAGACTCGTAGCTAGGCTTCTAAAGGCGGATGCTGCGTTTTTCTGTGAGTACCATTATTTAGATCCTTTAGGCGTAGATGATTCTAACAACCCGATGTTGTAATATGTTTTTGTATGTGTGTGACGCGAGAGTATTTCATTTTGCGACTTGTATGTCGGAAAAGTTTATCCTCAGAGCGTTTTTGTGCGTTTACCGCATTTCTTCCTTCGAAAGACTCATAAACTCGAATATGAGGAACGTTTCGTCTTTATTATACTTTGTAATGTAAGATACATGGGGTGACCCAAGAGATCCGGCCTGTGACCTGTGTTCTGGATCTAGAGGGCATTGCCCCTGGTATAACTCGTGGCTTTTACAGCCTTTATTGTTCTACTCTGTTGTCTTATGATGCTTATGTCGTCGTGGCTTTCCCTTTTTCCTCTGCGCCTGTGTCTTCTCCTGATGCTCCTACTCGTGGTTTCTTCATTTCAGGCTCCGCTACGCGTCCTTCGGGTGGCTTGACGCCCTCTGTAGTCGCATTTTTTGCTTTTTCTGCATGGTTTGCTATGACGCCAAAATTTTGCGCCATCTTGTGGAACTCCCTGTCGCAGAGGTCTGAAACTTCAAAACTTCCTTTCACTGTAATTATTCCTCTTGGTCCTGGCATCTTAAGTACCAGATATGTATAGTGGGGTACTGCCATGAATCGCGAAAACGCGGGTCGTCCGAGGATCGCGTGATATTGAGATGGCCAGTCCATGACTTTGAAGTCTAGCTTTTCTCTTCTATAGTTTTGTCGGTTGCCGAAGCAAACATTGAGTGCTATTCGACCCAGTGGGTAATTGGCACTTCCTGGTATGATTCCATGGAATGAACAATCTGTTGGCTTCAGGAACTCCAGTGATATATGCATTGCTCGGAGTGTTTTCGCGTATATCAAGTTAATGATGGGTTCGAAGCATAGAAAACAAAAATTTTCCTACGCATGAACGCATAAACTGGCCAAGAAACTCTACGAGATGGTAGCAACGGATACTCACCCTCGACGACCGTGAGCGGGGATTACGTTCCCGCACAAACGTTGACGATGGAGAGTTGGTGAAGACGCACGTAGTCGACGTAGTTGTTCACTTGATGTAGTCGATGTCGTGGTTCACTTGACGATCACAAGATCGTGTAGTCGGCGCCACAAGTGGCAGCGCCCCCGTACTCGCACACACGTGCAGCTCGACGTCGACTCCTCCACGCCCTCGGTCCAGCGGGGCAGCGGAAGAAGGGATCCGCCGGACACTCCTCCACACACTTCTCCAAGTGTGTGAACTACGAACTACTATTCCGGCAGAGCTTCGCTAAGCCAAGACGGAAAGTGGGCAGCAACTATGCAAAGGAGGGAGGATCAAGAAGTGTGTGTCCAAGGGAGAGAGAGGGGGGGTTTATATAGAGGAGGAGGGCAGCCAAGGGGCTGGCCGGCCAAGGGCCTCCCCTCCTCTTCATTTCCCCTCTTTATTCCCTTTATGGAGATTAATCCCTCATCAACATGAGGTAACCCCCATTTTAATGCATGACATTCATGCCAATTAAAATTCACACTTATTGATTTAATAAAACATTTTTATTTCTTTAATATTTGTTAATTCATTCAATTAACAAACATTAACAAATACACCCTTGAGTTATTTCGATATCCCGAAACAGTTTCGGTGCTTTTCTGAAACAACCCTTATGATGTCCTGTAATTCGATCGGAGTATCGTATCCACTCAAAAACGACGACGAGCCTTAAGTGTGTCACCCTACGGTTCGTGAATAACGTGGACATGATCGAGACTCCTCTCCGATCAATAATCAACAGCGGGATCTGGAAATCCATGATGACTCCCACTTACTCAACGATGAACTAGTGATCGTGTGAACCGGTAACGAACATAGTTAATTCCTTTTGTCTCGCGATATTATTACTTGTCCGAGATCCGATCATTTGGTATCAACCATACCTAGTTCGATCTCGTTCCCGACAAGTCTCTTTACTCGTTCCGTGATAATGCATTCCTGTGACCTAGTCACATGCTTGCAAGCGATTCCAATGCAATATCACCGAGAAGGGCCCAGAGAATATCTTTCCGTCATCCGGATGGACAAATCCCACTCTTGATCCATGAGCCTCAACTAATACTTTCAGAGTACCCAAATCAACCTTTATAATCACCCTATTACGGTGTGACGTTTGATATCATCAAAGTACCCTTCCGGTATCAGTGATTAACATGATCTCATGGTCTAAGGATTAGAACTACTTCGCATGAGTTTGATATAGCAATGAACTTGATGACTTGATCGTATTGCTATTCGTACTGTGGGTGTGTGTGTTCATCACATCATTCCTCTAATGATATGACCCCGTTATTAACAACATCCAATGTTCATGATCAGGAAACCTTGATCATCAGTTAATCAACGAGCTAGTATAAAAGAGAGGCTTTACTAGGAACCCTTTTAGTTTATTAATCACACAAGTATTAATGTTTCCGATTAATACAATTCTAGCATGAAAAATAAACATCTATTATGAACACGGAATAATATAATAACAACTTTATTATTGCCTCTCGGGCATATTCCTTTCAGTCTCCCACTTGCACTAGAGTCAATAATCTAGATTACATAGTGATGAATCTAACACCCATTGAGTTCTGGTGCTGATCATGTTTTGCCTTGGGGAGAGCTTTAGTCAACGGGTCTGCCACATTCAGATCCGTGTGCACTTTGCAAATCTTTACATCACCATCCGCGACATGTTCACGGATGGAGTGAAATCGGCGCTTTACATGCTTGAATTTCTTGTGAGACCTTGGCTCCTGAGTATTGGCTATGGCACCATTGTTGTCACAATAGATAACCATTGGATCCAATGCACTCGGAACCACACCCAGTTCGGATATGAACTCCTTCATCCAAACTGCTTCTTCTGCCGCTTCTGAAGCAGCAATGTATTCCGCCTCTGTAGTCGATCTCGCTACCACGCTTTGCTTGGAACTCCTCCATCTTACCGCTCCTCCATTCATAACAAATACGTACCCGGATTGAGACTTAGAGTCATCCGGATCAGTGTCGAAGCTAGCATCGACGTAACAACTTGCGACGAGCTCTTCTTCACCGCCATATACGAGAAACATATCCTTAGTCCTTCGTAAGTACTTAAGGATATTCTTAACCGCCGTCCAGTGTTCCAAACCTGGATCAGATTGGTACCTACTAGTCAAACTAATAGCATGTGCCACATCTGGTCTTGTACATAACATGGCATACATGATAGAGCCTATGGCAGAGGCATAGGGAATCTTATTCATTTCTTCTCTATCTTCAGCTGTAGCCGGACCTTGAGTCTTACTCAAGATCTTTCCTTGCAACATAGGTAAGAACCCTTTCTTACTATCTTCCATTCTAAACTTCTTTAGAATCTTGTCAAGGTATGTACTTTGCGATAGCCCAATTAAGCGTCTCGATCTATCTCTATAGATTTTGATGCCTAAAATATACGCCGCTTCACCAAGGTCTTTCATTGAAAACTTACTGTTTAAGTAATCTTTTACGCTCTTCAAAAGTTCCGTATCATTTCCAATCAGCAATATGTCATCCACATATAATATTAGAAATGCTACAGAGCTCCCACTCACTTTCTTGTAAATACAAGTTTCTCCATAAGTTTTGACAAATCCAAACCCTTTGATAACTTCGTCAAAACGGAGATTCCAACTCCGGGATGCTTGCTTCAGTCCATAAATGGATCGCTGAAGTTTGCATACCTTGTTACATCCTTAGGATCAATAAAACCCTTGGGCTGTACCATGTACAACTCTTCCTCAATGTTACCATTAAGGAACGCGGTTTTCACATCCATCTGCCAAATTTCATAATCGAAAAATGCAGCAATTGCTAACATAATCCTAACAGACTTTAGCATCGCTACGGGTGAGAAAGTCTCATCGTAGTCAATTCCTTGAATTTGTCGAAAACCTTTTGCGACAAGTCGTGCTTTATAGACGGTCACATTACCATCAGCATCTGTTTTCTTCTTGAAAATCCATTTATTCTCAACGGCCTTTCGGTCATTGGGAAGTTCCACCAAAGTCCATACTTGGTTTTCATACATGGATTCCATTTCGGATTTCATGGCTTCATGCCATTTGTTGGAATCTGGGCTCATCATCGCTTCATCATACGTCGCAGGGTCATCGTTCTCAACAATGGCATTTACGACAAGATCACCATACCATTCAGGAGTGGTGCGTGTTCTTGTCGACCTGCGAGGTTCGGTAGTATTCTCTTTTGGAGTTTCATGATCTTCATCATTAGCTCCCACTTCATTTGGTGAAGTCACCACCGGAACGGTTTCCGGCGCTGCGCCACTCGCCAATTCATGAAGAGGAGGTTCAATAACCTCATCGAGTTCTACCTTCCTACTATTCACACCTTTCGAGAGAAACTCCTTCTCCAAAAAGGATCCGTTCTTAGCAACAAACACTTTGCCCTCGGATCTGTGATAGAAGGTGTACCCAATTGTTTCTTTAGGGTATCCTATGAAGACACATTTTTCCGCTTTGGGTTCGAGTTTATCAGGCTGAAGTTTCTTCACATAAACATCGCATCCCCAAACTTTTAGAAATGACAGCTTAGGTTTGTTTCCAAACCATAATTCATACGGTGTCGTTTCAACGGATTTAGATGGAGCCCTATTTAAAGTGAAAGCGACTGTTTCTAGCGCATAACCCCAAAAAGATAGTGGCAGATCGGTAAGAGACATCATAGACCGAACCATATCCAATAAGGTACGGTTACGACGTTCGGATACACCATTTCGTTGTGGCGTTCCAGCGGGAGTGAGTTGTGAAACTATTCCACATTCTCTCATATGTGCGCCAAACTCGTAACTAAGATATTCTCCTCCACGATCAGATCGTAGAAATTTAATATTTCTGTTACGATGATTTTCTACTTCACTCTGAAATTCTTTGAACTTTTCAAATGTTTCAGACTTGTGTTTCATTAAGTAAATATACCCATATCTACTTAAGTCATCAGTGAAAGTAACAAAAAAACGATATCCACCACGCGCCGGCACACTCATAGGTCCACATACATCGGTATGTATGATTTCCAATAAGTCTGTCGCCCGTTCCATTGAACCGGAAAACGGCGTTCTAGTCATCTTGCCCATAAGGCATGGCTCGCATGTTTCAAATGATTCATAATCAAGTGATTCCAGAAGTCCATCCGAATGAAGTTTCTTCATGCGTTTAACACCAATATGACCTAAACGGCAGTGCCACATGTATGCGGCTATATCATCATTTGACTTAATTCTTTTGGCATTCACATTATGAATATGTGTTTCATTACTATCAAGATTCAAAAGAAATAAACCTTTCTTCTCAGGTGCATGTCCATAAAAGATATTATTCATATAAATCGAACAACCATTGTTCTCAGACTGAAATGAATAATTGTCTCGCATTAAACAAGATCCGGATATAATGTTCATGCTCAACGCAGCACCAAATAACATTTATTCAGGTTTAAAACTAATCCAGATGGTAAATGTAGAGGTAGCGTCCCGACGGCGATCACATCAACTTTTGATCCATTGCCGACGCACATCGTGACCTCATCCTTCGCAAGTTGCCGCCTATTCTTTAGCCCCTGTTTCGAGTTACATATGTGAGCAACCGAACCGGTATCAAATACCCAGGTGCTATTGCGACTACTAGTAAGGTACACATCAATAACATGTATATCATATATACCTTTGTTAATCTTCCCGTTCTTCTTATCCGCCAGATACTTTGGGCAGTTGCGCTTCCAGTGCCCCGTTTCCTTGCAGTAGAAACACTCAGTTTCAGGTTTAGGACCAGCCTTGGGTTTCCTCTCAGAACCGGCAACAGATTTGCCGTCCTTCTTGTTTATACCCTTGGACTTATTATCCTTTCTACCTCTCTTGAAACTAGTGGTCTTATTGACCATCAACACTTGATGTTCCTTTTTAATCTCCACTTCTGCAGTCTTAAGCATTGAGAGAAGCTCGGGGAGAGACTTCCTCATGCCCTGCATGTTGTAGTTCATCACAAAGCTCTTGAAGCTAGGTGGGAGAGATTGGAGAACCCGATGTATTCCCAACTCATTGGGAATCGTTATTCCCAAGGAGATGAGCTTATCGGCGTACCCAGACATTTTGAGTACGTGCTCACTAACGGAGCTGTTCTCTTCCATCATGCAGCTAAAGAACTTTTCTGAAGCATCATAACTCTCTACGGCAGTATGGGAGTCGAAGATCAGTTTCAACTCTCCCATTGTATCATAAGCGTTGCTGTTCTCGAAACGTTTTCGCAGCTCCGGCTCAAGTCCATACAGTATGCCGCAATGAACTAAACTGTGGTCCTCCTTACGAGTCAGAAAAACATTTTTCTCTTCATCGGGAGCATCTTCTGCAGGTGGGTTACCTAGCGGTGCCTCAAGCACATAGCCCTTTTGAGAGGCATTGAGGAGGATCCTCAAGTTAAGTGCCCAGTTGGTGAAGTTGCTACCGTTGGTGGCTAGTTTTTCTTTCTCCATGAACGCATTGAAATTCAGAGCAGGTGGTGCCATGATCTACAAATTATTTGCAAAGTTAACTTAGACTAAGTTCAAATAGAATGAGTTCAGGTTAAATCAAATTCTACGTGAACTCCCACTTAAAAACAACATCCCTCCTAGTTTTCTTAAGTGATTACACGAACCAAATCCACTATACCGAAACCGATCATCACGTGCAACGGTATAGTTTCAAAGGCGAACATCACCATGTTCATCATATCAGCCATATGACTCATGCTTAACCTTTCGGTTCGTGTTCCGAGGCCATGTCTGTACATGCTAGGCTCGCCAAGTAGAACCATAACATTTGCGTGTGTAAAACTGTCTTACACCCGTCATATGTGAACGTAGAGTCTATCACACCCGATCATCACGAGGTGTCTCAAAACGACGAACTTTCGTGACGGTGCATGTTATGGGAGAACACATTTTATCTTGATATTTATGTGAGAGGGATCATCTTATAATGCTACCGCGCGATCAAATCTAAGCAGAATAAGATGCATAAAAGGATAAACATCACATGCATAAATAATGTGATATGATATGGTCCTTCATGCACTCGATCTCCATCTTGTGCGTCATGGTATGATCTCCATCATTCCACCGGCGCAGCACCAAGGTCCATGGCGCGCCAACTTGGTTGTCTTCCTCCATTACAATATATCACTTGGATATATATACGGCACGCAGGCCATTTAAATGTAAAGACAACCATATGGCTCCTGCCGGTTGTTTATAACTTACAAAAAGGATCATCGCATACAATTTGTAACATAAACAATTTGACCATATCACATCACATGCCCCCTGCAAAAACAAGTTAGACGTTTCTAATTTGTCTTGCATATTTTACGTGGTTTGAGGCTTTCTAGGAAGAACCGTTCTTACCTACGAACAAGAACCACAACGGTGATAAAAATATTATTAACAATTCTTTGTATAATAGATCATAACTATAGTGGGAGAAACGTGCACCCGCAAAGCCACATATGCCGAAGCATGTCAAGTGTGGGACAAGTCTCGTGAACGTGGTCACGTAAGGTTAGTCTCGGGCAGCTTCAATCCCACTATGCCACTATGATCCAAAATACCAAAAAATTGCAATAACATGATCATCAACGCCCACATCCACATGTGTTCTAACCGTGCATACCAACTACGCATAGAGATGGCTCTGATACCACTGATGGGTTCGAAGCATAGAAAACAAAAATTTTCCTACGCATGAACGCATAAACTGGCCAAGAAACTCTACGAGATGGTAGCAACGGATACTCACCCTCGACGACCGTGAGCGGGGATTACGTTCCCGCACAAACGTTGACGATGGAGAGTTGGTGAAGACGCACGTAGTCGACGTAGTTGTTCACTTGATGTAGTCGACGTCGTGGTTCACTTGACGATCACAAGATCGTGTAGTCGGCGCCACAAGTGGCAGCGCCCCCGTACTCGCACACACGTGCAGCTCGACGTCGACTCCTCCACGCCCTCGGTCCAGCGGGGCAGCGGAAGAAGGGATCCGCCGGACACTCCTCCACACACTTCTCCAAGTGTGTGAACTACGAACTACTATTCCGGCAGAGCTTCGCTAAGCTAAGACGGAAAGTGGGCAGCAACTATGCAAAGGAGGGAGGATCAAGAAGTGTGTGTCCAAGGGAGAGAGAGGGGGGGTTTATATAGAGGAGGAGGGCAGCCAAGGGGCTGGCCGGCCAAGGGCCTCCCCTCCTCTTCATTTCCCCTCTTTATTCCCTTTATGGAGATTAATCCCTCATCAACATGAGGTAACCCCCATTTTAATGCATGACATTCATGCCAATTAAAATTCACACTTATTGATTTAATAAAACATTTTTATTTCTTTAATATTTGTTAATTCATTCAATTAACAAACATTAACAAATACACCCTTGAGTTATTTCGATATCCCGAAACAGTTTCGGTGCTTTTCTGAAACAACCCTTATGCTGTCCTGTAATTCGATCGGAGTATCATATCCACTCAAAAACGACGACGAGCCTTAAGTGTGTCACCCTACGGTTCGTGAATAACGTGGACATGATCGAGACTCCTCTCCGATCAATAATCAACAGCGGGATCTGGAAATCCATGATGACTCCCACTTACTCAACGATGAACTAGTGATCGTGTGAACCGGTAACGAACATAGTTAATTCCTTTTGTCTCGCGATATTATTACTTGTCCGAGATCCGATCATTTGGTATCAACCATACCTAGTTCGATCTCGTTCCCGACAAGTCTCTTTACTCGTTCCGTGATAATGCATTCCTGTGACCTAGTCACATGCTTGCAAGCGATTCCAATGCAATATCACCGAGAAGGGCCCAGAGAATATCTTTCCGTCATCCGGATGGACAAATCCCACTCTTGATCCATGAGCCTCAACTAATACTTTAAGAGTACCCGAATCAACCTTTATAATCACCCTATTACGGTGTGACGTTTGATATCATCAAAGTACCCTTCCGGTATCAGTGATTAACATGATCTCATGGTCTAAGGATTAGAACTACTTCGCATGAGTTTGATATAGCAATGAACTTGATGACTTGATCGTATTGCTATTCGTACTGTGGGTGTGTGTGTTCATCACATCATTCCTCTAATGATATGACCCCGTTATTAACAACATCCAATGTTCATGATCAGGAAACCTTGATCATCAGTTAATCAACGAGCTAGTATAAAAGAGAGGCTTTACTAGGAACCCTTTTAGTTTATTAATCACACAAGTATTAATGTTTCCGATTAATACAATTCTAGCATGAAAAATAAACATCTATTATGAACACGGAATAATATAATAACAACTTTATTATTGCCTCTCGGGCATATTCCTTTCAGTTAATTCCACTCCCTGCATCCATGAATATTCTGTCGACATCATACGCGCCGATTTGAGCTTTGAGTACCAAAGGCACGTTTCCCGGCCGAGGTACTGTTATAGGGTGATCTTCTCTGTTGAACTCTATTGGTTGCTCTGACCAGTGCAGATACTCCGTTGTAGCTGGAGGTGATATGACTGCTAAGTTGACTTGTCGAGTTATGCTCTTCTCTTCTTTGTTCGACTTGGGTACAGGTTGTATCATTGATATGATGTGTCCTTTTGATGGTACATACCCTTCGTCGTCGTCCTGTCCCTTGTTTTGCTGGTCTTGTCCTTGAGGCGCTCCATTGTTTCCTTGCTGCTTTGCCGGAGGGTTGTTGCTTCCTTCGAATCCTTGTCGCCTTGCTTCGATTTGTTTATTTACTGCCGCCTCTTGAAGTTTTAAGAATGTTGTGCAATCTTTCATTGCATGCCTTGATACTCGCTTCCCATCGACGAACGCTGAGTGTATATGACAAGGTCCATTGAGCATGTCTTCTGGCGAGGGGTTGTATTCTCTGGATTCTCTTACGGGGAATTTTTTATAGTCCTCTTTTCTGTAACTTCGATATCCTGAACTTCTCTGATCACTTCCTTGGTAACTGTTATCTTTGTATCCTGCGGCGACTTGGCTATGAGGGCCATAGTTATCGAAATTTCTGGACCGTCTCCTTTGACTTCCGTATCTATTTCTTCTATCGTCTTCTGGAGATCGTGCCCTCTTATTGTTGCACGCATCTTCTCCATCTGCGAACCTGTTTGCTGTGTCCATAAGGTCTGACACTGTTTTCGGCTTGATTCTACCCATCTCCTCGACTAGGTCTCTTCGTCTTAATCCAATGATGAACGCATCTATTGCTCTTTCGTCTGAAACTTCGACTGCTGAATTTTTGATAAGGCTCCACCTTTGGATGTATGCTCGTAATGTCTCGTCGCGTTGTTGCACACATGCTTTGACTTCTTCTATTGACGCTGGTCGTTTGTATGTCGACCTAAAGTTGCTTGTAAATTGCTTTGTGAGGTCTTCCCAGCTTCCAATAGATTCTTTCTCTAGTTTGCTCAACCATGACCTTGCTGCGCCGGTGAGGTGTAGTTGCAAACTTTGCATTGCTGTTTCCTTGGTTCCTCCTAATATTTGAACTGCTTGTAAGTAATCTGCGAGCCATGATTGTGGTTCCTGTGATCCGTCGTATTTTTGCTGATCATGAGGTAGCTTGAATCCCTTGGGAACTGGGGTGGTGCGAACCCTGCGGGTAAAGCATGATGCCCCCATCTCTTTTTCGTCGTCTTCATAGTCGCGTTTTTCATTTGGGGATCGTGATCTTCAGGTTCCACCGTGCTGCTTTGGTGATGGCGATCGAGATCGATGTTTGCTGCTTCTGCGCCGAGGACTATTGTGACGGCGAGGTGACCTTGCTTTGTGCACTTCCTTGTGATGATATGCTTCTTCTCCTTTTGCTGATAGCTTGTGGCCCACCATGTTGAGTCCGTTCAGTGCTGCTCTATGCATATGCTCTCTAGGATCTCCTGGACTTGGTCGAGTTGTAAGTAGATATGCTTGTGCTGCCACTAGTGCTGCTTCAGGAGTTTTTGGTAGGATATTTCCCTGCTCATCGACCGATAGGAAGGACGAGTCGAGGTTTTTGGAAATACTTTGCCTATCGGAGTATTCGAGGTTGTCGTACCTTGAACCGTGTCGACGATTTTTCCTTGTGTTGCAGTATGATGCGTCGCTTCGTGCTTTTCGAGCAGCTTCGCTAGCTGCAATGGCTGAATCTTTTCTTCTTTGTATCTCTGTTTTCTCCTTTGCTAATTGCTTGGCCTGCTGCCTTAGGGCGTAGTGATACCCCAAAAGCAGGTTTTTGCTGGAATTTGATGGTATTGGCGTGCCGTGTTCTACGGTTCTCTTATTATCCTCCATTCGTCGACTGATAGTCGAATTTTCTCCCTGGTTGTGAGGGATTCCGGTGTTTGCCCTTCTGCTAGGTGATTTGCTCCTCTGTCGATATTTGCTGGGTTTAATACTGGATTGTCGTTTTCGTCGAATTCTTCTGAGTTATCTCCTATAATGGCGAACACCTGGCACTGTTTGCCGGCGTTGCCCTTGAAGCTTGAGAAGATTGAGTCACTATCCTCAGAAAGCTCTAATCCTGTCTTCCATGTATCTGTTGACTTGTCTGAAATATCGTCGAGGCAGATCGTGAGATCTTCGAGTTGGACTTCCACGTCAAAATTTTGCTTTTCTTCGCTGTCCTCTGCGATCTTCTCTTTTTGTACTTCCTTTGTGCTGACCGGCGAGTTTACCTCGCTGGAAGAGCCTTCAGAGTATTCCATCATTGTTGTTGTTTTGGGCTCACTTGCCGACGGATCTTGTTTCGTCGGATCTGAAAGGCGAGATGAACCCGACGGTCCGATGAGGATGTTTAAGCTTCTGATTGTCAACTCCATCTCTTGATTTTCGTCGAATTCTGTATTGCTGTTGGCTAAAAGCGAAAAAGCCGTCGAATTCATGATTCCAACACCCTTGCTCCCCACAGACGGCGCCAATTGACGAGGGGTTAACTCGACAAATGTCCTAGATGAAGGACTTAGGATCGGGGAGATAGGGCGTCAGATGAACTCGAAGGTAAAGTTAGTCGAAATAGGTGTATGTCGAAAGTAAACTTGGGTGTTCAACCTGGCTTGCTTTCAATCTGGCCTACACCGTCCCCTCCTGGCCCCTATATATAGATGGCTAGGTCTCGAGGATCGGGTAGGGTCCGATACAGATTACAATATCGATATACGGTAAAGACTCATATTCGACTAGTATTACAATTGGGCCTAGCTATACGGGCCTTAGGGGTACTCAACTAATGGGCTCTATTAACTATACCCTTGTCACCGTTGTTAGTAGCTATCTTGGCCGAGTAGTTGCTAGTGACTCCAAGAGGGGGTATTTATGCTCGATAGTGGGTTCATGCCTCTATTTAACCTGGGGGAGTGACAGAAACCTCTAAGGTTGTAGATGTGCTGTTGCTACTAGGGAGAAAACAACATTCATATGCTCAAGGGCATATGCTTTGTTTACATTACACACTTTGCTTAATGCAATTATCTGTTGTTCGCAACTTAATACTTGTGGAGTTCTCGGATTGATTCACCACAAGTGGATTATTAGTCATAGATGCAGTTGGATGGTGGTCTATGTATTTTGTTGTAATGCCCAGAGTAAATCTCATAGTGATCTTCTTGACATATCACGTTTATCTTTATTCTATCAATTGCCCAACTGTAATTTATTTACCCAGCATGTGTTATTTATCTTATGGAGAGACACCACTAGTGAACTGTGGATCCCGGTCCTATTTCCATCATATTGCTATCACCTGTTTACTTTACTCGCACTGTTTACTTTACTCGCACTGTTTACTTTACTCGCATACTCTATTGTTTTCCACTCGATACGCTCATAACCTTTGTTTCAAGCAAACCGGTGAGATTGACAACCTCATCGCAAGTTGGGAACGAAGTACTTGGTTGTGTTGTGTGCACGTTCCGCGTTGCAGCTAGCAAAGCAAAGCTTGGACGAGGCGCCATATATAAATTGTCCAAAGCTGTCGCAAGCTAGCAAGCATCACCTTCAGTCGTTTGTCTCTCCTCTCCAAGAACGATTAAACCTTGGTTTCTTAACTGAGGGAAAACCAGCTGCTATACTCATCACACCTTCCTCTTGGGGTTCCCAACGGACTGGTCATTCACCACGCACAAGGACTGCCAAGCTCCCACATCAACTAGGAGCATTAGCTGTTTTTCTGGCGCTGTTGCCGGGGAACGCAGAAGAATAATCTCCCTCGTCAACTAGGCACCATTAAACAGCATCATGGTGCCGCCCAACAACACAAGCAGCAGATCACCATCCGACTCCACAAGGTAGAACTTGGAATTATAATCATTTCCAAGTTCTGGAAATGAAAATAGTGTCTTCATGCTGACAGTGCTCGCGCGCTGCTCCAACTGGACATTGTTGGTGCACACTATTCTTCCGAATACATTCACAGCTATTGCATACAATTCACCATTGAACGGGGTAATGCAACGCAGAGAATCGTCCTCGATCGTAAATCTTCCTTCTCTCCAATCATGTACATCTATATCCTTAGTTGGAGAGCTCTTATCGACCCAAGCAATTTCATTGGGATAACCTGTGCAAATGAAGACCATAGTCGGGGACTTCATTACAGCGACTGACTGCACAATCATAGATGGCATCTGCGCCTCAAACGTAGCGTTCAAAGTCTTTGTGAGTGGGTTCAGAAGCCGTATCTTATGCGGCTGGTTCCTCTGGGCAAGCACGATGACGCCACGGTAAAAGCCGACGAAGTAGTATCTAAAAGGGAGTTGATGAAGATAACATTCAGCACTAAGATGTTTACGATTGAAAATAAAAATAGATTAACTCTATAGATATGAAGGAATTTGAACCTTGCATGAACTTCCGTTAGATCGATGGTGACGTAGCGGGATGTGTGGAGGTTGAGGAAGGAGAACTCAGCGGTGCGTGGAAGGGCGTGTTCTACCACGATCCATTCATGCAGGTGCACGTCGGGCTCAGGTAGATCTGAGCGCCAATTTGTACAAACTTGCCTCAAAGCAGCGTAGGTGTCCATGTTCTCCTCGTTCGCCAGTAAGCAGTCGCCGATCTTGTGAAGTGGTCCGTCACCCTTAAGAGAGGCCCAGTTCACGGAGGTGTCGCGCTTGGATGCGCCGCCCTCGGATGCGACGGGCTCGGATGCGACGGGCTCAGAGGCGATGGGCTCGGAGGCGACGGGCTCGGAGGCGATAGGCTCGAGGGCGACGGCCACCGGCACATTCTTCTTCTCCATCACCGGCAGGGGAGCGCGCGTAGGGCGGTTGGGGTTTTTTGGATTTGGAGAAGGTGATGGGACGTGAGAGGCGTGGTTGCGTGCGTGAGTTATAATGAGACTGTGTGCAGAGGGAGGGAGAGAGGGGCTCTGTACTGGCAAAGTGACAGTTCGTCTCAGCAGTTGACGTTTGGTCTCAACACGCGCACCGCGCGACTAACCGCTGCTCACCGCGACACGCGTCCGTGGGACTACACGTCAGCACCGTTACGTGTACTCAGTTCTACCCTCGAGTCTTACACTGGAAAAATATTTGTACTCAGTTTTCCCCTCGAGTACTAATACTGGCTAGTGCAATATACTCAGTTTTACCCTCAAGTGGCTGGTCAATAGAGAGTCAACATATGGGATTAAGCCATCTAATTGAGTCATTTCATGTGTAAAAAAATTCAAAAAAAATAAAATCATAGTGCCTCCTACTCATGGAGTCTTGTTACGCGACCTGCCATGTAGGAAATCATAACAATCATATATAAATCAAGTTTTCACACAAATGGCCACTTCTGAAATCACTAGTAGCTATGAAGGTTCATGGCTTTCCACTCAAACCCCTTCTCAAAACATCTATACCCAAAACATAGTTTGTCTGAATGAGGCCATAATTTTTACACTCATGTATATTTGAATTGCTAATACTTTGAGGTAGGCCAACCTGGGTTTCATTGTACAAAACATGTGTTTTTCTTTTTCTAAATCTCTTATTTGAAATCCTTAGCCTGTTTACTATTTACTTGCCCTTGTATCCTTGATACTACTCAGTTTTACCCTCTCCCTTCTCATAGAAGCCCAAACTTGGCCTGATTGGTCGAGCTGTTGTCACACGAATCGTGCCCACCTACCGTCGATCCTATGATCTAACGGGCAGGATCGTGCCACCCTCTCTCTATCTGTCGGTGGCAAACTACTACCCCTCTATGTATGCTAAATAACGAGTTGGCCACCGGATTCAACAAGTTTGGTAATCACGAATTTCCACTTCTTGTAGGCATTACTTTTCACGGTAAAATGATAAACTATCACGAATTTCCATTTAGGCATTACTTTTCACGGTAAAATAATAAACTATCACAAATTTCCTTTAGGCATTACTTTTCACGGTGAAATGATAAACTATCACGAATTTCCTTTAGGCATTACTTTTCACGGTAAAATAATAAACTATCACGAATTTCCATTTAGGCATTACTTTTCACGAATTTCCTTTAGGCATTACTTTTCACGGTGAAATGATAAACTATCACGAATTTCCTTTAGACATCACTTTTCATGGTAAAATAATAAACTATCACGAATTTCCATTTCTTTTAGGCATTACTTTTTTATTGAGATATAAACACCCACAACGGTCATCTCCTCCTTAATTTATTATGTAAACCCCACAACGGTCATCTTGCCCTTATAAACCCCCACAACGGCCATCCCTCATGTCAATAGGTTCTGCCTCTCTCTTCTTCGTTTTTGCCTCTCTCTTCTTCGTTCACATATACTTGATCCATTGCCATGGCTTTCACGTCTCGGACGCCGACCGGAAGGGGAAGGGGAAGGGGAAGGGAAATGGGAAGGGGCGGCCTGGGTGGTAGATCATCATCATTGCCACCACCACCGTCAACACTGCCATTGATCATAGAGGAGTTCTTAATCGTCATCTATGAAGATCCTTTGGCCAAGAAGGTACGTACGCGTTCCCACATATATGATGCATGTGATTAATTATGTGCATGTTCCAAAAAGCCTTTAATTTCAAACGACCGGCGCTCGATCTCTTTGCAGGCACTCCCACAAAAGTTTGCGGACTATCTTGACGGCCAGGAGCCCGCAAAGGTGTATCTGCGAGCAGCTGACTGCGGTCCTCGTCTCTGGACCGTGGAGGTCCTATTTGACGGACAAGGCCGGATGTACCTCGACAAGGGCTGGGAGAATTTCGCCATCGCGCACGGTGTGGATTTCGGCTACATCCTACACTTCAAATATGAAGGCGATGATGTGCTCACAGTGAAGGTGTTCGACGTAACATTGTGCAGGAAGTACTACTACACGGACGACGAAGATACTGACGATGAAAGCGACGACGACGTGAAGCCATGCATCCATCCCCTTTAGATAAGGGGATTATGACCAAAAATATATATGTAGCTTCATATGCATCGATTTAGAGATCTAGCTATTTTCTATATATTATGCATGTAAAAGTAATAGGGAATCGTAATTTCCACCATGATTCGAGCACCACAGCCTCCAAACGATGCCGATGCCGATATCGGCATCGTCAGAACGGCTATGCATGCTCGCTGCCACTGCTAGGTCACCGTCGGGATGCACCCTCAATCCCGTCTCCTCATTCGATCACTGACACACCAGAGATACCGCCGAGACCAATGACGAATGTACATGCTGATGCCAATGCCGAACATGCACGCCGCTGTGGGCACGGCCACGCCGCCCCACTATGCTGGACGCCACAGACCACCGCGAGGTCTTTCCCTTCACCACCACACTCCCCTAGCACCCATCTATACACGCCAGAAAGGAGAGACACTAGTTTTCTCTACATTGCTCGCGTTCGTGTCCGACACCGTTAGTCAAAGTGTTGAGGTCGTCGTCCATGTCCTCGACCATTTCTTCTTTTCTTTGCATGGTTAAACGCGTCTAGTTCATATCTATCTAATGCGTCTGGTCTCGCCTCATGCAGTTCTTTGTGGACGTCGATCTCATCTTGGCACCCCGCAGGTCACCTCCTCCGTGCCATCGCTGTAGAGCTCCGTTTAAAAATCTAATCCTACCCGTGTATTGCCCCTTGTATCAGCGTCATGGCCCCACTTGTCATTCGATATACCGAAGCCCCACTCGTCCGCGTTTTGGTCAGGGATACGGTGATGCTTACGGTCAAACAAAGATGGATGCTCTGACGTGTCTTTGCGGGCTCTACGTGGCCCCACTAGTCAGCAGTTAACGGTCAAAGGTCTTGAACCGTCGGGCAACCGGCCGTTCCAGCACTGGTGACGGTTTCAGACAAGGGCTTGGACAAAACTGAGAAAAAACTAAGGAGCTGGGGAAAACTGAGTACAACTAAGGACCCGGGGGCACGAAAATAGAAATCCCTAAATAATTTGGTGCGGTAGAGTATAAATAGGAGCCGAAAGGCTAAACCGACTAGGCTAAACCCTAACTTATGTTACAAGAATAATAGTGTACTATGTGATAATGTACTACTCCCTCCGTTTGGAAATATAAGATATTTTAGATTTGTAAAGTGAATGTATTTAGATATGTTTTAGTATATAGGTTCGCTCAAATCTATACACTAACAGATGTCTAGATACACTACCTTCACAAAACTAAAATATCTTATATTTCTAAACGGAGGGAGTACTTGTTATTCCACGGACGTCATTTTCAATGGAAAGGAAATAGCCAACAGTTCTCCGGTCATCCTTGGATATGCTACATGGGTCTGCCTTTTTTCCACACAAAAAGAGGCAGAGAGAAATTCCCGGATTGTGCCCGATCATTGGAGTCACGTATTTGCAAGTAACGAATTTACGCTGACGCAGCTGCAATGTGCCATATTTTTAGCAAACAGAACCAAATTCCGATCGAACGGGAGGTCCCATTTCGGTGAGGCGCGTTATCTCGGCCGTTTTCAGATCCAACGGCCCAAGATATTTTAGTAAACCCCTGGCTTGTCATCGCCTGATGATGTGTAAAGCTATTAAACGCGAATGGTGCCGAGCTGACGTGGCATTCCAGTACCACTGCCGCTCGGCGAGTCCAACGGAACTCTTGGGAGTCGAACATATCATGTCGGTTTTTCCGTTTATGTCTTGGAGCAAATCAAAACGAATAGCATGATCGCTGCACACTGCTGGTGTGTGGAGAGATCGAGAAACCGACAGGAAAATGAAATGAGAGGATTTTTTGCCTTTGTGGTATCCACATTCGTATCATTAATCTGTGCTCGAAAAAGAAGCTTCGACGAGGATAGTCAGCTACCGGCCAGTTGATCGGAGTTCATTGCTTCCTAATCACGGTTAATTTGATCAGATCAGACGAGGCCGACAGTCTGCCGAGCCGCGTTCTGCCACGGCACTGCGCCGCCCGGCGGCCCACGAACTCGTACACCATGCCGATCTCGGCGCCGCCGCCGCCAGCTTCGTCTACATCGACCACGATCTTGGCGCGAGGTCGTGCACGGCGGTAAAGTGGTCATCGACGTGCGTGTTGCTGAATCCAGCATCCATGACACACATGCAGCACCGTCCTCCTCGTAATCGACTTGGTGAGAAGACACCGGGCACCCCTGTGAGGGCTTGTTTTTCGACATGGGTAGCATATCCCAAGCCTTAGCGCCAACATTTTTATTGCATAGTTTAAGAAGTTTAAAGTATTACAAATTTGGATCGGCGAGGGTTAAGACATGTATCAACCATCAAAAGATGAAAAGCAACATAAAGCTGCGAAAAATGCATTTGGAGCCCAACCTCACTGGAGCCCATTATTTTAAAATTTTAAAAATGACATATTGAAGTTCTAAAAAATTATGAAAAAATATCTTCATATTGGTAATGATGTAGTATTATAGTATTACAAGAATGCAAAATCTTAATCCTAAATACATTGTGTTATATATGGGCTACACAAAATGTGACAAGGTTTGAAGATGTACTATTCACAATTAGATCTATAATTTTGTCGTTTTTGTGCAGGCTAGACTACAACATATTTTATATTTGTACTATGCATACTTAAAGTATATATCATTGCCTATATGTATATATTTTTTAGAATTATTTTGATGCTTTTAAAATGCATTTTCGAATGTTGAAAATAAAAAGCTCTAGTGAGACTGGGAGCCAAATTAACGCACTCCATAAAGCTATCCATTTTCAAGTCTAGTAATGTGCTACCATCCAGTAGTCTAGAAATAGAAGTTCATCATTAACAGCCGGTCCATATGAACCAACATAAGGCTGAAATGACAATACAAATTCTAGCCTTAAACTTTTTATCAAACCCGTTTAACCAATTATCAAATATATTTGTAATAGTTGTTGGCGGTGGTATATTAAAATTGACTTAAATCACTCGCCAAATAATCCTAGCAAAAGGACATGAGAGAAATAGGTGTTGTATAGTGTCCATTGAGTCGCAGAAGTAACACTTCTCACACCCATTCCATTTTTTTGGCAAGCTTATCTTTTATTAACAAGACTTTGTTATTAAGGAACCACATGAAGATTTAAATCTTAAGAGAACTTTTCAATTTCTAAAGGTATTAATGTAAGAATCTTGTATGACCATACTCATTAGATCTAAGTGAAGGAAATATGCCCTAGAGGCAATAATAATATTGTTATTATCATATTTCTTGTTCATGATAATGTTTATACTCCATGCTATAATTGTATTAAGCGGAAACATTAATACTTGTGTGGTTTATGAACAACACCGTGTCCCTAGTACGCCTCTACTAGACTAGCTCATTGATTAATGATGGTTAAGGTTTCCTAACCATAGACATGAGTTGTCAATTAATAATGAGATCATATCATTAGGAGAATGATGTGATGGACAGACCCAAATAAAGCAGAGCAATTAGATCGTGTCATCGTGTTCATCTTTGCGAAGCTTTTCTTATGTCATGTATTGTATTCCTTAGACCATGAGATAATACAACTCCCTAGTATCGGAAGAAAGCTTTGAGGTCATCAAACGTCATCCTATGTGAGGGTGATAATAAAGGTGTCTCTCAGGTGATCGGAAAGTATTTGTTGGGTTGTATGTATCGAGATGGAATTTGTCCCTCCCAAGTCGGAGAGATATACTTCGGGCCCACTCGGTAATCGATATCAACACCGCTTGCAAGCATGTGGTTAAGGAGTTAATCACGAAGTGATATCGGATTACGGAACGAGTAAAGTACTTGCTGTGAACGAGATTGAACTAGGTATGGCGATACCGACGATCAAATCTCGGGCGAGTAAAATATCGTGTGACGAAGGGAATACATATACGGGATTAATTGAATCCTGACATCGTGGTTCATCCGATATGATCATCGATGAATATGTGGGAGTCAATATGGGTTTCCAGATCCCGCTATTGATTATTGATAGAAGATCATGTCTGCATATTCTCGAACCCGTAGGGTCACACACTTAACGTGCATCGACGCTAGGATAGAATGGATAATTGGTTTATGAGTTTTAGTTCGGAGTCTCGGATGAGATCCAGGACGTCACGAGAGGTTCCGGAATGGTCCGGAGAATAAGATTCATATAAAGGAAAGCAGTTTTTTGGATTCCGGAAAGGTTTCGGAGTTTATCGGTATTGTACCGGAAGGTTCTAGAAGGTTCCGGAGTGGGACCAACGTGGGCCCACTTGACGGAGGCCTGCGTGGGCCTAAGGGGAAGTGCCCTGGCCGCCTTGGGCCAGGTGCACAAGGCCCCTAAGGCCCAGCCGGCCAAGCCCAAGGGGAAACCCTAAAGGAATCTTCAAATAAGGAAGGGGGGGAAACTTGCCCCCCACTCTTCCTTATCCAAGTCGGCTAGGGATTGGAGGAGGGACCAAGCTGGCCGCCCAGCCCCCCATATAAGGGGGGGCAGGGGCGCAGCCCTCCCTCACCCCAAGACCCAAACCCTAGCCGCCCCTGCTGCCCTCCCTCTCTCTCTCGCGACTGCGCGTAGGCGAAGCCCTGCCGCAGAAACTCTCCACCATAAGCACCACGCCGTCGTGCTGCTGATCCAATCTATCTCTCCACCATACTTGCTGGACCAAGGAAGGTGGAGACGTCGCTGCACCGCACGTGTGCAACTCTCGGAGGCGCCGCCACTTGCGGCGTAGGATCGGATCGGATCGCGAGGAGGAGACGGCGAGTACGACTACGTCAACCACGTTCTCTTGAACGTTACCGCTGTGCGATATCTTCAAGGGTATGAAGATCTCATCTACCTCTCTCGTTGATTACATCTCCTAGATTAGATCTTGGCTTTCTTGTTCGCATCCGTAGGAAAAATTTTGATTTACTATGCTGCGAAACCCTTCAGTGGTATCAGAGCTAGATCTATGCGTAGATGTGTTTCACGAGTAGAACGCAACATGCTTGTTGCGGGCGTTGATGTTTTCTGTTGCAAACCTCTTGTTGTGTATCTCTTATGGCGCGGTATAGTGAGATCGAAGCGGTCCAGGCCAACTTTACGCGACCGCGTTCGCGAGACCGGCTCCGCACTTGACGTGTGGCTTGTTCCACACATGCGGCTGGTGGATGCCAGTTTCTCTCACTATAGTAGTCATGGGACTTACATCGGATGTTAGCAACCATAATATCACCGTTGTGGCTTTTCGTAGGTAAGAATCGTTCTTAGCTTGCTACTCCCATAAGCCACGTAAAACATGCAACAACAAAGTAGAGGCGTCTAACTTGTTTTTGCAGGGAGTGTTTTGTGATATGGTATGGCCCAAGACATGATGTGTATGAATTGAGTTGTATGCAATGATCATGTTTTGTAATCTTTCACGACTTGCATGTCGATGAGTTCACAACCGGCAGGAGCCATATGGTTGTCTTTATAATTATGTATGACCTGCGTGTCAACTTCTTATACACCATGTAATAGCTTTACTTTATCGCTAAGTAGTTAGCAATAGTTGTAGTTGCTATTCGTGGTGGAGGCAATCATGGTGGAGTGATGGAGATCATGCCGGCGCGCACAAGATGGAGATCATGGCGCGGAGATTGGCTATACCATGTCACATAAAATTATATGCATGTGATGTTTATCCTTTTATGTATCTTATTATGCTTAGATCGCGACGGTAGCATTTTAAGATGATTCCTCACTTAAAGATCAAGATAAAATTGTGTTCTCCCCATGTATGCGCCGTTGCGAAAGTTCGTCGTGTTCAAGCATCTCGTGATGATCGGGTGCTATAAACTCTACGTCCACATACAACGGGTGCAAGCCAGTATTTGCACATGCGGAGATACTTGGGTTTGACTTGACGAGCCTAGCATGTACAGACATGGCCTCGGAACACACGGACCGAAAGGTCAAGCATGAGTCATATGGATGATATGATCAACATGTTGATGTTCACCATTAAAACTACATCATTCACGTGATGATCGGTCTCGGTGTAGTGAATTTGGATCATGCTTCACTAAACAACTTTGAGGGATGTTGAATTTAGTGGGAGTTCATTAGTAATTTGATTAAATTGAACTAATTATCTTGAACTAAATCTTGTTGTATTTGCATAAGTCGTTGTAGTCTTTGGCACCGTTTCCCACCAACACTTAGCTTAAATTGAGTTAAAAGAAACTATAGAATTCTGGATAATCTTTTTTGGTCTAGTGCCGTTTAGTTAGAATGTCAAGACTAAAGATTAAGTCCTATTGCAAACTTTAGCAAATCTTGCTTGCTTCATACGATTTAATAAATTGTATTAATCTAAGAGCAACGATTCAAGTTTAGTATCTAAAGATCATATGTTTGCCTTCATGATAAATTGATCTTCAAAATTGTTTGAGAATCAAAGTGATCATCGAGCTGAAAGAATTGTTTCAGAAACAAATAAGAAGTGAAAGATATTTGATATCTAAAACTTTGATTGTTTGCAAAATGATGAAGTATAATTTAGTAAAAGAACATATGCTCATATTGTATGACTATGTGCGAAGATTGAAGATGCTAGGCATCCCGATCACCCAAAAGTTTGGGAACTAATATTATACTTGCATTCATCCTTATAAGCTATAGTAGTTTCATCATGAAAGATGTCATGATAGGATGAATGAAAAGGTATTGGCTAAATGGTTTTGCTATACCAAAAGAATACTAAAGAATGGAATCTGGAAGAATACCAATCATATGATGATGGCGATCCACTTCAAAGTGCAAAATCCAAGGCTATTAGTATTTGACTAGCATCCTTTGGACTATGTGTCAAATGATTGATGCCACTATTGATGTCGATAGATTCTTCTAAATAGAGAGGAAATGCTAAATAGGATCTGCAAAATATTTGGTAGAAAAGTAAAAGACTAGAAAATTCCATCTCAGGTATATAAATGATATACATGTTATAGATGTATTCTTTGCTAGTACATAATTCTTGGGTATTGGATACTAGATTGTTGGTATGAAATGTCATACAAAGCAATAATACAAGAACTATGATGGCCTAAGTAACTAGTAAAAGAATATGGTAATGATGCATGTCGAGATACAAATAAAAGTGTTATTGTGCTTCTCGTCGACATCAAACCTAGCCTTCAAGATATTTCATGAACTTAATAATTGTTATTTTGTTCTGGTATTATGAGAGCAATGGTTGTTCAAATTATTACCGTCTTCCATAATCGATGGATAGATTATTATTATCTTGTTGGTGAAATAGACATTTATAACACTGATGCTAAAGGTTGCAAGACAAAACAAATTTCACTTATATGTGACACCGCCGTTTAAGTCATATTGGAAACAAAACATGAAAGAAATTCTATATTGATAGATTTTCGAGTCATTTGATTTTGAATTGATTGACGCTTGTGAAACTTTTCCTAAAGATGATTAAACTCCGTTCATGGGCCATGGACAGAACAAGTGACTAACTAAATGGCGATCATACATGTTGATGTATGTAGTCCATGGTGTGAAGTCAATCATGGTGTATTTTCTATTTCATCAATGACTCGAATAGATGTATGGTATATCTGCTTGATGAGATAGAAGTATGAAACAATTGAAATTGTTCAGTTTATGAAGTGAAAATTGTTGTAACAAGAATATTCAAATAGCATGATTAGATCATAAAGAAGAATATTTGAGTTACAAGTTTAGCAAACATCTAAGAGTTAGAGGAATTGTTCCACAAACTTGCATCATGATAGACACCATATGAGTATGGAGTTTTTGATGGATATAATCAAACCTTGTTTGACATGGTTAGATCAATGATGAAATAAACTACCAATATAATTTGTGGATTATGCTTTAAAGACTACCGCTTTTCACTAAATAGAGCACCATCATAATCCGCTGAAATGACACCATACAAGTTATAGTTGTCTTTTCTTGAATTTTGGTATGCAAGGAATATGTGTAAAATGTTTACAACCAAAATTGGATTAGTAAGTTTTTGTAGGTTATCCCAAAGAAAGTCAATGGGTATTCCTTCTACTATGAACCCAAACACATAGTGATTGTCACTAAAAGAAGTGAATTTTTTATGAAGGAGTTTTTCGCGAAAGGTTTAAGTGGGAGGAAGATAGAACTTGATGAGGTTATTGAATCTGAGCAAGATAATCAGAGTAGCGCAGCACCAGAAAAATGTTCTGGAAGCGGCAACTACATTCATAGCTCACGCGTCTACAATATGTTGTAGTCACGACATCGAAGTTCCTATTTAACCAAGTTGGTCGTAATCAAATAGCAAGATTTGAGGACGAGATATTATTAGATAATAGTAACCAACAATATACAAAGAAGCGATGATGGGCCCTGACTTCGTCATATGAATTATTCTAGCAACAATTACATATTGAGATATGATAGTTGAATAAACGAAACAACGTTCCTCTACTGGAATGCACACCAAGGACGTGTATCTGACACGACCCAATGGGTTTTGTTGATTCAAAGGTTGCTAGATATGTATGCAAACTTCTATGGTAGAAGAAAGCATAGCGAAGTTGGAATCTTCAATGATGAAAATGTTAAAGTGTTAATTTCATCAAGATATTTGAAGATGCTTGTATTACAAGAAAGTAAGTGGGAGCGCTAAGACATATTTCTAATGCTTTATGTAGATGACATATCGTTCATTAGAAATTATGTGTTTTTCTTGATATTGTTAAGTTTTCATTAAAATTAGTTTTTGATGAAAGACTTAGGTAAAACCAGAATATTAAGCATCAATGTCTATACAGATAGATTGAGGCGTTAATATAGTTTTGCCAGAGTACATAGATGAAATATTGAATTTGTTCAATATGGAAACAATAAGAATGGTTCTTGTTGCATGGAAGAGGTTGGAGCAAGAATCAATTGTTTTGACACTTGATGAGTGAAACCACAAGAATGATTTTATCAATCTTGTATACCATGATATGTAGATCCAGATGTGTCCAATGCTCTAAAGGTTATAGCATTTATATGATGATCGTTGGACAATAGTAAAGATATTCTTATGCACTTTTGAAGAAGTAAGAATATGTTCTGTATGCAGAAGTGACAAATGGTTCATTGCAATGAGTTACATTGGCTTTGTCACACATACAAGTAAAATTTTATCTCAATTTTAAGCTATTTGTTTTGAGTTAGAAGGTGGCATAATAAGATGGAAGAAAGTTCCATGATAACTTGGATGAGTTCCAATGTTAATATTGTGGCGGACACTGCAACGAGGGCTAAGTATATAATCGCTTTAGAAGTGGCATAAAAGATGCAAAGTAGATAGTGATAATCCAACTTTTTTTTGGCACTGTCGTCTAGGTCATATTGGCGTTAAACGCATGAAGAAACTCCATTCTGATGGATTTTTGGAGTCTCTTGATTTTGAATCATTTGACACGTGCAAGCCATGCCTCATGGGCAAGATGATCAAAAACCCGTTCTCCAGAATATCGGAGCGAGCAACGGACTTATTGGAAATCATACATACCGATGTGTGCAGACCAATGAGTATTTCGACGCACGGTGGATATCGCTATTTTTCTAAGTGTGCTAGTACTATGTAGTTCTATTGTATGACAATAGTGACAACATAGTCTCGGCTAAGATACAAAAGTCTCACCAGAAGACTAAGTTTATACGATGCCATCTCATAGAAGATGAGAAATGCGTGCTGACGCAAAATAATATGCAAATACAAACGGACCTGAAAGTGTCAGACCCGTAGATAAGGTTTACCACGTGCAAGGCGTATGAATAACACCGGAATGCCATAGGTGTTAAAGGCGCAAGTATGACTAGATTATTGACTCTAGTGCAAGTGGGAGACTGAAGGAAATATGCCCTAGAGGCAATAATAATATTGTTATTATCATATTTCTTGTTCATGATAATGTTTATACTCCATGCTATAATTGTATTAAGCGGAAACATTAATACTTGTGTGGTTTATGAACAACACCGTGTCCCTAGTACGCCTCTACTAGACTAGCTCATTGATTAATGATGGTTAAGGTTTCCTAACCATAGACATGAGTTGTCAATTAATAATGAGATCATATCATTAGGAGAATGATGTGATGGACAGACCCAAATAAAGCAGAGCAATTAGATCGTGTCATCGTGTTCATCTTTGCGAAGCTTTTCTTATGTCATGTATTGTATTCCTTAGACCATGAGATAATACAACTCCCTAGTATCGGAAGAAAGCTTTGAGGTCATCAAACGTCATCCTATGTGAGGGTGATAATAAAGGTGTCTCTCAGGTGATCGGAAAGTATTTGTTGGGTTGTATGTATCGAGATGGAATTTGTCCCTCCCAAGTCGGAGAGATATACTTCGGGCCCACTCGGTAATCGATATCAACACCGCTTGCAAGCATGTGGTTAAGGAGTTAATCACGAAGTGATATCGGATTACGGAACGAGTAAAGTACTTGCTGTGAACGAGATTGAACTAGGTATGGCGATACCGACGATCAAATCTCGGGCGAGTAAAATATCGTGTGACGAAGGGAATACATATACGGAATTAATTGAATCCTGACATCGTGGTTCATCCGATATGATCATCGATGAATATGTGGGAGTCAATATGGGTTTCCAGATCCCGCTATTGATTATTGATAGAAGATCATGTCTGCATATTCTCGAACCCGTAGGGTCACACACTTAACGTGCATCGACGCTAGGATAGAATGGATAATTGGTTTATGAGTTTTAGTTCGGAGTCTCGGATGAGATCCAGGACGTCACGAGAGGTTCCGGAATGGTCCGGAGAATAAGATTCATATAAAGGAAAGCAGTTTTTTGGATTCCGGAAAGGTTTCGGAGTTTATCGGTATTGTACCGGAAGGTTCTAGAAGGTTCCGGAGTGGGACCAACGTGGGCCCACTTGACGGAGGCCTGCGTGGGCCTAAGGGGAAGTGCCCTGGCCGCCTTGGGCCAGGTGCACAAGGCCCCTAAGGCCCAGCCGGCCAAGCCCAAGGGGAAACCCTAAAGGAATCTTCAAATAAGGAAGGGGGGGAAACTTGCCCCCCACTCTTCCTTATCCAAGTCGGCTAGGGATTGGAGGAGGGACCAAGCTGGCCGCCCAGCCCCCCATATAAGGGGGGCAGGGGCGCAGCCCTCCCTCACCCCAAGACCCAAACCCTAGCCGCCCCTGCTGCCCTCCCTCTCTCTCTCTCGCGACTGCGCGTAGGCGAAGCCCTGCCGCAGAAACTCTCCACCATAAGCACCACGCCGTCGTGCTGCTGATCCAATCTATCTCTCCACCATACTTGCTGGACCAAGGAAGGTGGAGACGTCGCTGCACCGCACGTGTGCAACTCTCGGAGGCGCCGCCACTTGCGGCGTAGGATCGGATCGGATCGCGAGGAGGAGACGGCGAGTACGACTACGTCAACCACGTTCTCTTGAACGTTACCGCTGTGCGATATCTTCAAGGGTATGAAGATCTCATCTACCTCTCTCGTTGATTACATCTCCTAGATTAGATCTTGGCTTTCTTGTTCGCATCCGTAGGAAAAATTTTGATTTACTATGCTGCGAAACCCTTCACTAAGTACATAGAATTTACAGTAAATAGATATGTGGACGTGAGATTTCATAAAATTATCTACATCGTTAGATAGTTGTACTGTCATCAATCTCTGACACAAATGTAACCATCAGTTCCATTTATTGCCAGTTAACCCTTTTTTGAACGCAATATTCTGTGGGTTTTAAGAAAACCAGTAGCACCTAAGACATTTTTCTTTGCACAATGTTATATAATGATGTATATTGAATTGAAAGAGGTGAATCACCCAGACAAATATCATCCCAAACCCGAACACTATTCCCACCCCCAATTTTGAAAGAACCATGTCGGAGAAACTCGGTTTTAGCCCTCAACAAGCCCTTTAAAAAAGGTGAATCAGCGGGCTTCGCCTCCACTTGCGACAATGTTTTATTATGTAGGTACTTATTATGTAGTGAGTTGCTGCTACATACCCTCTTCTGAAAGTAATTTTATACAACCATTTGCTAAGAACACAAGTATTTTTAAGTTCAAGCACCTCAATACCTAAACCTTCTTAGTCCTTCGGTCGACAAACAATATTCCATTTTGTCAATTTATATTTCTTCTTTTTGTTGTCATTTTGCCAAAATAATCTTGATTGAAAAAGTCTAACCTTTTTCTTACCCCAATAGGTATTTCAAGAATTGAAAGCATAAACATTGGTAGACTAGTCAACACTGAATTGATCAAGACAAGGCGATCACCATAGGAGAGTAGTTTGCTTTGCCAACATCCTAATTTAGACACAAAATGACTCTCCATTGGATTCCATTTAGAATTAAGAAGTTTTCTATGATGGATAGGTACACCCAGGTACCAAAAAGGTAAGGAACCAGACTCACAACCAAAAATTTGCTTGTACTGCTTATACTGCCATTCCATATCCTTCGCATCACCAAAAGAAAATCACAGTTTTGTGGACATTAATTTCTAGGCCCGATAGTTGTTCAAATATGCAGAGAATTAACTTCGTATTTATAGTGTTTTCAAGATCATGCTCCATAAAGAGTATTGTATCATCAACGTATTGTGAAATGAAGACACCTCCCTCCACCAAATGAGGAATGAGACCCCCCAACTTGATCATCCTGTTTGACACGCACAATAAGGATAGCCAACATATCAGCGACAATGTTAAAGAACATTGGAGAGAGGATCACCTGTTCTCAACCCCTTTCTCGTTTGGAAATAATGGCCAATATTATCTTTAAGCCTTATTCCTACACTGTTGCCTTTGACAATTTTGTTAATCCATTCACGCCATTTAGTATTGAATCCCTTTATATGTAAAACTTGTTGTAAAAAAGGTCGTTTTACTTTATCATGATCCTTTTCAAAATCAACTTTAAAAAGCACCCCATCAAGCTTTTTCCGCTGGAGCTCTGCAACACAACCCCTCCTTCCAGGATATGCCTACCTGGTATAATCCCTAAGGGAATTGGATGAGAGTCCTACGTTCACCCAATCCCCGCTAATCTTTCTACTAGAGGTAGTGTATTCAATATTAGCAAAAATGCACTAATATTTAGGAAAAAGTGGAGAACAATAAGAAATTAAATTAACCCAATACACTAAAACCAGACATGCCTTAAAGATAAGTGGAGATTTGAAGGGTTTGGATAAAATAATCCTAACCCGGAAACTCAAAACGTAGACTAAGCTACACGCAGCCCTTTATTTTTGGACGTTCAAAATTCGTATTTTAAAGTTTTAAAAAATTCTGAAACAAAATTGTCGAGGTAGCCAATGTTGAATGCTACAAACCAGGCAAAGTCTCAATATGAAATACTTTGTATTGTAGGCTATACAAAAATGACAAAATCTGACATATTAAATAGTGGATAGTACACATTTCAACACTAAATAATTTTGTCAGAATTTGTATGTGGTGCCTAGAATATAAAGTAGTTCATACTGAAAATTTACACGTTTGTAGGATTCATCATTGGCTATCTCTATAATTTTATTTCGTATTTTTAAAAAACTTTTAAATATTTTAAAAAAAGAGCTACGTGTAGCTCGGTCTACGTTTATCCATTCTCCTGAAAACCCTGCAAATACTCTAGTACCAAACAAGGCAGCAGGTTGCGGACGTGTCTATAAAAAAAATGCTACAGAACGGTGTGACACAGTTACAGTACGATCTGCCGGGAAGTATGAATAAGAGAGGAAAAGGCGGGGGCTGCATGAACAACGAGATATATAGATGGTAGTGTGATTGATCAAACCAGTGCGATCCTAGTTTTCATTTTCATTTTGTATTTTGATTTGGTGATCTCGTCACCAACAAATATATCAAAAGAAAGGATCAAAAGCAGATGAAAGAGCTAAATAGAAAAGTAGCTTGGGAGACTAGGACGAACAAAATCCGACTGGAAAGCAACTAGGAACTCCAGGATGGGCTAGACAAGAATATCTGGTGAGGGGAATAAGCTGCTGACGAGTTAACAAGAATACGCACCTAAACAAGGGTATTATAAGACTTAGATGTCAGCGAATCGAATACTTGTCTTCCCAAGTTTCGCACCTGCATACATTTAAAATGCAGACAAATTCAATTATTGTGACGAAACGAGTTGCAGCTACGAGCCGCTATTGCTGGACTTGGATACATGGACATGCATATATACTTGCCAAATTAACAAGCACAATGCAGCTATTGCAAGGATAGGAAGGTGGTATGCTTAATTGGGTTAAGATTGTGATAATTTGGCAATGCTGCCTTTCTATATTTGAATCCGAATCTCATCCGTATTTGCATTTGGTGTTCATGTATACATTTCTAGGTATGGGCGATGGATGAAAAAGATTACAAGACCAGCAAGGCAACCGCTAGCTAATTTCGAAAAAGGACTGCGGCTCTGTAATCAACTGAGATTTGACTCAAAAGATTAGGTGGCCTTTTCGTGTTGTGAAAGTAGAACTTATTCGTGCCTGATTATCTTAGCCACCGGATTACTATCCGATAATGTACCTATTATTCCACGGACGTCATTATCCGGAAAAACAAAAATGGGACGAACTTCTCCTCACCCTTGCGTACGCTGCATGAGCCTTTTTTGACAATCAACACCATATATATTTATAAGAATAAATAGTACAAGGTAGAGATACATAAGCTATCCCAGCAATTACAAAATAAAGTCTAAAAGAAACGACTAAATTTTCAAGGTCTTCAAATTCTTTCTTCTTCCATGACATAATCTTGTATTTTCTAGAAGGCAGCCGAATAGAACCGAACCATAAACCTGTAAATACCAACGAAGGTTCTCCCATAATTTTAATTTGAGCCGCAATGCCAAGGCTGCGTGCACGCGTGCAACCATTGAAGTAGTCAATCAACATCGGTAAGAGTACCAACACCAGTATGTCAGGGCGAAATAACCGAACAACTTGGTCGACGTCGCTGGGGAATCGAGAGTACGAATCACCATTGTCGAGAACGTAGCTACGCTCACTGGCGGAGCTTCTTTGAAGCAAAACTGTGCCATGGCCCGCCCAAGCTAAGGATATTTCCCCCTATATCAACCATTATTTAGTGGTACAACTTCATTAATTCTATCCAAATCTGTTAGTAAAAAATCTTGGCCCGCCCTTATTTTTCTGTCAAGATCCGCCACTTGCTACGCTGCATGAGCCTTTGCAAAAAGAAGAGAAGAGAAAGTTCGATTATTGTGCCAGATCATCGGAGTCTCGTACTTGCAAGCAACGAACTTACACCGAGGCACTTGCAGTAATCTTCATGTCCGCCATATTTTTGGCAAAACGGAACAGAATTCCGATCGAATGGAGGAACCCCACAGTTAGCTACAATCTTCATCCTGGCAGTTCGTTCCAGATCCAACGGTTGGCGACGCGCCGAAGATTTTGGTAAACCCCTATCGTATCTCCGCGTGATGTGGAAAGGTATTGAACGCGGATCATGCCACGCTGACGTGGCAGCCCAGAAGTGGTGCTTGGCGAGTCCGAGGGAACTCTCGGGCGTCGAACGAACCATGTCGG
Organism: Dactylis glomerata; assembly: GCA_007115705.1. Lineage (NCBI taxonomy): Eukaryota > Viridiplantae > Streptophyta > Magnoliopsida > Poales > Poaceae > Dactylis > Dactylis glomerata. Next base: position 1,563,233 of record QXEO01001157.1, read on the forward strand.
GCTTTCCGTTTATGTCTTCCAACTAATCCCCAACCAATCGCGTGATCAGTGTAGAGCGGCACTGTCAGTGTGTGTTTTTCTGAAGAAAGAAGCAGAGCGAGCGGAATCGAAACGAAATAATTTTGTTGTCTTTGGTCTGATTTGATCTGTACAAATATCAACGAAAGAATGATCATTGAATCTCTCGAAAAGAAGCAAAAAATATCTTGGACGAGGATCATCAGTTGTTAACTACTAGTAGGAGTAGTGCAGCTAAAATCCTAATTAATCACAGTTTCAGGTTCAGATGAGGCCGAGTGTCTGCACGAGGCCGCCCATCTGCAGAGCCGCGTCCTGCCACGGCATTGCGCCGGCGCCCCGCCGGCCCACGAAGTCCAGCACCCTGCCGATCACGGCGCCGCCGCCGCCGCCGTCGTCCGCTCTGGCCGCGGCCTTGGGTTTCCTGAGCAGCGCGATGTAGGTGCCGAGGTCGTGCACGGCCGCGAGGTCGCCGACGCTGGAGAGGTCGTCGAGCGGCAGCTCCACGCCGACGTGCGTGTAGCAGGACTCCCGCCACTGCCGGAGCACCGCCGTTCCCGTGGTGGCCTCGTTGAGAAAGACGCCGGGCATCCTCGTGATCGGGTCGCGCACGTTGGCCACGCGCAGCGCCTTCACGCCGAGCTCGTCGCACCGGGCCTTGAACGCCGCGTTGCCCACCCTCGGCCCTCCGAAGGAGAAGACGGTGATGGGCGCGCCGCGGTTGAGGCCGAGCTCGGCCAGGTCGTACGCCAGGAGCGTCGCCAGCGCGCCGCCCATGCTGTGGCCGGCGAGCGTGACGCTGGTGTCGGAGTGCGCGTCGCCGGAGTGGATTAGGCGGGAGACTTCGCGGAGGAGCTGCTCGCGGCAGCTGCCGGCGCCGCCGAAGCGGCAGGTCTTGTCGGCGGAGGTGTAGAGGCTGAGGAAGCCGGACTCCACCTTGACCTCCGGGCGCGGCTCGCATGGGTCGAGGCGGGCGGGCTCGAGGGAGCTCATGAGGTTTGTCAGCCACTCGGCGGGGGTGACGGTGCCGCGGAACGACACCAGCACGTCGCGGCGCCCGAGCCGCCGGGTCATCTCGGGGGTGGACACGGCCACGTACCCGATCCACCGGCCGCGGCCGCTGGTGGAAGCCTCCATGGTGGGCACGGTCATGACGCCCGGCGCCGCGTAGATGTACTTGGTCACCTCGTACCCGGCGCCGGCCATGCCCACCTCCTGCAGCATCCGATCCTTGCCATACTTGATGTTATGGTGCCGCCGCGACGCCGGGTCCAGGTCGAAGGCCTTGTAGCAGGCGTCCACCAGCTCGCCGTACCGGGCGACCTCGCTCCGCAGCAGCGGGTGATCGAGGAGGCCCTCCCAGTCGTCGCACCCCTGCACCTGCCTCCACATGCCCGCCACGGACGACGCCGTCCTCCGCGCGCCGAGTCTCGCTTTAAAAGCCGCGGCTGCCACTGGAGCCGATGTCGAGGCGCTGCCCGGCGCCGTGGCCGTCGCCGCGGCTCTGCAAATCGCTGTTCGTGTCCTGGACTGTCTCGTCGCGCCGGGGAGCTTGGCGCATTGCGGCGTGATCGCCATTGCTGCTGCTGCTGCTGCTGTCGCTGTGGTCGCGAAGGCCATGAGCTATCTGTTGCGCTGCGATCGAGGCCGTGGGAACGCGAAGACCATAGAGGAGAAGACGAGAGGCGGGGTGAGGAGGAGGAAGAGAATGGCAGTAGTGATGATGCATGGGGCGCGAGCGCGGGAGAGCAATATAAGGGAGGCGGGAGGGACAACTCAGCTTGCGGTGGCTTGCACGCATGTCTCAATCTCCCTCTCGCTCTCTCGCGCGGGAAGAAGCTACAGTGATCGAGTATCCGAGTTTGACGGCCAGGGGAAGCTGCTGCCGCTGCCGCTGCCGCTGCGCGCCTTTTTGGAATAATAACCAACTTGGCGGGGACAACCACCTCCCTACACCACCCCTCAAGCTGACCGTATTCAAAAGATCAAAAGAAATCTAGAGAAATCGAGAATTGAGACGACGACTTGCTGCTAGCGATTGGGCGGAGGACGTAATTCTCAAATTCTCGTGGGATTTTGACTGCCGTGGGAAAATCGTTTTCATCGGAGATTGTTCGGCGAGACGATTGACCGGACCGGGACTAGTTCGTGTTCGGATTGAGGCGAGGTTTCCTAGGGATATAGATGGTCATAATCAAGCAATCATATTGAACTCATGAGTGGTGACAAGGAGGAACAGAATCTCTCAGATTGGGTTTGGTTGGTTGGATCCTGCCTGGCCTGGCCTGGGTTTCTGAGGATCACATAAACAATTCTTCTTCCTTCAGGCAAATGGGTGCTGCTGCTACCTCACTGGAAGCAGAGCTCCCTAGCTTGCTGAAACCTGAAGGGGCGGCTTTTCTTTCAGCCTCGAGCTCCCAAGCTGAAACCTCAAGGATACGAGGAAGTGGTTTTTACCTTGAGACGAAGAAACTGTGATGGTCAGTAACATGGTTTTGCAGCTTTTACAGCAGTTTACCGCTGCACTTACCCTGAATCTGCTTGCAGGCACACAGAACGGCTCTGCAATTGCAGTGAACATCTATGTCAGTATACACAGCATGACTGTGCTGTGCGGGGTTTCTTCCAATAATTTCCAGGTTAGTAGGTAGTAACAGTCTAACAGAGTCGACACTGCTTGAATGGTTAGCGAATGCTGTCGCGTATTTCTGCCCGGCATGATTGAACCGCATGTACTGACGAACGCTGTCCACGCCCGATCCGGCTAAACCTCACCCAGACAGACAGGGTAAGTTCCTCCGGAGTCTCTCATCAATGGAGTAACATTTCTTCCGGAAGATCAACGCGGTAACAGACCAGGCCAGATTGCCTGCACGCACGGGGACACCGTTGAGTGCGCCGCCGCCGCACGTCGTGGAGGACGTCGGAGCCACGAATTAAGGTCGTCCGCCATACGCCCGCTACTCCGACGCCACACCGAACGAATTGATGCCGAAAAGCTTAGGGGGGCGAAATCCGGCGGGTTAATGGCGCCATTAAGGAGCCGGTTGAGGTCGTCGCGGCGACTACGTGGGCGAACGGAGTCCACGCCGTCGGACGTGGAGTCGTGGACGCCGCCCCCCTCCCCGCCTTTGGGGATTCATTGGCGGTTGGCCGGTGACGTCCGCCCATGCTTAGCCCGAAAGGTCTTTTTGGTTTAGCAGCGACGACGACGACGATAATGCGGGGGATTAATGCCGGGAGAGGACGTTTAGCGCCCAACCGTGACCCTGCCGCTGCCGCGCAGAGGGTCAACGCCGACCGACGTGTCCCCGTCCTTCCACGCCCCTCTACCTGTTTCAAGTACTTTCCATGTTTTTGATTGCCATCTGCTTCTTGAAGTAATGAAGTTTTTGTAAATCACTCGCTTCCAATTGAATTTGAATTTTTCAAGATGTTCAACTTTGCCTTTTGCGTTGTGCATTGAGTGACTAGGATATCAGGATGGTTGGATTTTGGTTCAAGGACTTAAAAATTTGAACCAAGTTTCACGAAAGTTTTGAATAAACGTCACTTTTTAATAATTTTTTCGTATATCGCCACCTAAAATTGCATAGTGCAAACCATAGAAATTCATATTTTAATTTTACAGCCCCGACGCTATTTGGTTTTCGGTATGCAAGTTATGCGAGCTGTGGGGCGAATTAGAAGGCTGATATTTTTCAAGCCAATTTCACAATTTATATATCGACATGTCACTATTTTCAAACATTTTGCTAATGGGGCCATGTTTACTGGTTAGCACTAGAGTAAGTGTCTATCTAACTATATTTTTACCCTAAAAAAATCTAATTATATTTTTTCTTCAGTATGTTCAAGAATGCTATTTTAGATTGTAGTCTCCATGGTTTTCTTTTGCATTTCCAGTTGGTTTATAATATAATTTTTGTTGGTGGAACTGATAGGATCACTTTTTCCTAATAATATCATTACAGAAACAAAGTTGTTCATCTTTTTTTTTACCATCAAACCGTAGGGGAAGCCCCTACGGTAAACCTAGAGGAGTTTTCGCTCCATTAGTTAGCAACATTATTTACTAAAAACTATTACTCCCTTCGACCCATATTACTCTTCGCTAATAATGATGTATCTACTACTAAAATGTGTCCAGATACTTCTATATTAGCGAAGAGTAATATGAGTCGGAGGGAGTACCAAGACTAATATAAGGAATGTCTTACTTGGGTTTAGCTCACTTCGATGCTTGTGTAAGGATTATGCCACTTTACATAACGGTGTCTCCAATAAGAAAATAGCAGCCAATCATAGGAGGAAAAGCTGGTTACGACCCACCCTTATTATAATTATGAGGGTCTACCATAAGCTAAAAATCATGGTCCGAACTGTTTGCAAAGAAATTAGCGAACTTTTGCATGAAAAATGTATAGAAAATAGAAGGTGGGCTCAAGCTTATGGCCTATGACCGGTCTTAAGCATTGTGATTGTTTTGATTCACTATAACGCATGCTATGGGGCCCAGCTTATGAACCCCTTCATACTTAAACATTTGAGACACCCTAAGAGAGTGGCAGAGCTTGTCAAGAACTGCGGGTACAATAAACAAATAATGAGTATTTGGGCACCAAAAAATCCATACATGCCATCTCTCCTAAAAACCACTCACAAGTTAGTCCAAAGATGGGGGCCATGGGGACCCCCCCTAGCTTGAAATAAGATTCGCCACTTTATATAAGGGGCACAAAAGATTTCACTAATTGTCCAAGCTACTGAAGAACACAAACAAATGCATCAGCACAAAATCACCACAGTCCCATGAAGGAACACGAAAAACGCTTCGAATGGCACCGCATTGCTTCCCAAATCAAAACCACAAAAAGAAAAGGAAAAATGGGATGTGAAATCTCGACTTTGGCAATAAGGAATGTGCGCCTCAAGGAGCTTATGTTGCCCGCAGCACCCAACACATGACTACCTCCAATCAATCTTTTGCACTATTTTATAATTGGTTTTCTACCACATACTTCTACAACAATTTGGCAGTTCATGTTTACACTACTTTCTTATGTGTTTCTGTTAGTTGTACTACTGTTCATACACTAGTCCCTATTGTGTTTTCTAGTATAACTTAGCAATAGTATAAATGTGTTTCTTATCTATCTTTGGTACAATTTTATTCTGTTGTCCATCCACTCTGAAGGAATAAATTTATAGAAAATAATAATAACTAAGAAGAAAGAAAGAAAGTGATTGTGGTAACTACTAAGCACCAAGGTTTTGGTTACCAAATTGTTTTTTTAAGCGGCCACCCACCATGGTTATCGAGAAATCCCGGACGATTACCAAAAAAATTTGATAACAAACTTTTGGATTCTTGCACAACTTTTTGGCCCACCAAGCCTTGGCAGAGTTCAATAAAATTGAGATTTTTGCGCGGTAAACCCATTTTCCTAGGGTGCTATAGAGGTTCAAGGAGAAAATCATATTTACCGACCAGTAACCAAAACCTTGGTAAGAGCTCCCGTGCTTATCTTAAATTTTGTTCGCCATTTACGAAACCACCAAACAATAACTCGGGCGGCATTGCCCATTAGATGTGAGGATTTCTTTTTGATGCTGGTAATACGACTCTTGCATTACTTTTGACAACCTCTTGTACTTACATTTTTGTCAAAAGGTCCTAAAATTTCGCTCGTTCATAAGCATACGAAGATAAGCAATGTGTTGGTATTATTTGGTTGCTATGGAAGAACTGATCCACTGCTGCTGCTACTATTGTTGACCTCCTTTTGGATGGAAGAGCTTTGGGGATTGACGTCAGCCCATGCTTAGCTCCATCGCCCCTGAAAAGGTTAAGGACGAGAGTCATAAAGCGGGGATTAATTCCGGGACGTTTAGCGCCCAACCGCGAGGCTGCCGCTTGAGTAATGATGCAAGTGGGATGGATACGGCCAGCCCGGCTCCCGCTCCGTCTTGCCCGATGGGACTAAAGGGTAGGTGTGGGATTTTCTAAAGCCGGACACGGGAGTCCGATGGAACCCGCTTAGCTGAATCTAAGCACAAACAGCCAAAAGATTGGAGGTGCCTGCTACATGCATGCATGCGACTCGTTCTGACTCCGTGTAGTTAGGTGGTGCATGCATGGCTGTACAACCTGGGATAAGCGGGATTTAGCCGATAATTCTCCGGTGGTAAACGGGATTTAACGAATGGGATATATAGATTTCTGAGCCGGGATGGGAGGCGGGCATGACGGGATATCCCATCCCATCTGCATCGTTACGCTTGAGGCTAGATCGTCAACGCGAGCGACGTGGCCCCGTCCACGTCCCTTCCCCTGTGTTTCCCTCCCATGCCTGAACTTTTGGCTACTTTGATGCATAGTTTTAAAAACCAAACTGGTTCGGTGGTTCGACCAGAAAAAACCTGAATCGAAGCCCTCATCGGTTTTTTAAAAGTCACTAGTCCAACTAATAAAAAACCAGAAAAGCTGCATAAAAATAATATGTTTTCACGAGGATATGATCCTAAAACGTAGAACCTTACTCCAAATACCCTGCATAAGGCCTAATACCACCTTTACTATGCTTAGTTTGTGATCTACTATGAAAGCAAACACAAAATATATGATTCGGTGCTAAATTTTTCCAAAATTAATTTAATTATTTATTAAATTTGATGGTTTTTTGTCGCTATTGAACCAGCTGAGCCACCGGTTGGACCAGTGAACCAGTAAGCCAGTCACCTCACCGGTTCACTCACCGGTCCGGTTTTTTTAACTATGCTTTGATGAGCACTTTTGGGTGGGTTTTATGTTGTTAAAAAATCACAATCACCTATTATTGCACATCGCAGGGCTTCAAATTGTGAAAATGAGAGCGAGCGTACATGTAAATTTAGTAAAATTGTAATTTACACTGGTGGAAAAAGGGCCTATGGTCCCGGTTCATTTGGGCCATTGGTCCCGGTTGCCGAACCGGGATCCATTACTCGGGACCAATGCCGGTCCCGGTTCCAGCACGAACCGGGACCGATAGGTCTCCACGTGGACGCGCTGCGGGACGAGGGGGCCTGAGTCATTGGTCCCGGTTCGTAGGACGAGCCGGGATCGTTGATCCAGGGTTTTTTTTCCCATTTAGGGTTCAGGGTTTTATTTGGTGTGTTTTGTATTCAATTTAATGGTATTATATATATACATCAATAATGAAGGAACCACACTATATATATATATATATTACACATCATGGTCACGAATATATTATTCACCGTCTCATCCGTCGTGCTTGGTCGCTATTACAATCGGTAACTCACACAAATTTGATTTTACATCTTCTTTTTTACACTTCACCCTTCTAAATGAACCGGGTAATAGTATTCTCCTTTCGGATCTATGACTTGTTCTAATAAGAAACCGGCAATTTCCTCTTGAATTGCTTGCACGCGTTCCCGTGGTAGAAGACCGTCCCGCATCCGTTCGATCTAATTTAAAGAAGGGGATCAATATATATGAATGAAACTAAACACAGTTGATGGTAATAAAATAATGTTGAGATTATTGTTTATCGTACTTCAAGTTTTTTGATGTTTCGGTCTGCACCCTTCTCTTTGGTCGTCTGGCGAATGAACTCGCAGACATAGTATCCACATAAGTTATTCCCAGCTTCTTGCCTCAAGCACTTTACGAGAACGGAGTTCAATCAAAATAAGAATCAAGCATGATAATTGTATTGAAACTAGAATCAAAGAGATACGTGGATCTAGCAAGTAGTACTTACATTCAATGGTTTAAATGTAAGCTCTGGCTTCCAAACACCCCTAGTGTTGGCGGTGAATCGTTTCCAAGCCTTCTGGAGGCATTCCTGCATGTTCACCCAATTTCCTAAAGGTGTGCGTTTTGAGTCCATGACTTTGACTACTCCTTCGTCAACACTAATGATTAACAGAATAAAGTGGAAGCTGCACAGACATAATGAGTCAAATAGCTTAACATCGAGTAAAGCGAAAACAAAATGTGTACAAGACAGTAACACTCACTCGAAGTTGTAAGGAAATAGTATTTCCCTTCTGTTGCTGAAATACTTCAACGATTGTACCAAGTTATCCTCTGTCTCTTTGGGTTTTTTTTTGAGAGTATCTTCATGAACGAAATTGCAGTCAACGAACCCAAGGTCAAAGATTCCTCCTCGGTCGCATTCGAGAATCTTCATTCTGCATATATAATTAGTATAATGATGAGTAAGATTATACAAGCAACAAATGAGCTGAGCTAGAAAGACTTAATAATACTTACAGGCAATAGGCACTGACAATAGTTTTGTCGAGGGCGTCTTGTTGGTAAAACTGAAATAATTCTAGAAATTCCATCAGTAAGAAGCCATCTCCATGACCGTAATGGTGGTGTTTATATCCAGCATAGATCCAGTTTGTGGATTCAGCACAGGCTTGTATGTACCAGTTATGCAATCTCCGCATTTTTGTTGGTAGATCTTTGACTAACTCGGGTTTGACGAGAGGATCCCCGTACCGGTATTTGTACGCTATTTGCTGGTACCCCTCGAACTCATCTAGACGGCTCATGTACTCAGCAATAGACAGTCCATATAACTTGGCCTTTTCTCCGTAGAGTTGAATAAACTCCGGATCAATGTTCGGATCATGCCGCTCCTGGGCTCTCCACTCATTGGTATCGTACACTTTGAGCGGTTCGATCGATTGATTTTTCTGTTGTCCGAGCTGGGCAACTTCTTTCCCGACTCTCCGCTCTTTTGCCTCAGCTGACTTGGTAATAGAGCGATTATAGTCAGGTGTGAGCGCTATGGGTTGGTGAAGCTGAATCTTAAGCGCGGCTGCTTTGGCTTTATCTTCTGCGGTGACCGGGAAGATCAATGGCTCCGTCGGCTTTGGATTTTTCTTGTTAGCCATGTCAGTCTTCCACTGTTGATAATGGGCATCTGCGGCCGTAGCAATTTCCTCATCTGTCTTCTCGTAAGGAAGCTTCTTCATATTCTGATGAGGTACTCTTGGGAGGGGCGATAGCTTACGTTTCGGTGATCGGAACGTGCTCTTGCTGCTGCTGGTGGTGCTGCCCCTCTTAGTATACTTCCGCTTTAGTCTCTGAGGCTCAGGGGACGGAGACGGCTGACGCGGCGGCGGAGACGGCTGAGGCGGCGGTGGAGACATCTACGGTGAGTGGTGAGGCGGTGAAGGCGACGGTTGCGCTGGAGAATGGTGAGGTGGCGGCGAAGGTGGACTGCTGCTATGAGGAGTGGGTGGCCTTGGCGGGACATAATTTGGAAGCACGATGTGCTCCTTTGGCCATACAATAGTCCCCCCTTTGGCTTCTCCTAGTTCAGTCAGGTCCCTATCTTCCCCTGCAGGGTGGTCCAGCTTCAGCTCCTCAAAATCTTGCTTGACATCATCCACCGTGACGACAGCGTACCCTTTTGGAATCGGTCTGCAATGCCAAGTTCCGTTAGGCGCAGTTGGTACGGCCATGCCGACCGCCGCTGTCACCCTTAAGTTCATAACTTGCACCTTTAGCTCACAAGCTGTGCTCTCCGTGATATCATCCACTGGGTAGCGTTTAGGAGGAGCCATCGTCAGTGCATCATCATCACCATCGTGGAGCTGGGTGGAAGCGACGCTGCTTTTCTTATTTGATAGGGCGTCGATACCATCGAATGCAGCTTCTACCATGTGCCGCTGAGATTGGCTGCTGATACCTTGCTGGCTAAGTCTGTCGAGTTGATCCTGCTGCCGCTTTAATGCTTCTTCTACATTACGCAGCCGGTCTGCAGCTGCCGCTTTCTCAGCTGCCTCCCTTTCCTTTCTCCTCTGATGACTTTTATCGGGATATCTCTTCATTTCCGCGGGGAAGGCAACCTTCCACGGCTTGGAGCCCGGTGTGCCTCGTGCTCGTCCGGTGTGTTCATCATTTTTGAGGGCTCGTGTGAGCTCGTCGTTCTCTCTATCGGGAACGAACCGTCCCGCTTCCACATCTTGTACTGCACTTCTAATATCTTCGATGGGCAGTAGGGGATGATCTTTGTGTTTCTGGGTATATATTGCCCTCCCTTCTTCGTCCAACGTGCCCCCATGGCCGTAAAACCAGTTTCTCGCCCGTGGTGTCCATGTTGTGGGCTCTGGTCTGATCCCGGCAGCAATATACTTGACCTCAAGTGCATCCCACTTAGGCATGCAACCGGCGTAGCCAGCAGACCCCATATTATGGTGGTACACTTTCTTAGCAGCGTTCTCTTGATTTATTCTCGACCTTTCCAAAGCTTTCTCCGATGTCTTGTACTTCACAAAATCAGCCCACTGGTGTCTTAACTTAGCATAGCCGGCTTGATTAAAATCCGGAGTCTTGTCTAACTTGACAAACTTAAGGTACAGTTTCTTCTTCCAGTTCTTGAATGCCTCGGCCATCTTGATCAGAGCAAACTTCTTTACTCTTTTAAGTAGCTCCTTATTTGCTTCCTTCTCCTCATCTGGATTCACATCTAGCCTCGGCAGGAGGAAATTAAGCATAAGCCTGTCAAAAAGCTTATCTTTGGCGACGTCGCCGACAAACAGGACTCCACCGCTGCTTGGCCGATTCCATTCTTGAACGATGATCGGGATGTGGTCCCTCACAAGAACTCCACATTGCTTGACAAATTTTTTTGCGACATCTTCAGGAGCTAGCGGTTGGCCGTCTACACCGACCACTTCGATCCTATAACTCACTTTGTTGTCCAACTTTTTGGTTGGGCCTCGTTTTGTTCTGACGGAACAAGTGCTCGATCCGGAGGGCTAAAATAAGAAAGAGTGTTAATATATGCATGTATATATATAGACAGTCGGGCATTACAAAAAAACATATATACACCTCGCCGGAGTTTCCGAGATTTAAGGTTCGGCCGGAGCCGTCGTCTTCTCCCTCGTCGGCTTCTCCCTCGTCGCCTTCTCCCTTGTCAGCTTCTCCCTCACCGGCTTCTCCCCCGTCCCAGGCTTCTACCTCACCGGAGTCGTCTCCTCGGTTGAGAGATTCATCTCCCTCACCGGAATCGTTCAGAAATGTCCTGGTGACATCAATATCTACATTTTCTCGGATCATTCCTTGGAGGAAGTATTCATCATCTTGACTTTTTTTATGTGCTGGATCCATAGTTTCTGCAATATACCGACATTTGTTAGTTAGAATACACGCTATATATTCAAAATGCACGCTAAAACTAATTTTAACTAATTCTAATTCTAACTAACAAACTAACACTAACTTCTAACTAAGTACTAAGGGCATTCCTATTCGGCGCTTCAAGCGCCTGTTACGGGTGGACGCCTGAAGGCATGTTCTTGACCGGACAAAAATAATAGATTTTTATTTCTATTGGGCCAGCCCACTAAGATTTTAACGTCTGTGGGGGGTGCGCGTCAAATAGGAATTGCCCACAGCACCCAGCGGGCAAAAGAGGCCGAAAAAACAGCACCAGCGGGCAAAAGAGGCCCAAAAAAACAGCACCGCCCGCGTCAGTGCCCGTCGCCTCGAGTCAGTGCGTCAGTACGTCTTCTCCAACGCGACGCCCGCGTCAGTGCCCGTCGCCTCGAGTCCCGCCGCGTCAGTGCTTTGGGCGCCCCGCCGTCACCTTCAATGCCTGCCGCGGCATCAACGCCGGCGTGCCGATTGGGCTGCCGCTCGGTGGCATTCATTGCGGCCGCTGGACGCCCGGCCACTGGCCCCTTTAAAAGGAGGCCAACGGAGCCGCGGCCACCAGCCTCCATCGCCATAGCCAGCACAGCCGCCAGAGCCACCACATCCCGGCCACCACAGCAGCCATGGGGTTCTGGAAGAAGGGCAAGGGCAGCCACGACCACGAGGCCGGCGGGTCGCGCCGGTCTGGGCGCCGCCAGTCTCCTCCACGCCGCCAGTCTCCTCCACGCCGCGCCAGGACGGCCTCGCCGCAGCGCCAGCGTGACCGCCGGTACATTCCGGTGAGTCACTGCCAGGCGCTGTACCAGTGCGGCCAGAGCGTGGGCTGGCCGGACTGCAGCCTCCCCGGCGGGTGGCACCTCAACAGCCGGCGCGTGCCGGTCCCGCCGGTGCCGCGCTTCGGCCCGGAGCGGGTCGCCGAGATCCGCCGCCGGCGCGCACTGATGCCGGCGCGCCTCCGCGCCGATCCCGCCTTTGGCTACGATAGCCAATGGTGGGACAACTTCGGGCCGCGGGAGCGCGACCCGGTGCGGCGGGCGGCCTTCCTAGGGGAGGTCGCCCCCAACCCCTACGCCGGCGTGTACATGCCGGAGCCGGGGCCAGAGCCGCCGCAGGCGGATCCCTTCATCGAGGAGATGGAGGAGGACGAGGAGGACGAGGAGGCGCCGCCGGAGGTGGGCGGCGACGACATCCCTGGCGAGGAGCCCAGGGACGACACCGACGACTTCGTCGGCAGCGTCGCCTACGGCATCCTCGACGCGATGGACCACGGCGAGGCGCCGCCACCCCCGCCACCGATGTCCGAGGAGGAGGAGCTCCGGGTCGCCGTCCTCGTCTCCGAGGAGGAGGAGAAGAGGCGGTGGGCCGGCATCGACATGGCGCTGGCCATGTCCGTGCACCAGCAGCACGGCCGGCCACCGTCGCCTCCTCCACAGCGTGCGGCGACTCCACCGCCGCCTCCTCCACCAGGCCCACCGTCGCCGCCACCGCGTGCGGCGACTCCACCGCCGCCTCCTCCACCAGGTCCTCCTCCACCGCCTGCGGCCAACTGGCCGTGGCCGCAGTCGCCCTACATCATCCTCCCCGACGAGGACGACGAGTAGGCCGCGGCGAGGACGACGACGCCGACGCCCCTGTGCCCGCCCCGACGAGGGCTTTTTATTTTTATTTTTCTATGTTTTTTTTAATTTCAATGTATTATATATATAAGTAATGAAAAATTTGCCTACGGCAATTTAAATGCGAAATTTTTTTTAAAAAAAGAAAAAATTGGCCGGCCGGGCTCACCGTCGAAGGGGGGCGGCGGCGCTGGGGGTGCGGGGCGGGCGCACGGGGCCGGGCGTCGCGGCGACGCTGGGGGGGCGGCGGCGCAGGCCACCTGCAGAGAGAGAATGTGATGAGCGGCGGCGCGGGGGGAAAAGGGAGAGGTCGCGGCGGCGTCGGCGCTCACCGAGGACGGCGGCAGCGGCGGCGCTCTCCGAGGACGGCGGCAGGAAACTCGGACAGCCTGCCGGCGTGTTTTCGCTCCGCGCGCAAAAGTCCTTAGCAGTTTCAGCCGATTTGGGGGGAAGTGGGGGAGGAAGAAGGGCGAGTTATATTTGGAGGGGTCATTGGTCCCGGTTCTTGGCACCAACCGGGACCAATGACTCAACGGTCCCGGTTGATGCCACAAACCGGGACCAATGACCTGGGCGAGGGGCGCTGCTGAGCCGCCACGTGCCCATTAACGGTCCCGGTTGATGCCACAAACCGGGACCAATGTCCTGGGCGAGGGGCGCTGCTGAGCCGCCACGTGCCCATTGTTTTTCTGTTTTAACTTGCTGTTTTCATTTTAACAGGAAAAAACTTTCTTCTATTTAAAATTTGGAAAAACTTTCAACAGGAAAAGTGTTTCAATTTAAATAACTAATCTAAAACCATTTTCTGTTTTCAAAATTATGAATTCTAACTAAACAATTTTACTATTTTTAATAAAAAATGCACTAACACGTTTAAAACGGGCATAACAAATTCAAAAATGATCCAAACAATGTGAAACCTTCGCGTGGTGTCATATTATGTGTCATAGTTGCAAGGAAAAATATTGAACTTGGAAAATTGCAAACGTCATAAAAAATCCTTCACAAAATGACCTATCATGTTCGAGGTTTCATGGCATTTAGGTCAAACCACCAATGTTATGGCTAGAATCAGGGCATAGTTTATGATAATGTGCCCATATTGTGCACACATGTGCATCTTGGGATGGCTTACGATGTTGCAAGAGGAAGTTTTCGTTTTCGACGCACGAAATAGCCAATTTCCATTTTTGAGGTGCCGAAATTGGGGTGTTCTATGAAGGAACCACCAAATTAAAGTTTGGCATTGGCACCAACCCATTTTTCAAAAATACTAGACCACCTTAGATGGACCAATTCCCAACCGGTGTATCAGAAACCTTACCGTCCATCCCTCATGAAAAAGACAAATTCCTGCCGATTCGATAGGAGGGTGCCCAGATTTGTACTACAAGTACAGGATATAATGCTTGTGAATTTTTTTAAAAATCATTTATAGGTTCACAACATGCTATTTCACTAGAGATCTACTTCAAGTTTAGCGAGGCTCAGCCCCGGGCTAAGAAGCTTCAAGCCCGCCGCTTTGAATATAGTTTGAAACGGGCATAAGAAATTCAAAAATGATCCAAACAATGTGAAACCTTCGCGTGGTGTCATATTATGTGTCATAGTTGCAAGGAAAAATATTGAACTTGGAAAATTGCAAACATCATAAAAAATCCTTCACAAAATGACCTATCATGTTCGAGGTTTCATGGCATTTAGGTCAAACCACCAATGTTATGGCTAGAATCAGGGCATAGTTTATGATAATGTGCCCATATTGTGCACACGTGCATCTTGGAATGGCTTACGATGTTGCAGGAGAAAGTTTTCCTTATCCCACCGACAGTTTAGTTAGATGACACAAAAACCACCTTTAGTCCCGGTTGTACCCACCAGCCGGGACTAAAGGTTAGATAGTTTCCCGCGCCACTGCGTTCCCGCCTATTTTCTTCCCGCGCTTTCCACCTTTTCCCGCCTCCGTCTTCCCGCCATTTTTTCACTATATATATGTAGGCTTGGCCTCCATTTACATATCACATCTAGACTCATATCTGCAAACCTCATCACTCTCTCCCATGGCCTCCATCGTATCTCTAACCCCCAAGGAGGCGGAGGCGCTTTGCGCCTCAAACTACCCCTGCCCGCCGGGCTACCGCGTCCCCACCGGCTGGATGCTGAGCGTCGGAGGCGTACCGGTCCCTCTTGTCCCTCTAGGTGTGGCGCGTCAGATGGCCATCATGAACCACTACTACTTCGAGCTCACGCCAGAGCAGCGGAGGAATCCCCAGTGGCATCCCGACTACAGCCCGACTTGGGACGCCTTCTTCATCAATCGGCGTGAGAGTGCCCTTGCCAGGCACGAGGAGGACGGCCCACCTTGTTCGAACTTCAACGAGGCCAGCCGTCGGCTGTGGTGGCGCGGCCGGACTCTCCAGAGCGTCATGGCCTACCGTGGCCCCCGCCTGTGCTACCCTCAGTCTCAGCCCACGCGTGCTCACCCACCGAGGTTCGACTACCGCGACTCCGACGACTACGACGACTACAGTGGCGATGTTTATAGGGCTAGGCATGACTATGACTGAATCACTCCAATATTATGTGTCATAGCTGCATGGAAAAATATTGAACTTGGATAATTGCAAACATCATAAAAAATCATTCACAAAATGACATGTCATAGTTTTCATACATTACATAGATTTACATAGGGTTTAGGGTAATTCTCCTTCGTCGCGTATGTCGATCCCTTGCCTATGATCGCTTCTTAGGCCGTAACCATGGAGCATCTTCATTATTTAACGGGATGCAAGGGTCAGTTTTCACAGTGAAGGGCGGAATTTCTTCAAACTTATCATAATCTGCTGACATGTCTGTCTTGTCCTCGACTCCCGCGATGTTTCTTTTCCCTGAAAGAACTATGTGACGCCTGGGCTCATCGTCTGATGTATTCGTTTCCTTATTTTTCCTTTTTTTCGGTCTGGAGGACATGTCCTTCACATAGAAAACCTGAGCCACATCATTGGCTAGGACGAATGGTTCGTCTCTGTAACCAAGATTCTTGAGATCCACTGTTGTCATTCCGTACAGCTGGTCCACCTTTACCCCTTCTCTATTCATGTTGACCCAACTGCACCGAAACAAAGGGACCTTAAAAGTAGGTCCATAGTCAAGTTCCCATATCTCCTCTATGTAACCATAGTATGTGTCCTTTTTCCCATTGTCACATGTTGCATCAAAGCGGACACCACTATTTTGGTTAGTGCTCTTTTTATCTTGGGAGATCGTGTAAAATGTATTCCCATTTATCTCGTACCCTTGGAAAGTCAATACAGTCGCAGATGGTGTCGCGGCCAACAAGTAGAGCTGATCTCCAATAGTGGTGTCATTTATGAGATGTAATTGCAACCAAGTGCCAAAAGTCTCCATGTGATTTTCTTTAATCCAGTAGTCATCCTTCCCCGGGAACTTAGAGCGTACAACATTCATGTGTTCCTTGATATACGGAGCCACGAAGGTAGAGCTTTGTAAAACTGTGTAGTGTGCTTGATTCAAAGAATGCCCGTCCCTAAATATCATTGCTTTCTTTCCTAGCGTGCCTTTTCCACTTAGTCTCCCCTCATACCGTGATTCAGGAACACCAATCGGCTTAAGGTCAGGAAGAAAGTCAACACAGAACCCAATGACCTCCTCTGTTCCATAGCCCTTGGAGATGCTTCCTTCTGGCCTTGCACGATTACGAACATATTTCTTTAAGACTCCCATGAACCTCTCGAAGGGGAACATATTGTGCAGAAATACAGGACCGAGAATGGAAATCTCATCAACTAGGTGAACTAAGAGATGCGTCATAATATTGAAGAAGGACGGGGGGAACACCAACTCAAAAATGACAAGACATTGGACCACATCCTTTTGCAGCCTTTCTAGACTTTCTCGATCGATCACCTTCTGAGATATTGCATTGAGGAATGCACATAGCTTCACAATGGGTACTCGAACATTTTCCGGTAGAAGCCCCCTCAATGCAACCGGAAGCAACTGCGTCATAATCACGTGACAATCATGAGACTTCAGGTTCTGGAATTTTTTCTCTGCCATATTTATTATTCCCTTTATATTAGACGAGAACCCAGCCGGGACCTTGATACTATTCAGGCATTCAAAAAAGATTTCCTTCTCTGCTTTGGTAAGAGCGTAGCTGCTTAAGTATTGACGGCCTTTATCAGTATGCTTGTTGTATGGGTCTTTGATACGTTGCTGGTCCTCCCGTGCTTCTGGTGTATCTTTTGTCTTCCCATACACGCCTAGGAAGCCTAGCAGGTTCACGCAAAGATTCTTCGTCACGTGCATCACATCGATTGAAGAACGGACCTCTAGGTCTTTCCAATACTCAAGCTCCCAAAATATAGATTTCTTCTTCCACATGGCCGTGTGTCCGGTAATGGGGTCTTTCGGAACAGATTGACCGCCAGAACCCTTTCCAAATATTACTTCTAGGTCCTTCACCATACCAAATACATCAGCACCTTTAGGGAGCTTAGGCTTCTTCCGGTGATCTGCCTCACCGTTGAAATGCTTGCCTTTTTTTCTTACTTGATGATTGGTCGGAAGAAATTTACGACACTCCAGGTACACAACCTTCTTACATTTATCCAAATATGTACCTTTAGTCTTATCTAAACAGTGCGTGCATGCATTGTATCTCTTGTTTGACTGTCCTGAAATATTACTAAGAGCAGGCCAATCATTGATGGTTACGAACAGCAACGCTCGTAGGTCAAATGGCTCCTGTTTGTGCTCATCCCACACCTTTACACCTGGTTCTGCCCACAGCTGCAATAGTTCATCGACTAATGGCCTTAGATACACATCAATGTCGTTGCCGGGTTGCTTCGGTCCTTGGATGAGCACTGGCATCATAATGAACTTCCGCTTCATGCACAACCAAGGAGGAAGGTTGTAGATACATAGAGTCACGGGCCAGGTGCTGTGACTGCAGCTCTGCTCCCCAAAAGGATTCATGCCGTCTGTACTTAGACCAAACCATAAGTTCCTCGCATCACCTGCAAAGTTTGAGTACTTTCTCTCGATGTTTCTCCACTGCGACCCATCGGCGGGGTGTCTCAGTTTCCCGTCTTTCTTACGCTCTTCTTTGTGCCATCGCAACAACCTAGCATGCTCTTTGTTTCTGAACAGACGTTTCAACCGTGGTATTATAGGAGCATACCACATAACCTTAGCAGGAACCTTCTTCCTGGGGGGCTCGTCATCACCCTCAACATCACCAGGGTCATCTTGTCTGATCTTGTACCGACATGCAGTGCATACCGGACATTTATCCATATTCTCATACTTCTCACCACGGTATAAGATACAGTCATTAATGCATGCATGTATCTTCTCCACATCTAATCCTAGAGGGCAGATAGTCTTCTTTGCTTCGTACGTTGTCTCGGGCAGCTCATTATCCTTTGGAAGCTTTGGCTTTATTATTTTCAGTAACTTCTCAAATCCCTTGTCAGATAAACCAGCCTCTGCCTTCCATTTCAGCAATTCAAGTGTGGTCCCGAGCTTTGTGCTGCCATCTTCGCAATTTGGGTATAATAACTTTTTGTGATCGTTTTGCATGGCCTCCAACTTCAGCTTCTCCCTTTCTGTATCGCATTGTTGCTTTGCATCAGAAATGACCCGACCAAGACCATCACCGGGCTCATCCGATGCCCGTTGTTCTTCTTCATTGCCGCCTCCCTCTTCTTCATTGTCTTCCATTGCAGTATCACCGTATTCTTCAGGATAGCTGTCATCATCCTCTTCTTCATTTTCTTCCAGCCTAACCCCTCTTTCTCCGTGCATGGCCCAACAATAATATCCGGGCATGAAACCTCTCCGAAGCAGATGGCTTTGAAGGATTCTCGGGGCAGAGTGCTCCGTCAAATTTTGACAGTCGATGCAGGGACAAGGCATAAAATTATCCACTTTGTTTGCCTTAGCCACATCGATAAATTTATGCAGGCCTGCAATAAAATCAGAATCGCGTCGGTCGCCGTACATCCATCGCATCCGCGCATCGATCTGCGTTATAATAATTAACTATTATAATAACATCATGAATAGTGAAATGACCACCCACATGGACACATATGCAAGATTTTTATATCAGTTACAGATGAAGAAGATAAGGTTGCTAACCTCGGCGGAGGATACCGTGTTGTGCGAACTTAAATGTGGCATGGACATTTCGTCGAACACCTTGTGTGCAATCAAAGGAAAAAAAAGCTAGCACCCACACCACACACACAATTCAGCAAATTTTTGTGGCAAAGGGCAAAGGGCTGGGTATCAATTTATAGCCAGGGGAGGGTCTTTGATCCCGGTTCATGCCATGAACCGGGACCAATGACCCGCATAGAGGCACGTGTCATGCTGGGGAGGCCTTGGTCCCGGTTAATGCCACAAACCGGGACCGATACCCCGAAATGAACCGGGACTAATCTTCAGGCGGCATGGACCGGGACCAATAAGTGTCATTGGTCCCCAATGGCCAGCCGAACCGGGACAGATGACATTTGGGTGCTGGACCAAAGACCCTTTTTCTACTAGTGTTAAGTGAGAACGGCGACGGTTTGGATGTTGAGCCAACAGGGGTTAAGAAAGTGACCGTAAAATTCCTAGCAGCAACACTTACAGGTAGACAATATATGTCCTCGTCTCACTTTTATTTCGTACCTCACGTGTACGAGGAAATGCATCATTTTCTACGTACACATGTTCTGATCAAAGTGCAAATTGGTCCGGGTCTCGCATTCAGAAACGGAGGAAGTATATATATTCGCAACGTAGTCCGAGTGATTGATTGACATAGGCTCCAAACCGGTCGCCGAGACGATGCACACAGGTCTTTTTCTAGATCTATGAATGTTATCTCCCTCCGTCCCAGTGTATAGGTCATGTGCGTAGTTCTAGGTCGATATTTTGAGCAACATAATACAAGTTATATACTACAAAATATATATCATTAGAAACTTCAAACGTTGTACTTTCTAATGGTATAATTTTTATATCATAAAATTTAGATTATATTTGTCAAAATAACAACCTAGAAATACGCGCAAGACTTATACACCGGGACGAAGGGAGTAGTACAGTCGTCTGCATACTGTACTCTACATATCTCTTGGTCGAGCGCCGATCTAGGATTCTACGCTGCTGGCTAGATAGCTTTAGGCAACTTAGACCATCTGATTAGAAATAAGTGTCGATAATTTTGTATAATACTAATTTTATATAAAAACATCAAAACTTATTTCCGATCAGAGGTAGTGTATGTTTTTTCTAGTAGGCAGGCCCAGCCCTGGGGTAGGGCGCGCGGGGCGGCCACCCTAGGCCCGTCAAACCAAGGGGCCCCAATTACCAATTCATGTAGCGAACTGGAATGTGCACGGCGCATATGTAAACATGTTGATCAAACGTGGTTAGCTAGGTCTCCTGGTTTTGTGTTATCTCGACGGCATTAATTATCTGCGGAAAGCATCAGCTTTGGGCTGTACTACTATTTTTCATTTTGCTACTTATCGAAAGAAAAAATCTCGTTTTGATACTTGTCCCTAGCTGCTAGAAGTAGGAAAATGCATGCGTAGTTTATTTCTTGTTTTGTTAGTCCTAGCTCAATAGGAAATGCATGAAGCTTAACTTTTTAGTTCTATTGTCCTTTTTCAAATTATGCGCATGCGGTTATATGCTCTTAAATAAATTAAATTGATTGAAATACACATATTTTTAAAAAAATTGTGAGACTTTTTCATATTAAAATAATACATATATCTTGTCCTACTTCTTTATGATTATATTAAATGGATGGGTTATAGTTTCATACAAAATTTGCCACAACTACGATGGTATGGCTGCCCTCTAGTTCGTCGATTGGACTCTCCTATCATAAAAAATCATCAAACACTTGGCCATATCTTATCCAAAACATGTAAATGCCTAGCCAGAAACCTTGTCAAGAAATGAATTGTCCTATTTTACATTACATAAGGGGCCCTAGATTTTAGTTTTGCCCCAGGCCCCTAAAATGTCAGGACCGGCCCTGCAAGTGGGTCGATGTTGGTGTCGGTCAAGTTGCTCAAGCATCCGCTGTTATTGGTCTCGTAATTCATACTAGGTCACCTGTCATAGTCACACTTGACTTGTTTTGTACTATCAATATACAGCTTATCATTAATAGTACATTAAACCGCAATAAAATATTTTTTTTACAATTAACATTAATTGGACTAAAAATAATTAAATATTACAATATGTGTTGCATCTATAAATAACTTTTGCAATAAGAAGATTATATAACGGTTTCTGATCATATGTGTCATAGGCTTGATACAAAATACAAGACAATTAGTAGTACCATCTACACCTTTTTTTTCTAGTGCATTGCGAGGGTAAACGTGGCAGAGGAGGATGCCGCAGGTCCTAGCCGTGACAAGCTTGTTCTTGTAACACATACCCACGTTCACCCCAATCTATGGATCCCGCGACACATGCACATGTTGGGCAGCGACTGCCTTCCTTAGGTCTATCTCCGAGTATGGCTTCACTCATCTAGAACCTATCTCCGAGTATGGCTTCACTCATCCAGAAACGTTGATCTTCATGAATAGGCTGATGACCGTATGGAAGGAATGCTTGACATCTTAGTCCAAAGCTAGGGGGAGCCCCCCCCCCCCCCCACCCCCCACCCCTCCCTCTTGGCTTGAGCTAAGCTCTGCACTGTATAGAAGGGGCACAAAAAAGACGCACTGATTGTCCAAACTACTAAAGATCACAAACAAACGCATCAGCAGACCAAAACAGGGGTGGAGCTACAGTGTATTCACTGGTGTCAATTGACAACGACGATAAAGACGCAAAGCTTTATAGCTATAATGCACAAGCAAAAATGACCCCATTTAAAAATTGTTGCAAGCTTGTGTGACAAGTTGCTTTGACCCCTCTATTTTTTCTGGCTTCGCCCTGGACCAAAAAAAAATTGCAAAAAAAAAAAACACCATTGTCCCACGAAGGAACATAAAAAACGCTTTGAAAGGCACCACATTGTCGCTGCCCAAAAAGAGAAACCCAAAGCTGCAAAAGAGAAGCAAAGGGAAGTGAAATCCTGACATTGGTGATTATGCACCCTGCAGGACCCAACATATGACTACAGCTGATAAATCTTTTGCACTAGTTTATAACTGGTTCTATTATTTATTTCATGTTTAGAGTATTTCTACTATGCTTTTGTTAGTTCAACTATGTTTGTACATTAGTCCCTATTGTGTTTTCCAGTTCAGTTTTCTACACAGTTTCCTATTGCGTATTTTCTAGTATAACTCAGATATAGCATAATGCATTTCATGTCTAACTTTGGTACAATTTTATTTGATTGTCCAATCACTAAGAAGAAGAAAAAAAGGAAAAAGTAATTAAAAAAAGAGATAACTAACATAAGAATAAAGAACAAAATTGTACTTGTAGTAAGTAGTAACAACTAAGCGCCATCGTTTTGGTTACTAAATTGATTTTCTTCAATTGTGCTCGGGATATCTAGTTACCATATATAGGGACGATTATTGGCCAAATCTGAAAAATAATTTTGAACTCAAATTCTGATTTTTTTTTGTAATTCTCATATCTACTCTGTATCCTGATAAATACAAAAAACAATTCAGAATTTGAAAAATCTCGATAAGTCTTATTTTTGTTGGGCTGAATTCAAAAAATCTTAAGATCTTCTGCCTATTAAGTCCATTTCCAAAGGGTGCTCGGGAAATACGGGGGTAACCGGAAACCGGATTTACCGAGAGGTCGTCAGAATCTTGAAAGCTTAGCTAAAGTCTATTCGTCACGGAACCACTGAATGTTTACTTGGGTGGCATTGCCCATTTTAGTTGAAACTATTTCTTTTTGTCGGTGGGTAATATGGTTCTTGCACTACTTTTGAAACCCATTTATATCTTCATTTTTGTCGAAGGTCCTAGAATTTAACTCATTCATATGCATACAAAGTTAAGAAATGTGTTGGTATTAATTAGTTGCTAGTATGGACAAACTGATCCGCTCGGTAACCGCTCCGTAACCAGAGAAATACCAAAAAAAGCTAAGAATTTTAAAAATCTTGCTAAGCTTTATTTTGGGTTGGGCTGAATTCAAAAAACTTGAGATATTTTGCCCAGTAAGGCCATTTCTAGGGGGGTGGTCGGGATATGCTGTTACCGCCCGGTAACTAGATTTGCCGACTGGTAACCAAAACCTTGAAAGTGCCCTCGTGCTTATCTAGAGTTCATTCGCCACGTACGGAACCAGTAAACGCTTACTTGAGCGGCATTGCCCCTTTTAGTGAGATTTTGGTTGCCAGTAGGAGGATCTGATCCGCTGCTAGCTTGCTGCTGCTACTATTGCTGAATTGTTCTGGGTGGAAGGAGCTTTGGGGATTGATGTCCCCCCATGCTCGGCTGAGCTCCATCGCCCCTGAAAAGGTATGTTAAGGACGATCGAGGCTCATAAAGCGGGGATTAATTCCGGGCGTTTAGCGCCCAACCGCGACGCTGCCGCTTGGGCTGGATCGTCAACGCGAGCGACGTGTCCCCGTCCACGGCCCCATGCGCCAACTTTTGGCTACTTTTGGCGCTATTTTTTGGGAGGTTTTATGTTGTCAAAAAAAAAAAATCAATATCACAGTCATCTGAAATTGCACATCGCAGGGCTTCACCTTCACACCTTGAACTTGAAAGCGTATATGTGTAAATGTAATTTATGTGAGAAACGGCGACGCGCGGTTTGGATGTTGAGCCAAGATGCAGGGATTAAGAAAGTGACCGTAAAATCCCTGGTAAACAATCTCTGTCTCCGGCCGTGTCACTTCTAAATTTTCGTACGAGGAGACGCATCATTTTCTACTCATTCTCAGCGACGGCCGGAGGGAGTATATATGCGCGACGTACGTAGTGAGAAACTACGTACTAGTACCTAGGCCACTGGAACTATAGCGCTAGTGGCCATGGAAGGAACAGATCGATCGACGCGCTGCCGCTCGGAAGGTGGACAGGAATTAAGAGCTGACTGTCTCGAAGGAGTACGTCGTCCTTGATTAAGTAAAGCGACCGATGCAACCAATAAGATATATGCAGGCAGGCATGTAGCTGCAGTGTTGACTTGTGTGTGGGTGTGTTGTGGCGTAGGCATCCGTGTGGTTGGAGATGGCGTGTAGCTAGCTAGCTGCCGCTGCGGGGTAGGCATCGCTCATCACTCGTTGACATCTTCTCCATTCAGCGTCCTCACTGTCGTTCTGTACGGCTTCGGGGGTGAACATTCGATGCACTGATCACTGAAAGGTGCCTGCTTTGCTTGCTCAGCTATTCCTCTATTTGTAAAATTGCACGCGCGCCTCGCCCCTCAGCTGCATGTACCGTGTTGGCGCCACCAATTCGATTGCCCGACGAGTTCTCACGCGCAGCATGCGCGATCTTATATATATATACAGCTGGGGGGCGGCCGCATTTCAGGATTCGCGCCGATCGCGCGCATATTCCGTGTAAAGAGTACGTACACAGACCGACCGAGGAACGGAGGAATCAATGGATCAATCTAAGTACTGCAGCTGAGAGAGACCCAATGCCGCGAACATCGTTGGACCTTCCGTCATGCAGCAGCGTCGACATGGCGAGCTGCCAGCCACAGCCGAACGCATCAGGTATGTATAAGAATTCCGAGTGAAAGAGATGCATGGCTCAGTTATGATGAAAAAAAGGGAAACGAGCGAACGAGAGATGGATCGCGAGGGAGCGATCCATCGACGTCAATCGCTCAATCCCGTACGTTGCCACCAACAGCTAGCTAGCCTAGCTAGCTAGGTTCTCGTCGACGTCGACGTAGGGGTCGCTAGCTGTGTACAAGCGCATTTGGAAAGTTAATATGGCGGAATTGACCGGCAGGTCGAAAGGGGGACAGAGGCGGCCATGCATCCCCGTCGGCGCCGCCGCGGTCGTCGATCGTCTCCCGGCCGGTCGAAGTTGGCTCGCCGCATGCACGGTTGCATGGTCCATGGCCACGACCACGACCACGACCACGATCGACGATATGCATGTGCCTTTTTCTTCTTTCATCAGAAAGAGAGCAAACATTATTGTTTTCCAAAAAAAAATGTAGTACTATATCTTGATTCCATGACGGCCGGATCGGCACAGTACTGAGATATGGATGGAGTGCACCCGGACAAGCATGCACGCGTACGTCAGGGGGGGTCCGACGAGGATTAACTTAACGAAGCTAGCTAGGCTGGCTTTTGGACTGTGCTTACCGCAGCCGGCGAATATTTAGGTCCGGCTCCAACCAGCAAGCCGTACGTACGTACGTACGCGTGCAGCGCATGCAAAGCCGCTCACCGGTGGACGTGGACTTAATTACCTCTTAAACATTAATTTCATTTGATTCCGTATAACCATGCACACGTACGTACGTAGCGCGCGAGATCTTGGTCTGATGCTCTGACCACGCACGCCAACTCATTCAGCAGATCGAGCATGTTCCGCACGGAAGGGGTCACTGTCTCACTGACACGTAGGCCGGCTGGCCGTCCGGTCTGAACAAAAAAATGTACGTGCGGTCGCGAGGTCGGCGACGATGGATGGATGGATGCGTACGTATATGGTGGATGGTGGATTTTGTGGGGTTTCTGTCGTGGGATCGTAGATCGCGTCTGGGCCACACAAGATCGATCGTATAATTAAGCCCGTCATTAGCGCATTGATTGCGGTAATGTCGTCTTTGCTGAGCTCAACGCTGTCTGAAAAATTAAGTAGCGTAAGCGGTGCAGCCAGCAGTCGGAGTATTGATGGAATTAGGTCCCCCATTTGACCCATCCCGGCGGTGGAGAGCTATAGCTAGCTAGCTTGATAGGGCGCGGCGGCGTTTTCATGCAGCGGCGTCTCCCACGGCCCCGGGCGGCCGGGACCGATCGACGAACGGGTCGTCGCCTCGTCGGTCCCTCTGCGAGCGCCACCTAGACGTGCGACTTGCTCGGAGACGTTTAAGCAATTATGAAAATCGACAAACCCTTGTAAATTCTTTCAAATTTTACACAAAAATTATATTTAACAAAATTAGTAAATACCAAAAAAAAACAGTCGATATTACATTTTACATGTGATAACCGTAAAACCAATTTCCAGAGAAGTTTCGGTAATCTCGGATAAGAAAAAGAACCCGTAAGCTTGATCGATAGACATGAGCAAAGCTACATTCGGCGCCCCACGATGCGTTAGAAAAACCTTGCTCGCGAACCACATGGTCTTGCGTAGCGTAGGCGGTCGTCATTTGAAAATTAACCAGAAACTAACTGTTTTTTATAAATCTGCTTAAAAATATAACCAGATTCTGAAAATTAACAAAAGCTTGTGGTCAAAGAAAAAAATAAGATATGTTTTATGGTATCAATGCAACATGGACCGTCCAATCGGCTTAATCCTAAGGTCTAGTTCGAAAATACTAGCTCGGATTTTTGGTAGTATATTTCGCCCTGAGGGGCATTTTCGGTATAACGTTGTTTAAGTCATGCATCTAGTTTTCTGGTCGAAGTGTAAGGTCATAATTTCACTTATAAGTAAAACTGTGAACAGAAATTACAAAATAAACTACTAGCTCAAGCTGACTCAATTAAATTCGAACATCTGATTGGGCAATATACTACACATATAGATGTGTAGTTCCATGCACCATAAAATCTGCCAAAAACAAAGTGTTTCGGTAGCAATGACGGTGGCTCTAGTCTCCACTCTCCAGCTAAACTTGAATGTTGATGTGTCAAAATTTTAAAAGAGGAGTCACATTTCTGTCAACCTCGTCATGCCCCCTATTTTATACAACACGAGGGGCCATGATATGGGATACCGGATACGCAGACACATGTAGCCGATCTGCATCTTGACATTGTAGATTTGTAGGTGTGTGTCTGAAACGGCGTGGTATGTGCTCTCACTGGTGGAAAAAAGGGCCATTAATCCCGGTCTGTAACGGCCTTTAGTCCCGGTTTCCAAACCGGGACTAGCAAAGCGCGATTAAAGGCCATCACCCTTTAGTCCCGATTGCAAACGAACCGGGACTAAATGCCGTCCACGTGGGCACGGCTGGGAGCGCCGTCTCGGGGACCTTTAGTCCCAGTTCGTAATGAGAACCGGGACTAAAGTGTTCTGTTTTTGTTTTTATTTTTATTGCTGTTTCAGATTATAGGTTTAGGGTTTATGCTTAATTAGGATTCATTTTAATTTCAAACGAGTTTCCGTACCTATATTCTACGACTAGTACATACACATTACACGTTGGTGCATGCATATATAATATTATACGATGTCTCGCGACTGTATATACTACAATTTCAAACAAGTGTATGTACAACTATTTTTGAAACAAGTTTCAAAACAAACTAAGTTACATGGAGATCACTAAATTACAGATAGCGTTCTTCATCCTCCACATAGTGTTCTCCTTTCTCATCGAGGACCTCCCTCATGATGAATCCTGCCAGCTCCTCTTGAATTGCTTTTAGGCGCTGGGTTGGTACGAGCTTCTCCCGCATCACATACAACTTTAAGAAGATCGATATGGATATATATAAGTTGGATGAAACTCAACACAATTGATTATAATAAAAGAAAACTGTGAATATTATTTACGTACATCAAAGTCCGTGGTACGTGCTCTCCGCTCACTGGTGTACCACCGGATGAACTCGCAGACGTAGAATCCACAGAGATTTGTCCCCAGTGGTTGCTGCAAACCCTTTATCTTTTTAAAAGTTAGCTGTTCTTTGAATTCACCTCTTACCGACCTTCTGAAACGTGTCCAAACGCTACAGGGCAAAGAAAATGAGCAAATGAGTTATTAAATACTTGATATCAGGAAATTAATGAAAGGAGCTGATATATATAGTCGGGTAATGATTGAAATTACTTTTGCAGCATTTCTTTCATGTCGCTAAACAGGACGTCGGGCTTATCCAATGAGTCCAAGATATGAACAGTTGATGTGTCCAATTGAATCTTTAGCAGAATCTAGTGGAAACTGCAGACACACATGCATAACTCATCAATTACACTTAACATCGAGTAAGCAAAAAAGAATGTCTAGAAGATAGAAACACTCACTTGAAGTTGTAAGGAAATAGAAGTTCTCTTTTAAGACTTTGCTTGACAAAAAATCTGAAGAGGTCCTTCTCCACGTCTCTGGGGTGATCTTTTAACATCCTTTCATTAATGATATATGGGTCAATGAACCCAACGTCATGGATTCCCTTTTTTGCATTCAAACATCTTAAATCTGCATAATAGCATATAAAAATCATATAGTTAATTAAGATATATAGGCAATGAACGAGCTTAGCTAGATACTTGAATATAAATCACTTACAGACAATAGCAACTGATGGTAGACTTGTCGAGATCGCGCTGATTGAATATGTGAAACAATTTGTCCATTGGAATATGTACCATGTATCTTTTGAAGTAATGCTCCTCTCTAACGTCCAAGAGGATAAAACGTTTGAAGTCCTTTTTTTGTATATGCACCTTGTACCAGCCGAGCAGATTTCGCATATGTGTTGATAGACCGGGTTCCTCCTCAGGCTTGATCAGAGGCCCCCCCATTACATATTGCTCTACTACCTCTCCCAGTGGCGCTTCTTCAAGGCCTAACATAACTAGAAGAGGCACATTCAAGACGTTCGCGTTCTCTTTTGCCTCCCTTACAGTTAAACCCAATAGTTGTGCAGCTGCTACTACTCTGGGGTCCAATAACAATCGGTCCTCTTCCAAATCGGCTCTGAAGGACGTATCGATATCGGGGGGGCCGACTATGAGCGGGGCTACCGATTGATTCTTCTGTTTTCCAAGCTGGGGAATTTGTTTCCCGCTTCTTTTTGCCTTGGCCAAGTCACTTTGCCTTTCAATTTCGCGTTTATAGTCTGATGGCAGATTCATCTTATATTGGGGCTCTGCAGTAAGCATACCATAATCCCAGTCCTTTTGTTTCTCCGTGTATGTCGGCTTGGGCTCAGGCACTTTCGGTGCAAAAAATGCCTTCACTTCGGCGCGTACTATCGCCTCATTTTCCTCGGGAGTCCGGTCATAAGCTCTCTTGGGAAGAGGCTTTAGCGATGGCTCTGGTATCTTCGTGGTCTTATGTACTACCTTATCAGTAGTACTAACCGTAGCGGACCTGCTCCGCTTTTTCCCCGTCTGAGTAGTATTGGGGGGCGGCTTCGCCTGACGCGCTGGAGGTGCACTGGGGGACGGCGTTGGCTGACGCGCGGGAGGTGCACTGGGGGACGGCGTTGGCTGACGCGCGGGAGGTGCACTAGGGGGCGGCGTCGGCTGACGCGTCGCCCGAGGTGGACTCAGGGGTGGCGTCGGCTGACGCGGTGCTGGAGGTGGACTCGGGGGTGGCGTCGGCTAACGCGGCGCCCGAGGTGGACTCGGGGGCGGCGTAGGTGGATGACGTTCACCGGGGGAGGGTGGACTTGGATTCCTCAGAGTCGGTGGCCTTGGCGCTGAGCCTGGAAACTTGATGTATTTCTTTTGCCATAAAACGATTTGGCGCTTGACATCTCCAAGTCTCCGATCCCCTTCAGGTGTAGCAAAATCAAGCTCTAGGTCCTCGAACGAGCTGACTATGTCAAGCACCGAGACACGAGCATAGCCAGCCGGTATCGGGTTCCCATGGTGGAGTGCTTCAGGTAGACAAGGTAAAGCGTCGCCGCTCGCCACCTTGATGGTCATGTTCTTCATTGGCTGATGTAGCTCACAATTTGTCATCTCCCTAACATCATCCACGGGGTAGCGAGACCCCGGTGCTTCATGCTCATCAGCTGGGACCTCCGTGGAAGCCACGCTGCTTCTCCGCTGACTATTAAGATCCAATGCTGGATCTTCCTGCAGCCGAGATCCGCCTCCCTGGCTAAGTTGATGTATCATACTCTTCATGTCGGCTAATTCACGTTCTACCTTGCCGATCCGATCTGCTTCCCGATCCTTCTTTCTCTTACGGCTTTTGTAACCGTACGGATCTTCGTGCTGAGAAAACCCTTCCTTCCATGGAACACCGGCGCCTTTGCCTCTTGTTCGTCCGGTGTGTTCTGGATTCCCGAGGGCGTGTGTCAGCTCGTCGTTCTCTTGGTCGACACGGATCAATCCCGCTTGAGCATCCTTCATTGCCTTAACAAGTTTTACTGTGGGAGTAAAGGTCTGTTTCCGATGAACACACTCCCCTGTTGCCGGGTCTAACGATCCTCCATGTCCGTACCACCAGTGCTTGGCCCTTTCGGGCCATCCCTCTGTACCTGGAGTGATTCCTTTATTCCTCAATTCATTCTCCATAGATTCCCACTTGGGCACTGCTCTCACGTAGCCGCCTGGCCCCAAAACATGGTGATGTTCCTTCTTTTCAGCATTTTTCTTATTTTTTTCCGACATTTCCTTGGCTCTCTCAGATGCCTTGAATGCCACAAATTCAGGCCACTGTTGTCTCAACTTCTCGTATGCTCCTTCGAACACTGGAGTTTTATTTTTTGCGATATACTTCGCGTATAACATTTTCTTGAAGCCCCGGAATGCTTCAGCCATCTTCTTGAGAGCGTACTGTTTAACTCTCCTTCTCCTTTCACGTCCACCCGGAATTTCATTTCCATCATCATCCTTCTTGGAGTACTCCAGAGGTAGAATGAAATTTTCCATGAGCTTCCTCCAAAGGTCTTTCTTGGATCTTTTGTTCACAAAAGTAGCTCCAAGACGTGCCTTCTTTGGCTCGTGCCATTCTTGAACCGTGATCGGGATCATGTCCCTAACAATCACTCCGCATTGATTTATAAATTTTGTTGCGTGTTGTGTTGGCTCTAACGGTTTGCCATCTGGAGATACTACATCGATGGTCAGCTTCTGATTCGCACTCAAATTTTGACTCGGACCTCGTTTAGAATACGATTTGCTCGATCCGGAGGGCTGAAAAAAGAAAAAGTCGTTAATACAAATATGCATATTCCCTTTGTATCACCAAAAGCTAAATCTATATACCTCGGCGTTTGTTTGCAATTGTCGTTCGGCATCGGTGTTTGTTTGCCCTTCGTCGTCAAACATTTCTATCTCCATTCCGTCACCGGAAGGGTTAAGAAACGATGAAACATCATCTTCAAATTCAGCTTCTCCGGCACCTTCTCGGCCGACTCCTTCTCGGCCGGCTACTCTGGGGTCTTCTCGATCGGCACCTTCTTGAGGCACATATACATTCTCACGTATCATGCCAAATAAGAATTCTTCGGGGTGGCGTGGGTCATTTTCACCGTCCATGTCTCTTCTAAAGACAGGTAAAACAAGTTAGTGACACATATTTGAGCAATAACCAAAAAAAAAAGGGGGGGGGGGTCTTTAGTCCCGGTTGAAATCACCAACCGGGACTAAAGGGTCTTTAATCCCGGTTGGTGGCTTCAACCGGGACTAAAGACTTTTCGGCGGTTCGCGCCCGATTCCCAGACCCAACCGGGACTAAAGGTATAATAAATGCGCGCCAAGGCCTTATATTTTTTCAGATTTCATTTGAATATGAAATTTGAATTTCAATTTGAATAACTTCTATATATTTTAGAATCTGACAAAACTTTGAATATGAAAAGTGTTTGAAATTTAATAACTAATTCAAAGCTATTTTGTATTTTCAAAATCAATTAATCTAACTATTTAAACAATTAACTATTTTGCCATTTTCAATTAAAACTATATTGATTAATATTCTTTTTGAATATTTTAGAATCTGACAAAACTTTGAATATGAAAAGTGTTTGAAATTTAATAACTAATTCAAAACTATTTTGTATTTTCAAAATCAATTAATCTAACTATTTAAACAATTAACTATTTTGCCATTTTAATTAAAACTATATTGATTAATATTCTTTTTGAATATTTTAGAATCTGACAAAACTTTGAATATGAAAAGTGTTTGAAATTTAATAACTAATTCAAAGCTATTTTGTATTTTCAAAATCAATTAATCTAACTATTTAAACAATTAACTATTTTGCCATTTTCAATTAAAACTATATTGATTAATATTCTTTTTGAATATTTTAGAATCTGACAAAACTTTGAATATGAAAAGTGTTTGAAATTTAATAACTAATTCAAAACTTTGAATATGAAAAGTGCTTGAGCACCAACGACATCTTCGAGAAACTCCGCCACGGGAGATTTCTCAACCCTTTCCTCCATAACTGTTAGAGTAGATGGAGTCTTTCACGGGCTTGCAGGGAAATTTTTCCGAGGCAGAGCTTCCAAAGATGCCGTAGGACGTGAGCACCAACGACATCTTCGAAAAGCTCTGCCACGGGAGATTTCCCAACTCTTTCCTCCATCCATGGGGATGAAACTCTCCCTGCCTTCGAGCTGTGCTTGCCATTGCGTATCGATGCTCCTTTTATAGGCACGGCGCCGCTTCTACTTTTGTCTTGTTCCTCCGACAGGGGCATCGTGCGCTACATGCTTTATCTCATCGAGCAGTGCATCCACCCACGCATCCTTATCCTACCAACAGCTTTAGTCTCGGTTGCACCCACCAGCCGGGACTAAAGGTTACCCACACGTCCTTATCCCACCGACAGCTTTAGTCTCGGTTGCACCCACCAGCCGGGACTAAAGGTTAGATGGTTTCCCGCGCAACTGCGTTCCCGCCTATTTTCTTCCCGCGCTTTCCACCGCTTCCCGCCTTCGTCTTCCCGCCATTTTTCACTATATATATGTAGGCTTGGCCTCCATTTACATATCACATCTAGACTCATATCTACAAACCTCATCACTCTCTTCCATGGCTTCCATCGTATCTCTAACCCCCCAGGAGGCGGAGGCGCTTTGCGCCTCAAACTACCCCTGCCCACCGGGCTACCGCGTCCCCACCGGCTAGATGCTGAGCGTCGGAGGCGTACCGGTCCCTCCTGTCCCTCTAGGTGTGGCGCGCCAGATGGCCATCATGAACCACTACTACTTCGAGCTCACACCAGAGCAGCGGAGGAATCCCCAGTGGCATCCGGACTATAGCCCGACTTGGGACGCCTTCTTCATCAATCGGCGTGAGAGTGCGCTTGCCAGGCACGAGGAGGACGGCCCGCCTCGTTCGAACTTCAACGAGGCCGGCCGTCGGCTGTGGTGGCGCGGCCGGACTCTCCAGAGCGTCATGGCCTACCGTGGCCCCCGCCTACGCTACCCTCAGTCTCAGCCCACGCGTGCTCACCCGCCAAGGTTCGACTACCGCGACCCCGATGCCAGCGACGACGACGTCGGCGACTACGACGACTACAGTGGCGACGTTTATAGGGCTAGGCACGACTATGACTGAATCACTCCAACATTCGAAAACAAGTTCGATCGATTGTGACTTAATCTGACCATGTACTTTAATTCCAGTTCAATCGTTTCCCCGCCTCTCGTGAGTGTTATTGTGATACATGCATGATTAGAACAATACATTACATAAAATGTTTAATACATGATTACAACAATACATGATTAGAACAATACATGATTACACATGATTACACATCATTTCTTCGCTAGTGTCCCTTGCTTACGATTGTGGCGTAACCATGGAGAATCTTCATTATTTAACTTGAGGCTTGTGTCAGTATTCACTCTGAAGGGCGGAATTTCACCAAACTGATTATAATCTTGTGACATGTCTGTCTTGTCCTCCACTCCCACGATGGTTCTTTTCCCTGAAAGAACTATGTGGCGCTTTGGTTCATCACATGATGTATTCGATTTGGTTCTTTTTCTTGGTTTGCTACTCATGTCCTTCACATAGAAAACCTGAGCCACATCTTTGGCTAGGACGAATGGTTCATCAAGGTACCCTAGATTGTTGAGATCCACCGTTGTCATTCCGTACTGCTCGTCCAACTTTACCCCGCCTCCTGTCATCTTCACCCATTTGTACCGAAACAAAGGAACCTTAAAGTTAGGTCCATAATCAAGCTCCCATATCTCCTCTATGTAACCATAATATATGTTCGTTCGCCCTTTGCCAGTTACTGCATCAAAGCGGACACCACTATTTTGGTTGGTGCTTTTTTTATCTTGAGCGACCGTGTAAAATGTATTCGCATTTATCTCGTACCCTTGGAAAGTCAATATAGTCGAAGATGGTAATTTGGCCAGCAAGTACAACTGCTCTTCAACAACAGTGTCATTCATGAGACGTCTTTGCAACCAAACGCCGAAATTCGCCATGTGGAGCTGTAAAACAAAGGACTCAGGCTCCCCTGGGTTTGCTTGGCGTACAATATTCTTGTATTCCTCACTGTACGGAGCCACCAAGAGGGAATTTTGTAGAACGGTGTAGTGTGCTTGAGTCAATGAATGACCATCCCTACATATCATTGGTTTCTTTCCGATCGTGCCTTTTCCACTAAGTCTCCCCTCATGACGCGATTGAGGAAGACCAATCGGCTTAAGGTCGGGAACAAAGTCAGCACAAAACTCAATGACCTCCTCTGTTCTATATCCCTTGACGATGCTTCCTTCTGGCCTAGCACGGTTACAAACATATTTCTTTAAGACTCCCATGAACCTCTCAAAGGGGAACATATTGTGTAGAAATACAGGGCCGAGAATGGAAATCTCTTTGACTAGGTGAACCAGGAGGTGCGTCATAATATTGAAGAACGATGGTGGGAACACCAGCTCGAAGCTGACAAGACATTGGGCCACATCATTTTGTAACCGTGGTAGATCTTCTGGATTGATTACCTTCTGAGATATTGCATTGAGGAATGCACATAGCTTCACAATTGCTAGTCGAACATTTTTCGGTAGAAGCCCCCTCAATGCAACTGGAAGCAGTTGCGTCATAATCACGTGGCAGTCATGAGACTTTAGGTTCTGGAACTTTTTCTCTGCCATATTTATTATTCCCTTTATATTCGATGAGAATCCAGCCGGGACCTTGATACTGTTCAGGCATTCAAAAAAGGTGACCTTCTCTTCTTTAGTAAGAGCGTAGCTAGCGCGACCTTGAAACAGTTCCGGATGTCGGTCTTCTGGGTCTTTCACACGTTGCAGGTCCTGTCGAGCTTCCTTTGTATCTTTTGTCTTCCCATACACACCCAAGAAGCCTAGCAGGTTCACGCAAAGATTCTTTGTCACATGCATCACGTCGATTGCAGAGCGAACTTCTAGGAATTTCCAATACTCAAGCTCCCAAAATATAGATTTCTTCTTCCACATGGGTGCGTGTCCGTCTGCGTCATGCGGAACAGATTGTCCGCCAGGACCCTTTCCAAAGATTACTTCTATATCTTTGACCATATCGAATACATCATCACCAGTATTTTCCTTAGGTGGGTCCCGGTGATCTGCCTTACCGTTGAAATGCTTGCCTTTTTTTCTTACGGCATGAATTTTGCTAAGAAATCGACGGTGCGATATGTACACATTCTTCTTACAATTAGCTAAATATATACTTTCAGTCTCTTGTAAACAGTGTGTGCGTGCCTTGTATCCCTTGTTTGTCTGTCCTGAAATGTTACTAAGAGCAGGCCAATCATTGATTGTAACGAACAGCAACGCTCGTAAGTCAAATTCCTCTTGTTTGTGCTCATCCCACACACGTACGCCTGGTTTGGCCCACAGCTGTAAAAGTTCATCAACTAATGGCCTTAGGTACACATCAATATCGTTGCCGGGTTGCTTCGGACCTTGGATGAGCACTGGCATCATAATGAACTTCCGCTTCATGCACAACCAAGGAGGAAGGTTATAGATGCATAGAGTCACGGGCCAGGTGCTATGACTGGAGCTCTGCTCCCCAAAAGGATCGAAGCCATCTGTACTTAGACCAAACCGTATGTTCCTTGCGTCACCTGCAAAATCTTTAAACTTATTGTCGATCTTTCTCCATTGTGACCCATCAGCAGGGTGTCTCAACATCCCGTCTGACAAACGGTCCTCTTTGTGCCATCGTAATAACTTGGCATGCTCTTTGCACCGAAACAAACGTTTCAACCGTGGTACTATAGGAGCATACCACATCACCTTGGCAGGAACCCTCTTTCTGGGGGGCTCGCCCTCAACATCACCAGAGTCATCTCCTCTGATCTTATACCGCAATGCAGTGCATATCGGGCATTCAGTCAAATTCTCATAGTCACCACGATAGAGGATGCAGTCATTAGGACATGCATGTATCTTCTGAACCTCTAAACCTAGAGGGCAGACAATCTTCTTGGCTTCGTACGTACTGGTGGGCAATTCATTATTCTTTGGAAGCATATTCCTCATCATTTTCAGCAACTTTTTAAATCCGGAGTCAGATAGACCTTCCTCTGCCTTTCATTTCAGCAATTCAAGTGTGCTGCCCAGCTTTTTCAGACCATTTTGGCAGTTTGGGTATAAGGACTTTTTGTGATCCTCTAACATGCGATCCAACTTCTCCCTCTCCTTATTAGTTTCGCATTCTCTCCGTGCATCAGCAATGGTCCGACTGAGATCATCAGGGGCCTCATCATGTGTCTCTCCTTCAGCTTCCCCTTCAGCTCCCCCTTCAGCTTCTCCCATAAAAGTATCACCATATTCAGGGAATCCAGGATAGTTGTCATCATCCTCTTCTTCATTGTTTTCCATTGTAACACCTCTTTCTCCATGCTTGGTCCAACAATTGTAGCTGGGCATGAAACCGTGCTGAAGCAGGTGCACGTGAAGGGTTCTTGATAAAGAGTAATTCTTCAGATTCTTACACGCACTACATGGACAGACAACAAAACCATTCCGCTTGTTCGCATCAGCCACACGGAGGAAATCCTGCAAGCCCTTAATGAACTCGCTTGAGATTCGGCTACCGTACATCCATTGCCGGTTCATCTGCATTATTATATAAGTATATAATAAACCAAATTAATACAAGTAATAAACTCACATTGCATATAAATCATATATACTCCCACATTACTCTCTAACGTTACAAAAATTATTGCAAATAAATCCTACTCAAAAATTATTACTGTAAATCACATAAGCTCATAATTACTACCATATTACTTTCTAACATTAATTACTCCACAAATCTCTCTATTTTATTGAGCATAAAAAGAGCTATATATGTGCATGACAAATTTCTACTTCATACTCATTTTGGTCAACATACAAGTACACCACCTCTACACATGTGCAAACTAAGTAATTAATTTAAGCTCAAATGCTATATAAATCAAATTAACTCCCATAATTACTCCCAAATTATAGCCACAAATCTCACCACATCTAGAGCATTATATGAGCTAAATTAGCAATTAAAGATGAGAGAGTAAAGTTGCTAACCTTTTGAACCAATTAGATAGATGAAATAACTCAAAATCTTGGATTATTTTGATAAAAAAATTGGGCATGACCTCTCCACTCAATCCAAGCTTCCGACCACCATTGGTGTACTGGCAGGCTCGGGGGAAGAGAAGCTGGATTTTATAGGCGACGGTCTTTAGTCCCGATCCATGTTAAAGGCCGGGATTAAAGGTCACCCTTTAGTCCCGGTCGTTAACACGGGCCGGGACTAAAGGCCGCCGCCCGTGGGGTTCCCGCCCGCCAACCCTTTAGTCCCGGTCCATGTTAACGACCGGGACTAAAGGTCCATTACGAACCGGGACTAGGTGCTGACCGTGCCCAGCGGCACGAACCGGGACTAATGCCCCCTTTAGTCCCGACCCATATAGTTTGGGGACTAAAGGTGGCGGATAGAAGCCTCTTTTTCCAATAGTGTCTCCCGCCGGACGCGCGGCGGCCGCACGGGTGGCGACGCTCCGGCCGCTCCACGCACGAGGTCGCCGGCCGCGTGCGCGCGCGCTCCCGACACCTGCACCGCCGCGCGCCCAGGTCATCGTGCCAGTACTAAAGCGCGACTTTTTGCCGTACGTATCATTGGTTGGTGAGGCTAAGCTAGCTAAGCTAGGGGCGTCGCTTGTACACTACCAACACCGTCCACTTTCTGCGGCGAGTCAAATTTCCAGCGTCGCTTGGCAAAAGATCAACGCCTTGATTTTGCCTTGACAAACTGCCGTCGAACCAACGCCGAGTTAACCAACTTTGGTTGGTTCACTTTTTTCTTCTTTTCGTTTACCTCGCGCGATCAAGAACTCCGGCCGGCCAGCATTGCCGAAAAAAGCAGAGAGGAACTTGCCCCGACACGCGGCGAGTTTTCCGCGCCGCCGCCGGCTCGCCGGACGGCAGGGAGGGGACAGGTCGTGGCCATTTCCCCGCGGGCGCGGCGGTGTTCGATAAGGAGAGGTAAACTGGAGCGCCAAGAACGACCTGCATTTCCCCCGTGACAAACGCCTGTCAAATCTAAACCAACTTGCAAGTGTAACTAACTTTCCCGTTTCGGTCATGGTCGCCGCAAAATCAAGACCCGCATTGCTGAAAAAGTGAAAATTCAGAGGAAAACTCGACACACGCGAGCTTTTTCCCTCGATAAAAGGCCGGCGGACGGTGGCTCGCCGGACGGCGTGGACGGGAGAGCAGGTCCTCCAGTTCCATGTATGTAGATGCGGTGTTCGATACGGACAGGTAATTGGCCGCGGCGCACCTTCCTGGCACCTGCAGATAGATAGGATCATCAGCCATTCATCCGGTGCAGAAAAAGGAAAGCGGGATCTGGAACTGCCTTTCCAATGGCCAACTTGTTTCAGTTCGCTACGTCAGATTGGGGCCGACGTACGAGACGAAAGACAGATTGGAGCACCTCCGAGGTGGATTATAGCAGCAGCGATCGCATCGAATAATACTTCTCCGGCCGCCTTTTCGCTTACTCCTCATCAGTTGGATAATATTCCACCATGTCAAGGTAGCTAGCATAAAGGTGTCCCCTGTACCGAGATAACATGCTTCTCCATCGGTCGTCACCGCGATTCTTGGTTCTTTCCGATCTGATGGCACGTCTTTCTGGGGATTATTATTTTCAGGAGATGCTGCTGCTGATGGTAGATTGGGTCCCTTGTTTAGAAAGGTCAAAGGTCCTATGGATAATGGCACTGGCATTGTTCTTTGACATCTACTTATGGATTCGCAACTTTATTTCAGCTTGCTTGCTGGGGCCGTCATATTATTTGTTTGGGTCTTCTTTTGTTATGGCGGGATGAGGCAGGTCGATCCATCTGAAACCTTTGTATATTTCAGCTCATGTGGCTGTATCCTCGTCACCTTCTACTTGTCACACGCTAGGTAGCAGCCACTTGAACACTTCTGTTTTGGCAAAGAACACTTGCTACTATACTAGTACTAAATTTGCCTTTTCTGTCAGAGAGATTGAATGCATGCAGGCCATGAAGGGAAATGTCCAAAACTGAAGCCCATGAGCACAACTCAATGGGACTGAAAGTCTTGTTGTGCTTCAAACTGAAGTTTCTGACTGAATATTCAGGGTTTTACTATACTACTACTCTCCTCCCCTTTCATATTAGTTGCCGCTGATTTAGTACCAAGGGAGTACTTGATGAGATAGAATGCATGCAGGCCATGAAGGGAAATGTCCAAAATTACAGCCCACGAGAACAACTCAGTGAGACTGAAAGTCTTGTTGTGCTTCAGCCGGAAGCTTCTGGCTGAATCATTCAAAGTTTCTCATGTTTATGTGTGGAAAAAAACGCAGAAGACAGTAAGGTTCAATCATATGCGCACCTGGTTCAGAAGTCCACATGACACCTCTGTGTCAAGCAAGTCAAATGCACCTTCAATGGATGTAAAAGAAGGTAAGTGCAATACGGGAAGGAAACTTGTTCAGTTCAGAAACCAGCTATTTACCATTCAGTAAGCACATAGTAATTCAAGCAGGGGCGTGAACGGACAGGAGAATTCAGATATAATATTATTTGACTCGATAGTGTAGATCCAGAGTAGTGTTAACTTTATTGTTTCACATAAATTAGTAATCCGGATTTTACAGTCGATGTTTTACATGGGCTGGC
Organism: Dactylis glomerata; assembly: GCA_007115705.1. NCBI lineage: Eukaryota > Viridiplantae > Streptophyta > Magnoliopsida > Poales > Poaceae > Dactylis > Dactylis glomerata. The sequence goes on from QXEO01001157.1 coordinate 1,603,056, forward strand.
ATCAAAGTTACAACACTGCTTGAAGCAGAACTTGGCACCAGAGGTTCTGATGTGGTACAAATTTGCTATAAATAATGAAGGCATCCTCTCCATTCGTATTTCTAAGATCAGTCTAGCTATCAGTAAATCTTAATACAACAAATGCTGAGATAAACTAGGGTTTTCATCAGGAATCCGCAGAAGGCTTGTTTGGGCCTCTGCTACTTCTACCTGCTGTCAATGATGTGAAGAGCAGATGATCGTAGCCTCCTAACTTATGTACAAAGGAAGCAGAAAGTGCATAATGATACATTTACAATCGCCTGAAAGATAATACAATTAGACAGAATCCTCTCCCGTGAATGAATTGTGAATGAGCTGGTTCTGTTTCTGTGCTTCTATAACCCTTTGCATGGCATAGTGAGACCTACACAACATCAGATCAATTATACTACTTAAGAAAATACACCAGTGAACAATGTTGTACTTATCTTTCACAACAAAAAAATCTATAAACTACGGAAGCATCAGATCTATGGTACTCCATAGCATAATTAACAACCAAAGATTTTTTCAACACTTACACTTTAATCTAGGCAATGGTAAAATCAGTCAGTGGCATAGCCAGGGGGTTTCTGTCTAGTCAATTGATTACACAGAAATGTGGCTAATCCTTTGTATGCTTCAGAAAAATCTCAAGACAAAATTGTAAAAAATTTGAAAACATGTAGATAATATGAGTATGACATCATGACATTATGATCCTGGCACCGTGACTGAAATCAGTGTAACATCAATCCAATTACTCTAGAATAAATGGATCTTAATTTGGAATAGCAACAAAATATAGCTCTCAAACCTCATGACTTTCCACACGCACAGCTTGAACTAAAAAAACTTTCCAAATGTATAGAGTTTTTCAGGTTATACCTCCACGGAAGATGATCAAGAAACATACGAGGTGTCACAACAAGGTCCATGAAATCATGCCGATTTGCTATAAATGCTTTATAGCTCTTGTCCTTGTGACGAGTCATAAGTGTCTTCCGCAATGGAGAAGCACCATTCTTTATTGGAACAACATGTATAATGAGACCAGGGATGTACACCTCTGGTGACTGCCCTTCAGATAAGCTTGCTGTACACATGTGAGCATTAGGAGCAGATGAGAGCTCACTACCATTATTTGAATGAGGCAACTGATGGCTACTGACGGAGTCATCCAAGTCAACTTCTGGAAACTTAGCATCTATGTATGCATCACCAGGTTCTCCAGAGTGTGTAACATCCAGAACACCACGGGAAGCAACCGTTAATTCTTCTCCATTTTTGGTTAGCGTTGTTCTAGATCGTCCCAACTCGTAGTTAACTGCCCTAGATGAGCTAATTCGATGCTTTGAAGTATTAATCAAGCAAGATATCGCTTGACCAAAGAGGAACACGCCACCTCTAACTGTATGCACTACACTCTTTCCATGGATTTGGCCATTACTTGGCTTTGCCTCACTGACTGTCTGAAGAGCACCAGCAGAAGTACAACGGACCACAGCATGTTCATCATGCCTTTTGATGCACGTGATGCCACTAACTAGTTTACCAACTTTAGCAGAATTTGGCGAACTATCTTTTGAGAGAGCTTTTATAGCAGCAGCACGTAATCTAATTACCGAATTCATGGATAATCTCGAGGAAAATTCATCGTTGTGGACAATGCTGCAAGTAATAGATAATTAATCAGAAAATCACATTCTATTACCAGCAATAGCAAATAATTATGTACAATAAGTTCACCGGTACAAAAATTCGAAGTTCACCTGGTAACAAACTGTGAGCACGCATCTGCTATCGTGAAATCCACACAGGGTGCAGCTCCATATGTATACACATGCAGTTTTGGAAACTGTCTGTATAGCTGCGTATCATGAAAGAGAGGTTGATTAAAAACTTGAATGTATCAAAAATAGATTTAGGTTGAGAACTCAGCAGTAAACAGTTACAAGAACATAGAAGTAAAATTAGTGGTGCCCTTTGGGCAAGTACCCACATTTGCGAGAAGTGAGACATCCAAAATAGTTCAGCCACAACGTGACACATTGCTTCTGTTTCCGAAGAGGAAAAGCCTGACGTGTATCTGGTTCTAGCCAGGATTAGGTCAGATGGGTGTATGTGGGCTTCACCTGGCGTTGCTCAGTTGTACACGCCGCTGCTAGTAATTGAATAACTAGGAGCATAGTCATGTGTGTGTGATCTAGATCTTTTGCCTAGTCTTAGGCTTGTACACAACAGACTTTTCTATTAATGTACCAAGACATAAAGCTTTTACTTTTTCTAAAAAAAGAAAATAATAGTCAGTCAAGCTTCTAACTGAATGGCAGATGAACGTAAGAAAAAAGACGATTAATAAGTTCTTTGTACATAGAAAATAAGTAGCTTACTCACAACAAAAAGTAGCTCACCCTTATACCAAGAAGTGCAGCTACAGCACCTCCCAAAGAATGTCCAACAATTTCAATATTGTATCCATCACACTCACATCCAGCTCCAAGCAGCGAAGATAAGAATCCAGCTGTCATCAGCTCCGACTTATCTGCAGGTAGTTCCATGCTAGCAGTTAATAGCATGGCATTCTTATTAAAATTGTCAAAAATAAGGTGATACAGTAATAAGATTATAAATAATGAGACAAGTTAGTTATTGCACCAACTGAAATTTTCTTTTTTGTGAATAGTGTACAAGTTCTGGTGTACTAGTTCTATAAGGAAAACGCAGGGATTCTGTGTGTATATAAATCTGACTTTGGATCCATGTTAACCTTGATGAATGGGCTGCCCTTCAAGCTTTGTGTACAATTCTCGAGCCGATTCAACAATTCCTGCATGTCCATAGTGTGGAAAAGACGAGAGGACAGACTGCTTCACTTGAGGGGGCAACTGATCAGAACTGCAATGTAACAAGAAAATTAATAAGGTAGATGAAGAGTATTTGAGTTCACAGTGACCATTAATAATTGGTAAAAGAGAAAATTCTCCAGGTTCAATCATGGCAAGCCACAAAAAAAGAAAAGGTTCAATCATGGCAGCCAACTAGTGGTGAATAGTTCCAAATAGCTCCTTTTTATTTCCTGATATGAGGATAAACCCACAAGTTCTAAAACCGGAGCATAACAAACAAAGTTTCCAGATAAGTTGGTTTGCTACCCATTGCAAACAGACAAACTCGTACAGGAAAAGTGGAAAAGTTTGAGCTCATCTGATAACCATAGGAAAGAAACACATGATTTTTTTGGATATTTTGGACTTCAATGTGGACTACATACGGACTGAAATAGTGAAATGAGTGAACATACATACTAAAACGTGTCTATATACATTCGATTTAGAAAAATGCCAGAACTTCTTATAATTCGGAACAGAGGGTATAACTGTCTGAGGATATGAACCTTAAAATTCATTAAATAGTAAGCCTAAATTTCATAAAGAAATCTACTGTATATACTGGATAATTTTCAGTATGACGGATAAGTATAATATAGATAAAGTTAGTTACTTGATCAGCCCATCCAAGTCATCCATGGTAAGAGAGCATTCCCTACACAAGCCATCGGTTATAACATCTTCTAGAGTCTCGGTTCCACGAATGGCAATGACAACTGTTCTCAAGTCATGTAGGACAATAACAAAATAGGCAGCCTCACGTTTTGTCTGCAAGAAGAAAAGAAGAGAATTTAGATGGGTAACAACAAAACCGTTAAGAAGTTGATTCAGTGCTTTTCTCATTTACCTGGCTAACACGACCTTTCCGAAGAACTTCTGGGGCCACATTGACATACTTTAGGAAAGCCGCTGCATGCCCCCTCCACCAATTATCTCCTTCAAGGATTGGCCGTCTATGGAAGTAAAGTTCAATAAGCTGACTATGCACCAACCAACAGAAAGAAAGACAACTAAAAAAATATTGTTAGTTCAGATGCAAATGCAAATTGTTTATCCTGCATTTTGCTTTTGAATTCGATAGAGAAATTAAAAGATGCCATATTTAAGAGAGTGCATTCGGAGAAAAAAAAAAGTAATTACAAAATTAAATGATGCAAATGATTGAAAGTAGCTACTACCTACTAGCTTCAAATCTAGAGCAAACATTTCTCAGAAGGAGGAGCCAATATATACAGGACCAAAATGCAAAAAACTCGTATGAGCTCCACTGAGGCCTCGACCAAATAAAACTACTTGATGTTCTTGCGGCCTCAAAGAATGAACATGCACTAAACAGAGCAGGAATGACTTATCCAAATGTTAAAGATGGCAGTAGCAGTTGTAAAGAATTAAGAATATCATTTCATAATATTCATTTCTAAACAATAATCAAAATACTTATTGCAAAATATTTTTAAAAGGCTTACAATATATTTACCTAGCACGAGTCCATGGAGTCAAAACACCTTGCCGATTGAGCCAAAGACAGGGAAACATAACAGGGTTCCTCCCAATATCAAGGAGTGGTCCCTGCAATGAGAACATGCCAACAATATGAGGGGTAACATGTCAACAATGTGAAGGGGAAAATGGAAATGGGACGAAGCGAAGGATGCAGCGAAGGATGCAGCGAATAACTGTATAGGCAGCTTCAGCAAATAGATGAAAGAGAACAGCCTCTTGAATAAGATCAAGAGGAGCCTCTGTTTGCTCTTTTGAAGTAACAGTTGACAGCTTGGACTTCTGCAACAATGAAAACCCTGCCAAAAATCATCTTAGTCATACTAAAAAAGTATAATGAAACCACAACTTCAGCCACAGATACACACACAAATCACCAAGATCAAACAGAACAGTGATTTGAATGATAACGTGAATAGAAAACCAACCTGCTATGAGCTCAAGATGGCCAGTTCCAGATGCACGATAGGCCATAATATCACCCAATAGCTTTGCCACGACACATATATCGTCATCCTCCAGTACACTCCTAACAATGTGAAATCAAAGTTGCTGAGATTGATCAAACATCAATGCAGCAAGGACATACTATTCAGCACCAGAGAGAAACATACGAGTACTTCGTCCGCCCTAGACAACATAAAACCTCACGGATGCCATGATCGAACACCTCTCTGTAGTGAGCCCTCCATGCAATGTCATGGGATGCATAAAATGACCTCCATCTTAATACATCGGAACCTGTAGCGCACTGGACTACCGTTCCCACCCATATGACAACAAGAAAAATCATTAACAGGACGTGCTTCCAGTTACTGTTGTCCTGATTGTGTCCTGGTAAAATTCACACAACATGACTCAGTGGTTGTAAAGTAGCATTATAATCCCCAAAAATCCTGCACCTAACCAACCAAATGATTAAAAACTGCCTTTTTATATATCGGCATCTGTCTTTGACTAAACAGGTAATTTCATCGCGACAAACAGGGATAGATAAGACAAGGAAACCTTAAATCTGCGAATTTTGGACAAATGTAGTCTTTGTGAATGTACCTGAAAAGCACTCTTTTAAAGACTTCCCATCTGAGAAATCCTTTATAATAATACACATCAAATAAAGTGCCAACACAAATTGCAGCACTGTAATTACCATCCCAAACCTTGCCCACCAAAGCCATCTGTTGTATCGTAGCTGCCCAAAATAGTAATGCAAGTAAATAATCTTGTGGTTCAGAGTGCTATAATGAAACATCTCAAACCATGTAGGATATGACTTGTGGCAATACTAACACTTCAAGGTGGAAGAAAAACTACCAAAAGTAAACCTTTTATTCAAAGGAAGTGATGTCATGGACAGCAAATAAATCAATGAAACTAATTTTAGCAAAAATTAGTAAAACAGGGGTCAAATTAGCTACTTATTCACTTCCATTATCTCATGGTGGGTGACATATTTGATGGAATTGGTTACATTGATACTAGTCCTGCAGGGGAAAGGCCAATGATCGCAGCAGTCAGGCGAAAGAAGTAATGTTTGGTGCAGAGTCACACAGTGCCACAGGTGCAGATTTTCTTTCCCACAGCTCTGGGCAACCAATTTATTCACCAAACTTTGTATGGCTTCCCACAGTTTAGCAAGAAATGTGGCAAATTGCGGCTAATGAACCAAACAGCGAGCATACTAAAATGAGCGGGCAGCTAGTGACCTGGCCAAATCCAACATGATCACCAAACCTGACCACGGCATTCTTCCATTTTGGCTACCTATTGTCTTGTGTTTGACTGTTTGTTATGTTGTTGGTCTGTGGCAGTCCGGTCCTCTGATTTCCATTTGGGGTAGTTTAGCTTAGGTGATTTGAGTCCGCCTTAGTCCTTACTATTCTCTAATTAGATGAATACCCTTATTTCTTCTGCAGCTAATTGCAAAAAAAAAAAAAATCTTTCGAGAAGCGTCAGAACAAAAATTTGCCCGTCAAGTCATTGACACAACAGTATTACTGTTACCTTGAGCTACAATAAAGTAGCTAATCGAACCAAATCTAGGCACTGATTGATTCGTGAACGAGCTGTAACTAGCTCGAATACAAGGCTGCATTACCCGCGAGAGATGGCGGAGGTCGCGGTCGCTGTCGACGTGCGCCCCGACGGCGCCGGCGGCTATCGCGGCGGCCGCGGCGCCCTGCGCGAACCCGGCCACGGCGGACGCGAGGAGCCTGGCCAAGGATGCCGCGGACGCGGCGGCGGCAGCGGGTCCGAGCGCGCCTCCGCAGTGACTCCGGAGCGCGAAGGCGGCGACGGCCGCGCCGGTGGAGGCCGCGGCGACGTTGAGCAGCGCCGAGCAGCCGGTGGACAGCCGCACGGTGGCCACCACGCCGGCGGCCATGGGTTCGTCACCCCAGGCGAGGCGGAGGCGTCGAGGTGGTGTGGCGAATGGTGGAGGCACACGAGGCCAGCACTAGCAGCTGGGAAGAACCAGATGCCATTGGAGCTGCCTTTTCTTCTGACGCGGCGATTCCTGCAGAGGGGGAAGGGGACAGGAGGTGGGGCCCGGAGTCAGCGAGCGTGGGGTTTAGCGTAGCGGTGTCGGTCTGGTTGGCAGTTGAGCTGATTGCCTTTTCTGCGCGCTCTCCTACGGAAAGGTCCATGTACGAAATGGCATTATTTTAGTGTACGTAAACTGCAGTATAAGAATCTCACTGCGTGTGGGTCCGTGCGTGTTGAAACGTGTGGCGTGGCCCACACGTCTGTGGACGCGTGTAGATATTCCTGGTAAACTCTGGCCACGCGCCTAGCAGTGCTCGCCTTCCAGGTGAAAGAAAAGTTCGCCGGAATCGATCATGCCATGTGCCAATATTGTGTTTGCGGGTCCCACTTGTCAGTGCAAGTTCGGTTTTTCAAGCTATTGATTCGGGGTAGGCGAAAAATAGGTTGCAGTTTGTGGTTGGGAGTGGGATGATTAATTGTCGTGTGAGGTTTTTTTTTAACAAATAATATACTACTCCCTCCGATCGGAAATAACTGTCGGTGATTTAGTACAAACTTAGTACAAACTAAGTTAGTACAAAATCACCGACAGTTATTTCCGATCGGAGGGAGTATTAAGTTTGCAAGCCGTCTCATTACAAACCTTTCAGTCCCCTTAGATACTCTGGTAAGAAAGAGAGTGCGTCTAAAACTTGTTGCTTCAAAATATCATTACATCGTTTATGAGCTTGCAGATAATAAAGCCCAAGAAGTTCATCGACCCAATTACAAGAAGTTTTGGTAGAAAACAATTAAAAGAGAGGGTGCTAACAATTGGGTAGTTCTTCCTTGGTTTGTTCCTCGGTTTTTTTGCAGGATAGTCCGCTCTCGCTTTCTCGGTGGGATCCAAGCACTAAAACGTGCATAGATGCAATTGAAGGAAACTCACATTTATAGAAGAAGAGGTGGTGCTCGCACTCAATTGGGTGACAATGAACATCATACCTAAGAGTTCAGATAGGCGGTGCCAAAGTTGTGAAGCTGATAAAGGAGACACCATATACGTCTCAAGTCGTGTCTCAAGAGTTAGTGTCATACAGAAACTTTGTGGAGAAAATCTCTAAAAGTTAGTTTTAATGTCAATTTGGTGCTTGCAAGCTCTTTATGATGCAGGCAAGGATGGCAATTTTATTCATGGATCTGGGTATCCAAGGATATCCGGCCCGATGGGCATGGATATGGCGGGCCGATCATATCCACCGATTTTATGGGGTGGATAACCAATAACTCATGGGGTGTGAATAGGCACACATTTTGTCCTATGGATATCCAATGGATATCCGACTGACATGTGGGATCCACATGTGAGTGACACATGGGAGTTTTTACTAGGCCTAACACCCCTCTTTATGAGGCCCAACTTACCAAAGGTCCACTAAATCACTAATCAAGCCCGTCACTAGCAGTCAAAGCAACCACGTTAGGCCACCACTCGCCATCCCCTCATCGCGTTGCCTCCTCTCCCCTCCACGGTTCGATCTTTGGCGCCTCCTCACCTGCACGCAGCGGTGGCCATCAGTAATGAAGGGCAAGGTCGGCGGCCCTCCCTACCACATCTCGTGATCTTTGTCTCTCCTCTGTCTAGAAGACATACCGAAATGTTGTTGCTATGCTCAAATATTATTATGTTGTTATACATAGAGTGTAAACATAGGGATATCCATGGATATACCGACCGACATGTTTGGATTTGGAGTGCTATCCATTCCCATGGATACTTTCATGGGCGGGGGGCAAGGTGAGGTTGATGGGTCCGGATTTGGATCTGGTTTTCCAATATCCGCCCAAACCTGCTCTATTGCCATCCTTAGATGCAAGTACTCTAGGACCAGTGGATGACACAAAAATGCGGATACTTAAATGTGGTTTGGAAGAACAAGACCTTAATTCCAAGAGTAAAACCTTTGTCTAGAGGTTGCTTAGGAATGTTATCCCATATGGAGAGAGGTGAAAGGTACTCCAAGCATATCAACAAACTTTGTTGTAGGTGTGTGATCTCCCTGAATAGGATCTCCATCTTCTTTTTACTTGTTCCTTTGCTAGAGCACCTTGGTTTCACAAACCGTGGTTCCTTAGAGCTGATGTGTTTAACCACACAGACAAAGCATGTCTCAAATTATATTAAACATCCATGCTCTTAATCATCCATGTAGAAAACCTCAACTATATTTTCACCTATTTCTGGTGCTTGTGGAAATCTCGAAATGAGGAACTCTTTAACATGATTCATATTGCAAACTCTCCTCAATGATCCGGAGTATATTCAAGTAGGGGTGGAATCGAGCCGAGCCGAGCTGGCTCGTGGCTCGGCTCGGTCAAGCTCGTAAAAAATGAGCCGAGCCAGGACTCGGCTTGATGATGGGAAACTACTGAAAAGGGGTCTCGTGGCTCGGCTCGGAAAGCTCGTGGCTCGCTCGAACGGCTCGCCGAGCCGGCCGACCTACCCCACGCAAAAAATCCCCCACCCCGTCCTATAGTCATTCCTGTCCCGAGCCCCACTCTCCCTCCCCATCGTCTTGCTATGGTCGGGCCAGCGCCGCACGCCACGATGCCGGCTGCTGCCATCGACGGGATCTCCTCATTTCCTCCTCCTTCTCTTACATGGCGCGGAACCTGCTCCTTCTGGACTGAATCCCCATGCCATCGCCCAGGGTTAGGGGAGACCTCCGCCCGCCAGCCTTCTGCCCGCCGCCAGCCGGCGAGGAAGCAAAGGAGCTGGGCCAGCTGATTCCCGGTAGGGCCTAATGCCTAGGTATCGGAAGCTCCCCATCTCGACGGTCCTGTCCGAGGCATCACATTACATCACCGCGCTCGAGATGCAGGTGCGCGCATGGCTGCACTCGCGCAGGCCCTTGACTCCGTCTCGCCTGCACCGTCGCCGTGGTGATGAATCTCCAAGGTTCCCGATCCACGCGCATGTACATTTTCCCTGTGCCGTTCTAGTGTGGTTGATGCATGATAGTATGCTCTGATTCCCGGCCGCGTGTGTGGGGAAAGAAACAGCTATATTTGTGGTTGATGTTTATGTTCAGATGCCTTTTCATGGCTCCTGTTGGACTAAGTGGTCTATTTATTTTGTGAAACTTGTATTGTAAAGCTACTGTAGACTATTTTTTGATGTTAACATGATCAAATATTGTTCATAATTGTAAATTCTTACAATTTTAGTAAAAGAAATGACAATTTTTTTAACTACATCGAGCCTTCGAGCCGGCTTGCGAGCTTCATCGAGCTGGCTTGTCGAGCCTCGAGCCGTAGCAGCAGGGTTTAGGCTTGGCTTGCCCGACCTCCGAGCCGAATCGAGCTCGAGCCGAGCCTTGTCGAGCCCGAGCCAAGCCTCGAGCCTCGAGCTATAAGTCCACCCCTACATTCAAGAGCCTTTAGCCTCCATCAGTGCCTAAATTGCTTGATTTGAACAACCAACTGATTTTGTTTTGATAAGACCAATATTTGCTTGGAATAGGAGACCTAATGGCATTGTTTCTGTTGCGGTCCCGAGAGTCTATTTTCATGTGCAGGAACAGAAAAAGCACACTGATGTATTCATATTGGTAAATTATCCTGGAATTTCATCTCCTCTTCAAGCGGAGTGTGACATCCTAGCCCAGGGATTAATAGGATACTCATATCAACAAGGTATACCTTCTTTTCTGGAAGCTCAACTCCAGGTTAAGCGTGCTTATCCTGGAGCGATTGAGGATGGGTGACCGATCGGGAAGTTGATCCCGGGTGCGCACTAGTGAGGACAAAGTGCATTAAAAAGACTAGTGGTTATCTGTGGAGACAGTCTAAAGATCCTAGAGAGCTGCCAGGCGTAACAGGCCCGACCACGGGGTGGTCGGGGTGTTACATTTGGTATCAGAGCCGACCTTCACGGTTATACGGGCGTGTGCGGGTCAGGGGCGCGGGCATGGGGTCCATTGTGGCACATGTGCTAGCACTGGACGCACCGACGTGTCTAAGGGCATCTCCACCGGACCGACCCATTTAGGTGTCCGAAGCGGTCTGAAACAGTCCGTTTGCGTTGGGCCGCGGACAGCGCCGGTCCGTTTGGGTAGGTGGGCGCGCACGGTGGGGCGACCCATTTTTTGGCCCGCGTCCGAACTGTGGCCAGTTTTCTCATTTTGCTTATAGTTTAGAAATAAAAAAATTGATTATAATAAAATCTTAAATTGGTGCAAGATACATCACAAATAGTTTGCAAATAAATACTTCAAATGTTTTACAGCATAATTAACTAAAATCTAAATAATTTCAAATGGGGTTGTTTCCAGGGTTGGTGACGGGGTTGTTACCCGCATGAATCCAAATATGGTTCACCAAATCTTCATGGAGGGCGAGGTGGGTTGCCCGATCTCGAATCTCATGATGTGTATGAAGAAATTCCTGAAAAGAAGACGGTACAGAATTTGGAGCAACCAACTTACCCTGAAAATCCCACCCCTGATCATAGACGCTATCATCACGCTCCTCTTCAACGATTATGTTGTGCATGATCAAACAAGCAGTCATGACCTCCCACATCTGCTGAACACTCCATGCCTTAGCTGGGTGACGAACAATGGCCCAACAAGACTGAAGAACACCAAATGCTCGCTCCACATGTTTCCGGCAAGCCTCTTGTTCTTTGGCAAACCGACCGTATTTTTCCTCAGTGGGATTATGATGTGTCTTCACAAAAACAGGCCACTCAGGATAGATACCATCAGCTAAGTAATAACCCTTGGTGTGTGTATGGCCCATAACCTCAAAACTCACTGAGGGGGCATTGCCATCTGCAAGCCTCCCAAACACAGGGAATCATTGGAGGATGTTGATATCACTATGAGACCCTGCCATGCCAAATTCGTAGATCTTGGCTAGCAACGGCCTCAAGTATGACCGTGCAACCCTCAGCATGCCCTAAATGCTGCCCTTGCCATGCAAATGGGCAGTTCTTCCACTCCCAATGCATACAATCTATGCTTCCAAGCATACCAGGAAATCCCCTCTTCTCGTTGATGGACAAGAGTCGTTGAGTGCCTTCCAGATTTGGCTCTCGCAAGTACACTTCCCCGAAGACCGCAATGATAGCTCGACAAAAATTATACATGGCCTCAATGCATGTAGACTTGCTCATACACATGTACTCATCAAACAAGATCGCTGGCCATTCCATAAACAAGCATCCGTATAGCAGCCGAGCATTTCTGATATGAAGAGAAGCCAAGTTTACCTATAGCATCCGGCTTGTATCTGAAATATGGGTCGTGAAAGAGAACACCTTCAATGATTCGCCCAAATAACTTCATTGACATCCGGAAATGGTGTCGAAAATAGTTTATGTACAACACCGTTTCCGGGTGGAAGTAGTCAATGTAGAGCTGCACGCGGCCGTTCTCCCGGTTGCGGTCTAGATTGGCGGCTCGCCCCTTCACGGAGCCCCTCCGTTGAGGCATGTAGGCCTCGTTTGCCTCATTGAGGACGGTGGCCACGACCACCATCAAGTCGGCATCATCGTCGGATTCGATGTTAGACTTGTCGAAGAAGTGCGTGTAGAAGAACTCGTTATTGAGGTTGACAATGGCCGCAATATCGTCATCGTCCGAGCTGCTGTCCCTCGGGGCGCTCATGTTGGCAAATAGCCGAACAGGTTGTGCACGGCCTGGGAGGGCAGCTCTCTCAACCCACCCTGCTGTGGCCATCAACGGGTGCGCGGCGGCGGCCTAGGGTGGCGTCGGGGTGCGGTGGAAGGAGGGGCTTCTTTTTTGGCTGTCGGGGCGGCAAGCGGACACCGGCGGTGGGTGTGGTGGCACCGGTGACGGAAAGGAGGAGGAGCGCACGCAGCAGGGCAACACAGGGGAGGGGGAATGGCTTGGAGCCTCTGTCGGCTGGGCCCGGGGCAGACAAGGAGGGGCGCGCGAGAGGATGCGTGGGCTGTCCGGGCCGACGCATTTCGGGCCCAAATCTGAGACGGGAATGGGTGCGCGCGGACGCCTTCGAACAGCTTTGTCTGTTTGGGTCGCCCCGCTGGGCTGTGTGTTCTGTCTGCGCGGACGCGTTCGGACGCGGGGTGGTCGTTTGCGTCGGTCCGCTAGAGATGCCCTAAGAGAGGAAGTTCCTGGACTAGGGTTGACCGACGAGGACGTCGATCTTCTAAGGGGGTGAGTGTATGACATCCTGGCCCATAGCTTAATAGGATTGATAGGATACTCATATCAATAAGGTATACCTTCTTTTTCGGATGCTCGTCTGAAAAGAACTTCAGATTAAGCGTGGTTAACCTGGAGCGATTGAGGATGGATGACCGACTGGAAAGTTGATCCCGAGTACGTACCAGTGAGGACAAAATGCGTAAAAAAAAACTAATATTGATCTGTGGAAATAGTCTAGAGATCCTAATAGCCCGGTCACGGGGTGTTACACGGAGCCTACGCGATGTTACTGGCTACGCTAGGGTTATGAACTTAGAATCTGATGATCGAGTCATTTTGTCTCATCGATGCATCTGCAAAACCCTGTTTTTCACTAATAACAACAACCTTGCTAAGGCCATGGCGGCTCCAGGCTCAGAAGACCCGACGATGCTTTGGGAAATCCGGCGTCAGGCGATTCACTTTGAGAGGCTTTGGAGGCAACCATCTACCATATCTCAAGAGAAGTCAATGGAATTGCCCACAATTGTGCACATCAGGCAAACCAATCCAAACGATCTTAGCCTACTAGTTCTTGAAGAAACTCAGCTCACAACTCCACTAGCTAGCTTGCCCGGTGCTTGCTGATGTCTCGTCGATATAGCAACTGGGTTTTGTAATCAATGACGTATAATGTTTCTAAGCTGCAATGAAAAGTTAAGGGTGCTTTGCACCTTTCCTCGTTTCAAAAAAACAAAAGATGTCAACTTGGTGAGTCGAGAACTAGCTACTCTAAGAAATTGGTTGTACGCCTATTGCTATCTAAGCTAACCTTTTTTTCCCCGCAAAAGGGTGTTTTAATTTTTAATTTTTTGTGTTTTTGTGCAATATTATGTATGTGTTTTTTATGGTTGTAGTTTTTAATTCTTTCCTTTACCTTTTTATAAAGCGAACCCTCAACGGAAACTACAATGTAGCTTGAGTTATGTAGCTCGTTTTATGAAAAAAAAATCTATAATAGTATTTTTAAGTTTTTTAAAAAATCTAAAATTAAATCAAGATATGGAGAATGTTGAGATCTACAAACGTGCAAAATTTCAACTTCAAATACCTTATAATGTGGGTTGTGGAAAAATAATAAAATCTGACATAGTAGTGAATAGTGTAAACTTTCAAAACCTCAAAATCTGTCAAACTTTATTATTTTTATGGAGCCTTGAATATAAGGTATTTGGAATTGAAACTTTACACGTTGATAGAACAAAACATTGTTTACATATAGAATTTTTTATAGAAATTTTCAAAACTTTAAAACAATATTTTCGAATTTTAAAAAATGAGCTAACATGTAGCTCGACCTAAAAAAATCCGTACTCGAACCCTCTACCAATTGTTTTTCTTTTTTCTCCCTGCCTCCTCCAAAGTCCAAATTGCAGTACCACATAATCAGTCCACTGAATCAAGTTCCTTGGGCACCAAATAAGGGGCTTTCGTCCACCTTGGTACAACAAGAGAACGACCGGAAAGCTTTGTGGAAAATTAAAACCCTAAGGAAGATGAATATTCATTTGTGGCGATTTGCATAAGACTGTCTACCTAGTGGAGTCCAACTCTGTAAGAGGCAGATTCCAGTCAGTGGCGAGTGTGTTTTCTATGGTAGGATGGAAAGTATCACTCAGGCCTTGCTATTCTGCTAATGTGCTAGGTCTGTGTGGAGAGAGGTTAAAATGTTCATTCCATTACAGCTGAGGAGAAATGATCTCATCTCTAATAGACAGTGGCTGTTTGAGTTCTTGTCTCGATCTTTTAACCTCCAAGCGACAACTCTAGCAGTGAGTTTCTATTATATCTGGGAGGCACGAAATGAGGTGAGGAACTCACAGGTTAAACCCAATCCGCAGCGTACGGCCGACAAGATCATCGCATACGTCAACTTCCTCAAGGAGCTTCTGTTTAAACCAAACTCACAGCATAGGTGTGTGTCTACTTCGCCAGTTTCTTGAACGCCACCGTCGCAGGGTACGGCTCTGGTCAATCTGGACGCACCAATCTTTGAGGATGTTGGGTGCAGGGGCGCCGGGGAAATCATCCGCAATCACCGCGACACTTGCTTGGTTGCCTGCCGGCAATATATGGCGGGGCTCTCATCACCGGAACTCGCTGAGGCTCATGCTTTGCAGCGTGCGGTGGAGCTCGCTTGGAGCGAAGGGTTGGACAAGGTGATTTTTTAGACAGACTGTCTCTCCTTGGTGAACTGGCTGAACTCGACGATGATGGACACGTCTTCCGTTTGTATCGTTATGGCTGGAATCAAACATCTTGTGAAGGACTTTGCTTCGGTGTCCTTTCGTCATGTCAAGCGAGTTCTTAATAAAGCGGCGCATCTGATAGCTAAATCATGTACCGATGTAAACTCTAGTTTGGTTTCTTATTCTGTTTCGGATTTTATCTGGGTTTTTTGTATTTGATGTGGTTTAATCAATAAAGCGCCGTTTCTGTTTAAAAAAAATTCCTTGGACGGCCCGTTCCACCCTGAATCTGGTTCACTTCGTGCACGCCAAGTCGCCAATCAAGGCCCACGTGACTGTCTACCAGGATAAACCCTAGCGGCCTGCCCGTAGCCCACTGCCCACCCATCCCCCATCATCCTCCCCCGTTCCGTCGCCGTCGCCGGCATTCTGCTGGCTCCCGGCTTCCTCCCCGCCCTGAGGCTGCTGCGGCTCCCTGGCTTGCGCCTGCGCGCCGCCGTCAGGTACCCATCCTATCCCGTTCCCCCGTACGGTTAATTGGTACTCCCTCCGTTCCATAATTCGAACTGTAGAACGGCGCCGCCGCGGCTGTAGACTCGTAGGCACGCTGGCCAGAGATTCTCGTCGCTATCCAACGTGCGCAGATTTTAGCGTAGTTTGTTTCTAACTCGCGCCGTCTTGGTGGATTATCAATTTTTGCCTTGAGGTCAGTCCGTCAGTGCTTCGTTCTGTAGGCACAGCGGCCCCGATGGGTGAGTGATTATCCGATGACGAATTTCATACTAGTCGAGTACATGGGGAACTGTGAATTTTACCTGTCGGATGATCTAGCTTTGGGGCAGACGGATCGATGTTGATTCTTATATTTTTACTTTGCTTACTTTCTTCTAGTTGCGAGGTCATAATTGTGCCGAAGTGATGCGTAGCTTCTGTCCCTTGGTCTGCAGTAAGTCGACTGAGGTCTACTTGCTTTTGTAGTTCCGAAGGACTGAGATTCTCTGAAAAATTTCAAGTTCCTGTGGGGAGTTTGAACAACTAAGTGAATGTGTAGAGATGAATGTAACTATTATGAATGTGGGTGTGTAAGCTGTATGTGATTCTCTGTGGTTTCAGGTTATTGGCAGTTTATACAATGCTTGTTCAGGCTAGTTTTACGCTCACCACCAAGACTAGTTGGTAGCCTGTGGGGAAGATAGTGATGATTGAGGATTGTCATGTTTGCCTTCTCATTTTGGTTGACGTCCCATACATGGATTTCTTGTTTCTGTTGTTCTCTTTTTGCAGCGCCGTGGATAGGTAGCAGTGCATTTAGTATTTTATTTTACATTAGTTTTAATATGCAGAGCAGGTTAACTCTAGCTTTAGATAGTTCTTGCTTCTGTATTTTGGATTTTAAGTAAATATATGTAAGATTTTAGTCAGCAGAGTTTTTCTCTTCAAGTTAGTTATATATATTAGATTCCAAAGGCTAATTTTGCCAGATCTTAATGATGTTTGCTTATGGTTCTGGTATTATTGGCCTGCTACATGATTAGCTTCATCGTATTGATGACCCCCTATCCAGTAGCTTCTTAGCTTTGTTTGAAGCAAGATGTTCATAGGAGATTGCACCACTGTAATTTGGTCAAATATTTTTTTTAATCTTTGTATCTATGATATATGAATGTATGGTTTAGTCCTGAATTGAGTTGAATTAAATCCATTTGCTTGCACTTTGACACCTGCCTTTTGTTGACCACTCAGGAAAATGTCATCAAACAGCGAAGGAGCCAAGAGTCATGCACGTAGAGACCTTTTGCTGAAGATCCAATCGGATGCTCAAGCATGTTGGGAGGAGAGCAAGGTTTTTCATGCTGAACCTGGCAATGAACTTCCAGGCCCTGGGGAAAAATTCTTCGGCAACTTTCCGTACCCTTACATGAATGGCTTACTGCACTTGGGTCACGCCTTCTCGTTGTCCAAGCTTGAGTTCGGTGCTGCATACCACAGACTCCGTGGCTCAAATGTCCTTTTGCCGTTTGGTTTTCATTGTACTGGTATGCCCATCAAGGCCTCAGCTGATAAGCTTGCGAGGGAGATTCAACAGTATGGAAATCCTCCAGTGTTTCCTGCAGCAGAGGATGATTCAATTGCTGAAGTGGCAGAGGTTAGCCAGGCTGACCAGAGTGCTGATGTTGTGCCGGATAAATTTAAGAGTAAGAAATCTAAGGCTGCTGCAAAGACTGGCTTGCAGAAGTTCCAGTGGGAGATCATGAGGGGCTTTGGCCTGTCAGATGAGGAAATTGCCAAATTTCAGGATCCTTCTCACTGGTTGACATACTTCCCCCCGCTGGCAAAGGAAGATCTTAAGGCTTTTGGCCTGGGTTGTGATTGGAGGCGCTCATTCATAACCACTGATATGAATCCTTACTATGATGCTTTTGTTCGCTGGCAGATGAGAAAGCTGAAGAAAATGGGCAAAATTGTTAAGGATATGAGGTACACGATCTACTCTCCGTTGGACGGCCAACCCTGTGCTGATCATGATAGGGCAACAGGTGAAGGTGTGCAACCGCAAGAGTATGTGTTGATTAAGATGAAGGTGATCCCACCTTTTCCTCCCAAGTTGAAGGCCTTAGAAGGAAAGAATGTTTATCTGGCAGCTGCTACATTGAGACCTGAGACGATGTATGGGCAAACAAATTGTTGGGTACTGCCTGATGGGAAGTATGGGGCTTTTGAGATCAATGAAACTGATGTCTTCATTGTGACAGCAAGATCTGCTCTTAATCTTGCATATCAGCATCTATCCAGGGTCCCGGAAAAGCCTACCTGCTTGGCTGAGCTTGCTGGCAATGATTTGATTGGTCTGCCATTAAGGTCTCCTCTTTCCTTCAATGAAATCATCTATGCGCTTCCCATGCTCACTATCTTGACTGATAAAGGTACTGGCATTGTTACTAGTGTGCCAAGTGATTCACCAGATGATTACATGGCACTGCAAGATTTAATCACAAAGCCGGCTTTGAGAACGAAGTTTGGTGTCAAAGATGAGTGGGTTCTTCCATTCAACATCATACCAATAATCAACATTCCTGAGTTTGGGGATAAATCAGCTGAGAAGGTGTGCCTTGATCTTAAGATTAAGAGCCAGAATGACAAGGAAAAGCTTGCTGAAGCAAAAAGGATGACATATCTTAAAGGTTTTACAGATGGAGTGATGATTGTAGGGGAGTATGATGGCAGAAAGGTTCAAGAAGCGAAGCCACTGATAAAGAACAAGCTTCTGGGAGAAGGATCTGCTGTATTGTATAGTGAGCCTGAGAAGAAAGTCATGTCGAGATCCGGTGACGAGTGTGTCGTAGCTCTTACAGATCAGTGGTACATAACTTATGGTGAAACTGAATGGAAGCAGAAGGCAGTTAAGTGTTTGGAAAATATGAATACATTCTCGACAGAAACCCGTAACGGATTTGAACACACGTTGGGCTGGCTGAACCAGTGGGCATGCTCACGTTCTTTTGGCCTAGGTACTCGCATTCCATGGGATGAGCAGTTCCTGGTGGAATCTCTTTCCGATTCAACCCTGTACATGGCTTATTACACCATTGCACATCTTCTACAAAATGGTAACATGTATGGACAAGAAGTATCTTCTGTCAAGCCAGAAGAAATGACAGATGACGTATGGGAGTATGTGTTCTGTGATGGTCCAGCGCCGAAGAGCGACATCTCTCCTGCCCTCTTGAGCAGGATGAAGCAAGAATTTGAGTATTGGTACCCCTTTGATATACGGGTATCTGGTAAGGATCTTATCCAGAACCATCTGACATTCAGCATTTACAACCATACAGCACTTGTTCCAGAGCATCACTGGCCCCGTGGCTTCCGCTGCAATGGGCATCTGATGCTCAACTCTGAGAAGATGTCCAAGTCCACAGGGAACTTCCGAACTCTTCGGCAGGCCATTGAAGAATTCTCTTCGGATGCCACTAGGTTTGCTCTTGCTGATGCTGGCGATGGTATGGATGATGCAAACTTTGTTTTTGAAACTGCAAATGCTGCTATTTTGAGGCTTACAAAGGAAATTGCATGGATGGAAGAAGTTGTAGCTGCTGAATCTTCTTTGAGAGGCGGTCCTCCCTCTAGTTATGCTGATAATGTCTTTGCCAATGAGATCAACATTGCTGTAAAAGAAACTGAGAAGAGTTACAACAACTTCATGTTCAGAGATGCCTTGAAGTCTGGGTTCTATGACCTACAGCTGGCTAGAGACGAGTACAGACTTTCTTGTGGATCGGCAGGCATGAACCGTGAGTTGTTGGGGAGGTTTATGGAAGTCCAGACCAGGCTTATCACCCCGATCTGTCCACACTATGCTGAGCATGTGTGGCAAAAGATCCTGAAGAAGGAAGGTTTTGCAATAAAAGCTGGCTGGCCAGTTGCAGGCACCCCAGATCCTACTCTAAGAAGTGCGAACAAATATTTGCAGGACTCCATTGTTTTAATGAGGAAGCTGCTTCAGAAGCAAGAGTCTGGTTCCAAGAAACCCAAGAAGGGAGCTGCAGCTCCTCCAGCAGAAAGCAAGCTGACTGTGGGTCTGATCTACGTAAACGAACACTATGATGGCTGGAAAGAGCAATGTTTGAGGGTGCTTCAATCAAATTTTGACAGCCAAGCACCCTCTTTTGCCCCTGATGAGGAGATCAACGAAGCGCTGAAGAACTGCTTCATCGACCGTGAAACAAACTTCAAGCAAGTCCAGAAGCTCTGCATGCCTTTCATCAGGTTTAAGAAAGATGAAGCAAGGAATGTTGGTCCCCAGGCTCTAAATCTGAAGCTTCCTTTTGGTGAGATAGATGTGCTTGAGGAGAACCTGGAGCTGATCAGGAGGCAGCTGGGGCTAGAGCATGTTGAGGTCCTGTCGGCATTCGATGGAGCTGCTCGTGCTAAAGCTGGAAGGCACGCTCCTGTGCTGGACAAGAACCCACCTTCCCCTGGTGAGCCGGTGGCGATATTCATGAGCAAGGAGGAGTTTGGAGCCCAAAATTAGGCTCAGGTTACACTAGCAAGCAAGAGTGTTTCTCTGTTAACAGAACTTTGTTGAGATGCTTTACCTTATTTTGTTTGGTCATGTTTAAAGTTATACATTAGGCTGGACCTTTTACAACACCTCCATTGTTTTTGAAAGGAACAAATTTGCTCTGCCTCTGTGAAGTGTTGAGATGCTTAGCACAGGTTTTTCCAGTTTGATGCTGTCTCCTGTTTAGAGAATTCACAAAGCTATATCCTGTTGTTCATATCACATAGTAATATAACCTTAGCAGGTCTAAACCATTCCTTTACAGACCTGTATGATCTTCTGATTTTCAATGTCAGCTATAACCAATCCGTCGGCATTGATAACAAGATAGATAGAATTCATAGAAGAATTATGCTACCTACTAATTTTCCCCCAATTCTTACTGTTGTTGGATATTTTTTGCGAACTGCTGTTCGATGGTCATAACAAAGAACATTCCATGTAGGATCTTAGAGGCTGTTTGGTTTAGGGGATGGCATTTAGGGGATAAGGATATCCCCAACCAGCTGGTTAGGGATAGCCATTTTTCTGTTTGGCTAGGTATGACAAAAAGTGGTTAGCCATTCCCCTTTCCTCTTATCTTCTTCCTCCGCCTGCTCGCTTCCCCAGCGAAGCCCGGTCGGCCCGTGCTTGACCCGCTCGCCTCCGGTAAGCCGGCACCATCCCAAGCTGTGCTACTCCCGCCCGCCCGTGCCTACCTCTACCCAGTGGCGCGCCTGCATCCGCCCACGTCTCGGAGGCCGTCCCACCTCCTGCCTCCCTCCCCGGCGCCGACCGCGAGCTTGCGCCGACCCAGCGCCGGCCACGGGCTACACTTCTCACCACTCCTCGCCACCGGCCGCCGCCGCACTGCATGCCCCTACCCGCAGACCGCCACCCGCCGTGCTGCTTACCCCTCCCCGTCGGCTTAGGCCGCGCAGCTCGCCCCTCCCTACCGCCTCAGGCAGCAAGCTCATGCCTCTCGGCCGCCGGCCGCGAGCTCGGGCCTCTTCGCCCCTGCTCAGCCCTCCACGGGCCACCACCACAGTGGTCAGAGAGAGGAAACGAGAAGAGAAGGGGAATGGATAATGGTTGGTGAACGAACGACTCAAGAATAAAATGGTTCGGGTGAGGCTATCGACGCCAGCCAAAAGTGGTTGAGCTCATCCAGCAGATTTGGTGGGATATGCTCAACCATCATTTTAAGACAAAAGTGGTTATCCCTATCCCCTCCACCCTCTAAACCAAACAATGGATAGCCACCAAAAAAGTGGATATCCACTGCCATCCAGTGGATAGCCACTGAACCAAACAGCCCCTTAATGGCTTCTTTAGATTTAACTAAATTTGCATTCATATCAACTTAAAATTTTGAACTATGGACTCAGCTTAAATTAGAGTTACTTCCCCTTAGATTTTGAAAAGGCCCTGCCATCATTCAATAACATGCATAATTGCAGATTCGTGTCATATGAGGTTAGGAATCATACTGGTGTTGTCAAAATATTTCTCAAAAGTTTAACAGTCTAACACTGATCTCTGTAGAGTATATGATTGCTTCAGAAAGGTGCTATCTGCAATTAGGTAACATATGAGGGTACGAGATGGATGGGGCTTCAGAAAGGTGCTATCTGCAATTAGGTAACATATGATCTCTGTAGAGTATATGAAGGTTGTAGAGTCGTTGGATGCGAACCACCTGCACGGCCGCACCGATGGGCGCATGGCCGCGGCACAGGCAAGCCCCATCCATCTCGGACCCGATGAATATTTTACATGTTGTGTTTGTAAGTATACACGTATCATCAAGAACCGCCAACGGGGTACCTCCGTGCCCGATGACATGGAACAAACCCACATCAAAATGACAGGACAAACAGACAATGAACACCTCGACATCTCTTTTATTTACCATTGGTATAGCTTTTTACTTTGAGATGCGTCGTCGAATGTTTACTATGGGCATGCTGTAAATTTCCACCATGAATTATGCATGGCTTAGATTAGCAGTCCAGGCGTTTCTCTAACACATATACAAACTCCATAATCCCGCAAGATTCCCAACTTATTTCGCATCGCGAGTATCCATAAACAAAAGATCACGATATCAACTCAAATAAGAAGTGCAATGTTGAAAGCTTGCCCCATGACGGCATGGCTGGGCTAATTTCCAACTTACAACTTGCAAGCATAACAACTCAACATAAGAGAGCCACAATGTCAAAATTTTAAGAACGAGAAAAGTAAAGTGTGCCATCAGGTTCGTGAGAGCTTTACTAACCAATTTTCACATAATACCAAAAGAATTTAATTTGAAGGACAGATAAAAGCAAGTCAAATGTACTTTGGAATAGCAAATTGCTAATAGGTATGTATGGTGGACACATTGGAACAACTTGGTTTTTAGGAGTTGGATGCACGAGTAGAGCTCATACTCAGTACAAAATGAGGGCTAGTAAAAGACTGGGAGCGACCAACTAAGAGAGCAATAACGACCATAATCATACATAGCGACAAAGCAACATTAAAAGAAGCATAAGATGGCATCAAAAGTCAAAAACTAAATTATTATAAAGGCTTATGGTGACTTTGTATGAGTCTAACATGTATAAGCATGCGCCAAGTCAACCCAAATAAAGCATCAAGGAGAAAACCAAATTAATGCTTCCAAATAATAAAAACAACGCATGATTTTTTCAAAGGCTCATTAAGCAATCTCAGTCATTTGAGACAAGTCATGCTACAGCAAAACCACTAAGCATACTATCAAAACGACATCAAGCACGACATGCAAAAGCCTAGGCCACAGTCTACACAAGCTCCTTTTTGTACCACTTTTTTGCATAATTTTTTTTCTCTTTTCCAACACCATTCGAACCTTTTTGAAACAACTCTTTTGATGAAAACCAACATGGACCAGAGGTCAAAATACACCTTGATATAAAGATATAAGAATATCTGAACACAAATCAAGGCGAAAAACGAAAACTAAACGCAGTAGCAGAAAAAGAGAACACTTGTTGAACGATAAGAGTGAAAAATGGAGTGTTCTTGGCAAATGAAAAGCAAGACAACTTCTCCAAAAGGAATTTGTTGGGGTCCAACCATTTATTGCAGCAAACAAAACTAAACAAAACTGAAAACTAAAAACAACTGACGCTCCAAGAAAAATGCATAATGCATGAAGCAATAAAAATATAGTGTGTTGAAAGGTGACCTGATTTTTGCCGATGAAGAAGGGGTGCCTCGGGGGCATCCCCAAGCTTTGACACTTGTACCTCTTGGATATTTTTTGGGGTGCGCGGGCATCCCCAAGCTTGAGCTTTTATCCATTCTTCAACTCATCTCATCATTCTCTAATCCCTACACTTGAAAACTTCCTTCATACAAAACTAAACACAATTCTATTAGCAACATTAGTGTAAGCATAATGAATCAACCCTTTTTTGCTTCAGATTTCAACTCAAAACCACCACATATAAAGTATATACTACTGTAGCAACTTCCCCAGAAGTTCCGTGATCAAAAGAACTCAAAAAGAAAGCGATAAAGAGGCAAACACAAATAGTGGCAGAAATCTGTCAAAACAGAACAGCTGACAAAGGTCGAATTTTTAGAGGGTTTTCTGTTGCTCAAATCAAAAAGTGTATAACTAATAAAAGTTTGGATATAACCTGGGGCATATGCACTAGAAATCGCAGGTCAAAAAGATATTCTGAGAATTTTCACAAATTTTTACGGTGCAGCACCGAAATCTGTTTCAGGACAGCAACATCCCCGAAATTTTACCTTACTCAAATTAGAGGCTTCTCTTGGCACAACAATGAAATAAAAAGGATAAGGAGCGGTTATTACAGTAGTAATAACTTCCAAGACTCAAATAAAAGAAAAATAACTGAAAGTAAACAATGGGTTATCTCCCAAGAGTGCTTTTCTTTAACGCCTTTGAGCTAGGCGCAGAAAGTGCGAATCAAGTATTTTCGAAAGAGGCATTAAGATCAATTGCAGAAGTCTTTTCAATAAGGCATTGTATTTCATCCACATAAGTTTTTGAAGACCCCTTGTGATCACCCTTTGGTTCACTCAATTCACTAAAAAGATTTTTGGGACAGATCCAATCAAAATTATTTTCAAAAGCTTCATACAATCCCAAGAGTTTGCTAGGTATTAGTATTTGGGTTTTTTCATTGTTTGTACTAACAACCTTTATATGCGAGCCAAGCTTATTAAAACGCTTAAGAACTTTCCTAGCTTCAATGGCAACATCTATAAATTCTTTATGCAAAGTTTCCAAGAGAAAAGCTTTCTTTTCGGGGTCTTCATTATCATGAAGCTTAAGAAACATGTGTTGCATAAAAGGATTAAGGCTAGCAAACCTAGCTTCTAACATGTGAACTAAATAAGCAGAAGCAACTTCATAACTAGGAGCAAGCTCAGCCAAAGATTTATTCTCTTCATCTTTATGCATACTAATATGATTGAAGAACTCCTCGATATTACTTTTCCCAATAATAGAGCCACTACCTACCGAGAGGTCCTCCAAGACGTACTTAGGAAACAACATAATGAACTAAAAGTAATAAAGTAACAACTATAAAGGAAACTATTTTTTTTGTATTTTTGATAAAACGATGCAAGCAAAAATAAAGTAAAGCAAAACTTAAAACAAAGTAAAGGATGTGCGTGCGAAACTCCTCTTGCAGAAGTCTTCTTTTTCCCCGGCAACGGTGCCAGAAAATTAGCTTGATGCGGCACGGTGTTGATGTAATTTCACCGTCCAGTTGGGAACCCCAAGAGGAAGGTATGATGAGCACAGTAGCAAATTTTCCCTCAGTAAGAAACCAAGGTTTGTCAGTCCAGGAAAAAGCCAAACCTCTGAAGGTGATGCTTGCTAGCCTAGTGACACTCCAACAAGGGCGCCGTTTATGACACTTGTTAGTGCGTCTTCAACTAGTAGCAATGTGGAACCTGCACACAACACAACCAAATACTTTGGTCCCAACTTACGATGAGGCTGTCAATCTCACCGGTTTGCTGTAAACAAAGGAATGAGCATATCGAGTGGAAAGCAATAGTAGTATGCGAGAAAGTAAACAATGTGAGTAAAGTAAACATGTGATAGCAATATAAAGGAAATTGGACCGAGGTCCACAGTTCACTAGTGGTGTCTCTCCATAAGATAAATAACGACATGCTGGGTAAACAAATTACAGTTGGGCAATCAATAGAATAAAGATAACATGCATATGTCGAGAGGATCACTATGAGATTTACTCTGGGCATTACAATAAAATACATAGACCGCCATCCAACTGCATCTATGACTAATAATCCACCCACGGGGATATCGTCCGAACACCCCATAAGTATTAAGTTGCGAATAACAGATAACTGCATTAAGCAAAGTGTGTAATGTAAACAAAGCATATGCCCTCGGGCATAAAAATGTTGTTTTCTCCCTAGTGGCAACAGCACATCTACAACTTTAGAGATTTCTGTCACTCCCCCAGATTAAATAGAGGCATGAACCCCACTATCGAGCATAAATACCCCCTCTTGAAGTCACTAGTATCTACTTGGCCAAGATAGCTACTAACAACAGAGAGCATGCAAGATCATAAACAACATAGAGATAACATAAGATAATATTCAGCACATCAACTCAATCATAACACCAATATTCATCGGATCCCAACAAACACAACATGTAAAATTACATAACGGTGATCTCAATCATGTAAGGCAGCTCACGAGATCTAAACATGAGGGTACGAGATTGCCTGAGAATAATCTCTTCTAGGCGTGGGAACTGAAAGTTGAAAATGACCTTATAAGTTTGTCTGAAACATCAAAATTAATAAATGTGTAGATTGTAGCTGAATCAGCTGGCAACGCTCAGAACACAAAACATGAGTCCGTTTGTGCTTTTAACTGTCTATTGTATTAATAATTGTAAGCTCTGTACGTGGAGCAGTAGAATAACTAGTTTGCAGAGATTGATTAAGAGTGCAGAAACAGGGAAGCATGGGTGATTATGCTGCCCGTATGTTCAATCTTATTCATCTGGGTGTCACCTCTATTAAGTTTGAATTATTCTTAATTCGATGCCATATTCTGTGTGTGGCTAAATTCTTACACTTCTACATGACATGTACAAGCATGATCTGCTGGTGGAACTTGGGATGTAGTATTAGGGATGCAAGTGCATCTCTAAGTAGGATAAGAATTTGAGGCTTGCTAACATTTCATCTAATTTTTTATGCTTTTTTTTACTGTAATGATCTCCTTATGCAGCCAAATTTATGACTTCTTACGATAATGCTAATTTGGCACAATGCTTATATTTTCACTTTTAGAAACCTCAGCCCATCATCTGGATTTATGCCACGAACGGGTACGAGAGGAAAAAAAAGGAGAAAGAGGCGATCCCCAAGGCGGCTAGGGTTTCCGTCCCTCCGTCGGCGTCGCCGCTGGTCCGATCGCCTTTGATGGCCTCTTAGGCCTTGCAGGTATGGGGGACCTCGGCCTCTCGCCGGTGGGAGGGTTTCCTTTTTTTTTACTTTAGGGGTTTTCTGTGTCTTCTTCCGGATGGTGAGGCGGCAGCGATATCCTGAAGAATAAGGTCCTTCCCCTATCCTTGCTCTGGTGGTGCGCTTAGCGCTAGCGGAGGGCACATGGAGTCATCCTGAAGAATAAGATATGTTCGGTTTTGGTAATCGTTGGTGTGGTTTTTCTTTCAATCTATTGTTGTCATCATTGACGGTGGTTGCTGCTCTGGTGCGCTGGTCCTTTGAGGCCTTAGCACGACGATTTCCCACCTGTCTACTACAACAAGCTCTACTACGACAAGCTTTGCCCAGTTTAAGTAATGGAGGAGCGAGGACGGCGGCGCGCCTTCGAATCGCGCTAGTGTTTGTAGTCGTCGCTCGGTGGTCCATTGACGTATTGTAATTTTTATTACTTCTAGGACTCTTTGTACTGTTGTTGGTGATTATTAATAGATCGGTGAAATTTTCGCAAAAAAAACCTCAGCCCATCTTTATTTGGTCCATTGTCTTACTTCCATGCGCAACTAGATACTTTATTGGCTTACGTTTTGTTTTTCAGATAATCCTGAGTTGAACTTCTTATCTTTTTAGATAATCCTGAGTGAATCTTAACGAGCCGTATGAGAGGCAGCCCAGTACTTGCATTGGCCCGTATATAGAGAGGAGAGTTGAATTGTCTGCTTGGGCTGTATTTGCGCATCCTCAAAATAAGCAAGCCCGATGGAGAGGGGAGCCCATGCAGGAATGGTCCTCATGCCTCGAAAGAATGTTGTTTTTCATAGGAGTATCATATATGCATGCCAGAGTAGGTTAGGAAAAGGAGCACGAAGAATCTCACTCGGCTTTGTTGGCACCCTCATTGACCACTCAAACCGCCCCCGCCGTTTGGTCCTTTGGTGCCCCGAGGAGAGGAAGAAGGGAGAAATGCAAAGAGACTGGTGCAAGAGGCCAAGGTCACGTGAGACGCACAACCGTTACCTAGGCTAGACGAGCCTACTTCTGTAGACTAGCTCCACGACATGCATGCATGGTCAAACGATCGATCGATCGAGCGCTGCGTTTTATATGCTGCACCCGACTATAATAATAATGCAGTGTCTATAACAGGCTAAGCTAACAGCACTTCGTATAGAGCAGCTCTCTTTAAGCTAGCAACAAATCAGCGATGAGCGGCGGACTAAATCTAAACACAGCTACTCTATGCACTAGCCAACTTAACTAAAATTTAAACTGATGAAAAGAAACTATGCAATTTTTATGTAACAACTCCTTACGTGGTTTATCTTTGCAAAATGAGGAGTACAGTCTAATAACCATCCGAGGTGAACACTAAAATTGGGATTACTGCAAGTTTAATTAAGAAGATATTGATTGCACAACTATAAGTATCGCTGAGTAATAAATATTTTAAATTGATTTAAAAATTCCTAAGTTTATTAAAATATTGTTCAAATTCAAGAATCATAGACATGCATGGCCATATTGTGCAACGAGACAAGTGAACCCAAAGAAGTTCTCAAAGCCTAGGCAAACCATAAGTCAAGGTGCTTAAGACGACATTTTTTCTTCAAAAAAATCACATGACTTTAACCTTAGCAAGCCCGAGCGGCTGCCGAAGCAGAAGGGTTCATAGAAAAGCTGAAACCCTCGTGCATCGATCTTCTGTAGTTGTTACGAGAGAGCAAAGCACAATGTCCTTTCATAGTCACGAGGGTCTTCATAGTTGATCGCATGACTTCGCCTCCCATCAAACTATTTACTATATAGGATTAATTTAATTGTGATAAAATTCTCGGAAGGACGAAATCCAACAGTGGTTGAATGAAATTGAGAGCTATAAGATAAATATTTCTGACTTTAGTGTTTTGTCTGGTATTACCTTTGTTTCATAATATAAGACGTTTTGGTAGGGTATCTTAGCTTACCAAAACATCTTATATTCAGGGGCATACCCAGGTTAGGCCAGCAGGGTCAGGCTACAAGTCGATTTCCTTCATATATTTGATAATGTTATAGTGTGTGACGGCCCTAAATCTTGGTAAAAATTATGCGTGACTCATATTATGACACCGGGTTACTTTTGTTCTAGGTCCACCCTGCTTATATCTAAGAACGGAGGTACAACGGAGTAGTATACTGTCTTCTATCTCATGAATATCAGAATATGTATTATGAAATCCCATGCGAATAATCCGGCGAAGTAGGGGCTCACTCTTGGACTTATTTTGCTAGTACAAAATGAAAGATGAAATTGCACGCATTATTTTTGTGAAAAAAAAGACATCTCATCTCAGAACATTCAGAAGGCATGGTTGCATGCATGCGTGACTGATGACTGACTGCTTGTCAGAAAAGAAGAGAAGAGAACGCATACTAAGAGTACTACTATGATCGGGAAAAAAGTGAGCACGAGTGATCAGAAAACGCGGCGATAGACTTGCTTAGCCTGTCGCAGTGCTATGGCACCTAGCAATAGCATAGGTTTTGTACACACACTCAGCAGACAGCAGCTGCAGGTGATAAGAATGTTAGCCAATCTACGTAGCTACGTATAGTCTTCAAATCAAACGGCTCATCACTACTCAGCCTAGCTAGGAGTAGTAGCTAAGCCTAGTCTTCCACAAAAGCTGCCCGAATCAATGCAAGTGTTTTCAGTGGGATTGCTTCCCGTCCCCTAGAGACCTTCTCTCTCTCATGCATGGTTAAAGGGTAACTGCATGCAAAGAGTAGATTATGGAGTGTTAACTAGTATACACAAGGTTATCTTTACAGTGTTTACGAGGAGGCACGGGCGCTCCGTTGATTTCTCCCAGGCCAGTGCATGCTGCTTGCTAGGGTTTCAATGATCCAGTCATGCGCCATGGCATGCATGCATGCACCCCTACTAGGAGTATTACTCTTTTTATTTTTTAATTCCGTGCAGCCCGGCTCCCCACTAACAAAACTCTGGTTTGCATCTCAAACTACCTAAACCAAGTTGTTAAAAACTATGAGAAACTTGGAGTAGCAGAAATGCTGCCATACATCCCCCAAAACAAGTTTGCATGTTCATGGGGGTGGAAATGTGCTCGGTCATCATATGTTGTTGCAGGTAATCTTACAACACTCCAGTCATACGCTTCTGGAAACTGCAGTTATATTTTATGTGTTTTCTTGAGGTTTACTACTCTCCAAACGAAGTCACCCCGTTATCCCCGAGGCCTCTCTTTGATCGCTTGTTGGTTTGCCGACATCAATATCTGTCATTATGCACAATGTAGTATATTTGTTCATGTATGCAAAATGTGAAGCTTCCATAAATGGCACGATTTTGTCCTTCAAAAAGGAAGATATCCGTGTTCTTCTACTGTATTAAATTTTTTTAATTGGTATTACTGAGTAAACACCCATATTTTATCTTTTTAATAAAGGGACTCCTAGAGGCATAAAACAGAGCCAACATGTCCTCACAACCTAGTTTTCAAAGTTTTTTACCACATTGTGGTGATGTTCAAATATCTACCACGAGTGATATCCATGTCCCTGACTTTGATGGAATTCCTACAAGGGTACAATAATGGAAGGAAATTGTCGACCACACTCGTCCCACCACATGGTTAACAAAAAGAAGCTACAACGTAGGACATATAGATACCATCTTAATTATTTAAGTTTATCCTTTTCAATAAAAATATTTATCTTGCTTGCAGTGAAAACAAGTACAAAAATACATTTCTGGATATATCCATAATGTCAATTTGTGTTAGCAAAATTGAAAAATATTTTATATAATTTTAGTCAAATTAACTAAAGAATGTCACACTTTAAAAGACCTTCATTTGCGAACATGACATGGTGCGAATGTCACATCAGGGGTAAACTATGGAAGAACACATACTTATATGGGTGTATAGTTTATTCATTTTGAAATGTTCAAGGATAGGAAGTGAAACTTTCAATTAGCTTATATTGAGGCGACGCTGGTTGAAATATTGAGAATAACTGCAAAAATATGTTCACGAACAAATTTATATGCACAATGTTATAAGGCAAAGATTTTTATGGTACCATACACATGATATCAAATAAAAGATAGATTAAGAGAATATAAATATGTAAATATAGTTAGTTGCTAACACATTCACCCCCTTGTCAATCTCTAGCTCAACACCAAAAACGTATTGTACAATGGCTTATTTGATTTTAAGTTGTTTCCGTGTGAAGATTTAAAACTAAGACACAAAACATATTGTTGTTGACTACATTAGAACTATGAATCTTCATAGACTCTTTGTTTTTGGGGTAGTCTTCATAGACTCTTGAAATTGAGTCATGATCTAGATTAATCCCTTATGCACCACACAATCGGTGTTAGATCTTCTTAACTTATCCATGCATACTGGTATACTAGAATCCACATGCATCACCATGTCATCACTTCAAGCTCAGGTGCCACGCTTATTGGCCAACACTTGGCCAAATTAATCTTGGCATGCACAAGTGAATCTCCTCCTTCACTCGTGTCCATATATTACTTGATAGATTGGTATACTACTTCATTCGTCACTCCTATGTATATTTAGATCTGATAAACGTGATATGGAAGAAAATAAGTAAGTGGTTGATGCTAGAGTGATCAAATCATCCAAGAGAGATGTGCGAAAGCTGAGGAAGAACAAGATCCTTCATTCCGAGGGAGAAGAATGAGAATGAAGGAGGAACATATTCCTCTAGCTACAGGTCGACACTATGGGCCAAAATACCCGGCACTATTGAAGGAAAAGACGACAACCTAGAGGGGCGAACATGTTTCTACATATTTTCTTCTTTTGTTCATATGTACTAGCTAGGAATTGTAGACGAAAAAAGTGAATCTGGTTCTACTATGTGAAAGCAACCTATGTGATGATAAATTACTCAATCAGAACTATCACAAGGCAAAACACAAGTAAATTAATAGTGATTAAAATAATTGAGGCACACTGAGACAAAGATGTATCCCGATGTTAAATTTCTTTGGGGGGAGTTAATCATCGTTGTAGAGGTGTTGGCTAACACGAAGGACCCTCAAATGCCACTGAATGCACACCTTCTTCTCCTTTCGCCTCCACCATGAATTATGAGCTCAATAACTTGTGGACATCTTCAGGTGATCTCTAAACCTCACAAACTTTCCTAGATCAAACCAACAACGTGGAAGCTTCCATGCTACCCAATTAATCCTCCCAGTGGTATCCAGCAAACCCAGGAGTAACAAGCAAAATAAATGCATCGCATGGGGATCAAATTTTGCTTGGTGAAAATGTAGGTATCCACTTTTAATTTTTGTCAAAGTTCTAGATATTTGCTAGGAGAATTGAAAGGATTCAAGCGTGAGGTTAAGCAATGGTGGGTGAAAGAAAAAAAATTAGAACCATATATCTTTCCGGTAACAAGGGAGTATTTACATGGGTAGGTGAATAACTGACCTGTGTCCCCCTTTTGCGAGCTCCATGGATGGTATGATCGATTGCCTGGCCAATTGAGCTCCCGGCTAGCCACATTACACCTAGATGATTCCAAAGAGAAAATGTGCTCTCCTCGTCCCTCGTCCGGCTTGCTGGGCACCACCATAGAGGCAATATCAGGATAAGATAGCACATATTGCTTTAGACAAACTAAGAGGTGGGTGTTTTTTATGCATGGTAAGATATGCAAAAATTAATTCCCATAGGACCCAAAGTACTATTCCTGATTAATAGTTTGTTTGTCCTAAGAGACTCAACAAAAGTAATGAGATGAAATTTTAACATTTTGACATATTTTCCCTTTTTCGTAGGGTTCTCCGCACATCGAAACATCAAGAACATGTTGTTTTGTCCTAAGAGTGTTCTTTCAACTAGAAAGGCCAGACAATCCACGGGCTAATAGAATGCTCCATGCCCTCCCTAGACAAATAATTGGGCAACACCCCCGACAATTCAAGCGCCTTGACTCACTCTAATCCATTGCCACTTATTGCTACCTATGTGCAATGGCATATGGCACATATCCATTTTGGCCCATGACTTAGTTAGTTTGTGTTGTGGGATAAAAATACCCCCTCATCTATCTTGGGATATACTTGGTAGATTAACTACAGGATACTCGAGCTTTCGTCTATCACCGCAAGCCCCCCCCCCCCTAGGGGAGATGTATGTCGGGGCCTCCACTTGTTGATTGTAACTTACTGTAGAACCTTGTAAAACAACTTAATCTTGTAATTTTCCTTAACTCATAGGCTTTATAATAATTGCCTACAAAAAAAAGATATGTATTGGTCGAGTTTAATATATTCTCTTCATCACAAAATGATGGTTCTCCTTCCTTAACTTTCCAACTATGAGTATGTAACTGAAAGACATAAATATATCAATTATCCATGATGTTTATAATATATATATAGAGTTTTTAGTAGCAACAAAATCAGAAGAAGAAATCTCTCTATTCATTACCTTTCCACTCCTTGGCCTTTTCTCCTTTCATTCTTTACATTATTAATTTCTTTATAAAATTTTCACAACTTCTGTTCATAATATGTTTCACTAAGCTACTATATCATGATCAAAGGATCATAGATTAGAAAGTTCTTGTTAAAAGAGACCTTCTAGAAGTACCATAAATCAAGTCATCCCCTTTTACATTTCATAGTCATTTGTTCATTTTGCTTAACATGAATATACATTGACGTCCCAACGATATCCTCATTGCCAAAGTTCTAATGTTTGTGCTACATATTGCTTCCTGACAAATTGCAAATTGATCATTTGTTTTTTATGAAAATCAACCCAACTCCAATAGTAGATCTATTGATTGCCGATATATTTGCATATAAACCCTTCTATTTTATAAAATCAACCATCTATTCTCCTCTAGGTGCTTACATCACGCTTCAGTGAGTTTTTCACACATATCCAAATTAAAGAATTACAAGAAAATCACCAAGAGTGAAGAATAGACTACAAAACTACTCACACTATCACACATATGTGTTCCTTTATGAAAACATGTATAAAACATATATATAACCTCCTAGAAGTGTAGATTTTGATAACAGTTTCACAAAAAATCACAAAATGATTTCACTGAAAGTGAAACATATACAGACCGATAGGATTTGGAAGTGAGGCAAGTGGGATAAGTGGGATCCTCTTCCACATCTCTATTCTACACTATAGACTCTATTTTCTTCTTAATAATAATTTTGAATTTGATTATCCCACTTATCTCACAAATATGAGAGTCTAAAGTCTAGAGTATAGTAGAAATGCGATCCCACTTA
This sequence comes from Dactylis glomerata, assembly GCA_007115705.1. Lineage (NCBI taxonomy): Eukaryota > Viridiplantae > Streptophyta > Magnoliopsida > Poales > Poaceae > Dactylis > Dactylis glomerata. The sequence continues at coordinate 1,637,221 of QXEO01001157.1, forward strand.
TCCCACTTCTGCGTTCTTATGGACCGAACAACGCATACTTCTGCATTGCTTCATGAAACCATGTAGAAAACATACATGAACTGATGCACGATCTTCAAAGATTCGTAAGAAATTGTGTGTTTCTTTATGAAATAAGTTGATTTCCAAAAATGGACGTGTCTATATGTAAAAATGTCTGACATAATTTGGCACGAATCTCAAAACTAGTATATACAGATGTGGCTGCACTTTCGGCATAAATCTGGACCCTTAAGTCTTTTGGGAGGGTATATAGGAGTATACCATATCGACCGATGAAGCAAGCAAGCAGAGTGGGCGAGCACGTGGGGGTGGTATGTGCACTAGTAGAAAAAAGGGCTTTAGTCCCGGTTCCAGAGGGGCTTTATTCCCGGTTCCCAAACCAGGACTACAGAATCGGGATTAAAGCCCCCCTTTAGTCCCGGTTTGGCAAAACTCAGGACTAAAGGCCCTCCATGTGGCCGCGGCTGGGCGCTGCGGGCTAGAGGACCTTTAGTCCCGGTTGGTAACACCAATCGGGACTAAAGGTCCTCTAGCTTGCAGCCACCTTATTTTCTATTTTAGGGTTTAGGGTTTAGGGTTTAAAAATTTATGTGTTTTCCATTAACTCTTTTTCATTTCAAACAATTTTTCATATACATATATTGTATGCTACTACATATTGTACACATTGATGCATATATAATATAATTTCTCTTCCGATCATACATATATATACAATTTGGTATATATTATCTATTTAATTACATGGAGATCATCAAATTTCATGGAGGCATGCATTATTGGCAATAGTATTTTCCGCTAGGAGATCCCTAAGGAAAATCTCGCCATTTCCTCTTGAATTGCTCGTACGTGTTCCTTAATTGGGATCTCTTCCCGCAATCTTGCTGTCTACAAAGAAGAAGATCAATATTGTGTATGTATATATATATATATGAAATCATCAAATAAAAAAATTATGAATGAAACTCCACATTTGATGGTAAATGAAATAAATTTGTAAATATTGTTTACATACTTCAAGTTGACTGTCATCCATGCGCCGCAAACGGCTGGACACATGAATGTTCTCGCAAACACAGAATCCACATAAATTTATTCCCCGTGGCTGCTTCGTGGACTTTACGAGAATAGAATTCAATCGAATACTAATCAAGCATGAAAATGGTATTGGAACTAGAATCAAAGAGATGTATGGACCAAGTACTACTAACCGGTATCTTTCAAATGTTGAGCTCCTACTTCCATTCACATGTGTCTTTCTTGATGAACTATTTCCAAACACTGCCTGACAAAGAAAAGGAATAAAGGAGTTATTAATTACTTGATACAAGAAAATTGACAAAAGGCCAATATTAATTGAAATTACCTATGGAGCATATCAAGCAGTTTGCGGTAGTCGTCAAGGGGCTTATCTAATGAGTCATGGATATGAACTCTACCCTTGTCAGGTATTATGATTAGCAGAATCCAGTTGTAGCTATGCACATTTATATATGCAAGCATGATTATAACTCATCAATTACACTTAACATCAAGTAAGCAAAATAGAATATGTACAAAGAGAGTAGCACACACTTGAAGTCGTAAAGGAAATAGTATTTCCTGTTTGAGACTATGTTTTTTGAGAAACCTTAGCAAGTTAGCCTCTGTGTCCGTGTAGTGATTGAGTAACGTATGAGAATTAACGATATATGGATCAATGAACCCAACATGAAAAACTCCATTTCTTTTGCATCGAGAATCTTTGCTCAGCATAATAGCATACAAAAGAAAATAGTGAGGATAATTACAGGGAATGAACGATTTGAGCTAGAGACTTAATTACATAAATAAATGATTTATAGACAATAGCAACTGACGAGAGCTTTGTCGAGGGCGTCTTGATTGTATAGCTGGAATAATTCCTCAAGTTCCAATATCAGCTCGTTATCATATAAGAAATGCTCTTTTCTAACCCCACCATGATCATCTGTCATCCCCTTTGCTTCCTCAATGTACGAGTCATGCAATTTTTTGCATTTGTGTTTGAAGATATGGAATCTGCTCAGGTCTGACCAGAGGCTCCCCGTGGACATATTTCCATGCTAGCTCAACATTGGGGATATTTCTATGGCCAAACATTTGCTCAAGAGACAGCTCAGTTTCTACAACATACTCCACCATTCCCTCTTGTATTTCCAATGTAGTAGAAGGCAGCGGGGATATCGATTGTTTTTCCTGTTCTCCGAGCAGGGGAACTTTTTTCCCGCTTCTCTTTAGTCACATTTCCCAATGTTACTTACTAATAGAGCGGCCATAGTCTATTCTTAAGGTATCCACATGTTCCAGTTCTCTCTCAAGCATGTCCACAAAGTGTTCTCTGACTTCCAGTGCTATTACTTCCTTTGGCGGGGGCTTTCTCTTTGCAAAATGGGATGCCACCTCGGCCTTTGAAATTGCAAGGTTTTCCTCCGGCGTGCGGTCATAAGGTAACATGGGAGGAGTGATGGTATTCCGCTTTTGCATGTGGGACTTAGCAGGCACATTCGGCTGACGCGCCGGAGATCGAGATGGACTTATGCTGGGTCCCTCGGAGTATCCGGTGGACTCTGAGGAGTCGGTGGCCTTGGAGGAGTCGGGATCCTTGGCGCCGAGTCTGGAAACACGATGTTTTCCTTTCTCCATAGAATGAAACCACCACGCATGATTTCTCCCAGTGTCGTCTCCCCTTCACCTCCAGGGTTCTCAATCTCCAGCCCCTCAAATACATTCATAACTTCATCCACCCCGACACGAGCATAGCCATCTGGAATTGGACGGCAATGGATTAATTGTTCGGGTGCAGAAGGTATAGCAAAGCTGACCGCATGACCTTCATAGAAAGGTTCAACATCTTCTAATGTAGCTCACAATTTTGCTTCTCTGTTATATCATCGACAGGGTAGCGAGCCACTGATGCATCATCTAGTAGTAGTGCATCATCAGTCGGAACCCCCGTGGAAGCCTGGCTACTTTTCCGCTAAGATGGGACAGTACTCTCGAACGCATGATCTTGCTCCTAAGGAGATTCCCTATGCTGGCTAATTGTCTTCAGTTGCTCCTCCTGCTGTGTTAACTGATGTCTCATAGGACCAGTTGGGGAACCCCAAGAGGAAGGTATGATGAGCACAATAATAAGTTTTCCCTCAGTATGAAACCAAGGTTTAATCGACCAGTAGGAGAAAGAAACCACTTCTGAAGTTGGTTGCTAGCTGACTTTGGCAACAGCGCCAGAAGATGTCTTTGATGGCGCGGTGTCTACGCCAGCAGCAACGTGGAACCTGCACACAACACAACCAAGATACTTTGCCCCAACTTAGAGTGAGGTTGTCAATCTCACCGGTTTGCTGAAAACAAAGGATTAATCGTATCGTGTGGTTTGTTTGCAGTAAGTAAATAATAATTGCGAAAACTAAACAGTGCTTGTAGTAGAAAGTAATATATGTAAAAGAATGGACCGGGGTCCACAATTCACTAGAGGTGTCTCTCCTTTAAGATAAATAACATGCTGGGTAAACAAATTAGAGTTGGGCAATTGGCAAAATAAAGAATGCATAACAATGCATGTACATGTCATGAAGATTACTATGAGATTCACTTGGGCATTACAACATAATACATAGACCATAATCCAACTGCATCTATGACTAATAATCCATCCGCCGGATATCATCCGAACAACCGTTGGGTATTAAGTTGTAAACAACAGATTATCGCCTTAAGCAAAGTGTATAATGTAAACAATACAAATGTCCTTGAACAAGAGATTGTTGTTTTCTCCCTAGTAGCAATAGCACATCTACAACCTTAGAAGTTACTGTCACTCTCCCATATAACTAGAGGCCTGAACCCACTATCGAGCATAAATACTCCCTCTTGGAGTCACTAGCATCTACTTGGCCAAGATATCTACTAGCAACGGAGAGCATGCAAGATTATAAATAACATAAACATGATAAATCAATAATCAACTTGACATAGTACTCAATATTCATCGGATCCCAACAAACACAACATGTAGAATTACATAACGATGATCTTGATCATGATAGGCAGCTCACAAGATCTAAACATGAAGCACATGGAGGAGAAGACAACCATCTAGCTACTACTATGGACCCATAGTCCAAGGTAGACTATTCACACATCACTCCGGAGGCTGGCATGGTGATGAAGAAGGCCTCTGGTGATGATTCCCCTCTCCGGCAGGGTGCCGGGAAGAGCTTCTGGACCCTCCTAATCTCGGAACAACGACGGCGGCGGCTTGCAGTATGTTTTGTGAAAAAGTGTTCGTCTCCTTAGGGTTTTCCCGTCGAAGGGAATTTATAGGCGGAAGGGTGATGTCAGGAGGTGGACTAGGTGGTCACACCACCTGGTGGTGCGGCCAGGGGGTGGCCCACGCCACCCTATGGTGCGGCTGCCCCTTGGTCCGTCTCCGTCTCTCCTCTGGACTCCGTCTTCGTGTCAGGTAAATATGAACTTCGGCTTTCATTTCGTCCAATTCCGAGAATATTTCCTGTGTAACTTTTCTGAAACACAAAAATAGCAGAAAACAGGGAACTGACACTATGGCATCTCGTTAATAGGTTAATGCCGGAAAATGCATAAAAATGCCATGAAGTGTAAACAAAACACAAAGCAATTGGTGTAAAACAAGCATGGAGCATCAAAAATTATAGATACGTTTGAGACATATCATTAACCTGCATTCGATTTCCTCGTTCCTTTTTTGTAACCTCTGGAACCGGTCTGCCTCAAGTTTCCTTTTCTCTTACAGCTTTTAAAGGTGCCATTACACTCGGGAAAGCCAAACTTCCATGGAACAACGCCTATGCCTCATGTTTGTCCTAGGTGTTCTGGATTCCCGAGGGTGCAGGTCAGCTTGTCGTTCGCTCTGCCGGGGTTGAACTTTCCCTCTCGGGCTTTGGCGACTATTTTAATAAGATTTGTGCAGACCTCATTTGTGGGTCCCATAATCTGTCAGTTGATGGGTGCAACATGCCCCCATGCGCATAAAACCATTGCTTGGACTTGATGGGCCAATCCGCTATAGCTGGAGTGACCCCTTGCTTAATCATGGCGCCCTCAGCTTTTTCCCACTTAGGCGCGACAGTCTTGTAGCCACCTGGCCCCAATTTATGGTGATATTTATTTATTTTGCAGATTTTTTCTTATTTATTTCTGACCTTGCCAGAGCTTCATCCGATGTCTTGTACTCCACAAATCCGTCCTAGTAATTTTTATCTTCTCTAGTGGCCCAGTGAATTCTGGAGTTCTTCCTCTCTTGATATAGTCATTGTATAGTCTTTTCTTGAAAGACAGGAATTGTGTGGCCATCTTCTTAAGAGCCGACTCCTTGAGTTTCTCCTTGACTTGCAACCTGATAGCATCATTATCCACTATGGGAGCTGGCGGTAGGTTGAAATGTGACGAGACCGCAGACCAAAGGTCTTATTTGGCTCTCTCGGTGACAAAAGAGTTGTAAATTTCTTTACATTCTGAATGGGAGCAAGCGGTGTGCCATCTTCATCCACTTCAAAGATCGAGTACCTCTCATGTTCGCCCAACCTTTTGGTCGGGCCTCATTTTTTGGCGGTAGATTGGCTCGATCCGAAGGGCTAAAAGAAAAAGATTTGTCAATATATATATAAATTAATTAATGCATCTAGTGATCACGAGAGGCTTAATATACCTCACCGGAGGGATTTTCTTTGCCATCTGTTGGTTCGGTTTGCCCTTCGTCTGTTGGTTTGGTTTCCATTCCCTCACCAGACTCATTCAGAAATTGTGAGCCGTCCTCATGACCTCCTCCTCCTTCTCCTATCATTGCAAATAGCTCTTCTTCCTGATCATAATATCTGTCGCGGTCATCCATAGCTTAACCCTAATACAAATATTTAACAAACCCTAATTGAAACCCTAAAATAGTAATTCTAACAAATAGTTATTCTAACAAATGGTAATTCTAACAAATAGTAATTCTATTTCTAACTATTTATGGAACCCTAATTCTAACAAACTAAAATTTCTAACTATTTTCTACTAACTATTTATTGAAACCCTAAAATAGTAATTTTATTTCTAACTCCTATTTCTACCAAATATTTCTAACTCCTATTTCTAAAAAATATTTCTAACTCCTATTTCTAACAAATATTTCTAACTCCTATTTCTAACAAATATTTCTAACTCTATTTCTAACAAATATTTCTAACTCCTATTTCTAACAAATATTTCTAAGTCCTATTTCCAACTCCTATTTATAACTAATTTTCTATCCCTAATTCTAACTATTTTCTACGTAATTACCAAATTATATACTAATAATTCCCTAATTCTAACTATTTCTACCATGCAACTAACCTTGCAGGGAGGGGGGGGGAGTCGATGTCGGTGGTGTACTGATGCGCAGGGGAGGGCGGCATCGGCGGTGTGCTGCGGAGGGGAGGGAGCATCGCTGCAGGGGAGGGCGATGGCGCTTGATGCGGGCAGGATAACCACCCAGTTGGGAACCCCAAGAGGAAGGTATGATGAGCAAAGTAGCAAGTCTTTCCCTCAGTAAGAAACCAAGGTTTGTCGATCCAATAGGAAAAAGCCAAACTCCAGAAGGTGATGCTTGCTAGCTTCGTGACACTCCAGCAAGGGCGCCGTTTATGATTCTTGTTGGTGCGTCTTCAACTAGTAGCAACATGGAACCTGCACACAACACAACCAAGAACTTTGCTCCCAACTTACGATGAGGTCGTCAATCTCACCGGTTTGCTGTAAACAAAGGTATGAGCGTACCGAGTGGAAAATAGTAGTAGTATGCGAGAAAGTAAACAGTGCGAGTAATAGTAAAACGGTGTAACAATGTAAAGGAAATTGGACCGGGGTCTGATGTCTACGCACTTCTATTCTTGTAGACACTTGTTGGGCCTCCAAGTGCAGAGGTTTGTAGAACAGCAGCAAGTTTCCCTTAAGTGGATCACCCAAGGTTTACCGAACTCAGGGAGGTTAGAGGTCAAAGCTATCCCTCTCAAGCAACCCTGCAATTACGATACAGAAAGTCTCTTGTGTCCCCAACACACCCAATACACTTGTCAGATGTATAGGTGCACTAGTTCGGCGAAGAGATAGTGAAATACAAGTGGTATAGATGATTATAAGTAGCAAACGTGATGTGAAATAAATATCGCTGCGAGCAAACAAGTAACAAAATAGCAAGTAAATGGTGTGCAATGCTTGGAAACAAGGCCTAGGGATCATACTTTCACTAGTGGACACACTCCCAACAATATAACATGACTGAACAAATAACTTCTCTTTGCTAAGGCACTCTGAATTACTCTCCTATTGAATAACACTAATCATTGTGTAGTGGCTACAGAAGCACCCCTTAAAGTTCATCAAGTACTTGACAAACACCACTCATAGAGATATCCAAATCAGATCACAATTCAAGATAGAAATCATTGCAACTTAAACCAAGTACTAACACGGTGCACACACTGTCAACAATACACCATGAAAGGAGGAATAGATCACTCAAACTATCATAGCAATAATTATTCTCATAATCCACAAGAGATCACAATCATAGCCTAAACCAAGTACCACCATGATGCACGCACTGTCACCGTTACACCATAGCAGGAGGAATAGATTACTTTAATAACATTGCTAGAGTACACAAAATATCTGAATAATAACATGTACTTGTTCAACATGATACAAAGCTCACGATCACATAAAGATCACATCATGGGAGAGAGAGGTGAACCACATAGCTACCGGTAGAGCCCTTAGCCCCGGGGATGAACTACTCCCTCCTCATCATAGGAGACAGCAAGGTTGATGGAGATGGCGGTGAGGTCGATGGAGACGGCGATGGAGACCGATGGAGATGGCTCCGGGGGCACTTCCCCGTCCCGGCAGGGTGCCGGAACAGAGACTTCTGTCCCCCGAAATTCGTCGACGGTGGCGGCGGAGCTGCGGAACTGTTTCTGGAAAATTGCCGAATCCCCTAGGGTTTTCCGTCCCGAGGCTTCTTATAGGCGAAGGGGCGATGTCAGAGGGCTGCCAGGGCCTCCTCACACAGGGGCGGCGCGGCCAGGGCCTGGGCCGCGCCAGCCCTGTGTGAGGGAGGCCTGTGGCCCCTCTCCTTCCTCTCTTCGGATGTTTGGATGCTCCCGGGAAAAATTAGACTTCTGGCTTTTGTTTCGTCCAATTCCGAGAATATTTCCTGTGTATCACTTCTGAAACACAAAAACAGCAGAAAACAGGAAACTGGCACTGTGGCACTTGTTAATAGGTTAGTTCCGGAAAATACATAAAAGTGCCACTAAGTGTAACGAAACAATAGGCAAATGGTGTAAAAACAAGCATGGAGCATCAAAAATTATAGATACGTTTGAGACGTATCAGGGTCCACAGTTCACTAATGGTGTCTCTCCATAAGATAAATAACAACATGCTGGGTAAACAAATTACAGTTGGGCAATTGATAGAATAAAGATAACGTGCATATGTCACAAGGATCACTATGAGATTTACTCTGGGCATTACAACAAAATACAGAGACCGCCATCCAACTGCATCTATGACTAATAATCCACCCACGGGGATATCGTCTGAACACCCCACGAGTATTAAGTTGCGAACAACAGATAACTGCATTAAGCAAAGTGTGTAATGTAAACAATACGAATGTCCTTGGACAGAAGAATGTTGTTTTCTCCCTAGTGGCAATAGTGCATCTACAACCTTAGAGGTTTCTGTCACTCCCCAAGATTAAATAGAGGCATGAACCCAACTATCTAGCATAAATACCCCCTCTTGGAGTCACTAGTATCTACTTGGCCAAAATAGCTACTAACAACAGAGAGCATGCAAGATCATAAACAATATATAGAGATAACATAAGATAATATTCAGCACATCAACTTAACATAACACCAATATTCATCGGATCCCAACAAACACAACATGTAGAATTACACAAAGGTGATCTCGATCATGTAAGGCAGCTCACGAGATCTAAACATGAAGCACATGGTGGAGAAGACAACCATCTAGCTACTGCTATGGACCCATAGTCCAAGGTAGACTACTCACTCATCGCGCCGAAGGCAAGCATGGCGATGAAGAAGACCTCCGGTGGTGATTCCCCTCTCCGGCAGGGTGCCGGGAAGAGCTTCTGGACCCTCCCGATCTCGGGTCGACCACGGTGGCAGATCGCGATGTGTTTCAGGAAAATCGATCGGGTCTTTAGGTTTTTCCCGTCGGGGGGTCTTTATAGGCGAAGGGGCAGCGCCAAAGGTGGGCCAGGGTGGCCTCACCACCAGGGGGCGCGGGCCAGGGGCAAGCTGCGCCGCCCTGTGGTGTGGCCGCCCTGTGGCCCCCCTCCGTCTCCTCTTCGGTCTTCTGTAAGCTTCATTAAATAATAGGAGGTTTGGCCTTTGTTTCGTCCAATTCCGAGAATATTTCCTGTGTAACTTTTCTAAAACACAAAAACAGCAGAAAACAGGGAACTGGCACTGTGGCATCTTGTTAATAGGTTAGTTACGGAAAATGCATAAAAATGCCACGAAGTGTAACAAAACACTAAGCAAATGGTGTAAGAACAAGCATGGAGCATCAAAAATTATAGATACGTTTGCAATGTATCAACATCCCCAAGCATAACTCCTGCTCGTCCTCGAGTAGGTAAGTGATAACAAAAGAATAATTTTTGAGGTGACATGCACCATCACAATCTTGATCATCTAAGTAAACATTGAGTGCTGGGATCAAAAGAACTTAAAACATGGGCATGAAAGACATAATCTTGATAGAAGAAACTTAGCAACCATGTTATAACATGAAAAAGAACACAAATGAAAGATCATGAAAATGAAACAATGAAAGTCAAACGTGTGTTCAAATCATAAGGAAAAACATAGCAAGTGGTTTTCAGCTTGTCCTTCATGGAATAGCAAAACATAAATGCACAGGACACCTTCAAGTTTAAGAGGGCGACTAGATACAAATAATTTAAGAACAAGTGAAACCAAAATCATGAGTCAATCAATGATAAACTTTGGGACTATGCACATTAAACTAAGAATGACAACTATGCTCTCTTAGACGGTGCATAAAGGTAGAAGGTGGAGACTCCACAAAAAAATAAAAGAAAGGCCCTTCGCAGAGGGAAGCAGTGATTGCAAGTTTTATAAACCTTCAAAAAACATGGTACTTACTAGCTTTGAGCTGTCATTGCCCCCATCATAGGCATCTTGAATGGTTAAAGTTAATGCGAGTACAATTATGAAGCATATGCTTGACAAATCATAAGTTGAAAACCTCGTGTCCCGTGAAGTAAGAATACCCAAACCTCATGCTACTCGACTTAGAGTCCCAAGCAAGCTCTTGTCATTGTAAGTATACACGTACCATCGAGAACCGCCAACGGGGTACCTCTGTGCCCGATGACATGGAACAAGCCCACATCAAAATGACAGGACAAACAAACAATGAACACCTCGACATCTCTTTTATTTACCATTGGTATAGCTTTTTATTTTGAGATGCATCGTCGAATGTTCACTATGGGCATGCTGTAAATTTCCACCATGAATTATGCATGGCTTAGATTGGCAGCCCAGGCGTTTCTCTAACACATATACAAACTCCATGATCCCGCAAGATTCCCAATTTATTTCACATCGCGAGTATCCATAAACAAAAGATCACTATATCAACTCAAATAAGAAGTGCAAAGTTGAAAGCTTACCCCATGACGACATGGTTTGGCTAATTTCCAACTTACAACTTGCAAGCATAACAACTCAACATAAGAGAGCCACAATGTCAAAATTTTAAAGAACAAGAAAAATAAAGTGTGCCATCGGGTTCGTGACAGCTTTACTGACCAATTTTCGCATAACACCAAAAGAGTTTAATTTAAAGGATAGATAAAAGCAAGTCAAATGTACTTTGGAATAACAAATTGCTAATAGGTATGTATGGTGGACACATTGGAATAACTTGGTTTTTGGGATTTGGATGCACGAGTAGAGCTCATACTCAGTACAAAATGAGGGCTAGCAAAAGACTGGGAGCGACCAACTAAGAGAGCAATAACGGCCATAATCATGCATAGCGACAAAACATCATTAAAAGAAGCATAAGATGGCATAAAAAGTCAAAAACTAAATGATCATATAGGCTTATGGCGACTTTGTATGAGTGAAACATGTGTAAGCATGCGCCAAGTCAACCCAAATAAAGCATCAAGGAGAAAACCAAATTAATGCTTCCAAATAATAAAAACAATGCATGATTTTTTTTCAAAGGCTCATTAAGCAATCTCAGTCATTTGAGACAAGTCATGCTACAGCAAAACCACTAAGCATACTATCAAAACGATATCAAGCATGACATGCAAAAGTCTAAGCCACAGTCTAAACAAGCTCCTTTTTGTACCACTTTTTTGCATGAAATTTTTTCTCTTTTCCAATACCATTCGAACCTTTTTGAAACAACTCTTTTGATGAAAACCAACATGTACCAGAGGTCAAAATACAACTTGATATAAAGATAAAACAAGATCTGAACAAAAATCAAGGCAAAAAATGAAAGCTAAACGCAGTTCTAGAAAAAGAGAACACTCGTTGAACGATAAGAGTGAAAAAATGGAGTGTTCTTGGCAAATGAAAAGCAAGGCAACTTCTCCAAAAGAAATTTGTTGGGGTTCAACCATTTATTGCAGCAAACAAAACTAAACAAAACTGAAAACTAAAGACAAGACGCTCCAAGAAAAACGCATAGTGCATGAAGCAATAAAAATATAGTGTGTTGAAAGGTGACCTGATTTTTGCCGATGAAGAAGGGGTGCCTCGGGGGCATCCCCAAGCTTTGATGCTTGTACCTCTTGGATATTTCTTAGGGTGCATGGGCATCCCCAATCTTGAGCTTTTGTCCATTCTTCAACTCATCTCATCATTCTCCAATCCCTACACTTGAAAACTTCCTTCATACAAAACTAAACACAATTCTATTAGCAATATTAGTCTAAGCATAATAATGAATCAATCCCTTTTTGCTTCAGGTTTCAACTCAAAACCACCACATATAAAGCATATACTACTGTATCAACTTCCCCAAAAGTTCCGTGATCAAAAGAACTCAAAAAGAAAGCGATCGAGAGGCAAACACAAATAATGGCAGAAATCTGTCAAAACAGAACAGCTGACAAAGGTCAATTTTTTCGAGGGTTTTATGTTGCTCAAATCAAAAAGTGTATAACTAATGAAAGTTTGGATATAACATGGGTCATATGCACAAGAAATCGCGGGTCAAAAAGATATTCTGAGAATTTTCACGAATTTTTACGGTGCATCACCGAAATCTGTTTCAGGACAGCAACATCCCCAAATCTTACATCACTCAAATTAGAGGTTTCTCTTGGCCCACCAACGAAATAAAAAGAATAAGGAGTGGTTATTACAGTAGTAATAACTTCCAAGACTCAAATAAAAGAAAAGGAACTGAAAGTAAAATAATGGGTTATCTCCCAAGAGTGCTTTTCTTTAACGCCTTTGAGCTAGGCGCAGAAAGTGCGAATCAAGTAATATCAAGCGATGAAGCATCAAGTTCATAAGTTGCCCTAAGAATACAGTCAAAAAGTAATTTATTTCTCTTCCTAGGGAAGTGTTCTATACCTTTCTTGAGTGGGAATTGATATTTGATGGCGCCTTCCCTCATATCAATTATGGCACCTACAGTTCGAAGAAAGGATCTTCCCAAAATAATAGGACATGAAGCATTGCATTCAACATCCATAACAAGAAAATGAACGGGAACAAGGTTATTGTTAACCATAATAAGAACATCATTAATCCTTCCCAAAGGTTTCTTCTTAGCAACATTAGCAATAGAAACATCATAATAACACTTTTCAAGCGGTGGTAAATCAAGCATATGATAAATTTTTTTTAGACATAATAGAAATACTAGCACCTAGATCATATAAAGCATGGCAATTAAAACCATTAACATGCATATCAATGATGGGTTCCCAACCATCTTCTAACTTTTTGGGAATAGAAACTTTTTGCTTCAACTTTTCATCCCTAATTTTCATGAGAGCATTGGTAATATGCTTAGTAAAAGCAACATTTATAAAACTAGCATTAGGACTCAAAGCAAGCTTTTGCAAAAACAAAATAACTTCAGATATATTGCAGCCATCAACATCAAAATCATTAAAGAAAATAGAGCTATCATCTCCTACACTCCGAAAAATTTCAGCACTCTTTTGAGAAAAAGTTTTTGCAGTTTTTGGCTTTTTAACACAAGGAGTGGGAGTTTTCTCTACACCAATCAAAGTAAGAGGATTGCTAGCATTTGGAACAACATCATTATAGGTAGTAATGGTACATACCTTCATCTTTCTAGCCATCTCATCTTCTCTTTCCCACCTAGCATGCAATTCTGCTAACATCCTAACATTTTCATCAATTCTAACTTGGATAGCATTAGCAGTGGCAAAAGTATTGTTCTCTTTCACCTCATTAGGCAACACTTTTAGTTTCAGAAGTTCAACATCAAGAGAAAGGCTATCAACTTTAGAAGCAAGAATATCAATTTTGCCTAACTTTTCCTCAACGGACTTTTTAAAAGCAGTTTGCTTACCGATGAAGTCCTTGAGCATGACTTCAAGCTCAGAGGGCACGGCCTTAGTGTTGTTGGAGGAATTACCATAAGAGTTACCATAAACATTACCATTGGTAGAAGGATACGACCTATAATTGTTACTAGCAAAATTGTTCCTATAAGCATTGTTGTTAAAATTATTATTTCTAATGAAGTTTATATCAACATGCTCTTCTTGAGCAACCAAAGAGGCTAAAGGAACATTATTAGGATCAACATGAGTCCTATCATTAGAAAGCATAAGCATTATAGCATCAATCTTATCACTCAAGGAAGAGGTTTCCTCAACAGAATTTACCTTCTTACCTTGTGGAGCTCTCTCGGTGTGCCATTCAGAATAATTTACCATCATGTTGTCAAGAATCTTGGTTGCGGCGCCCAAGGTAAGGGACATAAAAGTGCCTCCAGCAGCTGAATCCAATAGGTTTCTTGAAGAAAAATTCAGTCCTGCATAAAAAGTTTGGACAATCATCCAAGTAGTCAGTCCATGAGTAGACAATTCTTTATCATAGATTTCATTCTTTCCCAAGCTTGAGCAACATGTTCATTATCAAACTGTCTAAACTTCATGATATCACCATGCAAAGCTATAATCTTAGTAGGAGGATAGTATCTTCCAATAAAAACATCCTTACACTTAGCCCAAGAATCAATACTATTTCTAGGCAAAGATAGCAACCAATCCTTAGCTTTTCCTCTCAAAGAAAAAGGAAACAACTTAAGCTTAATAATATCAACATCAACATTTTCATACTTTTGCATCTCACATAGTTCAACAAAATTGTTGAGATGAGCTACAACATCATCAGTACTAGCACCAGAAAATTGCTCTTTCATAACAAGATTTATCAAAGCGGGTTTGATCTCATAAAAATTTGCAGCAGGAGCAAGTGGCGCAATAGGAGTGCAGATAAAATCACTATTATTAGTGCTAGTAAAATCACACAACTTGGTGTTCTCGTGAGTACCCATTCTAGCAAAACTAAAAGCAAGTAAATAAAAGAAACTATAAAGGAAACTAATTTTTTTGTATTTTTGATAAAACGGTGCAAGCAAAAATAAAGTAAAGTAAAACTAAAACAAAGTAAAGGATGTGCGTGTGAAACTCCCCTTGCAGAAGTCTTCTTTTTCCCCGGCAACGGCGCCAAAAAAACAGCTTGATGCGGGCAGGAGAACCACCCAGTTGGGAACCCAAAGAGGAAGGTATGATGAGAAAAGTAGCAAGTCTTTCCCTCAGTAAGAAACCAAGGTCTGTCGATCCAATAGGAAAAAGCCAAACTCCAGAAGGTGATGCTTGCTAGCTTCGTGACACTCCAGCAAGGGCGCCGTTTACGATTCTTGTTGGTGCGTCTTCAACTAGTAGCAACGTGGAACCTGCACATAACACAACCAAGAACTTTGCTCCCAACTTACGATGAGGTTGTCAATCTCACCGGTTTGCTGTAAACAAAGGTATGAGCGTATCGAGTGGAAAATAGTAGTAGTATGCGAGAAAGTAAACAGTGCGAGTAATAGTAAAATGGTGTAACAATGTAAAGGAAATTGGACCGGTGACGAGGGGTTAACTCGACAAATGTCCTAGATGAAGGACTTAGGATCGGGGAGATAGGGCGTCGGATGAACTCGAAGGTAAAGTTAGTCGAAATAGGTGTGTGTCGAAAGTAAACTTGGGTGTTCCACCTGGCTTGCTTTCAATCTGGCCTACACCGTCCCCTCCTGGCCCCTATATATAGATGGCCAGGTCTCGAGGATCGGGTAGGGTCCGATACATATTACAATATCGACATACGGTAAGAACTCGTATTCGATTATCATTACAATTGGGCCTAGCTTAACGGGCCGTGGGGGTACTCAACTAACGGGCTCTATTAACTATACCCTTGTCAGTAGCCCCTGAGATTCTGCCAGAATTGTAGATTCGGGTTGAATCTCTAATCTTCAAATCTTCGACTTGATCAATTTTTCGACTTTATCTTCAAATCTTCGACTTGGTCTTTCGACTTATGATAATTTGTTCGCAAGGGGTCTTGATGAACAAGCGTGACAACTCTGGCGGATCAAGAGGTCAGTTAACTGCCGGAACAGATACTTGTCACCTACTTCAAATTCAATCCCCTTGGACTTGAATTCGGGATACCGGTCAAACCCACTCTTTTGCCGCATTTAGGACTTACAAAGAATAAATCCCAGTGGTTCTCAGGGTACCCAGTGCGTCCACCAGGATTTTCTTCGCGTCGTAGACACGGATACATACGAGCAGAGCGCATCCATGTGCGTATACCAGGCCACACAGGACGGATCCCGGGGTCTTACCTTCGTGACAAGTCACGGCATTCGAGTTACGTTGCGATAACGCAACTCAAGAATCTCATGTCGCAGTCAAATTTTGACTGAAAATATTCGGGTTTCTTCAACCATAAAACTCGCTCCCGATGGGAGTAACACTCCTGTACTTCTCCAATTATAATGCTTTGCCAAAAAATATCGTCGGGTGCGCGCTCAGCGCTCCCGATGGGAGTAGCCCCCGAGGCTATAGTCGAAAAAGGCTTTTTTCGAGTATAGGCTAAAAAATGTAGTGTAATCCATCATACTTCAACTCGAGATACTTTAACTTCCAGATACGTCATCTTCGAGATACTTCAATTTCGAGATACCTTAAGGACATCTTATCGTCGAATACTAATCCAGTACTTCAGAGAGAAGTTTTGTATTTACCATTCTTGAAAATAGTAGCCCCCATGGCTATAATCGAAACTCCTTCGTATACAGTCTTGTGCACCTATTTTGCATTTGTCGGCGCCATCTTTTCCTTTTTCTTATATTATCTTCTTTATGATATCAATGAATACGTCATTCTGTACCATTGCGAACCGTTGCATGGGCAATACTGTAAATTTCTCATTTTTTGACCGTTAGTGGGCTTACCGTTTCCTATCTTTGCTCCACGTCCCAGCCCACGTTCCTTCTCCCAGAAGATATATAAAGGGGATCGTGGGGAGTCTTACTGTTTACCAGCTCTTTCTCTCCGCCGCCTCCATTGCTGATCTCCTCTGTCTCCTCCTCTCGTGCATAGCCCCCGAGCGCACTTCGTACTGGATGCGCGTGAAACACCTAGCCACCAAGAACACCATGGCCAAGACTTCTGCCACCAACTGGGTGCGCTCCGCCATCACAAAGAAAGAGGTGGAGAAGGCCAGGGCGGACGGCCTCATCGCCGCCGAAGATTCCATCAAATTTCCTAGCACTGAGCAGATCCCGAAGCCCCCGAGCCGTTATCGGGTAATGTTTCTTGATTTCCTCCTTCGCGGTTTCTCCCTTCCTGCCCACGAGTTTCTCCGTGGGCTTCTATTTGTCTACGGTGTGCAGCTCCATCAGCTCACACCGAATTCCCTTCTGCACATTGCTTGTTTCGTGACCCTCTGCGAGTCATTCTTGGGCATTGAACCCCACTTCCTTCTTTGGAGGTCAATCTTTCGGCTCTGCCCCAACGTTGCTTTGGCTAGGAAACCCGAACTGGGTGGAGCCGTCATTTCTGTGCGCCCTGAGGCGCAATACCTTGAATTTTCCATGGCCGCATCTGTCCAAGGGTGGAGGACAAAGTGGTTCTATATCAAGGACCGCAAATACTCTCCTGAAGATGAATACGGCCTTCCTTCTTTTGACGCTTCCCAGGAGGTAAAGAAATTGGCATCGTGGGATACACTCCCCTCAGATGCAGAAGTCGAAGAAATTCTTCCTCTTCTTTCCCGCATCAAGGCTTTAAAAGGAGGTCAAGGAGGTGCTCTGTCGGGTATGCAACTCATGGCGTTTTTTATTCAACGTCGAGTCCAACCCCTACAACACCGCCTTACCAAACTTTGGAATTACTCCGGCTTGGAAGATCCTACCCGCGTATCTGAAGATTTGATATCGAAAGAAGATGCCGACAAGTGAGTCAGGAATCTCACCAAGCTCACCAAAGATCATGCAGTTGCGGATTTAACCGCTGATTTTTTCGACTCCGTGCACCCTTTGCCTGAGGTATGTATCTTCGCGTTCACTTGTTGTCAAACTTTGCTTGTTTCGATTTGCGTTATTCTGTGCCTATGCACTCTGCTGACTTATTTATATGCAGGGTAACCAATTCCTTGTTTCTCGTCCTCCTCTTCCAGAGGCAGGGCCCCTACCGGCTGATCTAGCCTCTCCTGCGTCTGAAGCCCCCGAGGCTGACGAAAGTCAGGACGGAGATGATGTCAAAGAATTTGAAGAGGAAACTAGCTCGTCGACATCGCCTCCTCTTGCACTTGCTGAAGATGTTGATGTCGACAAGAAAAGGAAGCGTGTCGACGAAATTGCTTCATCAAGTTCTGCAGCGGCTGGTAAAGCCCCCGTTCTTGCAGAAGATATGGAGTACTTCGACATGCTAGCATCGTAAGTATTTTATTCGAGTTCTTCAATTGCATTGTTCTTGCCTTGTTTCCATAATTTATATCCTTCATGCAGTGATGATGAAGAGCCACCAGCATATGCGACAGCTGCTCCTCCAACTTCTCCTGCGGCCACTGATGAGCCCATTGAACCAGATGTTGCGCCGAGGGCTACCAGGTCTTCTGTGAAGAAGGTTCCTCAAGCCCGATACCCCAAACGCTCAAAGAAGGCCAAAGAACCCGAAGTTTCTCTAGAAGCCCATGCATCTACGGTTTCTTCTGATGATGTGAGCAATTCTTTCTTACTTGCTTTCCTTTCATACACTTCTGCTCTTACACACTCCTTTTCTCAGGCTTTATTGAAGAGATTCATCGCCCTGGGCACTGAATGTGCTGAGTACCTAAAGGTTGCGAAAGCTTCCGAAGGTATGCTCGACATCCATTCATGGTTTTTCCTCCTTGCATATCTTGTGCTATTTTTCTGACTTCCTTTCTTCTTCCATTGTAGCTGCTCTAGCAACAGCCAATGCCCGGATTGCGTCGCTGGAAGCGGAGCTCCGTGCTTCTCAGAAAGCTTACGATGCTGCGGCCATTGCCAAAGCAAATGCTGAGAAGTCGCAGAAATCTGCGCTTGGTAAGGCTAAGAAAGCTGAAAAAGCTTCAGCTGATGCCAACAAGGATCATGCCCAGCGAGAGCAAGCCGTGGCGGAGCGTCTCCACACAATGGCCACTGCTGCTGAAAGTAAGTGTTTCGCCTTATCTCCTATTTTGGACTTCTGTTCCACTGTCGCTTGTGCTGACATCCTCCCCCTTCTTTGCTTTTCTACCTTCTTTGTGTCGTGCAGGTTTTACTGGGGTATCTCCATCGGCCCTGCAACCGGACGGTGACCCTCTGATGACTGCGGTTAACTTACTCGAGGAAAACTGGATATCTATCCAGGAAACTTTCGAGTTAGTTAGCCGCGTCCTTTCACGACTCTTTGTCGGGTTGTGGCCGAAGAAAAGGGCAGCAGTTCCGAAGGACAACTTGAGTGATCTTGCCAAGTCCTTCGACACAACTGAAGACCCCACTCTTCAGCTGAAAGGACTTTCAATTAAGCGTGGCGCCGAGGGTGCTATTGCACTTTCTCTTGCGCACGGTACGAATTTCGACTGGGAGAGGGTTAGCTCCCCTCATGGACACACCCGTGATGAGATGAAGGCTTTCTTCGAGAAGGCGAAGATGTTGGCACCTGCGTTGTTGACAACTATTTCCCCTTCGGCAGCTTCTGTGGTGCCTGCCGCACCATCTCCAGCAATGGAAGGTCCAGTGCCTCCGTCGACTTCCGGCGAGGAAGTTGCCGTGCCCTCTTCTGCCATGGAACACAATGCTGAGGTGGCGTAGACTCGGCTTTCTTTGTAGCTTTTAGTTTTCTCCTTTTGGATGCAAAAACTTTAGTTGGGTGCAACCCGAGAACCTTAGTCATAGGGTGTTGCACTTATGTAAATATATTTCTGGCGTATGAAGTATTATGCTGTCTCTCTGTAATGTTTCTCCTTTCTTTCCCCTTTGGCTTGCAGTCGATGCGCGCCAATGATCCTTTGACTCACGGTCCTGCTCCTTCTTCTACCCGTGTGTTCGGTTCTCAGATTTCGTCGACTCCTAGTCGATGCAATCAGTGCACAGAACATTCGGCAAGGATTTCTGACCTTGAGGTTCGCTTGACTTCAGCCAAACGCCAAGCTCAGATGGCGTTTGATAAGGCTAGCAAAATTTCTGCTTTGACGAAGCAGGTGTCGATTCTTAGTGATGAAGTGTCCAGCTTGACGGCAAAGATTTTGCACCATGAAGAATGCAACTCTTTCATTCTTGGTATCGTCGAATCCGCCTGTGAAATGTTGCGATGTGAGCTTCCTCTCTACTTATTTTCTTCTCTTTGTACTGTTACTTTTGTGATATCCTTTGCCCTTATAGGCACTTGCTTGGACTTCGCTGCTGAAGATCGTCGGGTTACCGAACGAAGTGCGGCTCTGGAAAAGATGTCCGCAGGTGTTGAAAATTTATGGTCTGATCCTCGACGCCGAAGCGCTATTGTACTGCTTCAGGACCGTGCTCAGCATATTGGCGAGGCAGTGGATGGCTGTAGGAGAGCTCTCGTAACTATGCACTCGGTGATGCTTCCTCGCAATCCTCTGCCTTCTACTTTTCCATTGCTCCTTGATGTTTTTAAATCCAGCCAGCGAGTCCATCGGTTGATAGAACTGAACCTAGTAGCGGGTGCCAACTTTGCTCTTGGATGGATACGCAAGTGGCAGCCAAGACTCAATTATAGTTCTATGTCGCTGAGCTATCCTCCTGGTGGGGCAAGCCTTCGAGTACACTTAGAGAGTACCTTGCAGCCTGCCCGACGAATTATAGCCAGGTTGTTGCAAGAAGACTCCGCGTTTTTCCGCGAGTTTCATTACTTAGACCCTTTAGGTGTAGATGATTCTGACAACCCGATGTTGTAATATATTTTTGTATGTGTAACGCGAGAGTATTTTATTTCGCAACTTTATGACGAAAATTTGTTCTCAGAGCGTTATTGTATGATTCGTGCGTTTGCCGCATTTTCTCTTTGAAAGACTCGTAAACTCGAATATGAGGAACGTTTTGTCTTCATTATATTTGCAATGTAAGATACATGAGGTGACCCAAAAGATCCGGCCTATGGCCCGTGTTCTGGATCTAGAGGGCATTGCCCCTGGTATAACTCGTGGCTTTTACAGCCTTGTCCTTCTATTCTATTGTGCTTTTGATGCGTATGCTGTCGTAGCTTTCTCCTCTTCTCCTGTACTTTTGTCCTCTCCTGACGCTCCTACTCGCGGTTTCTTCATCTCTGGCTCCGCAGCATGTCCTTCGAGTGGTTTGATGCCTTCTGTGGTCGTGCTTTTCGCCTTCTCTGCGTAGTTGGCTATCATGCCGAAGTTTTGCGCCATTTTGTGGAACTCCCTGTCGCAGAGATCTGAAACTTCGAAACTTCCTTTCACTGTAATTGTTCCTCTTGGTCCTGGCATCTTAAGTACCAGATATGTATAATGAGGTACTGCCATGAATCGCGAAAACGCGGGTCGTCCGAGGATCGCGTGATATTGAGATGGCCAGTCCATGACTTCGAAATCTAGCTTTTCTCTTCTATAGTTTTGTCGGTTGCCGAAGCAAACGTTGAGTGCTATTCGACCCAATGGGTAATTGGCACTTCCTAGCACGATTCCATGGAAGGAACAATCTGTTGGCTTCAGGAACTCTAGTGATATATGCATTGCTCGGAGTGTTTTCGCGTATATCAGGTTAATTCCACTCCCTGCATCCATGAATATTCTATCGACATCATACGCGCCGATTTGAGCTTTGAGTACCAAAGGCGCGTTCCCCGGCCGAGGTACTGTTATAGGGTGATCTTCTCTGTTGAACTCTATTGGTTGTTCTGACCAGTGCAGATACTCCGTTGTAGCTGGAGGTGATATGACTGCTAGGTTGACTTGTCGAGTTGTGCTCTTCTCTTCTTTGTTCGACTTGGGTACAGGTTGTATCATTGCTGTGATGTGTCCTTTTGATGGAACATACCCTTCGTCGTCGTCGTGTCCCTGGTTTTACTGGTCTTGTCCTTGAGGCGCTCCATTGTTTCCTTGCTGCTTTGCCAGAGGGTTGTTGCTTCCTTCGAATCCTTGTCGCCTTGCTTCGATTTGCTTATTTACTGCCGCCTCTTGAAGTTTTAAGAATGTTGTGCAATCTTTCATTGCATGCCTTGACACTCGCTTCCCATCGATGAACGCTGAGTGTATATGACAAGGTCCGTTGAGCATGTCTTCCGGCGAGGGGTTGTATTCTCTGGATTCTCTTACGGGGAATTTTTTATAGTCCTCTTTTCCGTAACTTCGATATCCTGAGCTTCTTCGATCGCTCCCTTGATAGCTGTTGTCTTTGTATCCTGCGGCGACTTGGCTATGATGGCCATAGTTGTCGAAATTTCTGGACCGTCTCCTTTGACTTCCATATCTATTTCTTCTATCGTCTTCTGGAGATCGCGTCCTTTTGTTGTTGCATGCATCTTCTCCATCTGTGAATCTGTTTGCTGTGTCCATAAGGTCTGACACTGTTTTCGGCTTGATTCTACCCATCTCCTCGACTAGGTCTCTTCGTCTTAATCCAATGATGAACGCATCTATTGCTCTTTCGTCTGAAACTTCGACTGCTGAATTTTTGATAAGGCTCCATCTTTGGATGTATGCCCGTAGTGTTTCGTCGCGTTGTTGTACACATGCTTTGACTTCTTCTATTGATGCTGGTCGTTTGTATGTCGACCTGAAGTTGCTTGTAAATTGCTTTGTGAGGTCTTCCCAGCTTCCAATAGATTCTTTCTCTAGTTTGCTCAACCATGACCTTGCTGCGCTGGTGAGGTGTAGTTGCAAACTTTGCATTGCTGTTTCTTTGGTTCCTCCTAATATTTGGACTGCTTGTAAGTAATCTGCGAGCCATGATTGTGGTTCCTATGATCCGTCGTATTTTTGCTGATCATGAGGTAGCTTGAATCCCTTCGGAACTGGAGTGATGCGAACCCTGCGGGTAAAGCATGATGCCCCCATCTCTTTCTCATCGTCTTCATAGTCGCGTCTTTCATTTGGGGATCGCGATCTTCGAGTTCCACCGTGCTGTTTTGGTGATGGCGATCGAGATCGGTGCTTGCTGCTTCTACACCGAGGACTATTGTGACGGCGAGGTGACCTTGCTTTGTGCACTTCCTTGTGGTGATATACTTATTCTCCTTTTGCTGATAGCTTGTGGCCCACCATGTTGAGTCCGTTCAGTGCTGCTCTATGCATATGTTCTCTAGGATCTCCTGGACTTGGTCGAGTTGTAAGTAGATATGCTTGTGCTGCCACTAGTGCTGCTTCAGGAGTTTTCGGTAGGATGTTTCCTTGCTCGTCGACCGATAGGAAGGACGAGTCGAGGTTTTTAGAAATGCTTTGCCTGTCGGAGTACTCGAGGTTATCGTACCTTGAACCGTGTCGATGATTTTTCCTTGCGTTGCTGTATGATGCGTCACTTCATGCTTTTCGAGCAGCTTCGCTAGCTGCAATGGCTGAATCTTTTCTTCTTTGTATCTCTATTTTCTCCTTTGCTAATTGCTTGGCCTGCTGCCTTAGGGCGTAGTGATACCCCAAAAGCATGTCTTTGCTAGAATTTGATGGTATTGGCGTGTCGTGTTCTACGGCTTCTCTTATTATCCTCCATTCGTCGACTGATAGTCGAATTTTTTCCCTGCTTGCGAGGGATTTGGGTGTTTGCCCTTCTGCTAGGTGATTTGCTCCTCTGTCGATATTTGCTAGGTTTAGTACTGGATTGTCGTTTTCGTTGAATTCTTTTGAGTTATCTCCTATAATGGCGAGCACCTGGCATTGTTTGCCGATGTTACCCTTAAAGCTTGAGAAGATCGAGTTACTATCCTCAGAAAGCTCTAATCCTGTCTTCCATGTATCTGTTGACTTGTTCGCAATATCGTCGAGGCAGATCGTGATATCTTCGAGTTGGACTCCTACGTCAAAATTTCCCTTTTCTCCGTTGTCCTCTGCGATCTTTCCTTTTTGCACTTCCTCTGGGCTGACCGACGAGTTTACCTCGCTGGAAGAGCCCTCGGAATATTCCATTACTGCTGTTGTCTTGAGCTCACTTGCCGACAGATCTTGTTTGGTCGGATCTGAGAGGCGAGATGAACCCGACGGTCCGATGAGGATGTTTAAGCTTCCGATTGTCAACTCCATCTCTTGATTTTCGTCGATTTCTGTACTACTGTTGGCTAAAAGCAAAAAAGCCGTCGAATTCATGATTTCAACGCCCAAGATCCCCACGGTCGGCGCCAATTGACGAGGGGTTAACTCGACAAATGTCCTAGATGAAGGACTTAGGATCGGGGAGATAGGGCATCAGATGAACTCGAAGGTAAAGTTAGTCGAAATAGGTGTGTGTCGAAAGTAAACTTGGGTGTTCAACCTGGGCTTGCTTTCAATCTGGCCTACACCGTCCCCTCCTGGCCCCTATATATATAGATGGCCAGGTCTCGAGGATCGGGTAGGGTCCGATACATATTACAATATCGACATACGGTAAGAACTCGTATTCGATTATCATTACAATTGGGCCTAGCTTAACGGGCCGCAGGGGTACTCAACTAACGGGCTCTATTAACTATACCCTTGTCAACCGGGGTCCATAGTTCACTAGTGGTGTCTCTCCATAAGATAAATAAAAACATGTTGGGTAAACAAATTATGAGTTGGGCAATTAATAGAATAAAGATAACGTGCATATGTCACGAGGATCACTATGAGATTTACTCTGGGCATTACAACAAAATACATAGACCGCCATCCAACTGCATCTATGACTAATAATCCACCCATGGGGATATCGTCCGAACACCCCACGAGTATTAAGTTGCGAAAAACAGATAACTGCATTAAGCAAAGTGTGTAATGTAAATAAAACGAATGTCCTTGGACACAAGAATGTTGTTTTCTCCCTAGTGGCAACAACACATCTACAACCTTAGAGGTTTCTGTCACTCCCCCAGATTAAATAGAGGCATGAACCCAACTATCGAGCATAAATACCCCCTCTTGGAGTCACTAGTATCTACTTGGCCAAAATAGCTACTAACAACGGAGAGCATGCAAGATCATAAACAACATAGAGATAACATAAGATAATATTCAGCACATCAACTTAACATAACACCAATATTCATCGGATCCCAACAAACACAACATGTAGAATTACACAAAGGTGATCTCGATCATGTAAAGCAGCTCACGAGATCTAAACATGAAGCACATGGTGGAGAAGACAACCATCTAGCTACTGCTATGGACCCATAATCCAAGGTAGATGATACGTCTCAAACGTATCTATAATTTTTGATGCTCCATGCTTGTTTTTACACTATTTGCTTAGTGTTTTGTTACACTTCGTGGCATTTTTATGCATTTTCCGGAACTAACCTATTAACAAGATGCCACAGTGCCAGTTCCCTGTTTTCTGCTGTTTTTGTGTTTCAGAAAAGTTACACAGGAAATATTCTCGGAATTGGACGAAACAAAAGCCGAACGTCCAGATATTAAACGAAGCTTCCAGAACACCGAAGAGGAGAAGAACCGAGCCAGAGGGTGGTCTCACCACCAGGGGCGCGGCCCAGGGCCTGGCCGCGCCGCCCTATGGTGAGCCCCACCTGGTCACCTCTGACGCTGCCCCTTCGCCTATAAAGACCCCCGACGGGAAAAACCTAGTACCCGATCAATTTTCTAGAAAACATCGCGATCCGCCGCCGCCTCGACCCGAAGATCGGGAGGGTCCAGAAGCTCTTCCCGGCACCCTGCTGGGAGAGGGGAATCGCCACCGGAGGTCTTCTTCATCGCCATGCTTGCCTCCGGCGCGATGACTGAGTAGTCTACCTTGGACTATGGGTCCATAGCAGTAGCTAGATGGTTGTCTTCTCCACCATGTGCTTCATGTTTAGATCTCGTGAGCTGCCTTACATGATTGAGATCACCGTTATGTAATTTTACATGTTGTGTTTGTTGGGATCCGATGAATATTGGTGTTATGATTGAGTTGATGTCTGAATATTATCTTATGTTATCTCTATGTTGTTTATGATCTTGCATGCTCTCGTTGTTAGTAGCTATCTTGGCCAAGTAGATCTAGTGACTCAAGAGGGGGTATTTATGCTCGATAGTGGGGTTCATGCCTCTATTTAATCTGGGGGAGTGACATAAACCTCTAAGGTTGTAGATGTGCTGTTGCCACTAGGGAGAAAACAACATTCTTATGCCCAGGGCATATGCTTTGTTTACATTACACACTTTGCTTAATGCAGTTATCTGTTATTCGCAACTTAATACTTGTGGGGTTTCGGACGATATCCCCGTGGGTGGATTATTAGTCATAGATGCAGTTGGATGGCGGTCTTATGTATTTTTTGTAATGCCCAGAGTAAATCTCATAGTGATCCTCTCACATATGCATGTTATCTTTATTCTATCATTGCCCAACTGTAATTTGTTTACCCAGCATGTCGTTATTTATCTTATGGAGAGACACCACTAGTGAACCGTGGACCTCGGTCCAATTTCCTTTATATTGCTATCACCTGTTTACTTTACTCACAATGTTTACTTTCTCGCATACTACTATTGCTTTCCACTCGATATGCTCATTCCTTTGTTTACAGCAAACCGGTGAGATTGACAACCTCATCGTAAGTTGGGACCAAAGTATTTGGTTGTGTTGTGTGCAGGTTCCACATTGCTACTAGTTGAAGACGCACTAACAAGTGTCATAAACGGCGCCCTTGTTGGAGTGTCACTAGCTAGCAAGCATCACCTTCAGAGGTTTGGCTTTTTCCTGGACTGACAAACCTTGGTTTCTTACTGAGGGAAAATTTGCTACTTGCTCATCATACCTTCCTCTTGGGGTTCCCAACTGGACGGTGAAATTACATCAACACCGTGCCGCATCAAGCTAATTTTCTGGCACCGTTGCCGGGGAAAAAGAAGACTTCTGCAAGGGGAAGTTTACCACGCACATCCTTTACTTTGTTTTAGTTTTGCTTTACTTTATTTTTTACTGCATCGTTTTATTCAAAAACACAAAAAATAGTTTCCTTGTATGTTTTTACTTTTACTTACTTTTAGTTCATTATGTTGTTTCCTAAGTACGTCTTGGAGGACCTCTCGGTAGGTAGTGGCTCTATTATTGGGAAAAGTAATATCGAGGAGTTCTTCAATCATATTAGTATGCATAAAGATGAAGAGAATAAATCTTTGGCTGAGCTTGCTCCTAGTTATGAAGTTGCTTCTGCTTATTTAGTTCACATGTTAGAAGCTAGGTTTGCTAGCCTTAATCCTTTTATGCAACACATGTTTCTTAAGCTTCATGATAATGAAGACCCCGAAAAGAAAGCTTTTCTCTTGGAAACTTTGCATAAAGAATTTATAGATGTTGCCATTGAAGCTAGGAAAGTTCTTAAGCGTTTTAATAAGCTTGGCTCGCATATAAAGGTTGTTAGTACAAACAATGAAAAAACCCAAATACTAATACCTAGCAAACTCTTGGGATTGTATGAAGCTTTTGAAAATAATTTTGATTGGATCTGTCCCAAAAATCTTTTTAGTGAATTGAGTGAACCAAAGGGTGATCACAAGGGGTCTTCAAAAACTTATGTGGATGAAATACAATGCCTTATTGAAAAGACTTCTGCAGTTGATCTTAATGCCTCTTTCGAAAATACTTGATTCGCACTTTCTGCGCCTAGCTCAAAGGCGTTAAAGAAAAGCACTCTTGGGAGATAACCCATTGTTTACTTTCAGTTATTTTTCTTTTATTTGAGTCTTGGAAGTTATTACTACTGTAATAACCGCTCCTTATCCTTTTTATTTCATTGTTGTGCCAAGAGAAGCCTCTAATTTGAGTAAGGTAAAATTTCGGGGATGTTGCTGTCCTGAAACAGATTTCGGTGCTGCACCGTAAAAATTTGTGAAAATTCTCAGAATATCTTTTTGACCTGCGATTTCTAGTGCATATGCCCCAGGTTATATCCAAACTTTTATTAGTTATACACTTTTTGATTTGAGCAACAGAAAACCCTCTAAAAATTCGACCTTTGTCAGCTGTTCTGTTTTGACAGATTTCTGCCACTATTTGTGTTTGCCTCTTTATCGCTTTCTTTTTGAGTTCTTTTGATCACGGAACTTCTGGGGAAGTTGCTACAGTAGTATATACTTTATATGTGGTGGTTTTGAGTTGAAATCTGAAGCAAAAAAGGGTTGATTCATTATGCTTACACTAATGTTGCTAATAGAATTGTGTTTAGTTTTGTATGAAGGAAGTTTTCAAGTGTAGGGATTAGAGAATGATGAGATGAGTTGAAGAATGGATAAAAGCTCAAGCTTGGGGATGCCCGCGCACCCCAAAAAATATCCAAGAGGTACAAGTGTCAAAGCTTGGGGATGCCCCCGAGGCACCCCTTCTTCATCGGCAAAAATCAGGTCACCTTTCAACACACTATATTTTTATTGCTTCATGCATTATGCATTTTTCTTGGAGCGTCAGTTGTTTTTAGTTTTCAGTTTTGTTTAGTTTTGTTTGCTGCAATAAATGGTTGGACCCCAACAAATT